>JAYKAV010002796.1:210254-798280 GCA_035582835.1 Phoebastria nigripes | reverse complement strand
CACCCAAAACATCAATGGGCCATCAACGCTCCTGTTATACCAAACCCAAAACACAGCACACCCCCCCAGCCACTGGGAAGAAAGTTAACTCTGTCCCAGCCGGAACCAGGACAAGACTGCACGCCAACTATGTTATCTAAAACTGAAACTCAGTTACTATTTTAGATATTACGGGATTTAAGCAAAGCAGTGAAAATTGAACTGTAAGTCTCCTCTTTTGGACTCAGCCCAAGAGCACTTTCTAAAGGGATAATTTCATCTTGTGCCAGTTCCACCTGGTAAGTGGCAGCAATACCTATTCTCAGAGCTTAGGGCATCTGACAGAAATTAAGAAAAAATGACGAGTAGTCCTGTGAGAAGAAAGGAGCAGTATGGTCTAGTCTCAACAAGCAACTTCCAAATCATACCTCTTTGAAAGACAGGAAGCTTTAAGTGGTGGGAGTGGCCGACACCTCAAGGTAATTTGTTCCAATGTTTAATTAATATCACTGCTAAGGATTTATAATGTATTTTTATTCTGCATTAGTTTTCAATTCCAGTGATCAAATAATCTATCAGTTAAGTTCAAAGTTTGATCTCTGGATTACAGCAAAGTGATAATATGCATTGAAAGTTATGTAACAACAACAACAAAGAAAGTTTCCAAGCTCCTTGGATGAAAAAAGTTATGAAGACACCTGTTAGGCGAGTTCCTCACTGACAAATTCACACAAACTCAGGAGTTAAAAAAAAGAAGTTTTGTCTCCAGATCAGACTGAAAAGTCACCTCTTCCAGACTTTCTCGGCATTAAAATAACCCATTAAAAGCTACACTGGTGCCTGGTTACAATCTATTTTTGAAAAGCTTACAGCTGTTTCTCCCCTTCCCTTAAACTGGCAATGAGCAATGCTCTTTGTTAAAGGTGATTCACCATGCAGCATGCTATTAGGTACTACTTTGACAAGTACAGGAACCAAGTAATAGCAAATTTAATCCAATAAAATTAATTGGTATCACTGCTGAGAAGTTAAGTTTCTAGAAAATCTGCTCTATTACTAGAGAATGGCTTAAAATGGAAGGGGTAAGTCACAGCACACCAGCATCCAACAGCATTGAATTGGTGTTCATCTAGTTTGTATATAAATATCACATTTTTTCTTTCTTTAAATAAGGGTGGGAGGTAAGAGGAGAAACATACACCTGCAGAATGACAGAAAAAGAATAATCTGGTTCACAAATAAAAACATACCATATTCTGTAAACAGAGATACTTTTGTTTTGTAGTAGAGGAATAAATCGACTTCCTATCCAGCTCTATGGGAATTAAGAACTCTGTACCACCAAGACAGGTCAGAGAAGAGCATTTGGAGTGACTGACCACAGATATTGCAATAAAAGCTGAACTTAGCACGAAGGGGACTGGAGAGTGACCTCCGTTCTAGATAAATGGTTGCATTAGTTGAGTGAACCAACCGGCTGTGTAACTGTGTGTCCTCAGTTAACAGCAAAAGTGCAAATGCTTCCTGAGTTAGCCAGACCAGCTCTGGGGGTCTGCGTGTGTACGTGGCCCATGAAAACTGAACAACAAACAAGAAGAACTTGGAGAGGAGCAACAGGCTTGAGCTGGTTTCAACCCACATACTCCTTCTCAGCAGCTGGGAATGCCCAGCATCATGACAGTGAGCATATTACAGCAACGGGCAAGGAGAAACACATTTGTGAAGTGATTCAACTTTATATTTCAGTTGCTCTACTCTGCTAAGTATAATTTTCACTTGTATTGGGATTTAAGTACATAGTTGAATCATGTCATGGGCTGGCATCCTGACCTTGCCTTGGCCTGTCCCCATGGCCCCATCTAGTCATCCCAGGGCTGTGTCTGACTCTTCATGGGGCCTGATCCTGCCCCATGGACCTGCCTTATCACCATGAGCCCTGGCTGCTGAGGCCCCTGTCATGCCAGTCAGGTTGTTGCCCATGGGTCCCAGCTCCCGTCCCTTTGGGAGCACCTGGTCCTCCATGTTCCACAACAGTAACTTCAGAAAACTTCAGATAAGTAAAGTTTCTATCAACCATGAAACCTTCCACATGTGGAGCCTCTAAAGGAACCTGCTCAGAGAGGACTGGACTCTGACACCGCCTCTGCAAACTACTGCTATGGACCTGGCAGGATGGGGAATGAGCTTTACCACAACTCTGGCATTTTCATGAGGATTAAGGTAGTTCCTCACTGACATTCAATTCACTCTTGTCCTGTCCAGCTCACTCTATCAGTTTCACCACCTTTTTTGGTACAGAAGATAATTCAGAGGATGCATAGTACTGATTTGACAGAATGTTGACATACTTACTCTGAATTTAATCAACAAAATACACATTATGCATATTTACTCTAATGAACAGAATAGGGTGAATATGACTTTGTTTTAATGTAACATATGCATAATACAAAGGTATAGATGTAAATAATCTTGAATATTTAAATAGAATGTGCAGTAACTAAATATATTTCTAGTGATCAGACAATACTGTGAGAAGTTAACACAATATTCAATAGACAAACCATTTCCAGTAAGTAGGAGATCAGTACTGCCTTTTTTGGTTTTGCATATTTTGTAAAAGTGAGGATAATGTATGTGATGGAAAAGATAGATAGTAAGAAAGGACTTGTTGGAAAGAAATGTACCAGGGCAAGAGGAGATTTTTAAAACAAAATTATGATGTCTCTGAGCTCATGCTTCTGTAAATTTGAAAAATCCGCACTCCATGGTCATCACATTACCCTCATTCCATTGCCACACTGGGTCTCAAAGTCATTCTTGGTATGATTTTAATTTACTGTGTTTTTCCCTCATAATCCATTCAGTTATCCTTGGAATGTATTTGTACCTGCACTGATTTCCCCTGGGAGTTGCATATGTGTTTGCTCTCCACACAGCTCACCTCCTTGTGTAGCAGCTACTGAACCCTTTAAGATATTACAGCCTGATGCAACAGGGAAAAGCAATGCCGATTTTTGGTTCATGTTAAAGCACAGCCTATTAAAACCGTGGCTGTTGATCTCTCAGAAACACCAGAACCACTCCTCAAGCAGAGATGACTTTCCACAAGAGAGGGAGGACAGGAGAGCTGAGGTGTCAGGGTCCCTCCTGTTGTCCCAGGTACGTCAACCCTATATGTGAACCAGAGTCCTTTATTACTCACCTGTATTTTTATAACCCTGTGAAAAGATTTTAGCATACCCTCATCTTTTTGCTCACTTCCAAGAAATCCTCGGCAGGCCTGCCTCTGAAGCATAAAGCAAAAAGAAGATGATCTAAGGATCATCTTCCCCATAATTTCCAGCTGCATTGGGCTGACAGCCATACAAGATTAGATTATGTCTGCACATGCAGGACCTTTGCCTTGAATTAGTTTCTCTTTGTAGAACACAGGTTAAAACAGCCCTGAAGCTCTGCAACAAAGAATAGCTGTGTGTTACAAGTAGTTTCAGAAGTATTATATGGAAAATTAATCTTTTATAGATCTAATCACCAAGCCACTGTAAACTAGTGGGCATAGCCACCAATTGCTGTAGAAGGGACCAATTATTTCTAGTCATCTAAAGATTGATGCTTTCTCATCTTCTACTGATTACATAAAATAAGTACAACAGCCAAAGTAACTATGTGAGGCACTTCTTTTCCAAGTGTCTTTCTAGACAACATTGCCAATCCAAACAAAACATGAGAACACTATAAAAGAGAAAATTTCAAAATAAACAGTCTGTTTATTTGCATTCTTTTTTCCAACCCTTAAAATGTATTGGATCATATAGGCAAGCTGCATTTTGAAGCCACAAGAGTATTAAAAAAGTGTATTTTATACATTAAAAAAATCTCACAGTTGAAGATCTCACAAAGTTCTAGATCTTACCTAGGTAAAAGGACTTGTCTAAGTTAAACTTTGGCTATTAGGAGAGTTGCGGTGATAACCAGGAGAATCAACACCTTCAAAAATCCTTCCTTCCCACACTGCTAGGGCTCAATTTAGTGAGGTAGGGAACAGCCCTTCCTTCCCAAGACACTAAGGCTAAGCCTAGTGAGGGAGGAGACACTGTGGTAGCTCCCACCACCAGTTCTCTGCCAGGGACAAAGGCAAGTACAACAGAATTCTTCTATGACTGTCATCGAAAAGCCTGCCCATTTTGCCCTTGCAGAAACAGATACACTTTAGACACTAGACTTTTCCGTGTGTTAGTCTTAAAGGAGGGTCTTTTAAATCTTTTCCTCTATGATCTCTGCAAGCATCTTTGAAAAAGAACTTAAAAAGCAACAACCTTTCATAGCTGCATGATTTGTGTCTGCAACTGACTCATATATTAACCTTTTTTAGTCATTATTTTTTCCCAGAGGAATGTCAAATCAATATGTTTGTTCACAAGAATGAGCACACAAAAAGCTTGTTTAGGAGTAATAGCAATATTACACCTTTCTTTCCACATTAAAAATCCTCTGAGTTTATTTTGAAGACTGTACTGGAAAGGCTGGATATGTCCCTCTCAAGTCTGTGAAAGTATAAAGATGCTAAATTAAAAAAAATTCCTAAACTTTTAAAAGAAATTATTAGTTAATCCACTAGTCCATTGCTAATATTGTAGTTCTGTTTCCTCTAATTTTCTTTATAACTAGGTAAGAGCAAGAAGTATTGGCCACCGGAGGCATGACTACAATAGTCACGGATATATTTTTACAAAGCATAAATCTCTATGGGAGGACAGTGCTGTCAGCTGTAATGCTATGACCCTGCCACTTTTATATAAAAAAGATATTAGGGAACTGCACTAAGAGTGCTCAAACCGTTTCTCAAAAAAGACCTAGAAGGTCATAGGAATACAGGAGAATTGTCTTCCCATTCCCATCTTTTTGTTCAGACAACTACACAAAGCTACACAACTACACATGGGAAAATTCTCCTGTAAACAAGGATTCTGCAAAATTACAGTAATGAAGTAAGAGAGTTACATTTGCATATACGCCAGGAAGACAGTAACCTTCCTTGGAAACAACTGCTCAGGACCATAAATGTGCATAATCGAGTAACATTATCATGAGCTTGGTGGGACAGGGAAAGAACATACAGTCAGTGCAACCACGACAAACTTCAGTCTTCACTTTACACAAGGTAATGTTACCAGCTTTCAAAAATGTTAATAGGATTAAGCCATACTAATTAGTCCACTCTAAAACAGAACTAGTGGAGAAGCCAATGCATTGCTCAGCTTTTTGCACTGGTTGCTCCCAGAGCAGAATAACGCTTTGGGCCTGCAGTGTGATGTCCTCCACGTCAACAGCATCATGCAGCTCAGACGAGACTGCTCTTTGCAGCATGTCCTTTGAGAGCACTGTTCAAAGGGAGCAACAGCACTGCAACCTGCAAGAGTGGAGCACGTGAGCATGGAAAAATGAGCTGTCTGTGTAGCTCCCTTGTCAGTGGATCTCAGTCCTCGGTCACATCTCAGACTGAATGCAACACTTCAAAAACATGGTAACATACACATTAGTCTCTATTCCAATAGGTATGCAGCTCAAAACCACTTTGTCTTATATGCAGGGAAGATAGAAAAATTACTATTATATCTTCTATAGTTTACAGGAAATTCAGACATACTAAAATGTAATCTTTAAAATGTAGATTTTAGTATATTAGTATTAGCTAGTAAAATTTTGGCAGGCTTGAAAAAAATCACAATAAAACTAGTGACTCAAATTGTTAATACTTCTCTCTTTTAAAGAAGTGATCCTTATGGTACAGCAAAGATTTGAAGCTTAGCAAATGTGGCATTCACAACCCACTCAGGGCATTCAGAACCCAGTGAAGCTTATATGCTTAGTCAAGAAACTCTATTTAAGAGGGTAATTAATCATCTGCAAGAGACTTGCTGCACTAAATAGGAATAGTAACTTCATAATTCAATAATTTTGAAGAATGAAAGGGGGTAGATTACCAAACACAGTACGTCAAATACTAATACATAGGAAGACACCTGAGCATGAATATTAGATAAAATTTTCCCTTAGAGATTACTGGAAATATAATTTTCCAGCTCAAGCCTCTTTGTTGAAGAATTTCCCCAAACGCTATTTATCACCAGCATCTATTTTCTGTTATGGTCAGCCCAGATATTAACTAAACAGCAAAACCAACAAAACTTCTTTTGAAAGAACTTTTTGTTCTGTTCTGAAATTACAAGCTGCTTCTCCAAATTTAATACACGAATACAATTCTGTACTTCAGCAATGTGACCTTGAGTGTCATTGTTTGCTTCTGTGGCATTGAGAAAGCAACAAGCTGAGTAGGAACATATAAATTAGAAGAGACAATTTTAAATGTACGAGATGCTGTAGGAAAAACAGTTTTATCAAGGTGAAAACCTGTTTGACATATAGCCTGTTTTGGTGTTACTAAAGAGGCCTTGGTTACGAGGACCTGAGTCACAAATTTTTTTCTTTTATTTTCTTTTCTTTTTTTTAAGTTTTGTTGCTAGGTTTGGTTTTGTTTTTTTTTTCCACTGATAGGTTCACTGTTAGGGATTTGTGCTTGGTTATTTTTACAAAGCAAGATTTATATTAAACACTCTACAAACAGCATATCATAAGACCATACCATCCACATAAGTAAATCTACACCTGGTTTTGGTTTGGTTTTTTTTTTTTAAAGTCCCTGTTTAATATTTGGGGATGTGCTGGACTTACAGTTCCTATTCCTAGTAAAATCTGAATGTTGTTTTTAATCAGTTTAAAACACACAGTTTAAATCCAGTTAAAAGAGACTGATGTAATCTATACTGAGCAGACTCCCTTAGGATCTCCAGGTAGCGCTGTTTTTCAGAGTCAAAGCCAAGACCTCTCAATTAAGAGACAGTAACTCCACACAGAGTGCATCTACATTAGTGTCTTAACTCAGAACAGAAACATGGTTTTGAAACGAGTCTTGCAATTGTCCCCACTCACCATGCTTTAGTTGTACTGGGGAGCAATCTTGGTGTGCATGAATTAAATTTCTTGGGGATGAAACCAAGCCAGAAAATCTGCTCCAAGAACATGTCTGATAAACTCCAACAGCTAATAGGGACTCAAGGGCCAGAACCAATGAGTGAGTCACCACCACAAGTTTTCCAGCACACAACAACCACTCATGAGCCAGCAGACGGCTCTCAAAACATCAAGTGCTCACGCAAAATCATGGAGTGCCTCTCATGACGCATAACGGCTTCGTAATTGCTGTGACCTACTGGCCATTGCTGGGCTGCTACACTCCTCCTTCCTCATCCATACAATCAATAGCAACACCAACTCCTTCTGGAACTCGGGAGATCCAGAATAGTGCAGAAGATCCAGTACGGCGTCACACTGAGATCCAAAGAAATGAAACTTTTAAACCTCTGCTGTGAGAGAAGTCCAAAAGCTTCCCTGGAGGCAAAAGTACTACCTTGTGACTATATCAGGAGATTACAAACTTGATGAGGTCATCAGTGTCAAGTCAAATTTAAGAAGATGAAGGCTGCATGAGGTTTTTGAACCCTCAGTGGACTGTGGGAGCTGTTTTCAATCTTTTCTGCTCTCACTTCCTAATACCAATACTCTACTCAGCTCTCCCTGTCCCCACCAAAATGCCTACTATGTCTAGCTGCTCTGCCTTTTCCTGTTGCAGAGGTCAAGGCCCAGAAGAGACAGTTTCCAAGAGCATGCTGCTGAACACAGCATGAATGTAACCTACATGAGGACTTGGATGGCCACCCTGTTCAGAGCTCACCTTTCTCTGTTCTTCACAGGACTTGAGGCAGCTTATGCCAATACTCCCACCATCCTGGACAGAACCGTGTCCTTGAGAACCTAGGGGCAGTGGGCAAGACGGCCATAAGCAATAGACAGCTGCAATGTGTCCTTATAAATGTTCAGAGCCTGTCAGGCTTGCTCCTCTGTCCTCTGCAGTCCTACGAGGAAGAGGTTGTAAACAGCAGCAGTCCCTTACCTCCATCCCATTCCTTGCCCCTCTGTTGCTGAGGGCAGCATCCCATCCTGAAATGCCATCCTGGAGCACATGCTCCAGGCCTTTGCTTGCCTCAGTTCTTAGGGGCTGGGCAGGGCACGGCAGCCGTCCGTACTTGAGTTTGAGAGACAGGCTGGACACCTGTGTTCCAAAAAGTGCATTTCTGCACTCAGGCAGCTGGGTAGATGCTCCACCTCAGCACAACTCTCTGGATGAGGGTAAGCCAGGCTTATGTTTCAACATGGTATCTGGGCAGGGCAGCATGAGGCACAGAGGGGATGCAGTATTTCAGATAAGGCAAGCGTTCAAACATCTTGAATGACCCTGTGCAGAAAGAAGGTGCCAGCATCCCTTTTCAGTCTGAGGTTTTTTGGAAACCTCCTGAAACATGTGTGAATCTTCCTCTGTTCATGGGCCACCCTTGGTAACCCTTCTGGCTTGCCACCCTGGGTCTGGAACCCGGCTGGGATGTGGGTGCTGCCCACAGCACCCACAAAGGGTGTGGAAAACCAAAGAGAGCAAAGGCCTGGAAGATCATTCACATGTTCCCTCCTTATACCATCTACAGAAATATGGCTTGGAGGATTGCTTCAGGGAGCACAGTGACAACAACCCTGATCGTGGTGGACCTCCCCATCCCAAACTGATTAACTGATCAGAAGTTGCTAAGGTTAGGAGCTGGTGTTAAAAGGCTCCACAGGACAGTAAGTCACCCTCTTGAATAATGATATGGACTCTGGAAGTGTTGTCTGGCAATGGCAAAGCTGTTGTAGCCAATGGCCTCAGTTGTGCACTCTCACATTCAATACATTCTGCATCTACTTCTTATTCTCCAGAATCCTCATACCAATGGGATGCCAGTAGCCTGAGCTCAACCCCTGTGCCAAGGGCTGCAGATCAACCAGGGCAGAGCAGCTACAGTGAAGACTCCAGGAATGCCATTATCCACCAACTTCCTACTCAGCCTTCAAGACATCCACAACAGCCTGTGACAGGCTGTCAAAGCAGCCCTCCCGAAGTAAGTGCAATGGGTGCATGTGTGAGCTTGCCGTTCCCTTTTATAGTGATCCTGACTGAAAGACCACTGTACATTAAGGAGTTAGCGATCCACATAACAATTAACCTGAATAGACCCAGGCCTGTACTGTGCTGTGCGTATTCCTTGGCCACAGGATAAGCTCAGCCAGAAAACTGTAACAAAGGAGCCTGTAGGCAGGTCCCACTTGGAACCAACGACTATACCACCTGTGTGTCCTTGCCTTTATCTAAAAGAGCAGCAAGAAGTTCCCATGTGAACATCCTTTCTGCTTGACAGCAGAAACGATTAATAAACTTGTTTTCTTGTAAGAAAGTCCTCTAATAGCTTGAATGACCAAAATGGGGTAGCCCTTTCTATAGATGTGGTCTGTGCAGCATGCTGCACGTGGCTTGGAGGCTTGTTCAATGCCACAGAACTCGGAGTCCCCAACATCTAAGGGGGTGTAAGATTACTTATACTATTCTGTCCTTCTTTAAAGTGTTAGCTCCAATAAGTAGCATTTTAAATGACACTTTACAGAGTCTGGGTGCTCTTCTAACTGGGATCATAATGGACTAGCTCCTCCTGGTGCAAAACAGCTCTCTACTGCACTGTTGTGTGGCTACGCTTAGATGCAGATGAGGGTTTACTCAGCAGGCACAGTAGTGTTACTTGTAAATAAGTAGGAGGAGCCAGGTACAAGACCAGGAATAGAAAAGGGTTGATGGTGGTTGGGACCATCATACGCAGGAGGCAGATGAAAAAAAAAGTATGGTGCTCTCCAGAGTGGCCAGCTCTCCTCATCAAGGACAGTCCTCATAAAGCTCTACCTGGTTTTAAAGAGCTGAACTTCGGGTTAAATTCCCCAAAGTGCTAAAAGTGGAAATGTCACATCCTCAGCACTACCTGTTTCAAACCACTCCTATTGCACTTACTTGCTAAAGTAGTAACAGAGACTCTTCCATCACAGGCTTGTACTAATAAACACAATCAGTTCTAAACCTTTGAGTCATACAAAGCAGTAAGATCAAAATAGTGCTTTAAAAGCAAATACCTACAACTACTGAATAAAATGATTCACTTCAATGACCAACTGCTATTTTACTTCCCACACATTTCTACAAGGTATAACAGAAATATTCCTGTAATTCTTTGTGCATTTTTAATACAGGCACTAAAAATATTATCTGCAGTTTTGGTAGAGGCATATGGTTTCCATCAAACCCTTTTAATTAAGATCACAAAGCTAGTTTGAATGCAGGAATCTGTATAAAACTATCAGATTTCTCCCTAATGAATTACAAATTCCTTTGAAATGCCCCAAGTAGATGCTTGAAAGGGGGAAAACAGTTGAAATTTTAAGTTATATTCCCTTATGCTGATCAGCACAAGTAATATGTTGCAAAAGTACCATCGATCAAAACTGCCTATTTATAATCTAAGTATTGGTGAATAATAGCCTAAAAAATGGCATTGTTTTCTACAAAATATCAGCCAGACACTGGAAAAATAGTTAAATTAGAAGTCTACAACACAGACGCTCCTGGAAGAACAAGCAAAAATAATCACTCGTTGCAGCACTAGATGAGTATGTGGCCATTGCACAAAAGGGGTAAATGCTTCTGCTCACACTATACATCCTGTAGAACTACAGGCAGAAGCCAAATCTAGTCTCTTGCTCATGTTGGGCAGTTATGCCCAATCTGGAGAGAATCTGTCTGCAGAAATAAACTTGCTACTTACTGCCTGGAAGCAGGTATTTTAATGGCTGAGAGTGAAGCACAGGTTACTTCCATAGGATAATATTTGATTACATACTGAATGCATTTGTACATCAAATATTTTGGACTTCACCAGATCCAAAAGTGATTGTAAAACATAAATTTAAAAAAAAGAGGAACAACAGTGTTTTACAGGCTATTTGCATATGCATCTTATTTTTCTTACAACCTTAGCAACATCTAACTACTTTGCTTTTTTTACTGTAAAAGATGCATTCCCCAAGACACAGAGAAGAGGTCCATGAAAGGCACAAACTGCAAAGGCAAGAAATATCAGAACATGTATTTTCCCACCCCGTATACAAAGCCTATTATCAGCCCTAATTTGCTACCAGGAGCATGATGGCATTTTCATCACACCTGAAGTCCAAATGCCAAACAAGAAGTGGAGTATATTTCCGAGCATACTTGTAATGACTGAAGGACAGCAGAACTGTTTTTCCTTTATATATAAAAAAATTTGCTTTACAATTCTTAATTGAGACTTTTTTATCAGAAGAAAGAATGCTTACCGCTGTCCTTATTCCATATTCTCCTGACTGATACGAAAGGAACTAGGGTTGATGGCCATAATCTTTTGTGTGGTACTGTTTGACAATAAACGCAAATTGTGTGAGAACTTAACAAAAGAAGACAAAATCAACTGAGAGTTAAAGGGCAGAACCCTGACTGTGTAGGGGCTGAAAGGACAACTCTAGGGATGTGGGTGGAGGCATGGAGAGTTGACTGAACTTTACATGTGTATAAATGGAAAATGAGAGGAAGGGTTTGGGGGAAGGGAGAAAGATGGCTGAGGAAACACAGGGCAACAAGATAGGTTTTACTGCAGACCTTCATGTTGCACAGCTAATATCTTAGTTAGTGACAGAAGGACTATTGCATTTGTGGGAAAACAGGGCTTTGTCTGCGCAAAGATGGTCCTGAGAAGAAAGTGGCACACGCTGCCTTTTTGGCACATGAATGGACACCTGAATACCAAGACACTCTATACACCAAGAGAAACCTGGGGAGTGGGAACAGTAGGGACGCCTGGTTGCTGGATGAGAAAACGGAGTCAGTTCTACATTTTGTTGTATGATTATCTCCTCTTATTGCTGACACCATCACCTGCCAGCTTTCTCTAAATCCTCTTTTCTTACCTGTATACCTGTATAGAGTGTCATACTCCAGCTAAAAATGCTGGATCATTTTTCCTTGTTTCCCACATCCTCTGTAGAGTCAGTCTACTACCTCAGTAAAATAAACATAACAATATGGGTCTTGGTATAAAAACCTGACAATTTAGGTATCTAAGAAAAGCTCTCAAAAGCGCAATGACTGTATGACACTGGACCGTTAGCAAGAGCAACATTTGGTTACTTGGTCAGGTATTTTAAACTTATGAGTTGAAATATTACTGTCCAAGACTTGTTCTGTTGGGATCACTGGAGTTTGCTGGGTCACGTGAAGAAAAGGCGCTTCCTAAAACGGAACTAATAGGAACTTCAGCCACCCTCATCCCATCGCAGAAAATGAGTAATTTAGGAGTACTCTAAATGTACCTTGTAAACTGAAGTGCCTCCGACGATCCAAACCATGTCTACTTTACTTTTTAACTCTGGTGAATCCAAAAGAGCTAAAGCATCATCCAGACTTTTGGAAAGATAATGTGCTCCTTTTGGGGTTTCCCTAGAAAAAGCCAAGTTTTATTACTAAATAATTAAAGGACCATTCATCATGATAATCAATACAATCAAGACATACAATGTGTTTTGCTGAATTCACAAATGACTAAGTGTTTCACATTAGTTAATAATTTTGAAATGCCTATTATTGCTAAACTATGTTAGAATTCTCATCTGACTGCAGGATTGTTTAATAAATCACAGTTTAATCACAACTGTGACTTAAGAGGCATTATAAATTACAGATCTGAACTTTTATGTCATGTTTTTAAAAAAGTGTAACTGAGAAATTTACATATCTCTAAAATTAAATAGAGATTTCTACTTGAATTCTAGAACATTAATATTTCATTTAATAAAACTAGTCAAAAAGCCCCTATCCCCTGCCCCCCACCAAATTCAGCCCAAAACCCACCAACATCCTCCAAAGCAGTAAACCATTATAAGTGGACATTTTTGTTTAAGAATATTTGGATGACTGTGGGTGATGGATTCAAGAAGAGAGCTCCAAAAAAGGACAGTTCTTTTTTCTTAAATGCTGATAAAAATAAACTTCAAAAAAGGGAGTAAGAGCCACCAATCTAACCAGGAATTAAAGAAATACAGTTAAATACATGAGTCAGAAAGACTACTGACAATTGTCAGATGGTTTGTGTGTAGAGCTAGCACTAGTATTTATTATGCAAAGTAATGACAATTATCTTGTGAATTAATTAAAAAAGAAATAAAAATAATACTAAAAAATTAAAGGTAAAGTAGTGATATCATTCAGAATCAATAGCAGAGATGCTTCCTAACCACGTATCAAAAATGTTACATTTGGAATTACTTTAGGATGTATTGCTACAGATATTTTTAGGTGCAGACTTGTTATTTGTTTTAAAGGCCTATTATTCATCATACATACTTGAGCTCCCTGCTGAGCACTATATTAATTCTGTCTTTTAAAGGACGATTCTTCTCAGGAATGGAGAACCAGGTTTTTTTACCCATTATCAGGGCATTCTGTTTACCTGAGTAAGAGAGAAAATACTTATTTAAAGGGTATTTTTGCTCTGTCCCRAATTTGTTTTGGTTGTTTAGTGACATCTGCTGGACTTTCCCTCCCGCTTCCAAACTCCATTTCAGCAGTTAACAAAAGTACAAGCTTAGGCCCCAATTCTCAAATTAGTCACATGCACAGAAGAACACGTTTGTGGCCTCAAAAGCCTTGACAGGCAGTTGACACCAAAGTGGTCTCATGCACACCCATAAACTTATAATCGAAAGAAAATCAAAAAAGGCATGTCATTGCCCATTACATGCATTACACGGACATTGGCTCTGCTATAGTTATGGGGCCAAATTAATCTCCATGTGTGAGACCAACTCAAAAGAGTTCTCTTAGTGAGAAAAAACACCATTGTTGTCTTTATAAATCCAAGCAGCATACAGTAATCGACGTGTGTTTGCATGTTCCATCATTCCAGTTATATGATCAAGAATAACTGCCAGCTTTGAGTGTTATTTAAAAAAAAAAAAAAAAGCTAGGTAAAAGGATAACTTTTAGGAGAAGAACCAGCCAAATGAAATCCAAAGCAGAAGTGCAACAAGTGTTCAATCATATTCTAGAATTCACCCGTAAGCATAATTTCTGACCAAACCCAAATACTCATAACCTGATTATCTCTTACATATACCCTCATAAGAAGAGGGTTTCTCTGTATGAGTAAATGGAGTTGTCAGAGAAATAAATACAGAGGTTGAGACTCACAAAAGGTAATAGGAAGTTTTTTACAGTGCTACACAGCACAAGGGATGTTAGAGAAAAAAAAAAATAGTATTTGTTCACAGCTATCCTCCCTGCTTCTTGATCTGAGAGGCTGGATCTACTAGATCACACCAGAGAACCGATGCTCCAGTTGTTTTTTAGCAGTGTCTAAAGACCCTCCTCCTGCACGTAAGCTTCATAAGCAAGTTTCCAAGAGACATACTGCAGTGTCAGTTTAGATATGTTAGCACAGACCACTGGCAGCACTGCTGAAGGAAATGCACAAGTTCTGAAAAATTATGTATTTTCTTACTAAAGATTCACACTGGGATGCCTACGAGGTCAGAACAATGATTTGCCTAGACCAGTAGCTAATTTACAGCAGTGACCAGTACAGGTATGCAAGCAGACTAAAAGCAAGATCAGGTGATGCTTCTCCACTGTATTCTTCCCACTTTCAAAAATCAGTGACTGTCTGACTTTTTTGAGCCAATGGTGGTATCCCTGCTGTGAAGATTTATGGCAGCATAATCCATTAAGAGGTCTGGTTATGAAGCAACTTAACTGTCTAGCATCTAAGGTCATAGCTTATCAGAAGATTTGTAGGCAGGATGGAGCAAAATTTTTCTTTTTAATTATATTTAAAACATCTTTTTTTGATTATGGGTTATTTGTGACAGGTGAGATGCAAACTGCAGACATACAAAAAGACTTACATTTGTGTTGTGTCTTTTTTGTACATAAGGTTGCAATGGGCCAAATCAGGTCTCCAAAYCATAAGTAAGATCCTTCAATTAAGACTGTTGCAAAATGAGATTAGACATTCCTTGTGGAATATGGAACACACCTTCAAATCAGAATATGGAATAGGTCACTCAATCAAAACAAGGGCATCTGTTAGGCTGCCCAGAAGTTTTAGCAAACAAGTGAGTTTTGCTAGACAGCAGTTTTAACAGGAGCATGAAAAAAAAGCACAAGAAAGGGTGACCATGTTGGCAAACAGAGAAGCAGCAGAAACATGAGGATAAATCCGTTGTCTCTCATGGCTCTGATTCCACCAGACGCAGTGAGCTGGTTGCATGGCTCAGGGAGGTCCTATTCCTCCTCTCCCAATGCCTCCTTCATGCTCCTACCATGCACCTTCTACTGGCAGACCCTGCAGACACCCAGTAGCCTAGTCTACTGGGTTAGAGAATTAAAACAGCTTAAGGAGAAAGGGGAATGGGGGCAATGCGGCAAGACTTGTCTCTTCTGGCAGTGATAAGTACCCAGTCAGAACAAATTAGCTGTTTTCATCTTTTGCATTCCTATCCCTGTTTGTTTGTGCTGATTTTCGCAAATTTTTTCATACTGCAATAACTGGTTTTATCTCACCAAATCAATAGAGTCTATAATATTACTTTGCTGCAAAGGTCTCTCTGGGCCTGAACATCATTGCTGCATATTCCCAGTACGGTTGCATATTACTGTGTACAGATATACTGCATACAGTTGCAGTATTGTTGCTGTGTATTATCAGTATGGTTAGGGTTTTCTGTTTATTGGGATGGCTCAGCACTTAGAAAATCAAGCAAAATTACTGTCACAAGGGTCAGAGGGGTGGAACAAATGGCCAAGGCTGAGCTACAGCAAACAAGTTAGATAAGCTAATACAGCCTGAAAAAAACCTCTGCTAATTAATCAGCATATAAAAACCTTTCCATTAATTTGTTCAGGGTTGGAGTTGTAGGTAAAGACAGGTAGGTGAAGTCTTCTACCCTGTTGGGGAAACAGAACTTTGAAATTATTATTTACAAATCACCTGCAGTCCTGAAACATCTGATTCACCTCCAGTTTCTTTATCTAACTGAAACAATCTGCAGATGACATATTTACAAAGGGGTAAAATACTTGTGAGGCTTGGGAGGGCGGGGAAGGGCAGGCTGTTTGCAGAAGCAGGACTTTTAAGTCAGGGAAAAGTAAAATTACCAGTCTTTTCCATGACTGATACCACACAAACTGATTTTAGTAAGTAGAGGCACACCTCAGCACCGAGTTCAACGTTACCTTCCACATGGGATGTGCTAGTCATTCTCTGGAAGTACTTGTACTCATTCCTGGCAAGAAAACAAGAAGAGCGTTACAACGTGGTTTAGGAATAAGTTACATTTCTCTAATTGGAGAAAAAACATAACGCAAGTGCCGCCGGCGACGGGGAAGGAGAGGCTGGACGGGGCCGGGCCCGCTGCCACGCCTGAAGCGAGACCGTTGGCCCCGGCTCTGCTTGCATGAGAGATAACCCACGGCCGGGAGCCTGCCGACGCGCCTCCCCGAGCACCTCGGGCCTCCTCGGCACGGCCGCAGGGCCCGGCAGCCATTGCCGCGGCCGCGCCACCGCGGGCACTTTCCCGCCCTGTAGAGCATCTCCCTCTCTGACTACAACTCCCAGCACGCAACGCGCGGCCCCACACCACCCGCCGTGGGGAACACGCCGCGCTACACGCTGGGAGCTGTAGTCCGCCCGCGCGCCCGCCGCCCCGGCGGGAAGAACACCGCCAGACCCGCGGTACCTCAGCGGCGGCCAGGGCAGGCTGCCGTCCTTCCCGATGCCCATGTTCTGGCACACGGCCACGATGGAGTTGAGCGAACGCACCATGACGCCCACCGCCGCCTGCCGCCGCACCGGACTTCGGAGCGAGCGAGCGCGCAACAGCGGGGCGGGGCGGCGTGAGGGGGCGGCGGCGGCGGCAGCGCTCTCCCGGAGGCGGGCGGCGCAGGGCTGAGGCGGGAGGTTGGAGGGAGCGCAGCGCACCCCGGGTGGAAGCGCTTCCCCCGCGGCTCCGCCCCGCTCCGGCCGACGCATCCGTCGAGGAAGGTGGTGCTGGTGCCCGCGGCCTCGGCCCGGGGTCCGCCATCGCCGCCGCCATCGCCATGCCGCGGGGGAGGCGGCGGGAACGCGGCGGCGGCGGCGGGGGGCAGCAGCTGGTGCTGAGCAGGTTCTTCGGAGCGGCGGGGAGCGGCGGGGAGCAGGGCGCCGGCCGGCAGACGGTGCGCCCGGGGTGGCGGCGGGGGCCCTCGGGCGGCGGTTGGGGCTCAGGGCGCCTGAAGGGCGCGGGCCGGGCCGCAGAGGCCCTGCGAGAACCCCCTTGGTGGAGACTGAGGACCCTCGGGCCTGCCCGGTTGCCCTGTGTCAGAAAGTCGTGTTAGAAGGCATGGCCAGAGCTGGCCACGGCCCTGCTGCACGAAGGGGTGCCCTGCGGCGGCCCCGCCAACAGGCAGGGCCTTCCAGTTACCGGCGCTTGCTATATCATCTTTGCCTTGTGTAACACAAGGTAGCGATACCTCGACTTTCAGGAAACAGCCGGGATTTGCCCATTTTGTAGGAACTGAAGTTTGACATGGGTACAGTGAGCTTGGCAAAGTCAGCGTGCCAGTTTGTGTCACAGGGGCTTYGCTCCCTTGTGGTAGCGTTGGACCTTCTGGCTCAGGTTCTGCCTCCTGGTATGCAATGGGTTGAGCTCGTGGCCCAGATCGTGGGGCTCAGATGACTCTTAGTCTGGTGTTAGGTGCAAGGCCAAGAGAGGCTGCAGTGATCCAGCAGCCTCTCTGTGTCGCCGCTGGGAAAAAACTGCTGTCTCTCAGCAATTGGATTTCATTCTGAGTTTATGTTTTCCAGTCTCCTTGTAGTTAATGTTTCTAGCCCTTTTTGGCCCTGGAAAGGTGTATGCTTTTTTCACCTGTGTCTCAAGTCAACCTTTTTTGTTATCTTTGGTCCAAATATATTTTGAAAGGTGTGATTACCATTTTCTGTCCATGCAGAAAAACTGCTTCCCAATTAGTGTTAATCTGGTGGTATGTAATAGCAGACTTGGAAGGGAAACTTTGCCACTCATGTGGGCTGTGCATATGGATACATTATGTAGAGGTTATGGGTTTAGTTGCTGAGTGTGGAGTTCCTGCTTAGTTATAAGGAGATTGAATGTCCCCAGTAATACACTTAAACCATATGAAATGTGGATGCAAGCTGCTGAAAACACCTGTTGTGTGTTTATCTGCAAGGTGAAATGATAATGTGTTTATATGTTGTTGCAGTTGCAAGTTACTTCTTTACATTTGGTCATACTTCTTGCATTCTGTCAAACAATACATCAACAATGAAACAACATAAATTGATGAATTTCTGTTTACGAAGTGTTAAAAGTGCATATGTCAAAAGCCATCTAAGGAACAGTAGTTGAAAGTACTGTATTCTATACAAACCCAGGATGATGCTAGCTAGGTGTTTACAGATTAGTACAATCTTTTTAAGTCTGGATTAACACTTCCAGGATGGTGTGGAGAAGATACTCTTCCATCATTGGGATGTAGGCCATAGGAGGTAGTGCCTCTCAGAGGTGAATAGCCAGTATCTGGCAAGAAGAGGGCTCTGAACTGTGGGAATGAGGATTTGCAGGAGAGATTTGATTCAGACACAGGGTGGTAGCGTGTGGTATGATGGGAAAGTCTGTTAAGTGCTTGTTCAGTTCTGTGCCACAGAAGTAGCTCTAAGCTGCCTTTTGAAGCTGTGGTAGCTGCAGGTGTTTCTTTTCTAGCCAACAACCAACTTGTTCACAGAATGCGCTATTTCTCTTCCTCTTGTAGCCTTAAATGTTAGAAGAACAATTTTATAAAAAAAAAATGTTGGTAGTTAAAATAGTTAGGGATTTCACATATTGTAAATTAATTTTGCATTTTGTATTATCTCTTTATGAAATCCTCGGGTGCACTGTTGTCTTTCATAGAGTATGGCAAAGCGAAAAAGTAACTCAACTTCTTTGTTTAATTTATGTTTCAGGCTTCTGAATTTGGCACAAAAAGGAGAGCATCAACTGAAAGCAATGAACCTTGTGAAAAGAAGACCAAGGCACGACAAATTACACTAGAAGACATCTGTAACCCACTGAAGACTCAGGATAAAAGTGAGCTGACTGTAAAGAAACCTTCAAGCATTTATTCCCAATAAATAGTTTTTCGTTGTCAAATGTAAAAAAAATYTGTCAGCGGATACTTTAGGAAGTGTCTCTTGAATGTAAGATACATCTCTGAAGAGCTATTATGAGCATACTAGCTATACTGTTAAAGCACCTTTCTGTGGCTCAGAAGCTAGGTATTTTGAGTCTTGCTCCAGAATTACTCTGCAAATCCCCTTCAGCTGACTCAGCTTTAACAGGTTGTTCAGTCAGTGAAGTCCAGATGCCCAGGCAGAAATGCTGTAACTTCCCTTTCTGTGATGGTTTAACAGTCTGTCTTTTAGACTTGGGCTGAAGCATGACTGACACCTCACAGTTCTGTGGAGTCTGGCCTGCGACTGGGATACCTGAAGGCTATCTCAAAGTAAATAGTTCTAATGCAGTGCTCTTAACTGTGAAATGACAGCCACTTAGTTACACTGGAAATGCCTGTCCTCCATCTGGCTTTGAACCAAGAATTTAACAAATTAATGATGCTAGCAGAAAAACAAATCAGTGAATATAAAGTTCATTACACTTACACTTCATTGGAAAGAATTAGCCTCTATAATTTTTTTAAAGAGGGAATTATATTCAGTTTTGTGGGTGTGATGGTTTGAAGTATCATTAAGACACCATCAACTAGTAATACTGTCTGCTTAAAAACTGTACTGAAAAAATACCAGTCRTTTTCCAATATTCTTGGCTAATTTTGTGGCTTTGCAATTATCAGTCCGGAAAATAATTGTGCTTCTTTTCCCATGTATGAAGAAGCATACAAGTGAGAAGTACTGATTTTCCAGGGAAGTTAACCAAGCTGATTACATGCACAATTCTGTCAGGCTGGCAGACATACTGCAATGGGAGAGAAGAAGGAATGTAGGGAAGAGAGAGACACAGCAAAATGATTGTGTTCTCTCGTTACTGATGTAATTCTAGCAGACATTCGGTTTTAGAAAATAAGTTGCTAATATGTTTTTGTTGTGTATTTTTACTGAAGAAGAACCTCAGAAGTGCRAAAAGCCCCGTATATGTTTGCAAACTCTGGACAGACTGAGAGAATTCTGCAGTGATTCAGACCAGCAGTGTAACAGAGCCCGGGAAGATAGTTTTCGGGAGAAAGAATCTCTGAGTTTGGAAAAATGTCCCAGTATTATTGGGGGAAGTTCAGAATTGAAAAACCCTGTTCAGTCTGGGGACACTAGCCCAAAGGTTACTCAGAAGGTACGTAGAGCTTTGGTCCAGTGCTGTGTAGATTACTTTTTATGGTTTAAAAAAGCAAGCTTTGGCACAAGATTCCTTTTGTGTTTTTTTTGTGTTCTGTCATGAAATAGTGCAGCAGTACCCAACAGACCAGTGTTTGTGTACCGATGTTTTCCTGGAACTCTTAGCATAGTGAGCAGAATGCCTTTTATAGTTCTTCAGTGATATTGAAAAAAGCAGTAATGAAAGAGCAGAAACACTGGCAGTGTATCTTGTGATTGTGAATGAATCTATAATATTGTAATAACAAATGTTCAGTGTGGCCCTTTGCTCAGCTTTCTTTCAGTTCTATCAGTTTTGATACAGGCTGTAAAATTCCTAACAGGCTTTCTTTGCAAAAATATGATTTAGAATTATTACTGAGATGTAGCTTAATCCAGTTGCTAATGATTCGAACTACTAAAGATATCACTGTTTTTTTCATCTGCAGAAGATATGGGTAGCTCCCATGAAAAATTATCATTATGATACCTATAATACACGTTGATAAGAGTGTAGTACAACCTTGCTTCTCCTTTTATTATGGGGCTAATTAACATTAGTTAATTGATTGGGTTTTGGGCTCACCTTGCTCAGTTTGAAGTATTCAGGTCCTAAAAGGCATCTCATGGTTTACTGTGGTGGTGTTGCACTGGGACTCAACTGCTCTTTAACAAAGCTTTACCTCTGGCTTTGTGAAGGAAGGAGGTTGTATGAAAGGTTGTACAGTTGATTTGACCTTCCCAGTTTGAAGGTCATGACCGTAAACTGGGTGTCTGGGTTGTGTGAGCATGAGGTCAAAATAAGAATAGTAAGTGAACAGCTTGTGGCAAGAAATTTCTGTTGTGATAAGGGATTGAGATTATGTTGATGTGGTCAGTTGGAGAACACAGACAACTGATTCCTTCTCTGTCCTTCTTTTTCAAACCCTTGTCTGTCTGGAACTTCTTAATTTCTGACCCTGATCCAGTTACATTGACACCAGATGCTGCCCCTGCTAGTTTAATCTATAAATCATACTTTAGCATGTCTCACAGATGTTTGAGAACCAATTCTAGATGCTGAAATTACAAAATGTATGTGTTTTACACATGCATGTATGTGAAACATGCATGGGGAGTATTTTTTCTTTTATCTTAGTGACTTTTTCTTCAGTAACACTGGAGAGAGCACGTGCCTGCCATAGGTTATTGGTTAAAAACGTGTGTGTTACAGTTAACTGCAGTAGAAGTACGTGTTTGGTGAGCAAAGGCATGTGCAACTCTCTGTCCACCAAGCTGTGGGCCTAAGATGGTTGTTTCTGCAGAATTCAAGTTTCTCTTTATCTTTGAACAGATGTGTTTGTTAATCTTCCATGTATCAGCTGGTGCAGTATTTCTGCCTTCCTATTCTAAAGTTGGTTTCCAATGCACTAACACTGGTGTGTGCTTTTTATAGCAGTACTGCCACTGCATATTCATATACTTAGATGCTTGTTGCCAAACAGCACTTGGGTCCAGTTGATAACAGATTGTCTGTGAGATTATGACAGCTGTTAACTCTCCCTTCCTAGATCACGAGGAAGGTCAGCTTTAACCATGTGCAGAGAGACTCTGCAAGCAAGATGTATGGAAAGTAAAAGTAAAGAGCAATTATGTCTTACTTAATAACTCAGTGAGGACTCATGACCCACTTCACAAAGCATTGCTATCATCTTTCTCTGTAAGATATCTACCAAGTCTGTGCTGGCCAGGCAGTCAGGTGGGGAAGGTCTGGCCTGCTTTCCTTGGAATGGCTCATCTTAGATGTTTGTGTCTTGCTTTTTTCTTAGAGTTATAACCTTTTTATGTGAGTAATTTTCTTATAAATTCCTTGAGCCGCTACCTTAGTACCATCTCAACAATTCAGCTTCCATGTGTGTTTTTACTTCTTTTACTTTTTTTCATGACCTTATTTCACATGCTTTGTTGCAACAATTTTCTCTGTAAAATGAGATGAGGTCGTAGTGCTGGGCTGGCACAGACCATGGATCGAAGACCACCAAATCCTTGGGCTGAGGATTTTGCAGTAGAGACATCTAAGCTCCTGGGGCCATCTGAGGCATGGTATAGCTTTGGTTGTGCTGGGCTACGTTGTCTGCTTGTCAAATGGGTCACCCCTTGATTGTGTGCAATTCCGGGAATTTTGCAATTCACAGTTGACAATACAGCTAAATGTTCTTTTTTTCCCATTGTTTTCTGACTGCATTCTTTGTACATTCCCATGACCCAAAGTATATGATTTGTAC
Source organism: Phoebastria nigripes (assembly GCA_035582835.1). Classification (NCBI taxonomy): domain Eukaryota; kingdom Metazoa; phylum Chordata; class Aves; order Procellariiformes; family Diomedeidae; genus Phoebastria; species Phoebastria nigripes. Next base: position 775,581 of record JAYKAV010002796.1, on the reverse strand, counting down.
TATCTCCATGTTTCGTCTGAGTTACCATTGCTTCTAAACAGTCTGTTGACTTTGTTCCTTGTAATCTAGATGGGACAGTTGTTAGAAATTGAAGTTTACCAGGTTTATTTGCAGATATAGAAGCTCACAGCACAACCTGATCAATTGTGTTTTGTATAGTCATAGGCTTTAAAAACTTGTGGAGGCTGTTGTCTTTTGTATTTTTTTTTTTTTAACCAGTTTTATCAGTACTTGATATTGTGATATAAGTGAGGAGGAACTTTGCTGTAAGTGAAGCACACCTTACCAGTGTTGTTCACTGCACTTCTAAAAGACTGAGTCCATCACCCTGCTTACAATATAGAACAAAACAAAGTTGTAGAGCTGAGGTTGCTTGGCTAGCATAGGCTACATAATGTCATTGTAAATGATAAACCGCAGAGAGAGTGGGCTCAAAGCCTTAACTGTTAAGGGTTTTAGAAACTGTAATATAGATTTTCTGTGTTCAAGAATAAATTATTTTGGGAGGTTTGCTGAGCTTATGTAGGAAGGGCAGACTGGAGAAGAAATATGGTTTTGGTGCTTGAGACAGTGAACTGAGACTCGTATTGAATTGGTTTATTTCTTGATTTACTGTGGATTTTTGGAACATCATTAATCTCTCTGCACTGCAGTTTCTCATCTGTAAATTGGAGTGGTAATTCATCCTTAGTTTTATACCTGGCCAGTTTAGACTGCCCAGTCTTTGCAGCCTGCATGTCTCTTGATCTGTGTTTTGAGAGCTCATGATACAATAGGGATCTGATTTTAGCTGAGGTGTCTAAGGACTGTTGTAAAGCAAGTTGACTAACTGATACAAAATCTTTGACTTTCATGAGTTTTTAATTCCTTTTAATTCCAAATAAACTGTATTCTGTATATCCTACTTTAATAGTTTTGCTGCAGTTCTTGGGGCTATTTAGTGCAAGAACAGTCTTTAGCTCTATAGTCAATGTGAGTCAAGGTCTGCAGGGGCAATTGATTTATTTGATGATTCCTAACTATACTTTTCCATCCTTTATTTACAGGAGGAGTTACGCTGTGATCTTAGTCAGTTTTCTGCATCTCTTAAGTCTTATGAAAATACTCAAAATACTTCAGATACAAATCTTAATAAGAGAACCAAAAGCATTTACACTCCACTAGAACTTCAATTCATAGAAATGAAGAAACAGTATAAAGATGCAGTTTTGTGTGTGGAATGTGGATACAAATACCGCTTCTTTGGAGAAGATGCAGAGGTAATTTTTGCTAGGGTTAAGGGGAGATACTTGCATTATGTTAGTGTCGTACTAGGTCTATGGCCACTTCCAGAAGGAAGGTTTTTGCAGGGGCATGAATTTCCTGGGTTTTGTTGTACTTGAAATCAAGATGAAAAATCTCTGCATGCTTAAATTGAAGACCGTCCATTACATATGCACTTTTTACCAAAATAGTGTTTGTTTATTTTGTAATCATAGGGTAGTGCTTGCTATCCTGCATATTGAGAAGTTAAGATGGGGTCCTAGAATAATGACTTGTCGAGTTAAAGTTGAAACACTTTCAGAGATGAATTCTCTGTCATGGCCCAAAACTCTACTGTGTTTCAGTTTGGAAGACAGTGGAGCAAGTGCTGTAAAAGTAGATGAATATAGCCAGTATAGCCTGGGTGCAGGGAGCATCTTGAACACATGTTCAGACGCGGTACCTACACATGCCAGATCTGTAGGAACTGGAAAGTACTTTGCAACAAACATTATGAACCGTCACTTTAAAATTATGAGTTTTTTCATGATCTGTCCCAAAAATCATTGCTACCAATTTAACCTTTGATCTGTGCTATTTCCACACTTGAGACCAGTGAGAAACTTTGCGTAGTTACTGGGAATTAATTTTCCTGATCAACTTCATACTGTGTAATTTGTCTACTTGTTTGCTGGTACATTCACAGTCCAGAAATAGAAATATACTATGCAGGTACACAATTCGGTGTTCGACTGCAGTTCCTGCTTAAGACCACTTTCCCTAGTCAGTGAACAGCTACCTTTCTGCCAATGGGCAAAAAAGCAAATGTAAATCGTACATTATAACGTCACATTTTAACAAGTGTTGTTACTCTCTTTCTGTGAAGTATTTAGTTTCCACTGCTGTTTGATACTGATTTGTCAGTATTTTAATTGATTAGCTAGCTTAATACCATCTTTATAACCACAATTAAAACAATTTCATTCTTTCTGCATTTTTGGTGTTGTGAAAATTATTTGACCCTTTGTTGAGCTGTGTTGCAGAATCTGTGTGTGCTGTGTAGGTGATTTACCTCACGGTGGTAAAGATCAAGGTGCAGCATAATAATCTGACGTGAAGTCTGTGGTACTGAAGCCCCTGTTTGTGACAATGTGCTGGGGCAGGAAGGTGGAGGGTCCCAGCTCTCTGGGCTTTTTCCTGTATTGTTTTTGTTTTGACAGTGGACTTTTAATTGTAGTTGTGCATCAGTGTTGTCATAGAGATGAGCTCCTGTATTGCATTTTGAACTATTGGCTGACTCTTCTTCTTGTACTTTGCAGATTGCAGCTAAAGAACTAAACATTTATTGTCATCAGGATCATAATTTTATGACTGCCAGTATACCGAGTCACAGACTGTTTGTCCATGTGCGGCGACTTGTAGCAAAAGGATATAAGGTTATCCCTGGCTTTTATTAAATGATGTTAAGTACAGAATAGCAGTGAAATAACTTGCCCTTATTGTACCAAAGTCTTACTTGAACTGAGAAGAGGGAAACTCATTATCACCTGTTTTTTTTTTCAATTAAAATGGCTAACTTTCCTTTGTTTCAATTTCCTTATTCTGGTGAGTGTCGTGAAATTTAAGTGGATTCAAGCTTCCTCTGTTTTACAGAAAAGTATCTTCATGTTTTCTAGAACAGTTCTAGAACAATTCTTCCTCTCAGTTTTTTATCAAGCCTTTGCATCTGATAAAGAGAAATTTATGTATCCACTCTCTTTTTTATTCTTCCTCGCATCCTTGTTTTTCTTATCCTGGCCGTTTTTTTTTTTTCTTTTTTCCTTCCTATTGTTGATCCCTGTAATTCTTTGGCTGTCTGTTGATACCTCTTTTTTTTTCTGCTTATGAGGAAGGGACTTGTTGAATTTAAATTGATTGCAGCAACCATTCTCTGGCAAGTGGTGAACTCTAGCTAACTTGTTTCAAAGTAGGACAAGAAGCACAGGGGCAGAAGTTGAGAGGGCAGTTAAAAGTGGATAGAGCGTAAGGAAAAGCAGTGCCTTATAGTCTCATTAGTAGGACTGATGCTAGCCTCTGCCCTTCCTGCTCAGCTTTAATGATGCACTTGCTGTTTGCACATCTTAAAAGATCACCAAATTTATAAAATAATTTTTAAAAAAATCATTTATTATCAAAGAGCTCACTTTGTTTCTTGTCTGTGTGCCTGTAGGTTGGAGTAATAAAACAAATGGAAACTGCAGCACTGAAGGCTGCTGGAGAAAATAAAAGCTCGCTCTTCAGCCGGAAACTGACTGCTCTCTACACAAAGTCTACGCTTATTGGAGAAGATATCCTTTTCAAATAAATTTGGTTTCAGACTCTAATCTTTGGTGTATGAGAGGCCATAATTCTAGTATTATCACCTAGATGGAATGTGAGTAGCTAGTGGCTGACATAAGAGTGGCAGCAGGAAATAAAGTTTCTTTTAATTTTATGTTGTGGTAAAACATCGTGCTGGCTTTATAAAGAATTTAATCTCTTCAGGGCTTTAGGTCTGTTGTGAAACAGCAGAGCTTGTGTTTACTGTAGTTGCTTTCTGAAGTCAGAGGGTGGACTTCCCAAGTCTACAGTGTTCTGTAGGCCTTGTCTTCAACTAGGTGTTTCACCAGATTGAGAATGCATAGCATTAGTGATTCAGGAGGATGTGAAGGAAGAAGAATTGACTGTTTGGTGTCAACAGTTTGCTTTAAGTGAAAAGAAGGTGATGAAATAATGGACTGTTAAAAATCTAGCTAGGTAATTAACTCCTGACTGTTGTAACAAAGAAAATGCAAAAATGAGATAGAAACAGCTTTTAACCAGTGAAGTTATTTTCTCAATAACTTCAGTTATTCCAGTTTTTGTTTTCCTATCTCCTGCCTTATCTACCTCATGTTTTTCTTCTGTAATTTCTCAAACTGGTACTTACTAGATACCAAGAGCTAAAAAGATTGTTAGATTAATGGCTGTGAGGTTGCGCTTAAGGAGTAGATCAGGGAAGCAGGTAACACAGTCCTGAGATTTTGTTGGAAAGCTTCTAGTGTACTCACAGACTGTCTTATAATGGTTGGCAAACTCAATGAAAGCAGGCTCAGCAGTATGACCCAACCTGGTGGATAGATATGCAGCATGTTTTCAATGCAACTAACCTAATGCTCCTGCTAAGACATAGGCTTTTGTTTAACTCAGGGTATTGCCTGCTTTTCAGTTGCTGCATACGTAGTGCATTTAGTTTTTTCTGTTGGGTGCATGTGGTTTGTGGATATGAAGTCAAAATGACAAGATGGAGCAGCCCATGTGCAGAATGGGCTGCTGGTTTAACTTTTGACATAGTCATTCTTGCTTGAATTGGGAGACCCACAGACATAGTCAAAGATAGCCTTTGCATGAGCTGATGAAATCTGTGCATCAGGTAACTGCCTGTCCTGTGAGGACAACCACTGACTTCAGTCCTCGTACTGACAGTCATCTGAAGTTCACTAAAATCGTAATAGGAGTTAAACTAATGAAAGCCAAATAGACCTTTAGTCTAGAAGGCCCAACACAAAATCTAGTTGAGAAGGACTTAGATCTAGAAGGAACTATGAATAATCCACCAAAATCTGTGTACTATGTTATTACTTTTTTTAACATTTGTTACATGTGAACCCTTTGCTGAAGCTAGATGATTCTGTAGATGTTGAAGAGGTAACAACAGATGTCCCTGATAACTACCTCCTCTGTATTTGTGAAAATGGAGAAAACGTAAAAGACAGGAAGAAAGGTGACATTATTATAGGCATTATGGTAAGTTAGTTTCACAGGGGAATTAGTATTTTAGGGTTCGTGTGGGGTTTTTTTGAGGGTTGTTTTATTGGTGTGTTGTTTTTTCTTTTTTTTCTTTGAGAGGTGGTTGGTTATCTTCTTAAATTCATGATTGTTCTGTTTAGATTTTTTTGGGTTTGTTGGGGTTTTTTTGTAACAAGGTAGTTTAGGTAAGATATGATCTGTGTGTTGAGTTGTGATGGCTGAAAACTACAGAAAAGGTTTGGAGCTGATAGTTGAATATTCCTGATACTGTTTTTGCAGCCATATCACTTGAAAATGTAGCTGTGTTTTAACCAAATACAGGGAAATTGTTAGTTCAGATGCTTTACTAACTTCAAACATTTTTACAGTCAATGTTTTAAAGCTTGTGAGCACTTTTGCCCTCTACAAAATACTATTCTTTAGAGGAAGAGACTTATGCTTTTTTACTGTTTACACTTCAGATTTGTATTCTCTTTGATGGTGAAGATTAAAACCAGGATTGTTTAACTGGCAGAACACAGTGATAACTGAAGCTCAGTCTGCTGGTAATTCATTAATTCAAAAGCATCTTGATTGTGCTTGTATTTGAATGTCACACTGCAGCTGGGAGAGAACAACAAAAGCATGTGCTAGGATGACAGTTAGTTTCCAGGCTGAATTGCATCTACTTTCCATAGACTTCCAATTACATAGATTTGCCTAGTAATAAAAGTTGAGCAGTGATGGACTGATGATAACAAGAGCACATTTACATTTTTAAGGTATTGTTATCATTTACCAAGACAAAATTGTGGTAGTGTTCTGAAGTTATTACCATACTATAGATTTGAAAAACACCATTATATTTTTTGATCTGCCACTTTCAGTAAGCGTGTGGGTGCTATATAATTTTGTGCTACAAACCATCAATTTTCTTTCTGGCTTAACAACCTGAGTCACTGAAATGCTCCCTGAAAATTTAAATATTCAGTGCTTGCTTTTTTCTTTTTTTTTTTTTATTTGACAGGCAATCCAACCAACTACCGGAGAAGTAATTTTTGACAGTTTTCGGGACTGTGCATCTCGCTTAGAATTAGAGAGTCGGGTTTTGCGCCTGCAGCCAGTTGAAATACTACTTCCACCTAGCTTGTCAGATCAATCTGAAAAGCTCATCAACAATATAACCTCCATGAGGTATGTTCTATGGGGATTTTGTTGTCTAGGTTTTTTTGCCCTTTTTTTTTTTTTTTTTTAATTACGGCATAGCTATTGATGGAGTTTAGATCCAGAAGCAAGCATGGATGTGTAGTTCTGTAAAGGCCCATTTCAGAATGGCTGTAGTTTGCTGCTGGGTTGAAAATTTCCCAAATCTCACTGAGTTCTGGGCACTCATTCTTAAATTGTATTTAGACTGGAATTCATGGCTTCTGTCTCAGGCCTATGAAAGATTTATGCGCCTAAACATTTGTTGTTTTCATTTAGATCATCTTGCTCCTACCTCCCGATCATGTGATCTGTTGGATTTATTTCAGAGCTCACGCACTTATCTTTGGGATCTGAAAGTAGTGTTATGTGGCTGTTTTTCTTGTTTGTCATAGTCCTAAGATCTCTAAAAGGCGTGAAACTTTTTTTTTTTCTATTAATGTAGAAAGGTATAGAAAACCTTTGCAACTGGTATTTCATTCTGTTTGTCCTATTACACTACCTTGAACTTGGATACAGACTTGGAAGTATTATGACTGATCATCTGTTTATATTTTGAGTTCTTTTTGTGTATTTCAAGAGTAAATTTGTTACATGTTTTCTATATCAATTTTACTGTGGAATAAAGCCAGAATGGGATGTAATTTGTAGGATGATAGATGGAGGATAAAGCAATCCTCTGTATATATGTGGTGAACTTGTGAAATCTCACAAAAATTGCATCTGCAAGAAAATACCCGTTTTTCACTTTTTTTTTTTTTTTTTTTTTAAACCATGCAGCTCTGGGCTGTAGAGAACTAGCTTAAAGCTTGGCATTTCCATTTTGAATGAACTAGTCAGAAAGGATAGTATTTTTCTTTTATGTGTTAACAAAACTGGAGCTAAAGAAAGCCAAAGAAAAAATGAATGTATTACATAGGCAAAGTTTTGTATTGGTGGGAAGGTACAAATATCACCTCCCATATTGTAAAGATAGGCAAATGCATCACAGTCACATGGATGGTAGCCACCTGACATCAACTCTGTACCTTGACTACCTCACTTAAACTCTGCCCAAGTCCTCATCTTGTAGCTTCCTCTAATGCTCCAGACGGCTGAGCTGCTTAATCAGTCTGCTCCAGACATTCCTTTCCCCGCCTGCCAGTGTAATCCTTCTTCGTCCCCTTTTATTTAAAAAAAAAAAAAAAAAAAAGTTGACATGAAGTGATGGGTAGGCAGTCATCTCATCAGGAAAAGCTGATTTTGTGGCACATTACACATTATAGGAACTTGCACAGATGTTGCTGTACTGAGCTATCAAGCTTTCAAGGGCACGTGTATATAAGAGGCAAGACTGACGGAAGGGACCGAAAATGTCTGATTTGGTGTTACGGATCTTAAGAAAATGGGGCTTGTGAAAGTGCTGTATTCATCATCATTCAGTAGTGTGACACTTAYGCTTGTAGTGAAGTGTGCTCTTGTCATACTAAGCTCTTCTGTTCCCTCAGCTCATGTGTGGACTGCAAAGCCATAAGGAGTTGAAAAGGTCAACTCTAATTAGATGTACTGAGCAAGCAGTATTTCCTTGCAGTAAAATGGTTTGTTAAGACTTGGGCAGATGAAATACCAGAGTAGGAAGTAACAAACCTTTTCCAGTTGCCAACAGACGTATATTTTTGCCTTGCTAATCCTTTTACTTTGATAACTTTCTCTTTTGCATATCAATTCTATAGGAGTATGCCCAAAATATTTCTAAATATACCATGATGAAGATTAACAATTCTTGGTTTTGTTTGTTTGGTTTGGTTTTTTTGTTGCTGGTGTTGTGCACTGACAGTTTTGTGGAATCCAGAGGAAGGTAAAATGATGTAATAAACCGACAAAGCCAGTGCACTTTTCAGAAACAAGTATTTTAGTTGTGCGTTAAGGTAATTCTGATGCAGGTTTGAGAGAGCAATTGTTTGTTTTGTTTTTTTTTTTTTTTTTTTTTGGTTGTTTTACTTACCTCTTGTTGTATATTGTTCTGCACCTTGTTCTTTTTTTTTTTTTTGGTTGTGCACAGCTGAGAATGTTAGCAAGTAACTTCTCATTTCTATTAAGAACAAAAAATACCACCCATTAGCTGATTTTGTGAACAAATATTCGTTTGTAGGTTTTTCCCCTTTCTGGTAATTTAGTAGGCAGCTCTCCAGCCTAAATGTCCTTAGTTACATTGGAGTCGTAAAAATAAAACGCATTACTTCAGTATGCTTCAGTAGCCTTATTTCAAAACCAATTCTTCATGGATTTTCTCATATCAAAGATTTAACCACTAGAGGGCCCTGAAGTATTTAATATTAATTTGAGTGGTTCCAATATACTGCTTTCTTGTGCGCTTAACTAGGCTGCAGTTCTTATATAATTGCTTTTATACAGGCAGTAATTTTATGTTAATTCATATTGAGTGGTCTAAAGTACTCAATTTTGGTTATTGTGCATTACCTGGTAATTTCTTTCTTTGTCTGCTCTTTTCTAATAACTCCTGGTGAGAATCATCCGTTAGCTGGGAAAGGTTTCATTGCTATAATTTTTTTGAAGACCTTTCTGACTAAAACCATGGGAACTAGGATCTTGTGTTTCAAGAAGGCTCCTCATCTCTTTGTGTATTTGTAATGCAGTGGAAAACCACTGAATTTATAAAAACGCGGTACAGATAGGAGAGAAAAATAGTCTCGGGAGGTGTACAGCTTGGAGTGGTTAGGAGCAGTGAAGAGAAGGGTCTTTTCTGCTGACTGCATGCCCATGTCATGTCAGAATTGCACCAGGGTTGCCTGCATAACTCGCGGGATGATTTGGTTTTGGATGTTGCATATTAGAACTTTGCACTGAGCGACCAAGGTGATGTGGCCTAGGTCTCCACCAGCACAAAGAGTGTGCTGATGGTCATTAAAAAAAATTAAAATATTTAGTCCAGATAAACCACTGCAGCTTTGAGAGCAGTCATAGTGTGGTTCAATGCCTGGTTATGTTGACAGAGTTGAAAGTATCTGTGTGCTTTCCTTCAATTTCTATCTTTTTTTTTTTTAATATAAAAAAACCAAATGTGAATATTATATATGGGTGTACATGTCTGTCTGCCTTTATTCTACAAAAATAAAACATACCTAGTGTATGTATTTCCTCCTTATGGAATGCTGTGCTTCCCTTTTCCTGTTCTTATCTTGTTGCCACCACAGCTATGTCCAGGCTCAGCTATGTCATTCACACTGGTGCTTCTATTTTGGTATTGTGTACATTTTCACAGCCAAATTTACATCAAAGGAACACCTGTCACAGAAGGAAAAAACAGCTGAGTGGCAGGGTGCTGCTGTTCTAAATTTGTTTTTATCAGAAACAAGAGCCAAATAAGTCACCAGAAAGGTTTTAGTGTTTTAATCTGGTTGACAATCACCAAAAGCTACTACTTAAGCCTAAGGAGTACTTCATTATGGTAGAAATTATTTCTGTGGATTAATGTAAAATAGTTGTAAACAGTTTTGAGTCAGAAATAAAGTGCAAATAAAATACACAATGGAAAGTGGCCTCTTCACTTCTTAAGTTTTATGCAGTACAGTGTTAGTGAAAAGTTTGCTTATCCTGCAGATCAGTGGAGAAAATAGTTTCACATGTTTATATGTGGCTGTAAACAGGGTCTCGCGATAGAAAGATTGAAGCAAATTTTACAGTAAGTTAATAAATGATTGAAGCAGCAGCCGAGCTGTTTTAAGAACTAAGAGCAGCAGTTTGAGCTGTGCCCAAGAAAGCAGTTTGCAGTGTAAGGGGAAGATTTGGTCCTGGTTTTGAAGTTCTCCATGTCTAAGTTAGGCATGGTTATTAATGTAATGAGCAGTAAGCAAAGTTAAGTAGTAAGATTACTTAACTGTTTGTATGATTTGTTCATACAGTGGAGTTTTAATTCAGTTAGTATGAAGCCAGTTTAGTTAAATTGCATACTTGGGGGGGACAGAAAATCCAAGCCTTAACCAGTAGGAATTTTACTACTGATGTAAATGAAGTTAGACTTACCCATCTTTTTGTAAAGATTTTGCTTAATCATTTGGATTAAACCCTGGTGTTTACCAATCTGACTAAGCTTTAAAAAATAGTTTAACTTGTGGTGTAGATTTGTATTACAAGTTACAAACTTTCCCCTTTGATAATTTAAAACTCATGGAAGCAAATGCATTGAAATGAGTGGCATGGTTTCATGTTCATTTGCTTCTAGCATGTTGCTGTTTCAGGTGGTAAATGAAATGCTCCTATTGCCAATGTTATGACAGACATTGTCCATAAAAATTAGTAACTAGAAAGTACTATTCAAGGACAGATGTAATGACTAGAAAGTACTATTCAAGGACTCTGAACTGGAGGTCAGTTTTGGTGGAGAGCCTTCCTTCAAAAGCAAAGCGTAAGTTAAAAGTAGGTTATGGAAACTGGTTCAGAACAAACTGTTCTAGTTGGTAGTGTTCTGTTCCCGAACCATTAGTAACATCTGTTTGCAAGTGCTAGCCTGCCTGGAGGAAAATCTTTTAACACTTTCAGTTTCCTTCTTTCTAGAAAACCAAGAAAACATTCTCGCCTTCAAAAAATATATATGTTTTTACAGGAGAACACTGTTTTTTGTACTCCAGGCTCTTCCTAGTCAAGGGTTAATACCCATCCTCCTTAACGTATTGGCTGCTTTAAAAGTTGGCCTGTACTGGTCTTCCTGAAATCGTTTTTGAGGCTCCTTTTGGTTGTTCTTGCTCTGCTCATGTGCCCCTTTTTTGTTCCATTGAAAAATGTGGTACTTCTATCCACCGCATCTTAAGAGTGCCCCAGTGCTCCTCTTCATATTTTTTTTCCATTTGCCCTTTTTTATGTGAACACTGGTAATGTTTTATTCTGTAGCATTCTTTGACACCATGTAAAAACACACCAATCACAAGTACTTCACTTTCAACTCCAAAGCATCCTTTCACCCAAGTCTGCACTGTTTTGGTTTTTTACATGTCTTGTTTGATGTCTGGCCAACAATCTAAAATCAGGATGATATGATAACTAACCTCTTGTCTATGCCCACAGATTTTTCACTTTATTCTGTTTGCAGAGCATAATGTTTTCCTCCTATTAGCTTGGGCCTGTAATCTGGGAGGCAGTTTTGACACAATCTCCATCATGCGCTGCTTTGTTTAGGCTGTAGCTAGGTCTGCTACTTGTTCCTGTAATAAGTCTAAGATTTTTTTCCTTCTGATTACGGCATTCAGGTTTCTGTTTTCGCTTGAGTACTGCAATATTGTCTTTGGCTTGGAGTTTGCTCCCTGGAATTCCTTTCTCTCTCAAATCCATTGAGAACTAAAATCATCCTCCCTGCTCACTGGTATGATCAAATTATACTCCTGGACTGAATCCCTCAAGTAGCTGATCCTCTATCATTACATGCAAGGCAGGCTTGCTTTCTTTGTGTCTCGGGACCTCTATAAGTAATGTTTCAAGCTCTTTCTGCTTACACTAAGCCAGTGCAGTGCTGATATCCCCTGTGTTTTAGCAGTGACTTCTGCCTTTAACTTCATATCAGTTGTGGTCCCTCAAGTACCTGCATTGCTCCACAGGTGTGTTACTCTCTAGTTTCAGCCCTGTCATGATGTCTTAGCAGCCCAAAGCATTAGCTGTGGCATAGCTGGTGGTGATATTTGACTGCTGGTTGGTTGTTTCTTGCCATCCTGCCCCCTGATTGTAGTTTATCAGAAATCAAGAATAAGAGATGTCTTTCGGCTTTTTTGTTTCAGTATGTGTGGTGCTGTAGTAGAATACAGCAGTGCTTTGGCTTCCTTGAAATGGGAAGTACAACTGTCTTTATAAGTTAACTTGTAAAGGGTATAGGAGTAAGCTATAGCTGATTTATTATGTGCATCGGTCAGTAGTGCTATTCATTGCTAATTGCTCTCATGGATAGAGTTATGGATTTATGTCATCAGTCAAGGAGTAGAAACTCACCTGGAATGAACTCGGTGAAGTCTTGTAAATGAATATAAAATGCTTTTAATTTTATGGATCTTTATATGTGGCTGATGGTTGCTCAGATCCGAGGATGCTTTCATATAGTTAATGTTGAGTTTTTAAAACAGGGAGCAATTACGTGCATATATTTATGTAGCTCAGCTCATAAGGTTTGTAGGTGAGCAAGGATGGGAAGTCTTGTGGCAAAAACAAGACACGAAATGGTTACAGCAAAAGTAAACAGTATTGCAAATGAAATTGCTGAACAGAGGAGTGAAAAGTATCTAAAGGGTTGGTAATCATAAAAGCTAGTGGTTTCATGGTTTGTATAGCTTTTAATATTCCCATGGATTTTTAAGTGAAAGGCAAGCTGTGACAAACATCTTGAGAATGTTTTGTATAAATGGAAGCTACAAGCAGTTGAATTTGCAGCAGGAAAAAAGTAAGTAAAGTACAAAAACAGCGTGTGAGCTATTTTCTGTAAATACAAAAACCAAATGCATCACTGAACAGATGTTTACTGACTAAAGAGGCTTTTTGCACTGCTAATAATCCAATTCATGGCCTGGGCAGCTCAGCTGTATGGAGAGCTGCTCGAAGAGTATTGGTCATGTCATAGCTTACTTGTTTTGAATAGACAGGGAAAAAAAAACACAATAGTATTATCAAATCATGTAATGACCTGAAAGAATTGTTGGACAGGTTTTTTTTTTATTTAATCTTGTTGCAGTCATGAAACATGCTCTCCCAATATTGTAGTTCATTATTGTCTTCTATGGCATTGCAGGTGAGGGAAGCGTGGGGCTTACATCTCTTTTGACAAATTGCCTATGTGTAAAGTCTACTTCTTTGCCATTGCCTACCTTACTGCCCTTCACAGTTTGGGACACAACACAGGCATATGGCATCCTTTAGATGAAATTACTGTTCCATTATGCATGCAGAGTTGTCACTAGAAAAATGTGGGAAGGCAGTTGCAAAGCACTGTGTCTAAATGCAGTGCAGAGCACTTTTCTTAACCTGGGTGATGCATTAGATGAAAAATGTTAACATTGCTTGTTACACTAACAGCTGGCCTTTGCAGGCCTTGCCCAGCCCATGTGTCTTTGTAAATTCCTCCAGGCAAAAGTGAAGATGTGTGCCCTGATAAGCTTCCCCAGCAGTTCCTACCTGGTTCAAAGGTACATTATTTCTCATGTGATTGCAAGCAGCATGGAAAACATGCTGCGTTCAGGGGCTGTATTTGTGGTATTTTTGCACTGATTAGTGATATTCGTGGTTTTGGCTTTTTTTTTCCCCAATATTTGAGCCAGAAATTATTAAATGAAGAATGATTAAATTGATCTTGATGCTTGTGCAATTTCTTACTGTCAAGAAATTAACTTTTTAATTAGGAAAAAACCACCCTATTAGAAGAAGCAGGAAAATTAAAACTTTAAAGCATTTGTTTACATGTTTTGGCACCTATTTGATTTATTATTATAGGATAGATCAGAAACTGCAGGAGGTGACATATAAGTAATTCTACTTTTTGTTGTCCTCTCTGGTCGTTACAATGTTACTTGCTTATTTCTGTCAGTATATATTTATATACTGTTGACTTTTCACAACAGCTGTTGAAGTTTCTCAGCCAGGGAAGGGTTCTGAAGCTCACAATTACAAACCCAGATGGGAGCCTGGAGCTCTATAGCTCTGTCCTCCAGGAGGTGGCACCACCATGCTGGAGCGCTGCTGGTCCTGGTCCTAGGGAGGGAGGGGATGAACGCAACCCATTAGTAATAACTAATTTTCCTGAGATATCTGTGAGGAAAATAGTTGTGGTGCATTAGGTGACTTGGTAGAGAACGGTAATAAATTCCCAAGTTCCATAATCCTAATTTGAAGAAACAATTCTCATTTACATTTGAAATTTTTTTAACTTGAGATAGACATCATTGCTCTGATTTAAAAAAAAAAAATTCAAATAACCCAAATACCCAAATGACATTGTTATTCTGATGTGATTTGTATTAGTAATTTAATTTCCAGTTTTCAGATAATGCAATTGTCATTCAAAGAAGTAAACATTTACTAATGGACGTTTGCTTTGCTGATAAGCTAGTGTAGATGTTACACGTATTGGAGATTTTCATGATAGAGCAGGTGATGATACCTGACAGGCTTGTGTAAATTGGAGGGTTGTATAATTGTTGTCAATATAGCAACTGCATACTGTACTGAGGTGAGAGAAGGGAAGGCACGCACACATGCATACGCTTAAGACTGGAAGTTGTCTCACCTGTATTAAACTACAGATATAAATGACTTGCAAAAGTGTTGAATGTCCCAGTAACTCTAACTGTACAGATACTACGGAGTGCTCAGGTCTTTACAGTAAACCAGCCACTTGTTTATGTGCTTTGAGGTGATGAGAACAAAAGGTAAGTGGCTTTTCTTAAAAATAGCCAAACCCCAAACACAACTGGCAACTCTGTTTGGACTGAAAGTGAGTTTTAAATGAAAGTAAAATCCTTTTTGAAGGACCCAGTTACATCAGTACTTTGCTATTGTAACTCCATACTCTACGCTGTCCTGCATGTTGGCTGGTCCATAGTAACTTCCAGTGTGCATGTTCTGTGTTTTAAATGTGAAGGTAACTTGTGTATTTTCATCCAGAGGTAACCTAACTGGACTTTTGTAAGGGTAAATGCATGTGTACAGTTTGATCTATTGTGGAGGAGCTAACATACTATGAAGCAGCATATGTATGTCTGATGCCAACTTGCTCTCAGAACCAGAACATCAGTTGCATGTTTTCCTTTGTTCCAGGTATCACTGAAAATGTTGCAGTAACCTGCAGCTAGAGTGCACGTATTCAAAAGGAGAAGGACTCTTAAGCTCTTAAAGCTGGCATGCAAATTTTAAAATTTTTTTAACAGCCTATGAATGTTTGTTGGTATATTTGTTAAAGTCGTAGCTTTTTTTTTTTAATAATGACTTCTTTTCTGTAATTTATTCTTCTTTGAAGTTGACTTGGGACATAAATCTTTCCCTGTGAAACAGTGGTATTCATGGACACCTTGGATGTTTTAATTTCTCAGACATTACTTCTTCCCACGTTTCCTGCCCTCATTGTTAATGCTAGGAGTTAGAAATTCAGCGATTTTAATCAAAACAATGTAGTGATGTAAGTGAGACAAGTATGGGAGGGAGAAAGATTGAAACTGCATGTTTGACATGCAGATAGCAGTCATACTACAGTGAGGGGAAGAAAAATTCTCTTGTAATGGTGGTTCCCAACCCCTCCTGAGTTAGGGAAGAGAGAAAGGCCATGAATATGTTTATTTTTCATAAAACCAGAATATATTAATTTTCTTAATTTTGAAGAAAATGAAACTGAAATGGGTTTTTATGTGCCATCCATCTACTGAACTGAAAAAGGGAACAAGCTTTATCTTTCAGTCTATCTTTAACAGTTTAATTTTGTGCTTGACTGGCTTACAACATTTGTCTCTCTTTTAACAGATGTTCTTTTTGATGTACGGTATAGGTAAGATGCTTTCAGTAAATTAGAGCTGTGAAGAGTGTACTTTAAGCATGGACTGTTCCTCTGGGAATTTGGACTAGTAAAAATGATGGTTAGAAATTTGTACGTAAGTTTGCTTCTGAATTTACATGGGTATTTTCTGAGTTCTTAATAAAGAATTTGAAATCATTGCTATAGTAATTAACTCTTCCAGTACAAAGCTTAGTAATATAGTATTTTTTAATGTAAAAAGGTTTCATGTATGTATATTTGCTTTCCATTTATGTGAAAGAATCTTTCTGCAGAGGCAGATGGATGTACTTAACAACCATTTCTAGCAAATATACTTGAATCTATTCCTCTTCCTATTTTATGTTGTGCGTGTCTCTCTTGCTTCTTGTCAGGTGGAAGATAACTGTCTGCCCATCCATCCCTTCCACCTTTTTTTTTCTTTTTTTTCTTTTTTTTTTTTTTTTACAACTGTGCTACCTGCTTTCTTGAGTCTTTGCTACCTCTTCATGTCTTTGCCCTTTTGTTTCTTGTATCTAGGGTGCCCTTGTCCCCATCTCCAGCAAGATTTCAGGCACCCCTTCCAATAGACTGCTTGGCACTGTTCTTTTCCTCTACATACCCCTATACAAAGTCATGGCTGACAGGGACCTTAAGATGGAGAGAGAAGCAGCAGGTCCCCAGATAGCATCCTACGGAAGACCTAAGTCAGACCCTTCTACGTTTCTTCATTTTTCACATATGCTAGTGAAGTGCAGGGTTCTGAGAAGCAAGGATAACTTTCCTGGACAGCTTCACTGGGTTTTTTTGTACTTCATACCATCTCAGTGCATGTCTTATACTGCTTTGGGGCTATGCATTTCCCTTTTTACTAAACACCTCTTGTTAGGGCTTGAGGAACAACCAAGAGAACACTGTGAAGAGCAAGGTGGTATTCATAGAATCGTTTGGGTTGGAAGGGACCTTTAAAGGTCATCTAGTCCAACGCCCACCGCCGCGTGCAGGGATATCTTCAACTAGATCAGGTTGCTCAGAGCCCCATCCAACCTGACCTTGAATGTTTCCAGGGATGGGGCATCTACCACCTCTCCGGGCAACCTGTTCCCGCATCTCACCACCCTCATCATAAAAAATTTCTTCCTTATATCTAGTCTGAATCTATCCTCTTTTAGTTTAAAACCATTATCCCTTGTCCTATCAGAATAGGCCCTACTAAAAAGTCTGTCCCCATCTGTCTTATAAGCCCCCTTTATATATTGAAAGGCTGCAATAAGGTCTCCCCGGAGCCTTCTCTTCTCCGGGCTGAACAACCCCCCAACTCTCTCAATGTTTCCTTACAAGAGAGGTGTTCCAGCCCTGTGATCATTTTTGTGGTCCTCCCCTGGACCCGCTCCAACAGGTCCATGTCCTTCTTGTGCTGAGGGTTCCAGAGCTGGATGCAGTACTGCAGGTGGGGTCTCACCAGAGCAGAGTAGAGGGGCAGAATCATCTCCCTTGACCTGCTGGCCACACTGCTTTGGATGCAGCCCAGGATACAGTTGGCCTTCTGGGCTGTGACCACATATTGCTGGCTCATGTCCAGCTTTTCATCCACCAGTCCCCCCAAGTCTTTCTTGGCAGGGCTGCTCTTAATCCCTTCATCCCCCAGCCTGTATTGATACTGGGGGTTGCCCCGACCCAGGTGCGGGACCTGGCCCTTGGCCTTGTTGAACCTCATGAGGTTCACACAGGCCCACTTCTCAAGCTTGTCCAGGTCCCTCTGGATGGCATCCCGTCCCTCAGGCGTGTCGACCACACCACTCAGCTTGGTGTCATCTGCAAACTTGCTGAGGGTGCCCTTGATCCCACTGTCTATGTCATTGATGAAGATATTAAACAGTACTGGTCCCAGTATGGACCCCTGAGGGACTCCACTCGTCACTGATCTTCATCTGGACATTGAGGTGTTGACCACTGTCCTCTGGATGTGACCATCCAACCAATTCCTTATCCACCAAACAGTCCATCCATCAAATCCATTCACAGGGCAGTGTTGCATTTGCTATACAAAAAAATAAATTCCTGATGCATCTGAGAGAAAGGGAAGTAGGAGGAGGGACGGGCTGAAAAAAGAAGCCTTTAATTTGTGGGGAACAGTTGTGTAGCTGTCAGAAATCCTTACTTACAGTATTAATTGATGTGCTAAACTGTTTTAATTATCTGAAAAGATAGCACATGGATTTGTATCTCAAAGTGGAAAGTTAAGCCTTACCATAAAGCATTCTGTATATATTGCAGATACAGTATACTTGTTATTCCTCATGGCCTTGACAAAAAAATACTTCATTTGTCTCTGAAATTTAATTAAAGGATTTGTGCTTTGAGTTAATCTAGGTGAAAGTATACACGTGTAATATAGCAGTTATCTGTATATGGATGAGCTGTACAGGGTTTGTACAGCTTGCACTCCTTGCCTATAAAAAAAGTCTTTGTTTTGTGAAGGATTCTTAGCTATAAAAAGAAAAATAGCTCAGCCAGTGTTCTTTGGCTTACAAACAGCTTAAAAAAAAAAATCTGTAACTAAGAAAAACTGTAAAAACTGACTGGACTTCAGGTTTTTTAACTGAATTTGAAGGAATATCCATTTTCCTAGACAAGCTTTTTAATGCACTTTTTGATAAAGTTTAATGTCTCCATCAAAGCTCATACAGGGTCTAGTTTTGTGTGCAGCAGCGTTATCAGGACAGTGGCGAAAACTTGCATTTAAACTGGGCTGAAGAAAATCATCAGTCAACCTAGAAGATGCTATAGACCACTTATTCCTCTTTTGAGTGAGTATTTTACAACCAGGTTCTCCTAATGACTGTCTGTTTAGACCAGCCTTGGAGTTTGAAGAGCAGGAATTGAATGTAGCATAGGGAGCTGTGTAGCCAACACAAGCCAAGGATGCTGCTTGTTTTTGCTAGATTTCTCACACAGGTTTCCAGAGTGAAGGCTGCGAGAAGGGGTCCTTCTCAGCTGCTAGGGGATGTATAATGCTCGCTGACTTAAAGTGTACAGAGGCATCAAGATGTAGAAAATGTTCTTGAAGCTAAGCTAAAAAGGACTGAAAATAGAGAACATAGTAGTAAACATTTAGTTATCTAATCTGGATGTGAGAAATTAAATGTGGCCCAGGTTTCAGACACAGCCACACAGCCACGCAGCCACTCAGATTTAGACCACAGACTCGATCTGGCATAAGAATTTGAATGCTAATGCCATTGGGTTGCCTATGTAAAGAAGTGCTTTCATAACTATCATAATCAAATGCAGTTATGGTCAACTTGCATTAAATTATTTTTTGGAATGCATATTTTGGAATGTTTGCTGTTTATTACTCAAAATCATAATGTAATTTTGTGAGCCCTGGCAGAGTGGAAATTACCAACTCTATCAAATAAAAAAAAATTGTAACGCTGAGGAATGGAGACAGCTGTTGGTTAAGATCCCTAGTTTTATATTGTTTTGTATAGCGCAGGTTTCTTGATTAGATAGAATAAATACATCTCTCTCACTTGGTCCAGGCATGCTGTGCCTGAGTATGCACATAATGTAGGGATCTGGATCTACGCTCTGTCTGAGCCCTGCATTTCATACAGTCCATTAGACAGGTACTGGGTTTGAAGTGGTGACTTTGGTGGTAATATGGAAGTGGGCAGAAAAGAGCCCTGTAACTTAGTGTGAGTGTAGGGCCTTTGAAATATGATGGGTCATCTTGAACACAAAGTGCTATAAAAAGCATAGGTAAGGACTATGAGACAAACCACCTCAGCTCTGACGTCAAAGGACTAATGTTTCTAATATCACTGCATATTACACTTCTAGAAATTTTTTAGCCTTCTCATATTGTAGATTCAAAGATAATGTGTGTGTGTCAGAGTTATTTCCAGTAGTGTCATGCCCCAAAATGGGGAAAGCAAGAATTGTAAGAGAAGGATCCCATGGCTACTCAGTCAAGGTGCGTACATCCGTTTTAGGGGCCTACTACGCAAATAAAGTGTTACTGATCACAGAGGAGTTATATTTGACTCTTGGTATTACGTTAGCTGTCTCTGAAARTGTGTAAAGGAAAAGCTGGGGCTTCAGCCAGACTAACAAATAGTTGTGTAGCTTTTTGATGTTACAAAAGTGAATTTAAATTCTCATGGCAGTTTAATCAGCCTGTGATATGAAATGAGCATTTTATCGAATGTTATTAATTAACAAGTAATATGTTTGATTTTTTTACATACTGTGGAAAGGAACCTCAGAATGGAGTTTCATCAATAATTTTTCAGTGATATTGATGGGTTAAGCAATTGTTTCTGCTATCCCACAGTCCCTTTCATACGTTCAGTACAAAAGTTTTTGTGGCTTTATGGTGAACTGCAACAGGTAACTGGGACAGGTGAAGGACTGCTCTGGTCATCTTTTCTTCCTGGGTAAATTTTTGACTAGTTAGGATTCTTGTCTCAGTTCACTGTATGGTTGTCCCAAGCTTTTATGCCAGTGCAAAAGGAAAGAGATAAGAATGAAGATGTTGGGAATGGCAGGACTGTTTTGTTTGGTGGCTGTGTTAATCTATGTCAGTTTTAATTGATTGTCAGGCTGTACTCTTGGTTGTGTGACTACTGTGCTCTAAACAGGATCCATAATATGATAAATTAAAAGAAAAAAGAAAAAAAAAAAAGAAAACTCCTTTTGACATCATTCCCTTTTTACAAATGTCTTGAAGCGTGGTCATGTTGACAGTTGTACAATTTCAGGTTGGCTGTTGAGAGAGGACATAGCATGGAACTGAAGTCCCTTTATTGCAGTCCATACACATGTAGTATTTCAGATGCAAATCACATTAAGAAATGGCTGTGTATTAATAGGGATGTCTTTTCAGATGCTTCTGTCTCCTCATTTACTATGAGTAGAATGTAGACTGGTACGTTGTACCTTTTATATTAAGCTGGGTGAAGAGAATTCCTGTGGTTTTGTTAGGAACATTCTTTATAGACAGATTTCAATACGTTATGCCAGCAACTTTGTGTATTTTAAAATACAGGAACTGAACAAAAAGAAGACAATGTGTCTTGTGTGTGAAAATCCTTTATCTGACAAAAATAGATAATTTCACTTAGTAGCTTTATCCCTCTAACATTGTAAGCATTTCATTTGTTGGCAATAATAGAAGTTTTATTCTTCAGTTTCCTTAAGTCTTGACTTACAAAATCTAATGAGTAAATGTCAGTTGCCAGTAGAATTAAGATACTATCTTTTTTCTTCAATTTTTGTCTTATTTTAAAAAAAATAAAACAAAACTCTGCCACTTCTGTTTTCAGTTCAGTTCTACAGAGATGGTATGCAGTCTTGTGGTATTGAAAATTATATTTTGGGCTGAACCCTTGCCAGAGAGAGCATACACTCAAATCAAGGCCTCCAAAGTGTAAACATGAGATAAAGTCAGTTTCAGTTTTGAATCCTGATCTGCTTTCTCATTTTTTTCTTAAAAAGCATACTATTAAGCCTACACTGCCTTCATCTATTTCCTTCAAATGTATTTTCCATTTTTAAAGCAATTTAACTAGCTTTTTGCTGTTGGCTCATTGATCCTAGCAAAGCAGTAGTATGAAAAATACATAGTGTACAGCATCTGTGTGTTACATACTAAATTAAGCCACGGGAGAGAGAACTTCCCTGCTTTTTCACTTGTATTAACTTCTCATAGAATGTGAAATCAAGGTAAGGAGCCATTTACGATTAAGATGTGCCACTCATAATTACAGGAACATGGCAGTGAAAAGAAAATTTGTATATGGAGGGCATAATTATTAACACTCTTTGTATTTATTGTATTAGAAATGTCAGTGTGTTTAAGCATCTTTGTACATCTCACAGGAAAGCCTGAAATAATTTGTTAAAAAATTAACAAGTTCATTTCATCACATTTAATGGATTCTTAAATCTGTATCAGCTTATCAAAGGAAACATTAATTAAAAGTGTAATTGACTAGCCAGCTGTTTCCTGTTTTCTGTCCAGCAGCCTCTATTGAAAACACTACAAAACATGTAAAGCTCTTTATCTGAGGCAGATGAGAAGTTCCCCATGCCAAATTCAGCTCAAGCAGTGAGATTTAAATGATAGTTTCTTAGTTCAATGCATGTTGGGTGACCAGTATCTGTAGGCTTCGTATGGAGGCAGGCTGCGTTACCAATTGGCTGAGAAACTCCTTTTAAAACATGACATACGTGGTTAGCACGCCAGAATGCTTTGTTCCCGGAGGGGAGCACTGCGTGACTAAAGCTGAACGCGTGGTTGCATTTTCCTCACTACACACAAGAAATTCTCTAACAGCAGTGCAGTTCTTAGGCTAGGCTCGTATATTGAGAGCAGTAAATAGGCACGTACTGAAGACGAGCTCTGCCTTGCTGAATTGGCATACTTTAACAACGTAAAATGTACAAGCCTTTTCTGCATGGGTAGAATATGTTTTGTCCCTTAGGTTTACAGTGTTCATTCCCAAGCTTGGAAATTATTCTCCCCAGGTACAAGAAGGGCCTCATGGAACCATTCCGTATTTCAGTTTTCCTTTTGTGAGATGGTCAGGAACTGCAGAGGTCCCCTTCATCATGGAGAACCTCTGTTGCTCTTTTGGAGCTACTAGGCTCCTTTTGTGTTGATACTACACTTTCCATTGGGCCAGTGCAAAACAAATCATGACCAAACTCAGCAGCTGTTTTTCTCTTTCCAGAAACCAGAGTTTGGCCTTCCTGGGGATTAACACAGAACTCTCAGGGTCTGAAGACTTCTTTGAATGTTCGTCTACCATTTGCAGGTTTTTTTTAATATGACAGCCAAATTTCTGTTTGAGTTAAAATCATTAAACATAAAAATCCCATTTGCTATTAGCGTACATGACCAAAACCCTGCAGCCTCTTTTGTTTTTGGTGCGGAGAATGAATGCGATACTCATTCTCAAATTAAGACTTGTAACAGTAAAGGTGCCTGTTCCTTTTTTTTTCTTTCATTCAAATTACTTCCTCAGGGACTTCTTACTCACTCCATACTTGGATTTGTTGTTATATTCACCTCCCTCCCCCCGCCATCTTAAATGTCATCCTGTTTTCACTGGGTGACTCAAAGATCAAGTTAGAAAGTTTTGTTCCGGAGTGCAGGACAAGTGTTGGTCACACTGGGGAGAGGGAGAATGCAGCAGAAACCAGGGTGCTGTCATGGCTTGACAGCAATGAAGGAGAATAACTCCAGTAACAGCAAAGGAAAAAGGAGTGGTGATAGAGCAGAACTTTGCCTATTGTGTTTGGATTTGAAGGTAGTGTCTCACTGGATATCTTTGTGAGTTTGGAACTGGAGTCTCTTTATTTTAGTCAGCTGGAGAGCTCAGATGGAGTAATTTTTGGAAGAAAATCAGGGATAATACAGTTTTCCAGCCATACATTACGAAAAATGCACTCAAGCAGCACACAGCTGGATCTTCCTTGAAAAAGGATAAAAAGGCTTGCAAGGTATAGGCCATGTGCAAAGGCAAACTCAGTTTGATTATTGAAGCTTCCTCAAAACAGAGTACATTTGATTTTGGGGATGGAGATGCTTTATAGTTTCTATTATGGTCTCTAATTACATCTGTGGTTACAAATGCTGACAGCTGCAAGATCTTGTTGTGGCTTAATTTTTTAATTTCTGTAGTGTAGAGCGGACTTGAACGTGTTAGGTGTCCCAAACATTGATCTTCCAAATGGAGGGAAAAAAGGGAAAAACCTAGTAGACTGAGTAGTTATATAACTAGATATAGATAGATATATATCATATCCTTTCAGTTGGAGTCGGTTCAAGTGATGCTGTCAGTGGTGTGAGAGGAGAATGAAATTTGAACAGCAATTTATACATGCCAGAAATAAAAAAATAAGATAAGAGAATTTGTGCCATGGTCTCAGCTGAAAAATATGGTTAGGTAATCAGCTTAAATAGTATGCTCTGCCCTTGCTGTTGCATATGAAGTTTGCCCATAGAAAAGGGAAGAGCATATCTCTTCATCTCCTAGCTACTGGCTGGTTGAAGTCCTCTACGTGAAGATATATTAAGAGAATTCCTGCATGGAAAATTCCTTAGTTTTCAAAAGAGTAGCCACGGCTCAGAGCACAGATCTTGAGTTTCTGAGATGTGTGAGAAGGACTTGATCTGGAAGCAGATCACCTGAGTCCATGCTGTGGTCGCAAACTAGCTTTGGAACTATAATTATTCCAGTGTTAGATCCATTTCTGATCTCATTAGTAGATCATTGTACACTGTAAATTAAATGTTACATGCTCATCTCTTTTCTACAGCACAGAAGAAACTGCTTGGTAGAACAGTGCTGTAAGGGAAGAAAGGCTATGCAGCCAGTCTGTATGTTCTTGTTCTTATTGGTGCAATTAAGCTACAGCTGGTTTATATTGTATTTAATAACTTTCATAGTTTCTTAGAATCATTTGTTTCTCAGAATCTTGGAAAAATTTGGCTTGGATGGGATTTCTGGAGGTCACTTTGTTTAACCTTTTGCTCAAAGCAGGGGGCTGTCTTCAATGTTAGGTCAGGTTTCATGCAGTTTTGCCCAGTTTGAAAAATCCTCAAGGAAGGGAAGTCCCCAGCCTTTCTATACCACCTGCTTATGTGCTTAATCAGTCTTGTGGGGAAGAATTTTTTTTTCCTAAAGTCTGTGCAGAATTTTGAACAAGTTTGCAATTTGCGACGGCTTAGTTTTGTCCTTTCATTGTGCACCTCTGACAAGAATCTGCTCCAGGCTTTTCTAAATGCCCTTCAGATAGTAGAAGATGCCCCCTTAGCTTTCTCCATACCAAATAAGTTCAGTTTCCTTAGTCTGTCCTCATTTGCCGTATGCTTTATCCCCCTAATTCTTAGAGGCCCTCCTGGATTCCCTCTAGTTTGTTGATACGTGTCTTGTACTGGAGGCCCAAACTGGACTCAGTACTCCAGATAGGGTCTTACAAATACCAAGTAGAGTGGAATAATCACTTTCTTGATCTCACCATCCTTGTGCTACTGCGGCCCAGTATGGGTTAGCCTTCACTGCCACAAGAGTGATTTGTCTTCATGGTATTCAAATGATTTTATCCTGGTATGTTTCCCTGGTTTTTCTTACCCCTTAGTGTCCTACCTGCATGGAAAAAATCAAAGTGACAAGAATAATTGAGGTGTGATTGTAAAGGAAATGGGCAAATGAGCACCAGTTTGTTAGCACCGATACCAATAGCTGTGAAGCTTTGTGCTTCATAATACTTTTTTACTTCTGCTAGCTGAATTACAATTAGTACAGCATAGCCTAGACGTATTGTTCCTCTAGATGGGTCATGTAGACCTGTTTAATGTGACTCTGAGTGTGGAGCCTTGTGCGGTGTATAGACACCATGCTGTTGGTTTTCTTTTCCTCTGCAGCTTGGATGAATGTATTTCCCACTTTTTTTTAATGATGGATAATACCCGGAGGAATAGCTACCCATAAGTATCAGGTCTGGATATAGATCAGATATTATTTTGCAGATAGTTAATAATAAAAAATATTAATTAAGAATATCAAGTCTTGTGCAAAAATATCTGGATAAAATTATCCAAATCCTGAAGACATATTTTGGAATTTTTCCCCTTTTTGTTATAACTTGTTAGAATAATGTGGTGTTTTAAGCAAAGAATTCAAGAACGATTGCAGGTTTTCTGCCTGAGTGCCAGGTGTAATGACCTGTCAGCATAGTTGGAAAACACAGTAATGTATACTTTCCTTTCAAATTTAAATGGAAGTGAGATGTTACGGGCTGAATTTTGATTTTTCTTTTTTTTTTTTTTCCTGCTTAATTTTTTAAAGTTGGTTTGTAATCTTACAGGGTCAGGCAAAGTATTTATCAAGAGGATTCTGCATTTCTTTTTTTATGGGACATTTTTTTCAGATATGTGTTGCTAGTTGACATCTGCCACTTTGAGAAGCAGTGAGTTTCTTCTGACAGGACTTGGATGAGGAATGCCTGGGAGAAACGTTAGGCCATTGTTTCTGCTCTGAACTGTGATCTGCACTTCTAGTAAACTGAAAGAAGAAAATTTCCAGTTTCCACTAGTTTATTTGGAGTATCAGGCATTATCCAGCTGTAAACACAAATCTATGGATCAGAGGGCAGAATTAGTTATGTGTAGCTAATTTTGACTGCTGATCAGTTTCCAGACAGGGGTCAGAATATTACTTTCTGTAATGCAGACAAGGCATAGATAGATTCTTCCTGGAGGCCTTTCAGCTCTTCCATTCCCACACGACATCTGTGTGGAAAGTACAACCATCTGCTCCCTGGCCTTCTCCCTCCTTCAGGCTGTCCCTAGGGGACCTCCACATTTTCGCTCTTCCTCTACTACAGCAGTCCAGCCCAACAAAACAGCTAGACTGTCTTCTCATATGAGTTCCCTTTTGCTCTATTGTTAGTGTATATGTGAGTGTTTATTTATTATAAAAGGTTCTGAGCTTCCCTTACACAAAGTTGAAAACCAAGCAGCGGGCATACTGTGTCTTTACAGACCACAGGAAGGTGTGTAAGAGCCTGAACAGGAGCTAGATCCCTCCTTCAGAACTGTTAACTTAAATGGTTTCAGTGCAGTGATGGGTGGAAAATCCAGGTATGGCCTTCATGCTCACAGAAGCAATATACTTTCTTAGTGTGGTCTGCACTGGATGTTCAGCACTCCTAGTAAATTTCCACAGCAATTCTCATGCTGATTAAAGAACAGGATTTACGTTTTTGACAGTTCTTGGCAGGTAGAGTTGTGGCAGTAGTGTGGGAGGTTAGTTCAAATTGATTTATAACAGATACACGGGTGGACTCGCTCTGTCACCATCTCCATTATTTCTTATTTAATCATTGGAAACGACGTTTCATAAGCAGATGATGACTTCCATTCAACTTTCTATTTATGCTATCTATCTGTGCTAGTAGAATATCCTTTTATCCATCACCTGGGCAAACGCACGGTTCATGCTTCAGCAGCACTCCTCAGAACTACTGTGGATTTTCTGTGGCTGATACGTTCTGCAATATTCAGCTTTGATTTGGGGTTCTCTTTAATCCTGTGAAGAAGTACTAACTTGAATTCAAGATTCTTTCCAGAAGTATGTTGCATTGTAGCCACCCGCTTTTAATTTTCACTTATTTTAACAGCCTCACCTAGGAAACGCTTTCCTTTCTTGGACAAAACACTAAATGTTTTGCATATGTGTGTATAGGTTCCAGATAATTTTGAATGTTTTGAGGGCCAGTGGTATTTCAAATATATTAAACTAAAAATACCTAAGAGATTTTTTGCTCAGGCACAGCATAAGGGAAAGGGAGATAATTGAAATGGGTGGGAAACATTGTTAAACATTGAGCTTGAGTTTGTTAAAACTGAATTTGGGCCGTTACTTCTCCTGCTAGGGAAGATGTGTTTTTGAATAAGATGTACTCAACTGAATTTTTCTCCATCAGCTTGAACCTAGAATGGGGTTGTAATGGTGAGTTTTAATGACAGTAGGCAGTGATTTGACAGAAGCATAATGGTTATGACTTCAGTGCAAGATTTGGTAGGTGGGAAGCCTTTCCAAAAAGATTAGAAGAGAAACAAAGAAAAGTGCTTTGTGCTCGAAAGTTTTTGCTGTTCAAAATGGGAAAGTGTCATGTTCCTGTCAATCAACRCAAGTCTGATCAGACAACACGTGACCTTGCGAAGCAAAGAGCAGTACGTTCACTTTTGAAAGATGTATAATACAGTGATGGAGGTGTGGGGTTGTGAGGGGGGTAGTAGAAAAGCTGCCGTTTAGAGCAAGGTGATAGTCCAAAATTCACCATACACATTTGTGTTAGAGTTTCAAAAGTCATTTTATTTCAAGGTTGTTCTGTCATCTTTTCCTTCACTCAGCCTGTCCAGAATTTTTTGGTGTCTTTTAGCTGTAGTCACTCTCTTCCTATTATTTAATTTATTGCTAACGTTTATGAAGCACTTGAAGGGTTTTTTTAATGATGCAAGGTAAGGTTGTAATATTTTATTTATATAATATGTAATACAGAGCTCAATTTTTCTGTCTGCTACCCTATTGTCTGGTGGTGTAGATGTTCTTTTACAAGCCCCTTTTGGTAAAAAAGCATAGTAATTTAGGGGGAGTTTTGTTAGCTATGTTAGAGGATAATTTAAAATAGTATTAAGTGGTTGCTGTAGGTCTTATGGTCAAGTATGAAATTATCTGAAGTATTTCTTTACATGAGCAGATTCAACAGTGTTTTGCAGTAGGGCATTGACTTTGTAAAAATAAATATTTCAGGATGGACTATAGCTGGCTTCTGGGGGAAATATATCAAAAGCAGATTAAAATGATGATATAATTCCTGGATTACATTTCTGCTTTCTTTTCCAAATAGTTGTATAGATGGGACTCTTCATTTTGACCCTGACATTGCTTCTCTAAGTTAAATTTCTTTTCCCTAAACATCAGTTTTGTTGTACTTTCCAGAGAACAGCAGTTTTCTACGTGTTTCTAGTGTGTGTCACGTACTGGAAAATTTTGGCACTCAGCTCCTCGTCATGGTTTCAGTAAGGAGCAGTTACCACTGTTTTGGTTTTTGTGCTGCAGTATTTCCTTTTATCCTGCCGCATTAGCAGATAGATGTGTCATTGTCCTGTGCTGTTCTCTGTGGGATTTCAGGGTGTAGCTCCTGCAGCTGTGGCTCCTCCATCCCACAGTCTTCTCTTTTGTGGTACCTTTTGAAATTCACTTTGGTCTGGCTCTTACAACCTGCTTCTCATTTCTGTCTGCTCCTTTGTTATACCAGTGACAGATGCTTATACAGTTCAGTGAAATGATCGATCTGATGTTGGCGATGGTCCTGCTTCAAGTGGAAGGCTGGACAACATGACCTCCAGAAGTCCCTCAGCGATTTCTGCAGTTTTAGAGGCGGGATACATGATTCTACTCTGCTCACTGTGATCATTGCTGACATTCAAAATCAAGTTGTTAAGCAGTGAGAATAGCAAAACTTGGAGGTGGAGGGGGCAGAAGGGTCAGGCAGTGAAAGTGTCTAAGGGGGTGAGTCTTTGTGCTGACCAACTGCAAATAGTGAAATAAAACTTCAGGCCCTAGGGAGGATTGGAAGAGGACTGTGATACAAGCCTGAGACAATAGCCAGTGCTTCTAAAGCTTTCTGGTGGCAAGCTTTTGCCACAATTTCCCTTAGAATAGTGATCAGAGCTGGCTGCTCTGGTCCTGTCACCATCACTATCTTTTCACTTCATTGTTGCTGAGCCATTTAACCATGCTAAGCCAGCAAAAAGCTTTTTTTTCCTTCCCCCCCACTATGTATTTCTTCTGTCATAGCATGCTCTAAGTGCCTGGTGCAGGGTCAGAAAAGCTCTACAGCCATTGCAGAGGAAGCAGTGGGGATAAGCAGCCAGGGACGGGGTGGGGAGAGTGGTGCCGTGGCAGTCAATAGCTACATTGATCTAGACGTGCACAGAACTGCAGCTGCAAAATAATTGAGACCAGACACAATAATAAGAGCTAGCCTTGAGGTAAATGAGTATTTATCCCCTTCGTATAAAGTATGCTTGTCCAGCTATACGTTGTTGTATGAAGTTTAACACCCCATGTGAGAAGAAAATACAGAAAATGATCTTGTCTGATGGGAAAGAACAGTTAATTAACATTTTACTTAGTACTTGGCAAAAACTTGGGCAATACAGAGAGAGGAAACGATCCATTCTTGAGGAAAAAAGGGGGAGGGAGGAGTTCAGAATTTGAAAAGGGTCCCAAAAGGACGATGTAGTGCTTAGGTGTTTCATGGCCTGTCAGCTAGGTGCAGAGCAAGAGACATAGAGAGGAGCGTTCCACATCTGATTTTTAGGATATGTAGCATAAACGTGGAGTTTCATTTCTGTCACCTGTGCATTATTCATCTTTGTAACTGTATTGTCTGTTTGGGGTTTCAGAAGTACTGGCATTGGCTTTTACGTTACCTGTCCTTCCTGCCCCCCAGCCAGAGTTAAGGTTGACTTGAAGCTGAGTAGCAAGTGTCAAAGCACTCTGTTCCTTCAACACCCTTAATGCTGGGACACTGGGTTGCTCTGGCAGGTTGCGGCAGTTTATCATGTTCTTCTGTATGATAAGAAAAAGATGTTACAAGCTCTATGGGTCATGTTAGGGTCAGGTTAGCGGTATCTTTTTGGAGAAAGTTCTGGTGACTATTAGCTGGTACACTCTTCGGCATACTGCCATATGCTTGAACACTGAGTGTTTCAAGGAGTGCAGAACAGCATGCATCTGGAATTTGTTGAACTGTTCTCTGATAGAAAGGCACCACAGTGAAATAATCTTTCTTAAAAACAAAAAAAAAGTGTGTGCTAATTCTGCTGGAAAATTCCAACCTTAAATTTGTATAACTAATGTCAGAAAATTCAGGGCAGAAATAGCCACAGACCACAAAAATGCCCTGCTGTGGGGAACTTGATGGTGTGCAGAAAAGAGAGGCAACCCACGGGAGTGATCCCAAGCTATCACGAGCAAATTGCTSGATCTATGTCTTAACTCTCTCTTCATTCACACTTTAATTCAGAAAGAGGTATTTTCCATGGTGGGGTGTAACTGGGGGAGCATTATTTCATTGGTGTTAATGTAGTATGGCAGATATTAGGCGGGGTGTTTCTATATTTTATTTTGTGGTGGTGGTGTGGCTTTGGGGTTTTTTTTGTTTAATTTGTTTGACGCCCTGTAAGAAGAGAGATTTCTGCTGGTTGGCATAATCCAGAATGGAGGAATCATGGTGGCAGTGGTGATTCTGGGGACAAACGTGCGCAGCTGGTTTACAAAGCTGTCTCTAGCACGTCACCATCAGGGATGCAGGTGGAGGGTAACAGTGGAACAAGCACATGGCAGGCAGATCAATCCAGTGTGCTCTCAGTCTCCTGATGAGACTGAATCAGCGTGAGCTGCATCCTTCCAGTGTCATGTTCTATATAGCACCTGCAAAACACAGAGGGAAATATTGCTGGAAGAGTGGAGAAGATACTGTGCTGACTCTGAAGAGCAATTGTATGAGCTGATACACAACTGCACAAGGCACTGAAGATCACTSTAAATAGTGCTGTTCATTGGACATGAACTGCTCTGTGTTATCATTTCACAAGTAAACTATATGTGCTTTGAATGTTTAATGGAAAGAACTACTACATTAGAAGTTAGAGCCTCTACTCGTTTATTCCCCATTCTACTTGTGCATGTGTTGTTTATTCACAGCCATACATGATGGAGAGAACTTGTATTTTTTAGGTAATTTCTCCACCCTGCCAGATTGTTTTGAGTTCAAGTCTGGTTTTCTAACATTCTTTGCAGTTACTTCAACTTCATACCCTTTGCAGGTTGACTGGAGTTGTCCTCTGTTTCATTGTCCAAGTGATAACTGAAGTATTGAGTGCTACCAGATGCAGTACTGAGCTTTATGGAACTTTGCAAAACACATTCTTTCATTTTGACAGTGAACCCCTGATACCATTCTGAGTATTGCTCTCCAGCCAGTTTTGTACCCATTCTGTAATAAGTACTTTAATGTAAACCATGCTTCCATAGATCAGTTATGAGAACATTGTGTGAAACAATATAAAATAACCTCACTGAAATCAAGCATGTAGGAAATCATCTGCTTCCTCTCTGTCCACAGAATCTGTTCCTCTGCCATTGAAGGAAATCAAATTGATTTTATGGGATTTTCTTTTTCTTGACAAATCCATGCTGGCTATTACTCATCTTGCTTTCTTCTAGGTACTTAAAAATAGTTTCCTAGCAGTTCTTGATCTTCTCTACTAGGTTTCCATGAAACGAGTGTAGTGTGTCTCATCCCATTCTTCAGATAGGCAGATTGAAGGAGCCTGAAAAAGATTTGTTTGTGTCTATTTGTGGATGCAGTAGCTGCTGGAGTGCCACTGTGTTTGTGTTTTGTCCAGGAGTACCCAATTCTGTTCTCACAGAAGGTGTAAAGCGTCATACAGTGCCTACATGACCCTTTGCCCTTTGCTTTTCTGATAGCCCCTTTTGCTCTACTTCCTTCACAGCTCCTGTGTCTGAATTCCTAAAGGTCAAATAATGTTTTCTTCAAATTTCTTGGATCCAGACTCTTGGCTTGTAGATATGGTTGGAGTCCTTTTCAGCTGTAGTTCTGCTAAGGTGACTAGAAGAAAATCAGGATGCACACGTTGAGAAATGTTGATAGTTTGGATAGTAAAAGGCAAGCAAGGAGTTTTCCCCAAGCTTTTCTCTGTGTGTATGTGTGTATATATATATGTAAAATATACATATGTGTGTGTGTGTATATATCTATTAAAGTGTGTCCAAGCAGCTTCTAGTATAAATGAGGGTTTTGGGGTGGCACGTTTGAAAAGCTGGAGGTCTCTCATGGGGTGATGTGTTGTATGTAGTATATTGATAGCATACATGTGGTAATTATCATTTGGTTATTACAAGCAGCAGTGATTTATATCATTCTCAGAGTGGGAGATACTCAGAGAAGGTGACTGTGCTGCAATTTTCCTTGCAACAACATTGTCTCCATCTCTGGTATCTGAAGGTTGTTGAGAGCAAATGTGGGAAAGTACTTTACTCTGGCAGGAGAAAAAAGTTGTGCTTGTAAAAATGTATGCACTCGGTGCCAAAAGAACAGCTGCTTGGAAATGTCACTGAGGCTTTGTCAGAGAAGCTACTGGGAGCTCCGTGCCAAGATTTACCAAAAAAGGAAGGATGATTGTTCTCCAATTCTCACAGACAAGTTCAAACCTAGAACCCCTGAGCTAGAAGCAATTGTATAACAAAGGTAATGCAATGATGACAAATAAAGGAAATGCAATTTCTGTGAAGCATGTTAATGAGGGAAGATGACACAGTATACTTGGATTTTTGAAAGGATTAATGCATTCAGGTTACCTTGCTCTACTGGGCAGTGTAGGCATTTTTTCCCTACAGTGACAGACTGGTCATCCTAGCAGAGGGCACTGTGAGAAGTGCAGAGAAAATAGCAGTTTGAATAAAGTGTATAGGAAAAATTGAATAACAGTTATTTGCACTTTATAAATCTGTGCTTAGCATCAGAAATAAAAACTCCTTGCTAAATCTTAGGAGCAGAGATCTTCCTTCCCAAATTCTGTATTGTTTATGAACCTGTGTTGTGATATATGGATGTACAGTAAAGTATTGGTGCCTGCACCCCTGCATTTGAATAGTCCTAAAGCAGAATGGGCAGGGCAGGATAGTAGTTGGAAGGTAAAATTCTGGAGTTATGTGCTTTCCTTAGGAAGGCTTACTGAGCTTTAAGAACACTTAGTTTGGATGTGTTTGTTTTTCAGGAAGTCTTTATGCACTTTATGCCTGTTTAATTGTGAATTGTAGAGCAGTAACGAAGTGACTCCTGTTTTATTCAGCACATTGCAGTGAGCTCTTGTGCTTATATGCAAGCTCATTCTTACAATAAAAGATTTTATTATTTTTTTAAATATCTTGAGTCAGTTTCTGTAAATGAGTTTTATTTATGTTGTTTTACATTATTCTAGCTTCTAGCATTTTTTTTTTTTTTTTAGTCTTTTTCTTTAGAGGTTTTTTCCCCCCAAATTTAGTGATCTCTTTTAAATATTTTTCCTGCAGCACTTGGTAAGCAATGAATCTTTAAGTGGATGCATTGAATTCTCAGATAAATAGAGGGATCAAACCCAGCAATGTTGATCCTTTTTCATTTTCCCAGTAGGGTGACAGATAAATTAGTCCCTGTAGTAACAGAATCATAGAACAGTATAGGTTGGAATGGACTTAATATATTACATTATATAAACAAAAGTGTGTGTGTGTCTGTGTAAATGTGTGTATTTTAGGATCCCATCCTTTATGCAACTATTTATGGACACATTGATTTCATATTCTTAACTGTGGCTGATGATCATCTCTTCAAGCAACTTCCATAACTCAGCTTGTGAGGAAAGACAGTTCTGCATCAAATCCCAGTGCGTTTAGAGAGCAGGGAGTTTTAATAAGGGGCACTATAGGTTCATCTGTACTATCAGTTGACAGTCTGAAACCCTGAAACATCTCTGTTTGCTCAGTATCCAGTTAAGGGTGGTAGCAGAAGAACTTCTGCAAGGAAAGTAAAAAAGCTTTGAAAAGTTCAGTTTCATCATTGACTAACCGTATCAGTGTCATGGGACTATGAGGATTGCTTGTTTTCAGAAGCACTGAAAGGATATCAATAAAATACTGGATTAGTTGCACAGCAGTTCATTGTAGATGTTCTGACAAGAATGATGTTCACAAAAGTTGATGGCAAATTGACTTCTGATTTAAATAGGCATTGGTAGCTGGAGAGATAAAGCATCAACGTAAGCGTCAACATATCATTCTGGCTATAATCAGAAAAATGGCCTATGGGTGATCATCTGACTAAAAAAAGGACAGACATGAAAACCTTCTGCAGCAAATTTTATGTTCATACATCTTGCTAAAAATTCAGATTTTTCCGTACATTGAATAGATATGTATAACCTTCCAGTTTTTTTTACTTTATATCAGGTGCATACTTTCAGATAGACAGACAAAGTGTCAGATATTTGTTTGATTCCATATCTAGAATATAGGTATTAAAATATGTGAAGATCTTTACAAATTACTGAGTTGTCTAATCCTAATTTGAACTACTTCCTATCAATATAGTTGATGAACAAAAGTACTACTAAAGAAGTCACTCAAGTTATATTGATTGTAACTATCATTTGCCAAAGTTTATGCTAAGGAGCTGGATAAATTTGGTTATGAAATGAAAGAAAATCATAAATGCATTAGAGAAAATGACAACAATTAATTTTTAACCATTACTTTAAAAACAAGCAGGTATGGCATGAATCATCCAATGACCTACCGTCTCAAAGCCTCCTGTTTTGACTTTGGTTCTAAAAATTAGCTCTGCAGACCTTGCTAAGCCTTGCTTTTCTGAAGGCAGTGTTATGAAAACATAAGAAGTAGAAATGAAAAATAAAATCCTGTCTCTAAGTCCCTACTTACACATGGTCAACAGAAAAGCCCTGCTGTCTTGCAGGACTGATTCAAAAGCTTGTACTCTGCTAACCTCCAGATATCATACAACACATTCTAAAAAGTTTAATGCTGAAGTGGTATTCTTGCAAAAGGCTGTAGTGAATATACATGCTAATCTAGCAAAATGGATGGATGTGTTAGAGCAGGTTATTAGTGAAGGTTGGAGCAAGTGAAAAACGCAAGGAACAAAATAGCTGATTGCTGTTGGAGGTTGAGGAACACAGACTAATTGTCTTTTACAGAAATCCATTTGCTTTAAAAACATTTGCTCATTCTGAGTAGGGTTGGGGCAGAGGGGAATCCCAGAGGGTCTAAAGACTGAAAACTTAATTGGATCAGTCAGTTAAAACTAAGGCACTCGAAGTAAGCAAGGGATCATCTAGGATGTGCTGAGAAAAGTCAGACCTCTAAGACTCAGTTAGTTTGACACGTATTATAGGAAAATAACTCTCATTTTTAAGAGTTGAGCAGCAGAGACACATTGATCCTTTCAGATGGGAATATGTACAATGTAATGCAGAAAACCTGTTTGTTTTTTCCTGTGAAGTTGAAAAGCCCTGCAGAACGCGTATTGATTAATTTCCTTCCTATAATACCTACACAATCCCTCTCACTGGTATAATTCCAATGTGCTAGAAGTATTTTGTTAATTCATGTCCCATGGTATATGAGACTGGATACTCTGAGGCCAAGTAGGTTTTATATATGTCTTTTACTGGCAGCTTTCTACTGGCTGCTTCTTCAGTGCTCATTCTGTAGCTGTGTAATTATGCTCAAAGGTTGCGGGGGGTGGGTGGGTGTGATTTTTGTTTTGTGTTTTTAACCAGCATATCTGTTTAATGCTGTATTAACAGTTGATAATGTGGCATCCAATTTTAATTTCAGTGAGCAGTTAGGAAAAGCAACCAGTGTGGAAGGGTTGTATCTTGTAAACACCACACACATACTCTTCTCTGAGTCAGATTTCGGTGTTTGGTGTACTGCTTGACACTCAAGCCCAGGTACTGAGCAACTTTGATCTCATGCACATTGCGATGAATAAAGGTTTTTGCCACTGTCTTACATAAGAGGGCTGTGGAAGCAGGGGTCACAGGAAACAGGCTAGATTAATTTCTCATGAGTTGCAAAACTGGCTGAAATCATGTACTGCTCTAATTCTCAATTACTTGCTGACAGTAGGGAAGGATTCATGGAAGAGATCTCATTTGGCTTAATGGTGGAATAGAGTAAATTTGCTACATTTGCTGGTACTGTTAAACTGGGAGGAACTGCTGGCATGTTGGGAGGACTGGGTTATCGTTAATAACACCCTTGACAACCTGGACTGCAAAAAGACTGAAAGAAATCAAGTCCTTTAGCACAAGGAAGAGAAAAGTCTTCAAATAGTTATGAAATAAAGGACAGGAATACTTTATTTCAGCTACATATAGGAAAAGATGCAGTAGGTTAATGTTGCAACAAGTTGTACAGCAAAAAAAGCCTTTAAAGGTAAAGGATAATTAAATATGGTAATAGATAGCATAGGAGAATTGCTTCATTGTTTAATCATCATAAGTCGTTAAGAACAGATAAGGCAAATACTTGTTATGATTGATGAAAACGTATTTAAATCTACCTTGCAGGTATACTAGACAACCTCTTGAAGTCTCTTGGGCTTGCTTGCTGTTGCTGTTTGGGTTTTATTTGTTTGCACTTTTATAATGGAAAGAAGAAAGGTTTAAAAAAGCCCACACACTCTTAGAAATGTTCTCAACCCACCCAAGTAGTTCATCTCTTCATTCTTTACCCATTCAATTCTTAACAAAGGAAAGATAAAAGAAAGTACACCTTTGTAACCCACTTACGTGTTCTTCATGAAGGGAGCATAAATACTGAAAGTCAGTTATTTTTTCTTTGCAGGTTACGGGATGACAGAATTAGGATAGAGAGGATGGAAAAACTCCATTTTGAATACAGCTATGCTTTCCAGCTGATTACTGATTTTTACGCAAAAGAAGTGCTTAATACTACAGGTATGTCATTCAGATTTTTACAGAAAAGAAGTGCCTGATATTACAGGTCTGTCATTCAGAATGTCTTTGAAGCATGCATTCTGTTAGCTTTTACACAGATAAGAAATACATGTGGGTGCATCCCATCAGGTCTCATGGACTTTTCTATGTCCAATTTGTTTAAGTGTTCCCTAACTTGATCCTTCTCTGTTAAGGAGCAATCTTCATTGCTCCAGAATTTCCCCTAGTCTGAGAGGCCTCAGATTCCTCAAGGCACATCTTACCAGTAAAGACCAAGACAAAGAAGGCACTGAGTTCCTCAGCCTCTTCCGTGTCCTTTGTCACCAGATCTGCTGCCCCATTCAGCAGTGTGCCCACATTTTCCTTTGTCTTACTTTTGCTGCTGATGTACTTGTAGAAGCTCTTGTTGCCCTTCAGGTACCTTGCCAGTCTTAGCTCCAGATGGGCTCTGGTTTTCCTTACCCCATCCCTGCAAGCTCGATAATGTCTCCATATTCTTCCTGGGTCACCTGTCCCTGCTTCCACCTTTCATACTCCTCCTTTTTAATGTTTGAGTTAATCAGGAGCATCTTGTTCATCCATGCAGGCCTTCTGCCACCTTTGCTTAATTTTCTGCACGTTGGGATCTTTTCTGAGCTTGGAAGAGGTGAACCTTGAAAGTGAACATTATTTAAATAGAAATGAATACAGGGCTAGCATCCCTTTTTCTTCATAGCTTGAAGATGTGTGTTTAGACAGATTTAAATTCACACATATATAGCAACTGAGGGAAATTATTCAACATCCGAAATGTTTCTTCAAGTTCTTGTGTGTGCTAACACGCTAAGAACAGAAGAACAGCTTTAAAACCATCTCTGAAAAAACTTAACTAAATAGGGTTTTGAAAAATACCATTTTATGTTGAGGTATCATGGAGTGAATTTTCCTATTGTTGCAGCTGGAACAGGGACTGTAGTATAGCACTGTTCAGAAACGCTGTCAAATATGAATAGCTGTCTCACAAAGGTGGAACCATATTCTGCAGATTGGCCGAGACAGATAAATCATCAGCACATGTGCCAAGGCCTGGTAATTCCTTTTAATTTGCACAGATGTTGCCTGCAGTAATGGAGATTTCAGAATTCAGTTCTTAGTTTGTGTATTTAGAAATTTCTTATGCCAACAGTCATTTTTATGAAGAAAAACCTGTGGAGTCAAATGTTTTATGTTTCATAATGTGTTTACATTATTGTAATGTTCTACATTCTTTGGAACCATAAAATGTGATTTTGGAACCTCACTTTATGTTGATTTATAGATATCATAGAACACAGTACATATATTACAGATTTCTATTTGATTAAATTGAAAAATAGATTATGCTTTTTCTAAAATACATAAGTAGTAAACAGTGAGTTAACAAGAAAATCACTTTTTTTTTTTTTTTAGGTCCTCAAAAACTATCTGTAATACTAAGCTTGGATAAGCCTGTTATTTGCTCTCTGGCAGCTGTAATTGCATACCTCAAAGAATTTAATTTGGAAAGGATGCTTTACAATCCAAGGTAAGTTGCCTTATATAAACTTCCAGTTCAAACACCAACACACGTACCAGTGTTATCTTGTAAGTTTTAGCAGACAGTTCCCTTCAACGTAATGAATGCACCTGCTAGAGTGATAAACATAGTCTTTGTAAAAATTATACCTTACATTTAAGCTCCTAATCAGAACTGAAAGAATCAAGTGATTTCTTTTTTTTAAGTGGTGTTTCATGAAAATCTTTATGAAGTATGTTTGTCTAGACATTACTATCAGTGATGTAAATGAACATGTACTGCTGCCAAGTGTTACTGAAAACAAACAAGCTTTTTTTAATCAATGTGTTCTAATACCTTTACATACTGAGACACCTTTATTGGCTTTTGACAAGAAGTTGGTACACATCTAGTAGAGGTCTTCAAATACAGTTGAGTACCCRGTTTTGCTTGAAAAATCATCATTTGCATAGCAGTGGCTGGGAAATGTGTCTTGGTATATTTTAATTTTACCTACACGTTTTCCAGCATATTAGAGACAGAAGAGAGAGACTGTAGTTCTTAGATTTTGAACAGTGATAGATGAACTTCAAGAAGTGCAGGGAATGGAAGAGCCAGGTATCTTTCTGAAGGGGGGGAGTAGCTTTGGGATTGGAGAATTACCAGCAGTGAAGACAGAAAACAGAGGCAGAAGAGAAGGAGGAGAGGGGAGGGTTAAAATGGCTTTGAGGGAGGAGAGGAAAGAGAGAAAGAATTCAAGAAAAGGAGAAATGTTTGATTGTACTTTATAATAGCGGTGGAAGGGAGTCGGCAAGATGAAATTGAGAAAAGTAAAAATGTAAGTTCTTC
Source organism: Phoebastria nigripes (assembly GCA_035582835.1). NCBI lineage: Eukaryota > Metazoa > Chordata > Aves > Procellariiformes > Diomedeidae > Phoebastria > Phoebastria nigripes. The sequence continues at coordinate 736,362 of JAYKAV010002796.1, read as the reverse complement.
AGCTTAAAATGGCGGACATCATTGAGTTTCCAGGGGAAATGTCATAGAAATTGAGGCAATGATATTCATAAGGCTTTTGTATCTCTTGGGTGCTGACGATGTCAGAAACATCATGCATACAAGACAATGCATAGGTTTATTTACCCACTCTCACTATGAGAAAGGAAGTACTGAAGTGATTTTGGGAGGTTTCAAAGGAAAGGCATGGTTTTCAGACCCTAAGAAGAGGTGCTTAGCAAAGGATTTGCCATCTCTTTTGAGACCACAGAAGAAGGGCAGCAGGTGGGACCTCTTGCATTCTGGACATTTGGAGCTTGTAGGAGTGCTGAGGCTGTGTGCAAGGAAAGCGGGCTGAGAGAGTGCAGACATCTGGGTAGAACAAGGTTGCAGGCCCACTCATTGGGGTGAGTTCAGTGGAGAAAAAGAAGACTAATTCAGGATAAAAATGATGGAGGTTATTTTTGTTTCTCTTAATCCTTCCCAGATCCTCACACTTCTGTTCTTGTACTTTGTTTTATATTTCTMAGTTTTGTTTTGTGTGTGTGTGTTTGTTTTATTTTGTTACTGGTTTAGCCGGAAGTTTCTGGACTCCTATCACATCAGGGATCCACATCAGAAGGTCTAGCCCTGTGGCAATATTCGCTAATGAATTTAAAACTGTTTAATTAAATAAAAAACATAGTCTGAGCTTGATGTCCTTCGCTACTTAGACTGTGGTAAATGTCTTTCATGCCTAAAGAAAGCTAATGCTTCTGAGAAATGGAGACACTTGTTTTTACTCCTTAAAGCTGAATAGGGATTCCTGCAACTCTTTTCTAAATATATAGCTTTGTTCTGTGGTTTATTCACCCTGAGAAATCTCAAAGACATGGACTCTAGAGGTCTGTAAAAGGTAATTGAGCAAAGAAAATCTGCTGCTTAGTAGGCTTTCAATATGGTGCCTTGCAGCTTCACTGGAAAGTTTTTACGGATTTGCAAAATTAAAGTAGTTGAAAACTACTGATCTGAATAACGTACATTCAGTTAGGCTGGGTTACTGAGTACAAAATTATATATAATATCTCCTGTGGAGAGAATAATGAATAAGGCATAAAAAGTGCCCTTCACTGCAAGCTTCTCGGGAGGCAGAATGACCAAGAAGATCCAATTTCACAGGTAACACATAAGAATCAAAGTCTGAGGATGTAGTTTTCTGTCCTAAAGCAATCATAGTAACCCTTTAATACTCATCATCAAGTGTGGTTCTACTCTGAAAAGTCATTTTATGAGTAGGAACCTCTTTCTCATGAGTATTCCTCAGAAGTTTCCTAAATCTTAATAGAAGCTTGTGTTTCTTTTTGTTTCCTCTCTTCATTTTTCTCAGCCCGGATGGCATGATCCTACCTTGCCTTGCTCCTCAGTAGTGGAATTGCCAGCTGTTTCCATCACTTGTGTGTTGTGCTGTTGAAGTACTTGAGAGAGTTACAAGTCTGTTCGTTGAAACTCAGGTCACACTGTCATCTACAGAAGGAATTATTGCATTGTGATCCAGCTGAAGTGATTTTGAAGGGTCATCTTTACTGATGCAGGAGATGGCTGATAGCAGCACATTAGAATTTCTCACAAGGAATTGTTGACACCCTTGCTGCAAAACCAGCACTGACTTAATATTTGTTTACAACCTTCTTCTTCTGCCATTTGGTCCCTGAATTCCCTACAAAGAGTCTGTCTTTGTTCACGTTTTTATCAAGTTCTGATCCCAAGCTGAAGGAAGATGAGGGGGTGGAAGCAAAACATGTTCTGTGCTGTGACATCTGGAATTGTTGGTTGGGCATATACTGCAGTTGATCTTGGCTATTATTCATATACTGTAAGCTCTCAGTTACCAGGGTTAATAGCAGGGTGGAGTAACTCAGATAAAGCAAACACCTGGATAATGTAAAACACACATAATTTATGCTGTGAGAACAACTTTAGCATATCTGATTCTGAGAGAATAGTAGATATACTCTGCAGTGGAGCAGAGTCAGTTGTCTTTAAATACTACCAGAGAGCAAGCTTGCTGTGAACAGAATACGCTCTGTGTTAAGTGCTCTGAAGCCAAATGAAGTGGGGAAACACTAGAAGCAGTAAATCCACAATCCTGAAACTCATGTATGGGTGATTGAGGGTTGATAGAAACAGCCAAAGGCATCCTTTTTGCTTTTGGGAAGAGATGGAAAGGCATGGTTCTTACCCAGCTGGATTTAAGAGATCACAGGCTTGAGTAATGGCAAATCGAAATGCAGCAAATGTGGAAACTGCAGTTTAGGTAAGTCCTAGATGCAGAAGAGGTGCTTTTGGAAGAGTGGGTAGGATTTGTTGTTGATCATAAGGATTGGAAGCCAAGCAGAAATCATTGCTATTTAATTTTTGCCAGCATCAGCAGTTGTGACTGAAGATAATAAAAGGAGGTATTGTTTTGTTGTTTATAATATTGTGTACTTTGGAAAGTGCTGCTGCTTTTGCCTCCAACATTTTGTTTTGCTGGTTAACGTTGTTGGTTGCTGGGATAGCACACTAGAGCAGAATAATTATGACTATGGGTACCGTTCTGAGTCAGCTGTACTTCCAAACTATCATTGAACTTCTTGAGGGCGCTCAGTTGAATCTACTTTTTTTTTTTTTTTTTTTTAGTTCTGTGGAAAATACTTCTAATTTGACCCATTATTTAGGGAAAAAATTTGCTAGCAGGCCCAAACACCTGCATACAGCATAAATATATAACATTAGTCTCTGAATATTTCATGTTTCTGAAAGTTTTAGTGCTGTTTTTGTTTTTAATATAGCAATAATGCAGCTGTGCGTGCATAACAGAAAAGTTTGAGCATTTGAGTGCTCCCCCAGAGAGTTTAAAATGGAATGCACTGAAAAAAACTTCGTGAAAAGTCAAGAAAGCAGTTTTAAATCCTACCCAGCAAGTCATTCTGTTTAGTCTAAGACAATAAAGAGTGTCCTAGATTTTGTGCAAAAGGCAGTCAGCAGTATGATTAACCTAGACAATCATGACTTGATTTGTCAGAAGCATTTAGTGAGGATCTTGCACTTCACTTCATGGTCCTGACTACCACATGTGTATGTCTGAGCCTGAAATAATTTTCATATCTAATATGATTACACATCTAATACAATTATTTTATAATTTATTATTTATTAACATTGGTTCTAAAGCAACATAACCTTTGGGTTGGTCTCATCCTGTTCTGTTAGGGAGTGTCAAAAATCAAGTAATTTTGGTCATGGTTATTTCATATTTCAATAAAATAAAATAGTTTAAATATACCCTATTTTTATTTTCCTAAATAATTGCACTAACAGCCTGTTTAAATTTGTAGTAGTAGTAAAAAGTAAGAATGTGTATTTTGATATGCTGTTTTGATGATGAGTTGTGTTAAAAGTCTGTTCCACTCTTGAAGAATTAATTCTTAGTCCTATCCCTGTCCCTAATCCTAGTGATCATAACAGAACACTAACAAAAGCACATACTTTTTCAATTTCATCACAGACTGAAGAAGGGGTACTTCCTTAACCATTTAGTGGATCAGGATTAGATAACAGGAGAGMTGGATTTTATTCTGAGCTTTGACAGAGTCATTGTAGGAAACTGGAAAGTGAGTCATAAATCTTGTTTTCCCAAGCAGTAAACTAAAAGAAGTTATTAGTGTTCAGTTCTTTTATTTATTTGCATAGCTTTTAATTTCTTACTTGATTTTTTTTTATTTTGCATAACTAATAAATTCTCTAATGTGAGAAACTTGATAGTGTTTCACCGTTACGTCTGTGCCCAAATTTAAAATATAACATATGAAATTTCTCTCCCCAGCAATTTCAAACGGTTGTCAAGTGAAACTGAATACATGACAATTAATGGGACAACAATGAAAAATCTCGAAATTTTACAGAATCAGGTAAGGAGAAATGTAATGTTTTTTAATAAATGCTGAGATTTTCACAGCTGCTTGACATACTGTTACCAATGAAGTTAGTTAAGTTAGTTTGCAAATCCCACCCGAAAAGTTTAAATTATTTTAAATGGGATCAAACTGAAGGAGGATTACCTTTTCAGAGGCATAAATCAAAGTTAATCTGTGCTGCTTTTAGTATGAGTTAGGAACCTTATTGCACTTTGACTAGCAAAGAACTTTCCTAAAGTTTGAGTTCTTGAGCAACTGCAGTCAAGTGATAGGACTGCAGTAGGGTTTGTTTTTTCTTTTGTGCTACTGCACAGACCTTTATACACAGACTTAATTTAACTTGTTTAATTTATTCCGGTCACTTTCTAAAAAGATTTTCTGGCTAAAGGGAAAACATACTTAAGTATTTTATGACTGTTGGAGGTACTTTATGTGAGGCATTGTTGGTGAACAAGATCAGTAAACGAACATGCAGTTGCCATATCTGAAAGCCTAAACAGAATGTTTAAGTAGTGTGGTGAAGATCCTTTAACTACATAGTTGATTGTTCAGTTAAACATAATGATGCTATTTTTATTATTTTAGACGGATACAAAAACAAAAGGAAGCCTACTCTGGGTCTTGGATCATACTAAAACTTCCTTTGGACGTCGGAGATTGAAGAAATGGGTAACCCAGCCCCTCATGAAATCCAGGTGAGAGAGGGGTATTTGTATTCTTAATGTATTTAATTTGTTCTACAGTAGCTATGGATGTTTCTGTTATCCCTGTAAACAATGTATTGCATATGAAAGTATTTCTTTTTATTAGTTCTGAAATGTGATGATTGTTTGGTCACTTGTATTTTGAGCTATGCTTTATTTATTAATGCTTTAGAAATGCTTTATTTTGTAATACTATCATGCTTGTTTTTACTTGTTTCTGTCTTGAAATGGACTCCATCTTTTCTGATTTCTCTTTGCAGGCTTTATTGGAGTGTTGCACTTGAATATGTAGTAGATAACAGCATTGGGTCCATGGAATGTTTGTTGCCTACATTTCAAGGTTTTGGATCTATTCCTTTGAATGTGCATTCCCTGAGCATTGTCAATGTAGAGTTTACTTGTCACTTTGTTCACTTCAGCTATAGCATACAGAAAATCCTTTTGGTTTGGTTATCTAAAATAATTTTTCCCTCTGTTTTACTTTTGTAAATATATTAAACAGTTTTAATTTTTATTAATTTTTAACACTTTTAAATAGTGAGGTATACCAATGTTTTAGCGTCTTGCTGTTGTTGGTAATTTACAAATGTTTCAACAGAAGCATTTTTTTTTTCCTTGACCAATTTTTAGTATGTTAAAGCACTATACTTCTGAAGCATCGCTGCTTGATTTTCTTATTAGACTTCTTGTAAGGATCTTTTCTCAGTAGTGTAAGAAAAGCACGTAACTTTTTTCCTTCCTATTTTGTTAATTTAGAATATTAGAGACATTTTTCATTTGTAGGAGCCATACTGGTTAGACTATTTCACGCTGCAGTTTCTAGCAGGGATTTAATAAGTTGATTTCAGTATGCCCTTTTTTTTTTTTTTCCTGAATTCTTCCAATAATAGCTTTTATATACCTTACCCACTTCAAAAAGGCTTTTGATGTAACCGTCCTAAATAGTATTAGACTTTATGGAAGTTGATTATGTGCCTGGTGTTCACCTTAAAAAGCATATAGATAGAATTTCTGGGCCACTTTATAGGAATAAATTGAAATAAATTAGTTTATTTCTTTTCCTGCCCTTGGAGGCACCTTATGACCTTTTGGGAATTGTTTGTAAAGTTGTCAGCGGGGGGAGCCAGAGCACAGGCTCTGGGCTGGTGTGGTAGCAGCACAGAGGATGGGGACCTGAAAAGGAGTGCCTCTAACCATTTTGCTCCCAAATGATCACATATGTGATGCAGCAGGTGAAATACCATTCAACAGTAAAATAGACAGAGTAATTATCCGGACACAGAGGTTAGAAAACTGCTTGCCTGGGGACTTCAGGCCTTCTTTCTTAACCAGTAAATTTAGTTTAAATTCTCCCTTGTCTCAGTGCAGAACCAGCTTTACAAGTTTGCAGTTTTGGTTTCTTCTCATTCTCCTCTGCTCTTTGCTACTTCTAGAGATTGATACTTTTCTTTTTCAGCCTTCTTTCTCAGTACGGAAGAAAGTTCTAYGGTTGGAGATGACAATACTCCTCAGTTGAAGCTAAAAAAGCTATTTTGTTTCTCTGTATTTCTCCCTTTCTGACTCTTAAGTTGTAATTTCATGTACTTAGTGCWTCAGACATTCGACAGTATTGTTTCCAGTAATGCACACAAATGCACTTAGAGAACATTCTGTAATTGTAATTCACCTGTGCCTCCTGCAGTGATATTTTCAGAGGAAGTAAGATTTCTGTACTGCATCTTTTCCAGTCAGTGGGTAGGTGCATTTCCCTTGGTGTATCAAAAAGTGAGAGAGGGTGTAATTATTGCTTTATGCCTTATAGTTGAAAATCACTTGGGGTGATGACTAAATTTCCAGGGGAGAAACCATACGCTAGGTTGAATAAAGGTAAAATGTGTACAGACAGCTCATTTGGACAAACTTGAAGATATCCATTAGATCATCGGTGATGTAATACATTTAGAGACTAACAGGAAAAGGTTTTAAGCATTAGGCTGTGCAATTTGGGGGGGGGGGGGGGGAAGGCTTAATCAAGGAACGTGTAATGTCCTCACTTATTCACCTAGGTATACAAAGATGATAAGACTGTATGAGTCATTGAGGACTGAGCTTTTTAGGAGGAATCAGGAAAGTCATTGTTTTTTYGTAGGAGTTACATCTTTGTGGATTACAGAAGCGTTATCTCACCTTGCCTATCTTGCCTTTGAAATGTARGTTCCATCGAGTGCCTTTCTTGCCTAACTTCTGTAATGGGAGGGGAAAGAAAAGGAAATAGAAAGCTGAGCTGGTTGGAACATTTTTGACTGAATGAAACATGCTGTTTCCCTGTCGGGCAATGGAGTTTCAGCAGGAGAAGGAGTAGAGCTGTGTGTTACCGTACTCAACGGCAAAAAGGCTAAGGACTGGTCTCAGGATAGTGTTGTAACACAATGTGATCTTTGTGTCTTTGTATGTGTGCAACATTTAAAAATAATTTCTTTCCTAATGCAAAACTAATCTCAGAACCTCTGAAGCTGATGTGAAACAGTCATTGCTTTTTGAATAGCTACGGGAAGAGAAGAAAGATAAGCTTAATGTAGGCCTGGTTARGCAAACCTGGATCTGGTTTGCATCTTTCTTGCTTTGTTGTTGTGTATTATGGATATGCTGTCCTATGGCRGTGGTATAAAAGAAAGTGCAGGGAATTTGTTGCCCTGCACATGGACAATCTGAAGCCTTATCTCTGCAAAATGTGTCTTTCCTTGGCTCTCTGTTATATCCATGGTTACTCCTTCCGACCCTCATCTTCGCATCTCCCTTTCCTGTTCCCTGAGTGTTATGACTGGGTCCTAGCTATAGTAATGCAGCTTGCACAGTCTGGGGTCCAAACAGAATAGACAACTGTGGAACAAATACTGCATCCTTTTTGTCACTGAGTATTAATCTGTGTCTGTGCCTTGCTCAGCTGTTGATTCTTGCACAATTTGTAGGAAATTTGTTTCCCTGAGATCAAACAAACACCTTCCTCCACCTTGTCAAGGTTGGCTGGAATTGAACAAAGACTTCAAAACTGAAAAGGGTGGATGAGTAGCACAATTATGTGGAGGTTTATTATTTCCTTATTAGATCAGGCTGTAAAGCTAATAAAGCTGTGACTAGGTGCTTGAAGTAGAACTTGAGATAAATGATGGATGTATCATACCGAGCAATTTACAGCCACTGTAGGGGAATATGTGTAGAGTTCCATTCCTGTGCAGAGAACTCTGTGGCCCGAATGTATAGAAAGCATTGCGTAAGAGAGATTGGGGKTTTTTTTTCTCCTTAGTCTATTCCTGGAGAGGTAGAATATCTTTTAAATATCAGTGGGTGGACATCATAAAGTGTCATTTCTAGTACTGTAGCCAGGGAGAAGGTAGAGACTTTGCTATCTAACTGGAAGATAACCTGGAAAATGCTGGTGTTTGCCTTTGTTGCAAAAGTGCTTAATGAGTTAGAAAAGTATCTAGTGCAAAATTTTAAAAGCTTAGGTGTGGGGGGTGGATAACTGGAAGCGATAAAATGTTTATTGTGCATCTGACGTGAACATATGCGTTTGCACAATGTTCTCTCTCTCTTTGGGATAATATCTACTGTTTTTTGAGGGTGTTCGTGGTTTGAAGTAGCTTAAACAGACTGAGTGATCCACAAGTACCTAAATGGTATTTCTTTAATATTCTGTTGACTCTCTTAGGTTTTTTATATGTTATGTACGATGTGCAGAAGCTAATGTAATGAGGTTAATGATAAGATTATGGAGAGCAGAATGTCCTAAACATAGAGTTCAGAAATCATGCAACTTCCAGCACGGAAAGCTTGCTCAGGGCTTTGGGGTGAATAGGCTTTGTCCTTGTCAGCTTGTGTTGATATAGGAAAAAAATCCAACCCTCTCACCCATGCACACAACTTCACATCTATGTTTTGGGCATACATGTGTCAGTTCTGGTGTACTGCAAGCCACAGAATATGCTTAATGTACTGGAGTAAATGTAGAGCAAAAAATTAAAAGCCTCTAACATAACGTAGTGTGCCACAGGCAGGGACTGGTGATCAAAGGTTTAATCAACATTTTGGGCCTCTGCCGTAACAGAGAACTTGTGAGATAAAAGTGGGCAATGCCCACCCCGCCTGGAGGCCTAAGGTCCCTCTCCCTACTTTCTGTGCAGACCCTGAGCCACCACAAGACTCCCGGTGCACTGCCATGTCCAGCACCCTGCTGGTATCTCTGGTGCCAGGGTCGTGGAAAAGCACCGGGGACAGAGAAGTTTCTCTTCATTCCTCCAGGCCATTAGTAGAAGTCCTGAAGCATGGAATTAATTAGTTAAAAAGTATTCCAGACCAGATCAAATACATGGCAACGAAGCCTCTTTTTGGGTGCCGGAAGGGGTGTCAGTGAATCAAACACTTAAAGCCCCCTTAGGATGACCTCACCTTTTTGGCCCCAGATTCACCCCAACCTGCTGATGTATTTCAGCTTTACTGTGGTGTCGTTCACGTTCTTGTCTCCAAGACACACTGCTTGCCAGAAGTGAATATGGGACTTTAATCGTTGGAACTCTCTGTGTAGTTTCTTGCCTGCATTTATTTGTAGTCAATTTATACCCATTTGATCTTTTTCTAGTTAAAGCTGGTGTTTAAATCTCAAGCAAGGAGAAAAATTGTATGTATCTAGAGAGTTACCAAAAACATTTTAACCTTTGCTTTGCAGGATAGACAAACTGAATTTTTAATTACCCCTCAAAAATAGAATTTCCGTTTTTTCCTGTGATTCTAGTAGCCTTTGTTGTGCCCCATTTCTTCCAGTTCTGGATGAGATGATGCTTTTATTGAGGCTGAATCGAAGCCTTGTAGGATAGTATTAATAATTTCTATTAGTGTGAATATACTTTGCCTGCAAAAGCATAGAATGACTGTAGCTTTAGCAATTCAGAACTGCAGACGGTTCCTTATCTACCACTAAAGAAGAGAAAGAGTGTAAATTGGTATTACTAATGCAATGTGACTTTTATTTGGAGGAGGTGTACTGTAGAACTGGGAAGAGGAGGGTCCCTTTATAGTGATGTTGACAACAACATGTCTTTCCTAATACAAAAATAGCTTGTTCTAAATCCTCTCACTTTGAATGTATTGAGYGCTGTTTTATTTATCCTTCCATACACGAAGTACAGTCCTAAAGGAAAGTCTTTCAAGTTTGACTTTGTCCTTGTTCCCATAATTAAGAGATCTGTGCAGTAGAACAAACTACCTCAAGGTCTGTAAAGAAATCTTAATTCAGAGTTAAACTGGTTGCCATTTGATACCATCATCATCCAGAGCTGGATTAGAATCTTCTTTTGCAGCAGTGATTTAGGAATAAAATCAATCCATTCCACAGCAGAATTTCACAGGCTGAATTTTCCTCCCAAGAAAAAAGATTTTATAGCATCAGTGCCAATATAAAATGCACAAATGCAGGTTACAGCATATGCCTGAGATCTCAAAATTGTTGTAGTAAAGAAAAAGATTGCAGCATCATCACATGTATTCATGCATTTTTGCTAGCTAGTGTTTTGGTACCATTGAATGCTATGTCTAACTCCTTATAAATGTAGTAATCAGGCATTCATTCATATTGGCTGAAGTAGCTAACGGTTCCCTTTTTTGGCACAAATAGCTGAGATATATTGTGCGTGAACATAAACAAAAGTGTTTGATTACCATTTGCATATTTTGTACATTCTTTTAACAGATGTGAAGACAAAGTTTATAGTACTTGTATATTGCTGTTAAGTATTTGAGATCCATTCAGGAATATTGTCTTCTCATGGCTGCATGTTTATTTAGGGGAACGTTGGACCTCTCTGGAGGGGTATGAGACATTAGGAGTTTTGAGAGTAAATTACTCTTTCTCCTGCATGTAGAAAAACAAGTGAACAGATCCAGAAGGATGTTAAATTTTTTTAGGTTTCATTTAAATTTCACCATAGTAATTATGATATAATTACCCTTGTTTGTACTTTTTCATTGTTGCTAATGCATAAAATTACAGTGGTCACAGCACAATTTAACAATTCAAGATTTATCCCATAAAGTTAGCCAGATTCTAACTTAACCTGTTAAGTAAAAAAGCCACTGATAGACTGGTTTTTGTTTGCTTGTTCTTTAAAAAGACATATACAGTTTATTGATTGCATAGTGGTAATTCTACCACGGCTTTGGGTTTTGATGGCATTAATTGCTTGTTATGAAAGAGGGTTGTCTAAAGCAGAAAACACTCTGTACTATTTAACATGGCCTTTAACTTGATCAACTTGTATAAAGTCTTTGTTTGTAAACTGTGTTCTGAAGGAAGGTCAAGAAAAAATGTGTAAGTGAGACAAAATACAAAGCAACAGAAGTCAGAATAGCCTTCATGTTGCCCTGTGTTTGAAAGTAGACAGTATCAGAGGAAAGTGCGAGAACAGGCCAATTGGGTAATGTTACCTCCCCGGAGCACCCTCCCAGCTTCCAGCAATTTGCAGTTCAGGGACTTCCTCAGGCACAATTGATACCCATGTGTATCTTGCATTTTCCCAATGTTTAAGTAATACATTTTCTTTCCTTGAAATGCTGTAGTTAGGCAGGAAGCTGCTAGGCTTTGATTTAGATAATATAGTTCATGGAAAGCAACGTTTGTTGTTTCATGCTCTTCATTATATTTTTTCAGGTGTTGAGTTCTTGTGACTGGTAGTTTTACATATCGCTGTGGTCTCTAAACAGATTTAATAAAATGAATTTCAATTTTATACATTCACTGTACTTCAGCTATGTCCTTACCATGATGAATGAACTCATACTTTGTGCATTTATCGTAAGTTAAGAGACTTCTGATAAATTTGTATTTATTTATCTTGTATAACAATAAAACCTTATATGACTGAAAATTTTCTGCGGTTCTTATATAGCAGTTACATTATCAATTTCACTCTGCTTTAAATGTAATGATATATTATCACATCTAAAAATGTTAGATTTGCTTCACTGTATGAGAGATCAGCAGATCTGTTAGCACACTAGCAACCAGCAATGCTATTTAGGTTGTTAAGATGTTCAGATGTTAATTCAGTGCAGTGCATTCATATCTGCAGCCTTCTGCTTTGCCAAAATAATTCTTAGTTCAGGATTCAAATATTTTCATATTTGCTAATTTTCTGTATTGTTCACATATCTGGCAGCAGAATAATACAGGGAAGTATCTCATGATTTAATTTCAAGTAGTTCTTTTAAATGACTAGAATAAAAAATTCTGCAGTTAGATTTTGTTATGTTTAAATACATTGCAAAGTGATTTTAGTATTAATGATGCTATTCTTAGATGGAGAGTACAGCAGAAGTAAGCTTATTGCTTTTAGTCAACTGACTTATGTTACATTATTTCACAGAAGATTGTTTGGAAAATTGGATAGAGCTCAGATTGCTGACATGGTTTATACAGATGGGAAAAAATAGGCTAATAGCGCACCTAAACAGAGAATGAAGTAGTAGCCAGTTTATAAAATGTGGGACAGTTTCTTGGAATAAGCTGTTGAGTTTCTTTGTATAATGTTAGATTCAAATTTTCTAGTGGTGGAATTTTTTTCCAGATCATGCAGAGATTAGAAACCCCAAACTGTACATCAAACGTGCTGAATAACTGTGCAGTGCGGACAGATTTCTTTTGAGGTCGTTTAACAACTGATGAGTATAATATATTTGGGCTCAACAAAAAGTTTATTAGTTTAAGTATAAATATTTAAAGTTTAAAAGCATACTTTGAAATATATCATCTGCCTGTTTTTATCATTTCTTTTCCCTGTCCTTCCCTCCTCATACACGTGTAGTTTTACATAGTTCTTCGCTGTACTTTCTGGCTTTTGAAATACGAATCCCGCTATGTTTTGTTTACAGGTGGAAAAAATGGGTCATTTAGTACTGGATGCCGTTTTCCTGACCCTTTCTTATTTGTGGGATTAAAGCAGAAAAATTGTATGGATGCTTAGTTTTAGATTACTGGAGCTACAGTAACATAGCCATATGTGAGGATGATTAAAGTGCAGATTAAGCTTTGAAGGGAGAAGTTTTTTTAATATCTGCATCTATTTTACATACTACTGTGTATTTTCAATTGGCCACATAGATATAATCATGCTGTTTAAATTAAGTGACAGTGTTCTGGAACAGAATTCTGCTGCTTACACATGCTTTTTATAATAAAAATACAGATTATTTTCTTCTTTAACATACATGTGTTTATAATTTAACAGTTCAATATTCCTTCACACAGAGGAGTGTTCCAGGGTCTCAAGTACAGCGGATTTAATAATTCTCCATGAAAATGTAATTGTGGCTGATGATACTGACCTTTCAGAATTTCAGTGTAACCATTTGCTAGCTTCAAAGCTGCGTACTCAGGGTATTTTATTACTTTGTCACTGATATTAACACTTCTCAATTTCCTTTCCATTATCCAGCTGTAGTTTAGAGTGTCTCACTAATTGATGTACAAAGCTTAAATCTCTGCTGTCTTGAATAAGCTGTGTGGATGCCAACAGCTTGCTCTTTGGTTATTTGGTTGCATAACTTTTAGTAACCCTGCCAGTCTACACCAGATACATGATTGTGGCTCTTAAGGATTGGATTTAAAGCTCGGATGTGTTCTATGCTGAAGACAGCCACTATAGGTCTGAGCAGTTGCACTGAGGGTACCTGCTGTCTGCTGCTGTAGCTTGCAGGTTGCCTGGCTGCCCAGAGGAATGGGAGAAATGTTTAACTTTGTGCATTTAGCATTGCTGGAGGAGTGGAACGGTGGTGGGGAAGAAGAAGGTATTGTTGTGACCTGCAACAGGGCTGCTAAGCAGAGCCTACAAAGTCTTACGCTTCTGTTTTCCTCAGGGATGGGAAAAAGCAGTCTTTTAGGACAGTGGAGTATTTTGGGTCCTGTGGTGTGATCGGAGAGTCTGCTATCCAGTTCAGAGATAACAGAGTGAGTTCCCAAGGTGCCCAGGGTCAAGACAGCAGAGAGTCTGTCCCCAATTCATACAGCGGCTGTGGAGGAGTGCATCTACCTGCGCTCCAGGTAGATTTGGCAGGTGGGGCACTGCAAATCCTGGCAATGTACAGCAAGGCTGCTCTGGGAATGAGTACATGTCATTTGTGACAGATGAGGGGATGGTTTTACTGTTCTAGTATAAAGCAGTATGTCACTGAAAAAATCCTGGCACTTAAATGCCATTAGATTTATGTGTATCCGAGTGCACATCCAGTCATGATGCAGTCATGATGTTCTCCCTTTCACATGCCGTGTAATAAAATTTCAAGGACTCTTAGATTTAGCTGTCTTCAAGGCCAGAGGCCTCGGACCGCCAGTCTGTTGTAATGCCTGCAACCTGTGGAGCAACCTAACTTCGTTGATTTCCTCATGAATAGTATGTTAGCAGCTACAGTGGCAAGTGGCACGGCAGTTTTGCAATAAAAGCCATGGGCAAGACAGGCAGTCTTCCCTGAAATCTTACATTTTGATTGCATCCTTACTTTTTATCCCTCTGTGCTGGCTGAGCTTTAAGCATCTCGCTGGTCGGTGAGAACAGACGTGGGCTGGGCTGTATTTGCCTTGCACACACTTGGCTGGTATATGAAGTGTCGGTATCAAAAGACTGCTTTTCTTCCTAACCTGCAAGGGTGGATGGACTCACACGCAGCAGCTTGGGGATTTTTGAACTTTCTTGTCTCAGAAGGAGAATGTTGTGATAAAGCTTAGTTGTCATGCTGAGAGAAAACACAAGGATTTTAAAATAAGCACTGGGATGTCTTGAGGATTTTTAAAGTTTCCTGGAACATCAAGTTTCAGATTCAGCCTTACTTGCTGGAAACTTTCTGAATGCTGGCTAAAGCCTTCCAGCACGCTGGTACCCGCAGAGCATGCCCAGCGGCACGTTGGTGGGGGACTCTGGGGAAACATATGATCTGGAGCAGATGTTTTTGTTGTGAAACCTCAGCAAATTTTAGCACAGCTTTCACCTAGTTGACTCTATTTTGTAGTGCACACAGTTACTCAGAGAGAAAGCCTGAACATGGAAAAGCTACATTCAGAAGAATCGTGCTATTCAGCTTTGACACGTCTCTCTCACTGCTGTCTTACAGTGAGCTCGCTACCTTTTGCTCTATTTCCTTTGGGCTGCATGCACTGATGGGGCTTTGGTTCACTAGCTCCTGAAGACAATCTCCTAACCTGGATGTTTTAGATGCACCCATGTACCCCTAATCTCAGTCTTTTCCTAGAAAGCAGTATTGAGGCAATTTGTTTAGACAGAAAGCAGAAATGGGGTTTACCTTAGCTGTGCAATCTGCAGCCAGTTCATGGATATCTTGGAAATTGTAGCTGTGCCATTAGCAGCAGTGTAAATCGAGGTGAATCTTGACAGTAGGTTGTCCATTTTAAAGCTCTTTTCTGACAGTGGCTGTAAGAATATGATTGTAAGGAAGGTACAAATAACTATAGAATTGTTTCTTCACATAAAAAGTGTTTCCTCATTGACTGACTTCAGTCCTGAAATACGGAGATTAATGTTGCAAGTTTTGAAAAAAAAAGAAGGCAAAAACCCAGCATGGTTCTGATTCATGTAATTACCAATTGCTAGTCTGGATCAAAAGTAGAGGGGCAAAATGGTAACCAATATTTATATCCTGTTGGAATAAAGTATGCTACATAGAGTTCAAATGTAAACTCCCCCTGCCCCTCCCCCAGGTACTTGTGTGCAAATTTAGGGTTGGATATTCAGGATTCAGTGTTGCTCATATTATACACCACTAGAAGAACATGTAAACATGGGCACTGAAGTGTATATTTGGCTGTTTTGAGCATAGAGAGGGGATAATGAGCTTATGACCAGGATCTTGCTTGCATCTTGAATGAAAGCTCAAGATCCTCTGCGTTTCTTAATTCTTCTACTTACCTACTTATGAGACTGTGGCCTTAGTCGAAGTTTAAAAAAAAAAACAACAAAACCAAAACAAACCAAAGGAAAAAGTTCACTAGCTATATGCCTTCGCCTCAGAGAAACACAATTTTTATTTATTGATCTTATGATTATTCTTTTACAGTGAAATAAATGCCCGGCTTGATGCTGTGTCTGAAATTCTACTGTCAGAATCCAGTGTGTTTGGTCAGATTCGAAATCTTCTTTGTAAGCTGCCAGATATAGAGAGAGGCCTCTGCAGTGTTTTTCACAAAAAGGTATACCCATAATTACCCTAATTTATTATTTTCTAAATGGTGTCATTCTGTCTTAATGTATTTCCATAGTTTTTGCATGTTTGTTTAAAAATATTTTCTTCTCAGCAAGACTGAGGCTGATGTAATAAAGGGACGCAAGTTTATAAAAATTATTTTTGCCTTATGGTAGAATCTTATTTTGTTATCAGTGATATGCTGATAGAAGAAATGTCTGAGTAGGGTTCTAGAATACATACATTGTATTGCTAATGCTAACAGGAAAAACATCGATGGTACTCATGATTTAGAGGCTGGATTCAGTGAGATGGGATGGTGCAATAGGTCCTTGTGCCATAAATAATCTCCCTTTAAAACAAAGCATTGCATTCTGTATGCTTATCTAAAATCACACTTGGAAGCAAAACCACTTGGCTGTAGTTAGCTGTTTTCAAATGAATGTTAATTTGTTTATAAATTCTGTAATTTGGATCTCACTTGCACATTTTAATAAGATTTACTTGTAATGAGGCACTGACAGTTCTTAGTTGAAGCAGATTAATGTGCTAATGGCACCTGCRCAGTACTTCATGTTCTTTTATTTCACTGTTATATTTAGAGGTTTTGACAGTTTGTTTTAGATGAAGGAATAGGTGGGTAGAAGGAGAGCAAAGTTGTAATTTCTTTGGATGGTACAGCACAAAGGTTTCCTCTCTCTGAAAATCTGAAACTCAGTTCTTGTATAATTTTTAAAGCCCTAATGTGTTGCAGTGTTACGCACATGGAAAGACTCGCATATTTCAATGAATGGATACAGAGGTACAGCCAAAATAACGAAGTTTATGAAAAGAGGGAGTGTGCACCAACTTCCCCATCCTCTAGAACGTACCATATCCACATGATACAATTGTTCTTTCAAAACAACTGTCCAGGAATTAGATAATTCACTTTTTAATGGTTTAACTCATTTCAGGTTGAGTGATATGTAATAAGGTTTGTAGGGATACATCTGTATTTCACAACATCCTGGCAATCCTCCACTGCTATGCTGTGCTGCTGCTTCCACCACACCCCCCCCCCCCACCCCCCCCCCAGCCTGTATCTGTTTCTTCAGGCGTCCCTTCCTGCTCTAGGGCTGTTTACCCTTCTCAGCTTTAAAGCTGGCATTTAGGTGGAACCGTTCAGAGGCCCTGGGTTTTCATATGATTATTGGAATGAGGTGACAATGTAGTTTGCCTTAATAGCAGCCACTGTAGCGTGAAGGTCTGTGTTTAGTGAATCAGATGTTGGAAAGAAGTTGCAGGAGAGAAGTGCTCCAGCAGAATTCTTAAGAAGGGTAAATGGGAGGGAAAAGTTCCAAGCACACACTTTTCCTTTGATGAATTAGCTTCCCTTGGTAAACATCTAGTTTGTCATCCATTGCAGAACACTGTGGAGAGTGCCCAAAGCACTGAAGATCTTTAGGACTTTGAGGAGATGACAGGGTCCCTGAAAGACAGGGTCTGTTTTGAATAAAGAATCAAAAGCAGACTCTGGGAAACAGATTCTGCAGTCTAGACAGACAGTGAATATGAAGCCTGAAGAAAGGTCCCTGCAAAGCAGATACATATTCAAGAACACAGAGTAACTGATTTTCATGAACTTTTTTTTTTTTTTTTTTAGAATATCCAGTAAATGCTGCCATTTCAGTTCCCACTAGGAACCTTTCCAGTTCTGTTAATTCCAGATGTCTATCTCCCACATGCTCAAAATGAGGTTCCCTGCAATTTAATTCCCACTAAGGGTTCCAAAACTCTGAGTGGAGTGCAGTGATGGCTTAACTAAACGAATATGCTGTAATGCAGGTTTGTTAATTCAGTGTCAACTGCAGGAAAAATAGGTGAATGTGACAAGTATTTCATCCTTCAGGCCCTTTAGACTTCAGTGATGTTAGTATTTGAGGAGGTGTGTTTCACGAAGGGAGACCTCTGAAGTGTACAGAGGTGGCTGGATTGTCTCAGTCATTCCAAACATCTTTCATTCAGATCAGCCATTGCAGAACTTTTATTGTGCAGCACTTTGCACCAGTAACCTCTAGAGGAGACAAAAAAAAAATCAAGGCAAAACAATGCTCTGTTTTGGAACTGACTTTGCAAGGCAAAGCATCCTTATGGGAGCTCTTCTGGTAAATAACATCATTGTATATTTTCCTGGTCTGACTTAATTTTTTTTTAATAAGTCTCCTAATGATTCTTATCTGGTAGCATCATTCAAATTGGCAATTGTTAATCTGACCCTCCACAAGTTCCCATTACCTGAAACCCAAGCCACCAAAAACCATTGCTGATCTACCCCTAGGTATGAGCAATCTGGAATTAGAACAGCATTCTTGTAGTGGGAATTAGGTATTACCTTGGAGGTCATATTACCAGCTCCGAGTTTGCCCCAGCCTGGAAAAGGACTATGGGAATGGTTAAGGAGACAAGAGCAAGTTACTGTTGCTATGGTGCATGGAATTAATACAAGGACTGGTTGTTCTCAGTTCCTGCAGCTCCAGCACCTGACATCTTGCCAGGCAGAAACGCTGTCAACAGCAGAATAGCTTCACCCTTCTCTATGACAAGAGAAGGATGGTTGGAGATGAACTGTTTGAAGACTTCTTGGGAGCATTCAGAAGTTGACTTCAAAAGGAAACTGAGAGACAGAGAATTGTCAAGAGTTTTTTTCTAAATAGTGCCTGGAGCTGATGCAGAATTAGATCTTGCTGGAAGACACATTGGCTGAAATGTTTTCCATAACCAGTTCAGCTATGCCCTCTAGCCCCTGGAGAGAGCCACCAAATAACAGAACAAAATTTAGGCCACATGCATTTCCTTTTGTGATCTGCATCTCAGGACAATGGGAAGTATGAATGGCAGGACATTACTTTTTTTGTCTCAGTTAAAGTGATGACTGCTTAGCCTTGCCTTGGAGTGCACAGAATGGCAAGAGAGCTGTCGGAGACCTATGCTTGAGTGCGTCTAAAAACCAGTACAGAGTAAACATGCCATCAGTACTTTTAGAAACGTGTCCTACAGGGCCATCCTGATGTTGCTTGTTGGTTTCATGCCTGGTTTCACGCAGTGTGTTTCAGAAGATAAATATTTATACAGGCTTGATCCATAAATGTCGATCTTATTTGTACACTTTGTTCAATAAACATTGTTTTTTGATTAAAGCTCAGTCACCAAAGTGGACAGGAATCATCATAACAAATGGTCATTGAATTTACAGAACACGTTAGAGTGAAGCTGTTTCACTGAACTTCTACGTAAGGAGTGAGGTCAATAATTAAACCTTACCAGGGCGTGTAGTAAAATGCTATTGCAGTTTGTCCTGCTCCTAACTTCAGCCATAGGCTCTCTCTCATTCAGAGTTCCTCACAAGTAGCTGCGGTTGGGAAAATCTGTTCAGTTCTGAATCAGTCTCTAAAACTTTGCTGCCCACTTACCAGGCTGCTCACCTGTGCAAAATAAAGCAGGCAGTTGCTATAAGGTGGGTATTTGCTGCTTGGCTGCCTACAGCCTCCTTGTGGGATTTGCCTTTCAGTTTTCCAGTGAATACTTCACTACTTCACCGTCATGCTCAGACTCCTTAGAGAAGGGTGCTGCTCAGCTCGGTGCTAAGTGTTTAAAATCTTTCACATAAGCTTGTCAACCAGAATGATGCTGAAAATGTGCCCTTCCCTGGAAGGTACGTTTGATACTTCATTGATGATGGTGTGATTTTTCAGAAGATATAGAGAAAAATGTTGTATTTCTGATTTTTTTTTTTTTTTCCTCTTATGAAATCAATACCTGTTATATATGCTCAGGAAATTAGTTAGTTTGTAGAATGTTTAAAATAAATTCTCCCCATAGCATAATATATTGTTGACTTCAGCTAACACATATCTTAATCTTTTTACATTTTTTATTCTATGATAGCAGTATGCACATTTTGCATATACTATCACTCTTTTAAAGAATTTGCATCACAGATATTTTTAGATTTGCAATACTCAATGCCGATTTGAGCAAATTGTTCCCCATTAAGCTCATTAATATAGTGTCATAACAAGGGGACATAGTAACCTTAAAATGAAATACCTCATTTTTCCTAAACCAAAAATAGTATGCTCACTATACTAAAAACATAAAGGTAGTTATTACAGTTTGAAAGGAGTGATAAATGTATGCTGCATTTCAACTCCCTTTTTTTTTTTATTTGAAATGCTTTTAACTTGGAGTGGTCAGTGGCTGTCAGCTGTGGGTTTCTGTGGCTCCCTTTTAGATCTGTTGGAAACAATTTCACTAATGCAAACAAGGCTAAATTGCTTACAGTGTTGTTGTTGAAAGGGTGTTAGACCTGGCATACTGCTGTGCATCTTTTATGCATTCTTCTCAGTGGCAGCCATACCATTTTCGGTACAGTTTGATAAACTGCTGGTTGAAACTATTGTTTGGCATCACTGTCAACTCTGAGGTTATTTTTCTAGTGCCAGAGAAGCGGTAGCTATCATTGACAGCATTTCAAAATTAGACTTCAAAAATAGCATTAAATAAGCTTGTGAGAATCTTCCGTGAATGCAAGACTAATAATCCTGCTTTATGTAAACCATTTTCACTGTATTTTAAAAGCTTCTAATTTATAACAGTTATGTGTCTTTTGTAAGGTTACTTAGGATTTAAATGGAATCAGTCCCACTTTAATGGAGTCCAGCTTTTTGGAGTTATTTTTATGCATCTGTTCCAAGTTGCCTGTTTGCTTAGTAAATAATTTCTGCAGTGGATCCATTAAATTTTAGATGCAAACTCCTGCAGTGTTACTAAAATCAAGCCAGGGGAAACAGTAATACTCTGAATAAGCACAAAAGGAGTGTGTTCACCCTCTTTCTTGGGAATGTTGTGTTTAACAAAGTTGTTTGCAGTAAAGCATGCTGAATTTCCCATTCTCCAAAGGTGCTGTAGACTGTAGCTCACAGTAGAATCAAATAGGTTTTAACTCATTAGGTTACTATTATGGTGTGTAGGCTACCAGAGTTGCTGTGAGAAGCTTCAGCATGTTCATTAAGCATCCTCTGAGAAATCTCATGATAACTTTCAGGGTCGTTTGCCGTGTCTTTTGTACATGACCAGGTTTGGGGTTTTTTTTCCCCCACTGATTCTTTCATAGGTGACACTGCCTTGAAATCTAGCTTCCTTCCCTTATTGAAGCCTCACCTTCACCAGCCTCACCACCCTTATTGAAGAACACTTCAGACAGGTGTTCTTATGTATTCTTAAAATATTTTCTTTTTCCTGCCCTCATATAGATAGTATACTAATTAAGTCCCTATGTGTTTTTTGTTTTTTGTTTTTTTTTTAAAGAACAATTCAACAAAAAAAATGAACAAACACCACCTGTTTGACTGATGTATTTCTTACTGTCCATATTTGCTCATTCTTCTTTTCTGGACATTGTTCTCCAATGAATTACTTAATGCTGTCTGTGAGGGACCTACTTTGCAATTTCACGTGGCAGGGCTTCAGCCTTTGCCTCCTTGAGTACATTCTGTAGTCAAGGGAAGTCTTGCAGAATTTTATCCTTTGTCTGCATCAAGGTTGATTATGATGATGCAGTCAGTCATACTGTATTTTACTTTGACTTTGAGTCCAGGCCTGGATTTATCATTTGTTTAGTCTTTCAGACCTTTTCTCTATGCTTTGACTTGAAATGCCATTGGCAGATTTACTGCTTTATTATTTTGTTTTATTTTGTTGTCAGAGCTTTTACAAGATAGAATAAGTAGGTTTCAGATTATCAGAAAGATGTGGATAAATTGCAGCCAATGCAGGGGAGAGCCAAAGTTTTCATGAGGCAGAATAATGGGTTGTTTATGGAGAAAGATTAAAAAATTATAGTTTGGTTAAATTGATGATTAAAGGAGAACAGAAGGTTTAGAAATACTTGAAGGGTGTTAACAGCAAAGAGGGAGTTGAGTTAGTGTAACACAAAAGAGTAAAACTAGAGATACTGGGATTAATTTAATGGAAGGGAAATTTAGGCTATCACATAAAACTTTTACATGATGATACTTCTTGCTTTATGGATTTCATAATTTGCTTTATGGATTTCAGTTTCTGAAAGGAAGTGGTAAGCACTTGGAAGTTTCTTGGAATATAAGGGTCCGAGAGTAGACAGAAAGAAAACTCATGCAGAAAAACTGAGCAGTTGCAGGGGAACTGCCGAACGGGTCTCTTTTATCCCTAATTTCCATGGATCTGAAACAAAGATGAACTTAGGTTTTCCAGAAACATTCAAAATATACTCTCTGGCCTTCCTGAATGTCATGAAATATCATGGTTAAATTGCATATTCCTTTAGTCAAGTATCTATCAACCTTGCCTGTTTGGTATGACAAGTTCAGTTCTTCAGCACACAGCCATGCTTTGGGTTAGTTGGAGAGTATCTAACAGATACTGGCTTTATGATAACTTCAGTTACATTTACTTACTCATGTGACTGAATATATTTTAAATGGCCAGGAATTATTTTTCTTTGATTTTGTTTAATATAGCTTTTATGATAGAGCAAATCAGTGAACACGGCAATTAACCTTATAAATTATTTTCTTTCTAGCCTTATTGTTGTCAGTCACTTACAATTTCCAGTGTCCGTAATAGATTGCTAAGGCTGCAGGTTTATATGTATCTTTATTCTGTGTTTATACAGCATGGAGGCCACTCTTCCATCACTGGTTACAGTAGTGACATGTATTTAATGAGAAGAGGGCTAAGGCTGTAACTGGAGTGTACCTTACTTTATTTTTTATGGTTTTTAGAAGGTTGCGTTTAGACGGCCTTCATGTTCTGAAGGGCTAGTAGGCATTACAGAGAAAACTTATTTTAAGGTTTACATATGTGGGGAGGGAGAGAAAATGTTCCTTTCCAGCCCAGCATTTTTGTTAATACTTGCTTCCTTGTTTGGGTACAGAAGTTATTTGGGAGAAATAAATACAGTGGAATAGATGAGAGAATTTTCTTAGTTCTTACATAAGGGTGTGGGAAGGAAAGAGAAACAAAAGTTTACCTCTGGGGAAAAACTGAAAGAGAAGGGATGACAAAATAAAAATGTAGAWGTGTTTTATGAAATAGTGATTCACTGAAGCCTACATGTTCTGTAGTCAGTGTTGTGCTGATCACCAGAAAATACTGACCAGAAATTCAGTTCTAGAGTGTACATTGCCTGGGTAGGAGAGAGAAAAAATGTAGGAAGAGAAGGATGCAACAAATGTGGCATGTAAAGAATATTATAGTAGAAGTATTCAGTATATCCTACCCCCTTCCTTGCATCCTCAGGTGAGGAAAATAAACCATTTTTTTCAGTGTTGTCAGTTGACTGATGGGAGAAGTTCAGAAGGCTGAAGAAGGAATGTTTCTACAGATCAGTAAAATACGAAAAAATATGAGTGTAATTATTTATGGACAACTTTTTTCAAACCTCCTGAAATGGAAATGTCCTGGAGTGCCACTGAATTCAGCAGGGTTTGAAGGCATTAAGTGTCTCATAGGGCTGGGTTCCCATTTGGTATGCAAATACGGTGTAGCACAAATGCAAACTTACTTCTGTAAAGACCATTTCAGAATCGGTATTACCTAATTTATAGGTGGGGCGTCAGTACCTTAGGTAACTGAGAGTTGAATGGGACAACTGAGTTGGGGGGATTAGGAGTGTGGCAGGAAGTGGATTGTTTTGTTAGAGTTGTTAACTGCTTGCAAAATCCTGACCCTGACAGCTAATTCTTGAAAATGAGCTAAACGTTACAAACTGTGCTGACGCTCAAGAGCATCTAGAATCTAACTGCAAAATATTTGAGCCACATCAGAAGTAATATTAATGGTTAAAAAAGAAAGAGAGAAGAGTTTCTCTTTTACAAGTAACTGCTTTTGGTGAGAAGCTGCTTTAAGGGAACCAATATGCTCCTACTCTGTGGATATCGTGAAGCACGCTCTGAAAGTGCTGTGTGCTATTGGCTCCAATCTGGGAGATTCCCTTTCGATGATACCCTGGCTAGCTGCATGAAAGAGAGAGAAAAATCTCYTTCATAACTCCGTAGTGGGGATAGGATGAAAGACAAAGACTGGGTTAATGTGTTCTCAGTCTTCTCATCACATAGACCTGGGAATAACCAGCCAGAGGCTGAAGCTGGCAATAGCTACAAGCACTTTGGTTTTCTCTTTCTGTGGTTTTTTTTTTCTTTTCTTTTCTGTGGTCTTGTTCCAAGAGTCTCCTTCTCTGTGCCTGATCTTGTCTTTCCAAACCCTCTCTTGCCAAAACAGCAGCCTGGGGATTCAGATAACAACACATAGATGCACAAGCCCATATGGACAAGTTATGGTACTCATAAAATTACTCAACCTGCTTTTTTGCTGTTTGCACATTATTAGCCCATTTTTCTGCTAATTGTCTACTGCATATGTGTTGCACATYTCCATCCAGCAACAGGAATAATGGAGATCAGCTCTCAACTGGTTCCTAACAACAATGGTTAAAACAATTAGTATGCTTTATTAATCTTGTGAATGTGGTAAGATTATGCAGTTGTGTTACAGTCCATACATTTTAACTGTATTTTGTCTCATTTTCAAAAAGCAAAAATCCTGTAGGATTTAATGTAAATGTAATACATTGTAATGATTTAGACATTGCTTCCCTTCTCAGTGCTCAACCCAGGAGTTTTTCTTGATAGTCAGCACCCTGTCTCGTCTGGACTTGGAAATTCAAGCTCTTGTTCCAGTCATACATTCTCATGTGAAAACTCCTCTATTACAAAATGCACTGTTGGAAATCCCAGAACTTCTCTCCCCAGTAAAACATTATTTAAAGATCCTTAATGAAGAAGCAGCCAAGTAAGTAGAGAAAATAGATTAATCTTCCGTGCCTCACAGGCTTTCTGACTAAATGTATTCAGTTATGCGAATTATGCATCTTGTGTTAATACACCTCGGGTTTATATTTTTTGTTTTATATTTATGTATGTATAGGTTGCTTATAGTTAAAGCAGAGGTTGCTGTTTTCTACAGCTTATATTCTTTTCTTAGTTAAACTAGGTGAGCAAGTATTTTGCCTAGTGGCTGTCTGCCTCGGGCTGAATAATTTTTTGAAAGTTTTTCAGCTGTTTTGGGGAATGAATTTAGAGCAAAATATGTTTTGCTCATATTAATTTGTTTAACAACCTTTTAATTATTTTTTTAAATAGAGAAGCTATTCCTTTTGAAGAGAGACTTGACCTTTAGCAGAGTGGCTGCTCTGCTGTGAGGAATATGCCTTTTACTGCTTTGAGTGCCCCCCATCCTTTTTTAAAAATCTCTTTACATGTTCACTAGTAACAGAGAATACGAAGTTTAATAGCTCTGAAGGTTCCATGTAGCCTGTGTGATTTGTACCCCCTCAGAGCATTTGTGGGGTTAGTGCCCTGTTCATGGACTCCCTCTAGAGAATGACTTAACGAGCACCTACCTCAGGCTCTGGGTGTGATCAGGCTTTTCCCTGCAATTGCCTTCCTGCAGTCTTGGAGAGGTGAGCTGAAAGTATGCAGGCTGTCTGCCCTTTTTTTGTCTTAATTCTGTCCTTCGTTGGTCCAAGAAAAAAAATGGTAGAAAAAGGAAGAAGATGCTAAATTGGAATGAATATGCATTATAAGGGACAGTGTCTTTAAATAATTTGTTGTGTACTGTTTCTTCTGAAAAACTGCTGCCTCCATTGTTACCCCTAGATCCTATTTTTAACCACAAGAAGAAGAAGGCAGGAGGCTTAAGGTGCAGAATAGTAAAGCAAGAACATGAGTTCAGTAAGGGAGACGTGTATAAACCTCTTGGGGCACAGGATTTAGGAGGAATACCTTGTGGCCGGTAAAAGTCACTGTCTTTTAGAAAAAAAGCAGTATAAAATCTTCTGAAAAAGGTTTTCTCGTGGTGCTAGGCACAGAGGCAGTCTGTCTGGCTTGCACAGCCAACCTTTCTGAGCACTTGACTTTGCAGGTTTTTGGTCTCCATTCAGTGTAGTTTTTGTTTACACAACATGTTGAGAGGACGCTCTGAACACAAAATGAGTATCATCCATCTTTATGTCCAGATCATCCTAAATTTCCCTGCTATGAGCAAGTTTCATTTAACTTTGAACATTTCCTCATGTGTACTATTATGAGATACAATTGACTGTGATATACCTAGAGATTCTTTGATGAAAGATGTGGAATACAGTTTAATGTGTAGTTTTATTGGGACAACATAGTCTTGATCTTTTATTTTCAAAACAGACTAAAAATAAACATCCGATTTATTTATAAAATCTTTTTTATCTTTCTCCAGCTGAGATTTAGAACTAAAGAAATTTAAGAATTAAAGCCTAGAACTTATTTTATTTGCTTCTGAATTAGAGACAGATGCAAGGTGTATAAATTTAGAAGTTGAGAAGGGTAGAAATATTTGCTATGCCTGTTGGACAGATGGGATTATGAGATTTCTACTGATGCATGGTATCCAATTGTAGTTGTGGCAGGTTATGACAAAACGGACTGTATCTTAATTATACCAGATTACTGTAGCTAGGTTTAAAATATGGGTTTTTTTCTGTTACTGTGTTGATGATGGCTAGAATATTATATAAAAATAAGATACAACAATATAAGATTTCATCATTGGTCTGCAGAATGCATATATTTCATTTGCATTTATTCAAGATGACTAAAATAACTTACCTTTTGGCCTTTATGTATCTCAAACTTGTGTGGCAATATTATTTGTACTCAAAAGTCTGTCTTTCATTGAAATCATGATGAGTATTCATATACATACGTGCACACATGCTTGCACACACGTATGTATACTGCATCATGTGTTAATTTTATTATGTGGTGTGGATAAAATTCTGTAGTCGTTTTCAGAAGTATCCCTCTGCTCCAGGGGAGTTCAAGATTCTGGGTTTTGTTGGTTTTTTTTAAACTGTCAACTTTTAAATTTTCGGTAGGCATCACATAGCAGTGACAGTCTTCACAGTCAGCTGCTGGCTACTAGCAATCTTTTCTTCCTTGCATTCCCATGGAAACAGGTCTGATTAGCACAAAATCGTTTCTAAAAATTAGTATTGTATTTTAAAATGGCATCTTTACTCTCACTTGTATAACTACATCCATGTAATGCAAAAATCAAAGCACAGCTTTGTGTTACCTGTCTGGTCACTGGCTCCAGTTGTAGTTTCATTCTCAGGCAAAGGGGTATCGGAATAGGTAGAATATTAGACTTTTTATTACTTCCATGTTTTATTACTTTCAGTTTGCTAATTACTTGCTCTTCAAATATTAGATTTCAGGCTAATTATGTAATTAACTGGTACAGTTTTGTATTTGCTCTAAAATACAAATGTACATTCCAATTAACTTAGGGCTGATTGCACCACTTTTTACTGTTTGCCTGATACTTATTAGGATAAGTTAAACTTTTGTTATTTTTGATGACAACCATATTTTTAATAGCTTGTTCAGCTTCCCAATTTTAAACATTTGAATGGCATTGTCTGTTTCAGGTTTCCATCCTGAGCTGAGATAGTGCAGCCAAAACAATTCTGTCATTTTCTGACATTGAGACTAGAAAAGAGCATTGTTTTGCATGTATTAAAAAATGCTCTGGTTAATCTTTTCTTGAGAAAAGAAGGAAGCTACTCTGAGAAACTCCTGATGACATTCTGCTTTGATGAAGGCCTTGTGGGAGGGATTTTTCTTTGCAATCCTCATGAAAATCTGCCCAAATTTGGCCAAATTCTAAATATGTCAAAAATCCATGTTCCTGTTACACAGAAATTATCTAGAGCTTCACATTTAATCATGATAAAGATGTTGTCGGCACTTGGGATGCTCCAAATTGGGGCAGCAATTGCATTCCAGAATTACGGCTTGAGACAGAAGGGAGTGATCTTTCTTGTGCTTCCTTTTCTTGTTCTGCTCGACCGAGGGAGAACAAACAGAAAGCTGCAGGGTGCACATTCAGAGATGACAAAAAAACCAAGTCAGCAGGGTTTGGTATAGAAAACCGAGCATAATGTGATAGAGTAGAAAGGAACAGGAATGGATTGGTTTTGAATACATTGGGGGGCGGGCGGGTGGTATCTTGGTGCAGCCTCTTAGAGTTCGTATACAAAGTGCCTTTCTATTTACGTCGTATGTATGGCAGCTTTCGGTAAATGTGCTGTACTATGACCAAGTAACAGAAAAGCTGTATTTAGAGGGGAATGAAGCTAGTGTTAAAACAAATGAGAATAAAAAATAAAAAATATGGATGCAGCCAGTAGAATTGTGGAACGTATCTTTGGTTTTACCGTTATTTTATCTTATGCTTTTTATGGATAGGACTGGAGATAAAACCCAATTGTTCAAGGACCTTACAGACTTCCCTGTCATCAGAAAGAAAAAGGAGGAGATCCTGGATGTGCTTTCTAAAATCCAATTGCATCTGCTGGACATTCGCAAACAGATTAAGAATCCTTCTGCAGAGTATGTTACAGTTTCTGGTCAAGAGGTAATATGGTATCTATTATGTATGACTGTACCCTTGCTTGTCTAGAAAATAGCTTAAAACTTAGGCTTAACTGAACTCTCTTCAGTAGTATGATACTTGATGAGGTCATTTGACTATAATCTTTTGTACAACTTTAAAGAACAGTTTTGTGACAATGTCACTTTTTTATTTGTTAAGTCAATTACTTTAGTGATTTAAATAATAAAAACACATTAGTGCAGTTGAATTTTGTTCAGTAATGCTTTGCTTTTCTGTATATGTAAAAACACTTGCATAATTCCAAGATCAATTATGTGGCTAGTAAGTGCTGAAATATTTTTCAAGAGAACCAGGAAGCCAGCATTAGGTTAATTTGAAGAATGGTAAAATGATTTGTAAGTACTGATTAAGACTGTAACTTGAAAGATGGGAGAGAAGAGAAACAGTATTAAAGAATGATAAATGTTATTTTACTTTTAATTCTTAGAAACAGTGGTTGCGGACTGGAGCTTTTTTTCCTAGATGCTGTGCAAGTGTGGGCAGGCCATGCTCCAGCAAGCTGAGAAGTTCAGTGCAAAAAAAAAAAAGACTGACAAATCCTGCCAGATYTGTGGGGGAACTGAAAGGAGCAGTGAGGTAGCACTGTTCAGCATTGTCCTTTGGGAACTGAGAGTGGAAAGGTTGGGGAAAACTCCACAGAAAACTGGGAAAAGAAAGGAGTTAGGAATGAGAGTTGGGAGTAAAAGAGATGAATCAGTGAGGACAGGGAGGGAAGGAGCTAGAAGCAGCCCCCTGTCACATTGAGGACCTAGGAAGCTGAGAAAGACCCAAGAGACACAGCAGGGAGCAGACAGGCAATGCTGAAAGTGAGAGAGAATGTGAGAAGGGATGAATTAGAGAGCGGCATTTGATAAAGACCTTGGGCAGATATTTCTTTTGGTGGTGAGGTTGAGAAGAGGAAACATGTGGCTAGAGTTGGGTAGGCTGTCAGCATGGATGCTGAACTCCAAGAGGAAACGTGGAAGAGTGCGTTTGAGTATTGTGTGAGGAAGGGAAGAGCCAGGATTTGAAAGGTTTCTCTCAAAGAGGCTGGCTTAAGAGGTGGATGATGACACGTGTGTGAAGGAAAGGAGAGGAGAGGAATTGATCAAAAAGAGGAAAGCATCTGAGGAAGTAGTCAGATGTGAACTGGACAGGAGAGCTTCAGAAACCACCAGCCACTACAGACACGTTTAGGAGAGGAGGCCTTTGTAGCAGGGGACAGCTCAGAAACCATTGTAGACAAAGAGATCTATCTTGGTAAATTCATGAAAGGAGCTGCAGAGGTTATGGATATCTTTTATTTAATTACATCTGGGATGAGTGTTTCAGGGACATTAGTAGAGGCAGTAGAGGAGGGGTTAGAGAAGATGGTCAGTGAAGAAGGGAAAGACACTAAAGGAATGGAAGTAATGGAAAGGGAATTGTATGGGAGGAGCAGAGCATAGGCATAACAAGAGTCTCTTTGAGTTGAGCTCTTTCTTCCTCAGATCTGTATGGTATATTCTTACATCATTGTAGCACTCTGATAGATGTAGTATTCCAACACTGCTCACAACAGACCTGGGCAGAAGCAAGTTTATGGTTTGCTAGCTCTGGAAGAAAGAGAAGCTGCCAGGAAACTTTTTCTATGTATCTCCCCACTCTGAACACGTGTTCATGGAACAGGCCTTCTTGAAGGGGAAAAAAAAATCAAACTATTTGCTCCTTCGTGTGTGCCCCCAAACCCATGATTATGAATACGTGGTTAGATTTTCAGCCAGCCCACAGTTTATTAACTTACATTTGTTAAGTTCCTGTTAGAGTTTTGATGAAGATGCAGTTGACACATACCTTTTCCAAAATATGAGGTTACACCCCTATCTATCTTATCTTTTGTTTCCAGACCTCTAATGTAATTCGTAGTGTGCACTAAACAGGACAGAAAGCTGTCCAGATAGTGATAGCATTGCTATTTGTTTCAGGCAGGATTTAGAGAGAAGTTGCTACATTTGGCAAATGTTTGCTTCCTGCATGGCACAAGCAGTGCTTTGGGCCCAGTTTATTTAATACTGCAATTATTTATCTAATAGGGCTAAGAATTAAAGGATGAAAAAGCAAATGCTTTTGTTGTTTTGAAGAAGATTGCAACCTCTCTGCTTGTTTCTCACTAGCCACACAAACAAACCAGGCAATTGAACTGGCTGTGTTAATTTAGACTGTTTTGAGTTCAGTTAGTCATCCAGCATAGACGCAAATGTGGTGGTATTTTCTGTCTTCCTTTCGTAAACACAGCATATTTAATTGTTTTGAGATGAAATTCAGAAAAATCTGTAATACCAGCACATCAGCAACACCACTAGTGGCAGCAACAGTTGGCTCATTTTCAAATCTTTGCAGATCTCTGCTTCTACCCATTTTTCATCTTTTTGTCTTATGTGTATTATGCAATTTCAGGGTTTCTACAGTACCAAATATTTTCAAGGTGTCTTAGGTAGATTAAGAAGTAGTGCACTATGACCTTGCTGGACTCTTGTGCTCATGCTAGGATTACTCTTCTTGTTCTTGAAGATGATTGCTGGCTATTCTGGTGAGGTGTGGAAGGTTTTATCGAAATCATACTAACTGTAGTGGAAAAGTTTTGTCAGGTGAGAGTCTCGTGGTTTTCTGTAAAGGTGATCAGACTTTGGGTTAATCTAATCTTTGCTAGAAATTTATTTTCCAGCTGAATTCTTTTATTTGAGAATGCCTCAATTCTTTGATGTCTAGGACCTCAGGCTTACATGAATCATATAAAATACTGCAATAAACACATGGTGTAAATTTCACTGCACTAGCCTCTTGTCGTTACTGCTGGTTTCCTCTATTCCTTCCATTTCTGACCCCAAGCTCATCCAAATGTGAAGCAAGGTACTGTAGATACAGTGCTAGCATTTGAGATTTTGAGCTGTTTGTGAAATTTTGTAGGTCACTATGGCTCAATATGAATCACTGATCCCTAGGCAGGAAGGCATGTCTCACTGATGAGGAGTAGCCTCGGTACAGGTGGTATATAGTGTGGAGTCCATGTAAATGCTGAATTCTCTACAAGGCCTGGTCAGGATCAGGTAAGCAAGACTTACTAGCTTTAGTCTGATTTTGGCTTGGTAAGAGGGAGGTGAGGAGAGTGTGTTAGTGGATGGAGGAATAGAAGGGGAGAGATGGGGCAGCAACATGGTAGGGCACAAGAACAGCTCAGGATAGGAGTTGCTCTTTCGGCAGAAAATGTGTATGTCATAACCCTCACTTCTGGGGGAAAAAGAACATTAGCTTCTGGCTAAATATGGTTTTCCTCTGATGCATGCAAATTTCTTGATATATGATGATTATGGTTCTGTAGTCTTCCTAACTTCCCATGATGTGTAATATTACATTTCTGTTTATTTTAGTTTATGATAGAAGTCAAGAATTCCCATAAATCATCTGTGCCATCTGACTGGGTTATGGTTAGTAGGTATGTAAAATGTCTTTGAAGTTTGTTCTATTTTAATATATGAGGAAAAAAAAAAGTGGTATTTTGGTATTACAATTAATTACGTACACATTCTCATTGCTCCATGTGTTTGTTTGTGGTTTGTTTTTTTTAAACTGAAAACCAACCAACCAAAATTGTTATGTTTATTTATTGCCATAATAAGTTTTGCTTAAAAGCAAACAAAACCAAACTGAAAAACTGGAGTTCTTAAAACATTTGCTTTTACATGGTAGATCTTTAGTGCACTATATGAGTGGCAAACAGGAGGAGCTGGAAGCCATTGTGCAGCGGGATAGCYAYGACTTAGTYGCCATCACAGAAACATGGTGGGATGACTCTCACGACTGGAGTGCTGCAATGGATGGCTATAAGCTCTTCAGAAGGGACAGGCGAGGAAGGAGAGGCAGTGGGGTGGCTCTGAATGTTAGGGAGTGTTTTGATTGTCTAGAGCTCAATGATTGTGATGATGATAAGGTCAAGTGCTTATGGCTAAGGGTGAGGGGGAAGGCCAACAAGGCAGATATCCTGCTGGGAGTCTGTTATAGACCACCCAACCAGGATGAAGAGGCGGATGAAGCACTCTACAGGCAGCTGGCAGAAGTCTCACAATCGCTAGCCCTTGTTCTCGTGGGGGACATCAACTTACCGGACATCTGCTGGAAATACAACATGGCAGAGAGGAAAACTAGGAGGTTCCTGGAGTGTGTGGAAGACAACTTCCTGACACAGCTGGTAAGTGAGCCTACCAGGGGAGGTGCCTTGCTTGACCTGCTGTTTACAAACAGAGAAGGACTGGTGGGAGATGTGGTGGTCAGAGGCCGTCTTGGGCTTAGCGACCATGAAATGATAGAATTCTCGATTCTTGGAGAGGGGGGCCAGCAAAACCGCTACCATGGACTTCCGGAGGGCGGACTTCGGCCTGTTCAGGACACTGGTTGAGAGAGTCCCTTGGGAGACAGTCCTGAAGGGCAAAGGGGTCCAGGAAGGCTGGACACTCTTCAAGAAGGAAGTCTTGAAGGCGCAGGAGCAGGCTGTCTCCATATGCCGTAAGAAGAGCGGGTGGGGAAGACAACCGGCCTGGCTGAACAGGGAGCTCTTGCTGGGACTCAGGAAAAAAAGGAGAGTTTACCACTGGTGGAAAATGGGGCAGGCAACTCAAGAAGAGTACAGGGATCTCGTTAGGTCATGCAGAGAGGAAATCAGAAAGGCAAAAGCCCAGCTAGAACGCAATCTGGGCACTGTTATAAGAGACAACAAAAAATGTTTTTACAAAATATTTTAATGACAAAAAGAGAGCCAAGGAGAACCTCTATCCTATATTGGATGCAGGGGGGAACATTGCCACCGAGGATGAGGAGAAGGCTGAGGTACTTAATGCCTTCTTTGCCTCAGTCTTTAATAGTCAGACCAGTTATCCTCAGGGTATTCAGCCCCCTGAGCTGGAWGACRGGGRYRGYRAGCVVGRTAAAMCCCCCATAATCCAGGAGGAAGCAGTGAACGACCTGCTACGCCACCTGGACGCTCACAAGTCTATGGGGCTGGATGGGATCTACCCAAGAGTACTGAGGGAGCTGGCGGAGGAGCTTGCCAAGCCCCTCTCCATCATTTATCAGCGGTCCTGGTTAACGGGGGAGGTCCCAGACGACTGGAGGCTTGCCAATGTGACGCCCATCTACAAGAAGGGCTGGAAGGAGGACCCGGGGAACTACAGGCCTGTCAGCCTGACCTCGGTGCCGGGGAAGATTATGGAGCGGTTCATCTTGRGGGCGCTYRCAAGCCATGTGYGGGACAACCAGGGGATCAGGCCCAGCCAGCATGGGTTCACAAAAGGCAGGTCCTGCTTGACCAACCTGATCTCCTTCTATGACCAGGTGACCCGCCTAGTGGATGAGGGAGAGGCCGTGGATGTGGTCTACCTGGACTTCAGTAAAGCCTTCGACACTGTCTCCCACAGCATTCTCCTGGAGAAGCTGGCGGCTCATGGCCTAGACAGGTGTACCCTGCGCTGGATAAAAAACTGGCTGGACGGCCGAGCCCAGAGACTTGTGGTGAATGGAGCGAAATCCAGTTGGCGGCCTGTCATGAGCAGTGTTCCCCAGGGCTCAGTTTTGAGGCCAGTCTTGTTCAATATCTTTATCAATGATCTGGATGAGTGCTCCCTCAGTAAATGTGCAGATGACACCAAGCTGGGCGGGAGTGTTGATCTGCTTGAGGGTAGGAAGGCTCTGCATAGGGACCTGGACACGCTGGATCAATGGGCTGAGGCCAACTATATGAGGTTCAACAAGGCCAAGTGCCGGGTCCTGCACTTGGGCCACAACAACCCCATGCAACGCTACAGGCTGGGGGAAGAGTGGCTGGAAAGCTGCCTGGCGGAAAAGGACCTGGGGGTGCTGGTTGACAGCTGGCTGAACATGAACTGGCAATGTGCCCAGGTGGCCAAGGCGGCCGACGGCATCCTGGCCTGTATCAGAAATAGTGTGGCCAGCAGGAGTAGGGAAGTGATCGTGCCCCTGTACTCGGCGCTGGTGAGGCCGCACCTCGAATACTGTGTTCAGTTTTGGGCCCCTCACTACAAGAAGGACATTGAGGTGCTGGAGCGTGTCCAGAGGAGGGCAACGAAGGTGGTGAAGGGTCTGGAGAACAAGTCTTATGAGGAGCGGCTGAGGGAACTGGGACTGTTTAGCCTGGAGAAGAGGAGGCTGAGGGGAGACCTTATGATGCTCTACAACAACCTGAAAGGAGGTTGTAGTGAGGTGGGTGTTGGTCTCTTCTCCCAAGTAACTAGCAATAGGATGAGAGGAAGTGGCCTCAAGTTGCGCCAGGAAAGGTTTAGATTGGACATTAGGAAAAATTTCTTTACTGAAAGAGTGGTTAAACATTGGAACAGGCTGCCCAGGGAAGTGGTTGAGTCACCATCCCTGGAAGTATTTAAAAGACGTGTAGATGAGGCGCTTAGAGACATGGTTTAGTGGGCATGGTGGTGTTGGGTTGACGGTTGGATTTGATGATCTTAGAGGCCTTTTCCAACCTTAATGATTCTATGATTCTATATTACTTGCTTAATCTTTCAAAGTACATGTACTGGTGTCGAAACTATGGTCTTGATTCAGTTGTGCCTGTAGTTTGTAGATACAAATCTTTCATAAAATTTTGATTGTTCTTACTTTATTCAGAAAGATAAAGGTAGCTGTGCAAATATCTTTGCATCTCAATAAACTCAATGTATTTAAAATGTTATTTTACTTATTCATACAGACAAGCTTTGCTTGCTTTGGTACTTAGTGTTATGTAAGCATGATTGTAGATGGTTTAGGATACTTTTTCCAGTAGGTGAAACAGAGATGGATGAATTGTGTAGTTGGCTTTCTTCTTTTCAGTCATTTGTTTTATTATTTAAACAGGTTGAATACCTTTTATGTTGTAATGGGTGAGCACAGACATCTCACACCAGAAATAGGCATAATCAAGGTGAACTCTGAAGTGATGTTCTATTCACTTACGCAAGAATTCAGTATTAAAAGTGCACAGATTAGGCAGAACTAAGATGATGAAGAACAAATTATAGCTGATCTGGATTTTGTAAAAGAATGCCTGGGAATGCCAAAATGAGTCCTTAATGAAAATACATAAATAAATAGCAAGTGCCCCAAATGGAAACTAGTATCCATGCAAGACAGTCTGTATTTACTAAGTTTATTTCAGGCTTATCATGAAGTTTTCCTCTTTAAAGTGAAATTTTTTCTTGGAGTTCATTGTATATACAATCAGTCAAAAAATCATCCATTTGGGCACCGTATTGCTGAACAGAATTTTGTGAAAAATATAAACTTCAGTGATACATGCTACATTGTGAAAAACATTTTAAAAGCCTTCTGAATGGGCAGTGGTGCAGTAACCGGTCACTTTATTCACAATAAAGATCACTGGAATCAATAGAGTTTGGTACCACAATAAAAGAACATTTTTTAACATCCATTTTCAAGGCTCACAGAGAGTAAGAAAACTGATCCAATTTTGGATGTAGATGGTGTAACTGATTGCTTAGTAACCTTGATTTCCTATTTGCCTTTTCTCTGTCTTCCAGCACAAAAGCTGTCAGCCGTTTCCACTCTCCTTTTATTATAGAAAATTACAGACATCTGAATCAGCTTCGGGAGCAGCTAGTCCTTGACTGCAGTGCTGAATGGCTAAATTTTTTAGAGTGAGTTTACAAAATAGAGTCAGTTTTTATCACTGTATTTTATTTTATTTTATTTTTGCTGTAAGAACAGAAAAAGAAAGATGTTTATCTTAAAAAAAAAAAAAAAAAAAAGTTGATAATTCAATTGTTGCCCACAACAACTTTAAAGATAGTCAGTTAAAATACTGTTCTTCAATTTAAAGCATTTGAAGGCAAGACCTTTGCAAACTGCGTCCTGAGACCAGCAGTGATGTCTCTAGATTTTAAAATTCTGATGAAAATACACTATTAAATATATAAAGTGGCTCTCAAAATTTGAAAACTAACATCACAGCATTAAGAACCCAAAAGTACGACTGACTGTGAGTGAAACTGAATCCAGTAGTTTTATTATTGAAGTACAATGTGAGATGAAAAAAGAATTTATTATACAAGCTAACCAAATTCACTTTTAATATTAATTGAAATAGAGTATGGCTTCACTGTTAAGTGTGCCATTACTAAAAAAAAACATAATAAATTAAGTACAGYTGCAGTGTTACTTACAGTTTTTGAGATAGGAATGTTTGGGGTGTTTGGGCAGTCCCTTGGGTGAGGGTGATTCTCCATAGCCCTGTATTTTGTATGCTAACCCTGTGACTGACTGTGAGTCTGTGCTAGAAAGCAATGGGAGTGTTATTGTCCCTCACAACTGGCACGGAAGATCTGTTTGTCTCAGATCAGAGTTTTGAATAAAGTTATTTGAATATTTAGCCAAAGGATCTTTAAAATGGGAGTTTAAAAAATATTTCTGAAATTTCTGAATACCTTTGGTTTTTCAGGTGTCCGGTTATCAATTATTTTTTTACTTCTGTGAATTACAGACCCAATCAAATTGTTTCTCATGTCATGCAATGATTATTGCCTCACTTTCACTTGTGCATTTTTCCCCACTGCAAAAACTTAACAAGTTCCTTCTGAAGTTGTCTCACTGGACATAACTGACGCCAAGGTTTGCCTCCTAGTAGGAACCCAGCAATTCTGTAAATTTGGTAGAAACTAGAAAAACATTCCAATTCACTCTTCTCCAGATGTGTTGCCTTTGCAATACTATAAAAATAGTTCTGTTAAATAATTTTTTGTTACTATATTAGCCATGTAAGTTCGAGTAGACATATTTTAACCTTCCTACACTTAGATCTGCTGCTTTTCATGTTCACTTTGCTGTTTTCAATAGTGTTGTATGATAGCAGCATACAACAAGGAAAGACCTGTGTGTAGGAGAGTGTTCTTCCCCACCCCTCCATTTATTTATTTATTTATTAGATTTTGCTCCCCTACTGGTTTTATATTCCATGTTGTATCTTTGAGACTAGGGGAGGAAAAAAAGAAATTCTTGAGGACTAAGAGAATGAACTCTACTGAAAACTGTCTTCTCCTGGTAACATCATT
Organism: Phoebastria nigripes; assembly: GCA_035582835.1. Lineage (NCBI taxonomy): Eukaryota > Metazoa > Chordata > Aves > Procellariiformes > Diomedeidae > Phoebastria > Phoebastria nigripes. Next base: position 698,850 of record JAYKAV010002796.1, on the reverse strand, counting down.
ATTGTACTGGGGGAAGCAATACCATAAATGGAAAATGAATTCTTGACTTTCTGTTGTAGATACCATATTTTATTAAAATTGTAGACAACTCCTGTGTTCGGGCACTTTTAGTTTCTTTTTCTTGACTGTAACTTACAGTTGAAGTGAATTGGCAGTTGGGATTCAGTTGCCACTGTGATAAACAGTGGCATTTTTATAGACCTCACTTAGGCAGCAGGGATCAACTGCAGATCCTTTATGTGCTATCTAATGAATTTCATTTTGCCTGCTTTTTTGTGCTTAAAAATAATTCACTGTTACAACGGGAGCATGAAGTCCATCTTGATTAAGATTGTGTCCTCATGTTGTAAGTTAATACACTGCTGGGAGATTTGAATTCAGAGTAATTTAAAGACCATAGGAGCCCTGTGAGAAGCATGCATGGGGTATATTTTGACAGTACATTTGTATCTGTACAAAATTATTTTTTTCTCTTTTCTTCCTCCTGTTATTTTTCCCTGTTTTGGTATAGCCATTTTAGTGAACATTACCACCCTGTGTCTAAAGCAATTGGTCACCTAGCAACTATCGACTGTCTGTTCTCATTGGCCCAGGTGGCTAAACAAGGAGACTACTGCAGGTAATAAATTTTTAATTTTTATTTAGGATTTTATAGGGAATTACAAGAGAGTATTTAAAAAAAAATTTGATTTTAATATGTGTACTACAATAAAATGCATTATTAAAATTGTTTACAGTAGTTTCAACTTAATGTGATTTTGCAAAGCAACACTTCTGGGCTTAATGCAAATCTGTAAACATTGCAGTTCAAATTTGACATCTTATGTTTGTCTGTCTATTGTTTTACTTGAGTCTAGTAGATGATATCTCACATGTATATAAATATATGTTGGACTTTGCATGGAAATTTTTTTTCTCCCTATTTTTTCTTTTTCTCAACAAGGTCTGAATTTATAATGTCTTTCTAATACCTAAGATTCTAAGGCGTATGAGGTATGTTTCAAAGATGTATTTCAGGGAAATAATAGGTAAATATTAGTGCCAGCTTCGAGAGCAGTTATGATGCCTCACCTAGAAGCATGTGTTAGGTCTGATGAGCTGTGCACCTCCCTCTACCAAAGACCCATGCATTCACACTGGGCACTGCAGCCTGGGACTCTGGTGGTGCTGAGGCTGTCCCCCCTGCTCTCTGCAGAGGGGAGACATGAACCCTCAAGTCCTGCTTCCCCAGAGGTTGGTCCAGAGCTGGCTCCTGAGCGTGTACACCCTGCAACTCGGGTCTTCCTCCCCCTCACAAGCCCACACCTCTTGCACCCACACAGAGACAGTCTTACTGGGGTGCCTTCTTCCATACTGTGAGGCCTCTGTCCCCAGAGGCACCGGGCACTGACTGAGCCACTGCTTCAGCTTGCCAAGTGCTGTCCTAGAGGCCAGCACTTACTGTTTCTGAGGCTTACTGTAGACACCCCTGCAAGGGCTGTTGGTTTCCAGTGCTCAGCCATTCCCTCTGCCAGACAGTACACATACTCTCTTTTGAAAAGTGCTGTGTGTAACTTGTTAAACGTTGTCAYTGTGGGGCTGTGCTGCAAGTGCTCAGACAATTGCTTAGGAATAACCATATAAATTAGTAATATTTGAGACCTGTGGAAATACAGCAAATCATGTATTAAATGTATGTGGACGAAGGGAAATCAACTTACATATGCTTCTGCTTTTATACAGCATTAAAGAGAGTATTGATCACTTCTGGACTCTTGGGATCTTGTGTGCCTCTATCAAAATCTCTTTGAAAGTAATTGCTCACTTACTTCTGTATACTCAGATGAGAAAACAAACTGAAATCTGATTAATTCACTGTGCGGTGTTTAAATAATTCACTGAATTTTAAAGGGTGGCTTAGAGCTTATGAACTGGCAGGAAGGAGGCTTCTCAGTGAAACTTCAGCTGTGGGGAAGGTGTCAATAATTTTGGAGGGCTACTGAAGGGAAAGATGGGCCTTTCATATTAACTAATTTAAGTATTTCGGAGGAATGTTTTTTGATTAAGTGAGGATTGTTTCATATCACCCTACCTGAGGCATGTAAATGAGTCACAAAGTCAGGAGCACAGGTGCTCCACACAGTTGTTGGAGAGAGGTAAGCCTCTCTTACAGTTTCGAGGCATCTCGGGACCCGTGTGTTGGAAGACTCATCCTTTACATGGACAATGTACAACATCAGGGTTCTCAGGCAGCAAAGTTAGATACCTAATGATGATGGTGTAAGTAGCCCAGAGATCATCATCTAATGTTTGAGTATCCACTTTGCAGACTGTGAATTTGTTTAACTTTAAGGAATGGTGTTGAAAAGCTAGAACATGACTAAAGGACATGTTATGCATTCCAGAGCGATTTACTTTTTTCTTTCTTTCTTCCCCCCCCTCCTCTCTTACTGCATGACACATGATTGTCTGATTGTGGGAACACAGGATAGGGAAGACCTTTTGAATGACTGTGGCTGAGGCCCTACTTCTGTGGGCCCCATTGTCTGAAACCAGAACAGGCAGTCAGCAAGGCTCATGGCATCATGAAACCACATCCTGTCTCACAGTTACGTGGAAGGAGGCTCGAGCAGTTAAAAAAAGGGAATTTGTTCCAAAGTCAAGGGCAGAATTATAAAATGGCAAATGGATCATTTAGCTGTCATCTCCCTGTCTTGAATGCAAAGTGGAGAGGTACAGGAGGAAGTGCTTCTATGTATGTGCTCCTCCCTTTTCAGAACATCCCATTACAGCTCCAAACAACTTACCCATCCAGGAAATGGAAGGTGAAATTTCCTTTCTTTGTCCACAAGGCCTAAGACTCTTGTCTGTATTGGTTTCATCTCAGCTATACAACTGCTGGAAATACCTTTATGCTAAAAAACCATACCATTATCAGCTTGCACCTCTTTCCTCAGTGCTTTGTGTTCCTAATATGCCATTTATTTTATCTCCATTTTCCTTTCAAATTGCATCATCATTCTTCAACCCAAGAAGAATCACACTCCCCACATCTTGTCTTCCTTCTGAAGTCCACCCAAATTGTTAGTTAATTTCCAGTCAAAAAATTCTGTGGCTTTATTCCAGTATTCTCTTTTTCTCAGCTGCTGCCACTTTGCTGAGTTACTGCTCTTATTTCAGAGTGATTGTACTTCTAATGTAGGAAAATGTTGCTGAGACAGGAAACCACATTTACCTCTCCATTGAATGCTGCACTTCAGTTTAAAATGAAAAAGTAAACGCAGGTTGCAGAGAACAAAAAGAAATCATAGTCATAATTCAATGAAACATGTTTCTTTTGCATTTTTTGTTCTGTGAAGAACGCACAGCTCTTGGAGATGGAGCTTTTCAGACATGGAGATATGTAACGTAGAATTATACATGTTATATTAGTAGACATGTAGACAAATTTGTAGTTAAGGTGGAAGCATTTGAGACAAAACTTCTTTTTACATGGTTTGGAGATGAGAGAAAAAAGTAAGTAGTATTGATCTGGTTTGCATGTTAATTTCTAAAAAGGTACTGTCATTTCAGTGTTTCAACTTAGATAGTAAGCTCTTTCTATAGACAGTTATTGTTTGATGACTCTTGTACATGTTTAGGAGTTGCTGTCAGATTATGAGATCTGCTCATGTTTATAGAAGAGTTACAGGTCTGTCATACTGTAGTCTTTGATTTGTATCGTTTAATGTGTTATCAGTCATAATATACGTAGTTGGACAACTTTCTTTACTCCCCACGCTCCAGTTAGGACTTAATGCAGTAACAGGCTGGACCAGTTCATCAGAAAGATCATGCTGAAAATATTAAATGTATCTGCAAAAGGTGGCACTTTGCAGAAGTTGATGCAGTGGTGGGAAGAACACAGACTGTCCTCCAGTTCGGGGGTTTTGCTATTGCTTGTTCATTTTGTAGTTCTTAATAGTTCTTTAGAATACACAGAAATGACTGAAAACATTCCCTAGGTAATGAAAAAATGAAGAAAATACTCTAAAATTTCTTTATCCAATCTGCTAATATTTTTTTATAACTGAATGAAACCAAGGAAGTCTTTAGAAATATTTGATAGCAATAATTCATTTTTGTCATTTGTATTTTTTGCACAAAAATCTGCAGGCTTCAGTTACGGTAATTCTAAATAATCAGTTACAATAAACACCAAAATTAATGTCTCTTCCTTTTTGCAGACCAACTGTGCAAGATAATCGGCGGGAAATAATTATAAAAAATGGGAGACACCCTGTGATTGATATACTACTGGGAGAACAGGATCAGTGTGTTCCAAATACCACTAACCTTTCAGTAAGTACTGAGATACTGTTTGAGCTTCAAAATGATTCAAGAGAAGGAATCTGGGATATGCTTCTTGGCCAGGAAGTTAAAATAAATAATTTAATCGTACAACTGTCTGCTTGGTTGCATTTCAGAGAGATTATTGCTAGATGTGATGACATCTCTTCTGTCCTTTTTCTGATATCTTGCAGCCAGACGCTCTCTTTACAACCTTGTTCAGTCTTAATGGCATAAAGAAAAGAAATGTGATCTCAAAATTAGGAAAATGAAAGTTCTAAATAGCTATTTTTGAAAAAGAAATGAATAATTACAGGGGTTTTTTAACAGTGTCATCAGAAGGAGTCTTCATTTTGTCGTAACTTTATCTCAAATTTGTAGAGTTTTTTAATATACAAAACAGCAACAACTTAAGTTTCTGTGTAACATGTTACAGGGTCAGATTTCCAAATCAATTCTAAGATAGCTCAGATATTTTTTTAGGTATTTCTCTACTATGTGTTTTCCTTTCTTTCTGGAAGTATTGATTTCATACAGCCTTTCTTATTCTGACAATGCAGACTTGGAGCTCTGACTCTTCACTACGTGGTATCAAGTACATGCTCTGTAGACTGCACATTAGTTGTAAGAAGTCTTTCATATTAACTATATGATAAAGATCCCCCACGTGTAACTTGCAGGCCGTATATTACCCATACATCTCCCTCTGGCTGTTGTTTTCTGCAATAGAGATTGATGTTGCAAAGTAGTAAGCCTATTACTTGCCTTGGTATTGTTGTCAAGAGGTCAAAGAAAGTGGGGGAGCTACTTCTTAACATTTTCTATGCCATGTTACCTAAATTGTATGACCTAAATTACCTAAAACTGCTATAAATATGCAATTACCAGAGGTAGGAAACATTGCCATATTTTATTTCACATATCTGTTTCTGATAAGCATATTTTAGTTTGTTTCCGTCTTCTTTTTTTCCTGAAAAACTAAAATCTGTCTTTTACATTACATGTCTCTGACATTTTTTGGTTAAATATTTACCTGTCTATATGTTTTTTTTGAAACACTACATTTCTGTTCATATTGAATATAAAAAATATGCTTGCAACTTAACTCTGAATACATAACTGCCTTTTCATACAGTAAATATAAAAAAAGTATGAAACAGATGTCAGTGTGGAGCATTGCTGTGATAAACACCATTCAAATTTGTATGTATTTCTCTGGAAACATTTTTAAATGCTGTTCTATACTGAACAATGATACAGATATTGTGCAATACTTAAGGGAATGTTTTCAAAATTATTTGTCAACTCCAAACAAGTGACAGATGGCATTTACAAAAAATTCAGCATGTCATTCAGTAATCATCATGCACTTTCCCATTCTTATGTTGGCTTTCTAAATACTGAATATTACAGAATCAAGTGATCATGGCAGAATCACTTTTGGCTCTACTGTTGGTTTGAGTTCTCTCTTTTTTGAGAGAGGTGGGTGGGAACCCAGTTTATTAAAATGCCTCTAGTTTTAAACTGATGTGTTTGAATCAGCAGGAAATGTATCTCCTGTCATGTTTTCAGCTGATATGTTGTCAAATATCTAACTTTAGGAAAAGCTTTCTTGTAGTGCCCTGAATAAACATCTTACTCTTCCGTTCYCCCTCTCCTCCCCAAATATTCATGGATTCTTTTAGTACTTCTAACTTCAGCCATAAATTCCAATAAGATGTTAGCTTATGGTTGCATGCAGTTGTAAGGGCATGGTTCTCTGGTCTGATGTTACAGCATATGTTCCTTCTGAAAGCTGGCTTTGCAGACCAGCCAGCAATCTCACAACATGGTTGGAGGGACCCTGGAGGGATACCAAACACATGCGAGAAATTTGTGGATTTCAGCAGATGAACTCATTCTGGTTTTAAGCATCTATAAATTCTGTTGTGTTGAGCCAAATCGTGACCCTGACGAAGTTTTAGTAGCAGTATTGAAACTATACCTTGGAGACTAGAATGTTACGAATTTTGTTCCCATATAGTCATATGCATTTTATTACATCTATCCTTTATTCCTGATAATGGCGTTTTCTGGGGTTTGACTTTATTACGACTTCCTTATGGATGGGGTTTTCTTAGCAAAAGCTAAACAGCTTTTTACATATAATAAATACTGACTGCATGTATCTTCTGTATGATCTGGATTATGGTATAAAAGTGACAGTCCTATATGAATTTTATTTGCCTCCCTATTAACAGAATGAAAGCCCGATCGAAAAATGAATCTGTAAAGATTGTGAGGTTTATTCTGTGGAGATTTTTCTTTTTTTTTTTTTTTCTTTCTTTTTTTTTTTTCTTTTTTTCCCCCCTTGTCACAATGCCTGATCAATTCCAAGTTTCCTAAGTAGCGTGGCTAATGTTCATGATGCACAGCTTGTCCTTTCTTGCATGCCCCTCCTGTGGGCAATGGAATATGCTGACTTTTGGTTAGTTCATCAATTGTTGGATTTCACTGTATGTACCTAGTAGAAAGGAGAAGTCTAGTTGTCTAAAGTCCTTGCATAACTTAATTTCCTAGTCTTGATTCAGGCTATGAGAAAGCTTTATAGATTCATTGATGAGTTTTTTAATTTTGTATTAGCAATTGTCTTGCACCAGAGGAAGACAGTTTTATTCTGGAGCCATAGACACGTAGCAGTACTGTAGGTAGCTGAGATGAGCTCTTGCATCTGATTTCATTTTCCATAGGATTTCAGTGGTTAGATACACTGATCAATCAATTGGATAAGTCTGCTCACAATATCTGTGTTGCAGTCAAGTATTGCCAAACTTGGCAATGTCTTGATTTCTTGTTGTAGCCAGTCTGTTTGAATGTGTGTATGTTGTACCAAGGCAAGCAATTATGAATGGGTGTAAAATCTAGGTAAGGTCTTTGTCTGCCAGATCTTGTCCCCATTTGGCAATGAGAACTCTAACTGGAGAGGAATCCAGATCACAACCAAATTAGGACAGTGCTGGCTATGCTGAAAGCTGATGAGCTTCTCCCTTTCTCCAAAGAAAATTGGACAGAAAGTTCTTGGAGTGCTTTCTTGGCTCCTTGGTGGAGAAAGGGAAGGTTCCTCCTCACTCTGTCTGTTTTGCTCAAGAGTAATGACAGTTGATTACAATGCTCCTCTCACCAGCCTGGAGAGGTCTTAGGAAAATTTATCCCAGACTTCATAATATCTTTAAAAGTGAATGTGATGAAATCCAAGAATGAAGGAAGCTGTTCACCTAGAAATGGAATGTTTAATCCTGAGGACTTGTCCTTTATCCCTCTAAGCACATACGCACACCAGACTTTCTTATAAAAGTGCCATGTGCAGGACAATATATTTGACCACTGTTTTATGTTTCCAGGGAGATGGTGAAAGGGTCATGATAATAACTGGACCCAACATGGGAGGAAAGAGCTCCTATATAAAGCAAGTTGCATTGATTACAGTCATGGCACAGATTGGTTCTTATGTTCCCGCAGAGGAGTCGACAATTGGTGTTGTGGATGGTATTTTTACCAGGTAATCTTTCAAAACTTGCTGTATGTTTATGAAGACGTTATTGTGGCAGGGTATATGTGTGTGTATATTCCACAGTATAATTTCATTTTTCATTTAGAGAACTTTAGAATTTACACTTGAAGTTTCCTTTTTCATTTTAAATACATGCATTGGTTATTAGGTTTTGATTCTGATTTTCTGGTAAGTTATAGTTACTTGTTTTGGAATCTTTGAATCTTTAAAGGATAAGAATGTTAATGTGTGTGTCTTGATTAAGATACAGATATCTAACTTCATCTGCCTGAATGGACATCTCAGCGAAATTTATTCTGCTGGGTGATAGCCAAATGATGTTTCCCATAAAATGAATGCTGTCACCTCTAAAAGTCATGTCACAGTTTCTGCTGTGCAGTGCAGTTGTACATACTCACAATATTGAGACTGAGAATTTGGGGCTGCGCATATTGTATGCTTACTATCCTTCCTGTACTATCAGTCTTGAACACACTTTACTGGATCTCTTTTAAAGAATGAATAATGGCAGTTCATTTGACTCAGTCTCATTTTTAAGATAGTGCTGAGTAATTTTTAAAGATTATCAGTACAGTCAAAACTTTTGTATTTTATAATCTAATATTACCAAGGATTATCCAGCTGGTTTTTACCCTTTTTTTAAATTTATTTTTTAATCAGCAAAAGTTCTGTGTTACTGATGGTATTTGAGATGGATAATTATTTATGGTTTTAAGTTTCACAACAATCATATATCTGTGGTAGAATTATCTTTCCTGAAATTCTAGTTCTGTGATGGCAGTGTGCATTTCAGAGTTAACTTTTAACAGAGAATCTGAAATACTATTCATCTTGGATTGCTTCGTCGTATAAAGGTGTTGTGTTCTTATGCCTCACTGTGTCATGACAAAAATGAATGAAGTCGCGCTTTGATGCACTTCAGTGCTAAACAATTGAAGAAATTAGAAAACAATTTGTATTATCTTTCCAAAATTCATTGGAGCTGAAAATCCAAAATGGTTAACTTTTTTCCCTACCCTGCGTTGAAAGCAGGGTAGGGTTGATTGGATGAGCATTTCTCGAGGCGACATGGAGATACACAAGATCTGATTTACTTTACAGAAAAAACATTACAATGTTACTAACAATTTGAAGATTATTTTTGTCTTTCTCTGTGTTTTGTAGGTGAACTTAGAGTACTTTACTTGTGTTCACACTGACTTAATTTCTAACCATACGCACATAAGTCTGTTACTCTTACGCTTAGTATCCCCTTTCCTCTACTTTTATTTGACTGTCATTGCAACAGGATTATTTCTGCAGAAAAGTGAAGAAATGTGACACTGGGAGTGACATTTTGTTTTGTGCCCACTAGAAAGTAAACAAATCGGGTTTTGTCCTCTACAGTGTGAAAACCTTGAAATGAATGTGTCTGAGTTCCACCTGTTTCCCAGTGTATTTCTCTGATTCCAGGTAGCTTTTCTCTACATTATAGGTATTTTTCACATCTGTTCTGGTAAGGTAGTGTGGTTGAAGGTAAAACTTATGCTTTTAGATTTCAAGCCAAGCAGACCTAGAGTGTGTTACTAGCATGAGGTTTCAGACCATTTAATTTGGAGCCCAGTCAGATTCTAACATGGGATTGATTTTTTTTTTTTTCTTTTCTTTTTTTTTTTTTTTTTCCTCCCCTTTCTAAATTAGCTTTGGAAGCTCAGCTGGATATGCCATTCTTCATTTAATGTGAAATGTGTCAAACACCAGATGAGTATACTGAAGAACTACTTAAATTCTTGTCATTGCACTGGCAATTAAGAGTAAACTAATTGCTCAATATTAATCAAGAAGAAATTGAAAATATATTATTGAGATAGAAATAGTCATGCGTTAGTTAAAACATTAACAGGAAGCAAAAAAAGCTGAGTTTATGTATTGCATTTCTTCAGAAATCCAGGATGGTCACTTCAATTTGTAAAAGATTATCAGTGGAACTGCTTGTCTGTGCATCTGTTTAAACTTCTGTCTTCTGTATAGTGTCATTTGAGGGAATCGGTTGTACTGTTGGGACAGGCATTAGCCATTTGCGATGTACTTACAGGATATTAAATCTTGACCCAGTTGTAGCTTTCCTTCCAGTACATATGTTTAGGAGAATACCTGCATCATGATTTTGCTTCAGCCTGTGGAGTATGGGGGCTTTCCTTGCTTTACATATCCAAGTAATGACATCTGTGCTCCTCAAGTAGGTGAGTTGTCAGTGCTCTTTCCTGTCCTGCTGTATTTGATGGTCAGTAGCCACAAAGTGGTCTTCAGTGCCCAGTCTGGTCTTTGCCTAACTCCTGCTTCATTTTCACCTTCTCCAAATCATGAACTTCACCCTCTGCAGTGAGAAAAGGAGTAACTTACCAGATTCTGCAACTCAGAGGCTCAAGGTGTACAGAGACTGTCCAGGAAGTAGGCACCTCTATTTGGTTCATTTGGGTTTTTTGGGTTGTTTTTACTCCCCCCACCCCCCCCCGGATTCTGGGAAAGGTCTTGAAGTACGTAAGTCTGTCAGGCCAGGTTAATGTGGTGTTATATTCCGGGTATTTCTTAGCCCTAGGAAGTTATCCTTGTAGTAGTCTTTAATGCCTGGTTGGAGGAGAGAAACAATTCAGCTGCCACACGATATGTCCTACATGGTTTTTTTAATGCTCTGTCTGGCTGAACATACATTTCTAAAGCCTCAGCTTTTGCCAAGAACTCTTCTCTGGTAGGGAGTGAGCTTGAAGAGATCAGAGATTTTCTCTTAACTCACCCCCAATTTTGCTTTTTTGTTTTGTTTTTTCTTCTTCTGTAGTTTTGTTTTGGGGGTTGTTTTTGTTTGTGGTTTTTTTGTTTTGTTTTTTGTTTTTTTTTTTTAATAGAATACAGCTATGCAGACCTCCTTTCTGCACTGCCACCCCAGGCCACAAGTGTCTTGCTGGAAAATGGGATCTTTTTGTTGTAACTTTAGTATATTTTTAATTTTTTAAAAGCATTGCATGGGAAGATGTCAGTTTCCAAGTTATTTTCATCACTGCCGTGGTGTGTTGTTTTCTAGATGCTGCTATTAGCATAGCAGCCCTGCTGTGAGGGATGCTTTACAGGCTGACTCTGTGAGGAGTTCTGTGCATCAGGAGCACCAACAGTTCTGCTGCTTGCTAAATTTTTTTGAATATTGGTGCTTTATGCTGCAGTCTCTTTTTTGTTTGTAGACTGCATCGTCAAAGTGTGAATTTATTTAGGTTTAAGAGATTAACATTCATCTAGGATTTGTATCTTGTGTTCTAAGTAGGGTTTCCATGGAAATTGTAAGGTTGCTACTATGGTTTTTCCTTTGGATATATTTAGTATTTGTGTATTATATCTTCTCTAAATTGACTTTAAATACTGCATTATATTAAATATTTTTAAAGATGCAAAAGGAATTGTCTTGCTTACAGGTACAGTGAAAATAGGAATGATCATCTTCATTACTGGGTGTATAGACACAATGCAGTGCTAATGTTAGTCCAAACATTTCAGAGTAGTGTTGATAATTTCATCCTAAAGAGGGGGAAAAGGAGAGAATCTTCCACTGCATAATGCCCCTAAGCCCAGATGATATGCTGTTACAAGTCTGTAAATTGAAAACTTGGAGGGGGGGAAGAGTCATTTCCTACAGTACCCTGCTTGTGTTGTTCACTTCTTAAGGAAGTCTCTGAGTCCTCCTATGGACTCTCCCAAATCTCACCATTTCTTATGTGTAAAAACAACCTTGCTATTTCCATTGCTAGTTTTGTTCCTAATCCTGGGAAGGGGGTGCTGGGGGTTGTGAAATAAGTAAAAAGTTTGCTTTATTGTTAGGTGGCTCCAGCTGCATAACACCAGACTAAAAATCATTCTCCATATTTCTGTATTTTTATTTAAAGCTATTTTTAGAATATATTTCTATATTGCATTATTAAAGTTTGTATAAATTTCTCACTTGAAATTCCATACTTCCATTATTTTTTTTCATGAGTCATGAGTTCATGAGTAACAAAAAAGTTACTACTTTTCAGACTGTATGCTATGCCCATTATTTAAGGGATAGCTAGGTAATATGGAGGCAGTACACAATGTTTTGAGGATGTTTTGCTGGTTGATATTTTCTTCTTCTTCTTTTTTTTTTTTCCCCCTTCTCCAATAAGAAATAATGTTTTCATGCAACCTTTGCTTGAAGAATTTAATCAGTGCCATTATAGTTAAGAATTTTAGAAGAGTTTTGGAAAGGTCAGCGCCCTATCTATATTGACTTTTAATGGGATTTGAGTGTTTAATTCTCTGATGTTTGAAAATTCCCATCCAAGTTTCTCCTTGCAGTAAATGGGTTCAATTTTTGCTTTAAATTAACCTTCAATTTGTGTTGGTTCTTCTAATATAGTTATTCAGACATTGAAATCAATATGTTTCTCTGTGTGTTTGTGTAGAAAGATAAAGCAAGTGTGGACACGCACATATGGAGGAACTAATGAAAGAAATTCTGTTGACCTAATCGTGCGTTCAGAAGAGATGTTTAGCTGCTGAAGAAAGCTGACCTTTAAAGAAGTCCCACTTACAATCAATTATTGATAAAATATCTTACAGCTAGAAAACTTCAGCCTACTTCCTGTAGGTCACCAGTAGCTCTTCATGAGGGTTGATTTTCAAAATTGAGAGAGAGAGGGAGAATGTACAACAATTTGAAGGTAATATGTGTTCAAATAAACAAGCTAATTAATAATTCAAATTACCAAATGCCTTGTATTCAATATTTTAAGAATCAATTTATTGAAATCACAAGCTACCATTAGAAAGAATACTGTAAAGGAGACCAACTCCTACCAGCTCTAGGTGATAGGGGACCTATCTAGGGATCCCTATTTAGGGATCTAGGGATTTGGTAAAGGGACAAAGAAGAATTTCCTTTCTGGAGCACTTACCTGCCTGGCTTTCTCTTCTTGTGTTGAAATAAAAGCTATTTCATTTATTTCAGTGATGAGACGTAAGCATGCACAGTCACACTATGGTGACGTACATCTTCCAGTGAGGTTTTATACCATCAGCCAAATTGGGTATACTGTTAAAGGTGCAGCTTCAGTTGTCTGAACTAATACATTGCACTGTGCTTCAACTGCATTTGAAAACTGCCTCTTGCAGGTTATGTGCCACATGCTTAAAGGTTAAAGGAATAAACAGAAGCATCAGTAAGATGCATGTAGATTATTCTCTCATGCACTTTGTCTCTCTCAAAAGAGTTATCTTGCTGTTTACTGATTCTCAGCATGTCTTTAATCCTCATGATGGCAAAGAAATTGAGTTTGAATTGTCTAAGAAGGTATATTAAGAAAACACAGGAATGGAGGAAGTTGGCAATAAAGGTTAATAGGTGGTAGTGGTAGGTTTCCTAGGTAAGTAGCAGTTTAATTCTTTCGCTTTATGTAAGACATGCAGTTGCCTGCACTTCAAGGCAATTGTCTTGGTATAGGCTCTGTGCATCACATGATCTGTATTTAGGTGTACAGAACTTTGTCCTACATTTTATCCTTGTAACAGATGTTTTAAATGTATTTTTAACATGGAGGGCACTCCTCATTGCTAAGTCTATAGTTAGGAGATACTCAGTTCAAATTCCACTGTATGTCTGAAAATGTGAAAACAGATGGTGGTTGCTCACCTCAGCTAGGGAGGGATGATTTTGTTCTTCTAGCTTGTATTACATGTCTATATACAGGGTCTTTCAGATAGACATGGCCACAAGTGGAATCCTGAATCTATGTATCTTAGGGTTTAAGTTACATAGCTATTTTGGTGTTTTCTTGTCTGTCTTTCTTCCTTGTATAATGATTTTGAACATGTGCAATAGTTGTTCATTCAACTAAAACTAGAGTGCAAAAATCTTCAGGCAGCTGATTCTTACGTGTCTGTTGGCATGACAGAGTTGCAGAGCCATATAAATTAGGCTCTCTGACTTTAATGTTGCCATCATACAGTGACCTGATGCTTCTGATTGATTCAGCAGAAGCTGTGTCCTACTGAGGTACTTGCATGTGTCCCTGGCTTGCATGTGGTCTACTTGAGTTCCCAGATGTGGAAACCGAGAGAGCATCAGGTTCAGGCTGTGCTTCTTGAAGGTGTCTTTGAAGCAGTCTTCAGACCCCAGTGCAGCAACCTACCTCATTGCCCTTCATACACAGGAAACTGCTCTCAGCTTTTGTGATCGTTGGGTCTATAAGGAGAGGGAGGAGGCAGAGGAAAGGAAAGGATGTTTTCTACATTGGTTGAGAACTACCAGCCTCATCCAACACTGAAATAATGAGGGAGTGTCATCCCCCTTGCCACTGGTCATTTTGTTTCAAGTCCAGCACGATCCAGTTCCAGCCACGTAGCTTGCCAAGGAGTGGTGATTCTGAATTGATCAATGGGTTCAATAAAGGGAAGGAATTTTGATCGCTACAAGGGACGACAGTGCTACTGAGAGACTTGCCAACTGAAGATCACTTCCTGCTATTGAAAGTTGCATTTCAGGACCTACCCATGTGAGCATCAGCTGTGTCCTCATAGCTGTTACATGTGGTGATATAGTTCAGGGGATGCTACTCATGCCCTCACCTGCTCGATCTTTCTAGAGGCTAGCAAAACATCTCTAAACAGCTGTATCTACCCTTGAAAAGACATGCCAGCTGCATGCATTACTCAGTTTGCCATAGGAGTGTCAGTGAGCAAGGTACCACCGACCAGTCCCAGACCAGCACATCACTCTAACCTGGCTTTTTTATCCCAGTTGAGCCTGCTTGCTTGTGACAGAGTGGCACTCTGTCTTAAGACAGAGGCACCCTAGTAGTGCCCACCAGATAATCCTTCTTTCTCTTCTAAGAAGCAGAATAGGTGCAAGGAATGCAAGCTCCTTCTATCTTCTTAGTTCTTTGGACAAAGTGACCATGCATGTTTTCAACCCTTTGCACAAGTCAGCCAGCCAACTTATATTATGCATTCCAGTTTAAAGAAGAAATGGCATTATTTATATGTATGCCTGGCTTAACATGGTGACACTGATGAGATTAAGTCTCTCTTTGTCAGTAGGAAGCTGCTTTAAAGGCCAAGACATTTCATCACAGAATACCTCTAAGTGGGTAACTCAATGCGTCATGCTGTTCTGCCAGCTGGTGGCTGTACTTCATTGCTGCCTGTCAACACTTGCTCTGCTACTGCTCAGGTAGTACCTTCAACTGATCCTGAAATCCACAAAGCTGAGATGTGGGCCATTCCACTTAAATTTGTGAGCATTGCACGCTCGTATGGGCAAGAGCTTGATTTTAGATCTAAAAAAGCGGTATTTGCGTGCCTGTTTTACTGATGTAACTGGCATTCCTCATTTCCATCATCCTGTGAGCAGAAAGACCTGTGTCAGTCACATGCAATTGGATCCACAAAGATGGAAGAGGAAAGGGCATTTACATATCCCAAAGTGACGTTTCTTGCATGAGGTACTACAGCCATCATGGATCCTTTCATCCATATTATTTCTCAGCCTTGGTAGCTGGCACCTAAAAGAGAATTCACTGGCCAGAAAATAAGGGCAAGTTTGTGGCTGCACCTCTCTAGGCTCATGCAAGAATGCAGAATGCATGGAGTCCTTGGCTTGTTCACATAACCCTTGCAAGGACTGCAAGTATCTCTGCTTCTGTAGGGTGTGTGTGAGAGGTCTTTTCCCATTGGTGTACACTACTTTTTTTTTGTTTTTTGTTTCCCTTGTGCCAGAAAGATCTCATGTATTGTCAATGGCATGATCATCAGCTGAAGAGCACAAACATGAGATGCAGAGGACTCAGGAGAGTGTACAATAATATGTTCTTTCTGTCAGGTCCTCTTACTGTGCACAGCAGAGCGTGGCTATTCCTCTGCCAAGGTGAAAAAACAAACTGGAGTCAGCTTCTGACTGGCATATTGCTCTCCTAGGTAGGAGAAGTAGAAGTTTATTCCACCTACAGGTGTATATTACAAAGGCAGAACTGTGACTGGGTGTAGCAAATTCTTACATTTGATACAATGGACCTTTAGGAACAACTGAAGCTGTTTTAAGGTCCCTAACGCTTACCTGGTTTTGGCATGGTCTAGAAGATAAAGAGATGATAATCTCGACAGAAATGCTGTTAAAGCTTAGAGGATGGTTTAGGGATGAAGGATTTCTTCAAAGTAAACTAAAAAATCTGAGAAAACTCAGCCCTTACTAATCCACGTTTCTTTAAAGGCTGTGCATCAAACATGCCATAATGCTTTCTTCTGTATGTTTTATTCAGAATGTCTGTTTGATCTCTAAATGGTGGAGCTGACTTTCAAAAAGGCCGAGTCTTACAATAGATATATTTTGGATGTTACCTCCCTAAATACTTTAACAGCTATTTAATTCTGACAACTTGACAAACTCATATTACTGTTTTGTCAAGAGTGTGTGGAGCTGAAAGAAACTAGTAGACAAACCTCACTATTTTCTCTCTAGACAAAGTTGTTTTTTTTTTAACTGGATAAAATGTACATATTTACAGCATCATTACAAATTTTATTGTGATTAAAAATGATGATGGAAAGCAAATATTGTGTTAACACCTGCAAACATTTGGACAATCAATTTTGGATGTTTGTATATATTTTTTTCTTCGCTTCATTGGAATCTCACCATCATAAAAATTTGAAAGATACTTAAAATTGCGTGATTTACTTTAACAGATCAAAATGTTCCAAGTCTTGTTAAGAGTACATTTTATAAGAAATCTTGAGAAAATCAGAAAGCACAGGATGGAGTGTTATGTGAAGCAGAAAAAAGAGAATGTTTCTATCGGAGTGGAAATTGAGTGGAGGATGTTTTCCAGGTGCTTTTCACAATAAGTTGAGATCTGAGGTAAATCACTTAAGACTAAAAACAAAATAGTGTTCATAAATATTAATGGAAATGAATGTTCCATTGATCTAACTGCTGGTAGCAAAAAACTTCCCAGCTTTTTGTAACGAGGCAAATAATGTTGCACTTAATTTCATTCCAGTTCTACCAGTTGATCAGTAGAAGGGAGCTGCACAGGAGCAGGACAGAGGGGGAAAATTTTTGTATTTAAAATAATAAATAACAAGCTCCATWATTTCGGAGCTTCACTGCAGACATGGTGCTATTTGCACAGCAATAGGCAAACTAAGGTTGAAAAATAGAGCAGTTTATGACCAGAATGCAGCTTGTTACATTCTTTGCTATTCATTGTTCGGCTCACAGATGAGCTGTATTYGCGAAGAGACTGCCCAGGAACTCACTTGCTTGAAAATGGTTTAGAAATGTTCTTCATTAGTAGTCTCTTCCTACATAGTGATTTCATTAAGCACGATAAAGAAATGGACATCCTCCATCCAAAGCTACTCTGTGTACTTAACCTTGATTGCTGAGGGGGCAGCGTGCTGATGACGTTTTTAAATGGTTACTAGTGTGCAGGAAAGACTTGGGGAGCTTTTATGTCTTAAATGGGCCTGTCACATCTTATTGTTACTCCTTCATTCTATGAGTGGAGTATGATGGTATTGCTTTTTACCCCTTGAGGTGGTCTACATTGATTTTGTTTAATAATAAATCTTAAACAAAATATTCTATACTTGGAATTATACAAGAGATTACATAATCATTAGTGTGCCCCCCCCCCCCTTTTTTTTTTTTTAAATCTACTGAAAAATCTTTCCCTGAAGTTACTGCATCATTACCATTTCAGTGTTTCTGTGTCTTTTTTGGAATTCTTGTGCTGGCCACAACCTCCAAAATTAGTCGGATCATTGAGCTGGACTGGTATAGGTTTTGTGTTTTCACATACTTAGCAATAATAAGTTGTTGTCCTTTATGACAAACTCTTCAGTATTTTGCCAGAATAGCATATAGCCTCTCATTTTTATATCATGTGCGAACTTTGTTGTTCTTAACTCAAAAGACCAGTTACCAAACTAAAAAATTCCTTGCTTCCATTTATTGCTTTATTAAGCTTTATTGATTTCTTTGAGGCTTACAGCGTAGGATTATGAAGATTAGTCTTCCTGTCTGTCCTAGAAATATCAGTTAAATCACAAAACCTGGCACGAAGATTCAGCTAGTCAGCTTCTTCATACCTTTATCATAAAAATCTAGTCTATGAAATTCTAGTCTTGCGGTGACAGCAGTGTTTGGCAGGGCAGTCTGCAGGCATCCTGTGTAATACAGAAATCACCAGGAGATTGAGTGCTGAGTAGAAGCTGTGGAGGAGTTTATCTCAGCAGAGCAACTTGTCTGTATGTTACCTGGTTTTGGCCAAAACTGTGGTTGATGCCTTATTGGAGGTTTTTTGTTTGTTTGTTTTTTGGGGTTCTTTTTAGGGTGGTTTGGTGGTTTGTTTTTTTTTGTGTTGTTGTTGTTGGTTTTTTTGTTGGGTTTTTTTTTTCGTTTTTTACACCTGAAAATAAATGTTTAAATATAAGTCATTCAATTTTTCTTTGAACAAAAACTAGATTCTCTCAATTTGCCTGTGCAGTTAGACTCTGAAAGATAAGGGTCAGAAAATTTAAAAGCAAAGGTACTTTTTCACATCTTCGGGTTTTTTTAATATATATATATTTTTATATTTTTTTATATATATATATGTATGTAGTAATGCTTAATGGTATATGTAGTAATGCTTACTGGCTTTGCCATACACATTAATTTATGTACTGTGCAGAAAGTAGGGATCCTTTCATACAAAGCAATTCCAAATGACTGGCAAGTCCACAAGAGAATTTTATATACTGATATGCTAAACAAGTATTGTTTGTATTGCTCTGGAAAGCAACAATGACAGTCAGACAAACAGAACTTAACAAGAACCCAAAAGTAATTTTCAGAAATGTTACTTCTTTATGGCAGAGTAATTTATTTCATTTTGTTCTTGCTTAATTGTATTTGTGTTTATTGCCAGAATAACAAAAATTACTTAAGCCTTTCATTTATGCTTACAGTCATATAATTACACCTCTGGGGTAAATTATTTCCAGCTTTCAGAGGAAAAAAAGGGTGGTGTATTAAATTCATTGCACCTATTTTCTATCATGTGGAGATGTTCTTTTTGAAAAAGAAGAGAATAAGTAGAAGTTGTAGTTAGTGTTGTTAAATTGAAAATTATTTTGTTCTGTTTTTCCAGGAAAGTTATGTCTTGGACATATCACAGTACATTTGAACTATAACTATTTCTGACAGTGTTCTGTAGCTCTGTAGAAATAAATCAAGCAGTGCTATGCATATATTTGTAGCTAATTTAGCTTCATGTCTGTTCATTTCATAGTAACATGCATCTGCAGTGTTAGGTTTATATGTCATATAAACGTAATAATATTTAACAAAACAGTCTTTGGTTTACATACATGGCATTTGATAAAATCTGTAAATACAAACAGCTGTTTTGTTTGTAGGGGTTTAAATCAGGCTTGAAAATTCATTTAAGTCAATTAAAAGACAGTTATTTATATATACAGTGAGATTTATAAAACAATTTCGGCTGCATATTGTAGTATTCCTGAAAGGGATTGAAAGGCTTTCCCCATAACGGTATATGAGGGGGCAGAGGGAAAAAGAAAATTTGCCTGTGAAGCTGACTAGCACTTTTACAGTAAATTTGAAACTCTCACATTGAATGGTGGTATTTACCTTTCTAAACCTCTTCCGTGCTAAGATTTAACCTAGTCACAATTTGAATTGGATTTTCTGTAGCGTCCACAGGTTTAAAGGGGAAAAGTTCACTTGCGCTGAATGCTTCAGCTATTGTCCCTAGTCTGTTGCTATAGTTTCTGCTTTTTAATCCCCCCTTGGCCTCAATCCTTCAGCTACATATGCACATTAACTTAATTACCTTGAGTTCTCTCGCTGGAATCTGAGAGTAGTAAGTGTAAACCTGTGCATATTTTAGGGTTGTGTTTGTCTTCGTTTTTTCAGCTTCTTCAGGCTAATATTGATGGCTCACAAATAAACACCGTAATTTGAATATCTATGCTTATAACTTATCCTTCAGCAAAATGATTGTACTCTTAATCTGTTCTTTCTCTTGACCATCAATAACATTTATATAGTGTTAATGGTTTCCTGCAGAGAAATGAGGGTAAAAGCATGTGTTTTGGAGCTTCAGTTGCTTAATGGAGCCTTCATAAACTTCTCCATCTAGTATTTGCCTTCTGGTATGCACTGCCTGTGCTGGCAGATCTCTCAGTCAGAAGGAGAAGCTGCAATAGAAGCTGCAGTTTGGTAACTCTGTACAGGAGCAAATCATAGCTTTCTCATTGAGGGCAAAAAAAAGAAATGCTTAGTTCTGTGTTTGAGGAAATGCAAAAGTTGATGGACCTCTGGAAAGCAATCCATTGATACATTAGGTATAAAATCCTTTGCATGTTTGAATGTGGAATTTAAGATATTGCTATTGTGTCCTTGTTCTGCTACCGGACAGCCCACTCCTCTGAGGGGTCCTCGTGCCCTGACAGCCAGCTGCTGTAGGGTTGTGAGTAATGTGGGGTGGAGAAAGTAGAACTTGGACTCAAGCAAGTCCAGTTTTAAAATACAATGGAAAATTTTAGAATTAACCAGAAATCTGCTGGATTATTTTAACAGTGAATGATGTATCTGCCCTAGGTGACAAGTATTTTTAAGGAGTTCTCATATTATTGAGGGTATCATTGCCGAATTTCAGAAAAGGACTTTATCAGGTGTTCTTCACTAGGTAATGTAACATAAGCTTTTGGAAGAACAACTGAATTTCTCTTGCCTTGTAAAGCATTAGGAATGAGAGGATATTGGTAACTTCTTGTCATTCAGTGACTGTCTTCACTAGACCGGTATTTTGTCTTCTGAACTCTGTCCTACCTGTTCTGTCAGTTAAGGTGAAGCTTTTAAAATATTGAATGTTCACAGCAATCCACGGACGTTTTTCTTTCCTCTGGCTTTCGGCCAAAAAATCAATGCAGTTCACCTCTTGAAAGCTAATCCTGTTAGATACGTTTCTTTTAATATACTGGGGTGCTTGTGTGTGCAGCATGCCTCTGTTGGCCAGGTCTATAAGGTAATGAGGATTTAAGTGATTACTTGTTCTGGCTATTTCAATTACCTAGTGATATGGAAAAGGAAAAAAAAAAAGGGGGGGTAAAAAATGCTATGAAACTGAGTATTAAAATCACTTTGGACTTCCTTTTCTTTCAGGGATAATGCAAAGTATGTATCCCTAGTGGTCTTAGGTTTTACTAGTTTCATTACTTTCTCACTGACTGAGAATATCATATGTCTACAATAATTTACAAAATAAAAATGTATTTTACATTAAACGTGTAATGCATTCTGTCAGGCTTTTCAACAACTGTTCTTCTAAATTGGGTAACGTACCATCGGTATTTCTTCATTTAAAATTTGCAAATAAGCAGTTGTAGAAATGGCTGAGCACATGTGTGCATGTTGACTGTAAATAGGTTAGTATCATGAGCATCTTCTGATTTCCTATCATCATCATCCACGTAACTTTGCACACRTTTACTTCTTAGAAGTTGCCCATAAATAATGCAAAAATAATAACTATCCTGGTAACAATGCTTTCTGTCATACTTAGGATAAGAGTTATTTTTAAAAATTCTGTAATTGCAGTTTCGGTAAATTATTTTTCTTATTGTCAGTTTTTGGTTTGAGTCAATAAAAGCTTGGTGGAAATGAAGTAAATGATTTACGAGTACTCTGGGGGGAGTGTGAAACATTAGTTTCTTGCCAGTGAACTGTTATAAATTTGCAGATGCTATCTTTTAAAGAATTACTTGATAAATTTTCATTGTATGTGGAAAGTAGCCAGAAGTTACAGTATGCAAGTTGGGCTACTTTTATACTAACCACTGAGAAATTCTCATTAGCAGTTGGAGTGTTTCTAAAATATGCAGGGTTTCAAATCGCTTTTGTGGGCAAAACTGAATGATTGTTCTGGTTAAAGGTGTTAGGATTCTTGGGACCACAGTAGAAGAGGACATGCAGTAGTCAGCCTGCCAATCCTCCATTTAGGATGCCTGTTTTCGTTTTCTTGGCAGACCAATTTGCAAACTACTTTTAATTTTTAACCTGTGAAGTCTCAATAAGTGGTCTTTGCTAGGTGCCTAATAGAAAGTCAATAACCCGGTTCAATGAGATAAGATTTACCTAGGTGTTGAAATGAAATTGCGCTTGTGTTCTTCCATTCATGTCAGGATCAGTATCAAGTTTTTTTGTTCTCATAAACATCATCTTCAGTTAATACTCACACTTCTGTGACCATTTGTTTTCTGCAGAGACCACATGAAACTTCAGCTGGGAAGAGTGTTTTCTGCAAAAAATAAGATACAAAACAGTTGTTATGAGATCTTTTAAAAAAAATATTAACTATACAATATTGATCAAAAACATGTTGTAGAGGACGGTCCCATGCAAGAAAAGGGGTAAACTGTAAGGCAAGACCCCATCGAATCCTTTCTGTCTATAAACTAGTTATTTTAATTTAAATAACTCCTGTTCAAATACAGTGATCTTTGAAATGACATTTTGAAGGGTTTTGTGTGAGAGGGAGCACGTGGAATTGTAAAGTCACATTATGAATTTATTTTATTTGTGTTTTTCTTTGAATCACAGAAGGAATGTCTTTGTTGTTGGTATTGAGAGAGTGGTATTCTACACCTTACATTTAAGATATTCTCAGAGAAAAGAGTAATTTTGTTTTAATGTTAATTGTTCTTGATGAATAAATAATTTGACTATGAGTACATTCTGAGATGAAGTCTGGCTTCAATTCTGATCCCTGGGAAGACAAACCATAGCTGGAAACCTGAATGCCTTCTCTTGAAAACCGCAAAGGCAGTGTGTAGAGACTCTATACTAATTAGGTTTATTCTTCTTTAACAGGCACTATTTTCTTTTCTCCAGTTTCATTTCTCCAGTAAGTATTTTAGATTAAATTTTAAAGTCAAGTGCATGTTTCTAAAATCAAGGTGAAAAATCTTAAATTTCATTTAGGGTTTTTTTCAGCATTAAGTATTTTATAAACTAGGAATTAATAAATAGCATCGGGATGTTGACAACTGTATGAAAACAAGGCTTTAGGGAATGATTTTGCAGTCTTGTTTCTAGGATTCGTTCGATGCTATGTAGTTGCTTTTTGTTACCACTGGGAGCTCTTGGGCTGCTTGGTCATTTTCACAAGCAGTGTGAGGGATTCACACTAATATAAAAGAAGAATAAAATACATGAGGTCCACACAGTGCTCTTAATTTTATAACCAAACCAACTAACAGCATGTTGGATAACTTCTTGTGAAAGATAGCATGGAAAAAGCCTTGATGATGAGCACTTGCATTGGAAAAGGTCAGTACTGTGTGCATGTATTGACTCAGGAGAGCAGGTTAAAAAAACAGCCATTTGAATGCTGCTACTGCAGAATAAGGAAGTCTGTATCTTCTTCTCTAAGGCGTCACATACAGGTTAAGCATGTAGTGGTAGCTGGTTTACATAAAGCTAGCTACTGCTGCATATCATCTAACTTATCCTCCAAAAATTAATTTATAAAAACATTGCCTCCCTGTTGTTTTTTCTGAGGTTATAGATGGGAATCTTTACCACTTGAAACCTAGCACTGAAAAGAGATAATGCCTCCTCTTTTTTCCTCTTTTTTTTTTTTTTTCTTTACATAATAAATGTGTTGAACATTATAAGATGAAGAGCTTTTAATTTTATGAAATTTGGTTGGCTGTCAGAGACATTATAACAAGTGGTTTCAGCCAAATTGCATTTGCTGAAGAGTGATGGATCTCTTGCCAGCACTAAAGAGGCACTCTTCGCATTGGATGTCTGCACGCTCCTCGTGGGCAGAATGCAGTAATCTTTCTGAACATAGCCATTAGAAATTCCATAGCAGAATTGGAATTTCATATTAACTGTGTCACTACTTCCAGCGGCTGGTGTCTTAACAAATAGAGGAATAGAGCTGGTCAAGTTGGGTTGCATTGTTCTTGCTGTAATGGTTTGCTTTTGTGACTGTCTTATTCTGTTGTAACCTTTTTTCGTGGGTGCACTTTTTTCTTTTCTTTTTTTTTTTYTTTTAAATTAAGAAAGGGAAGAAAAGAAAATTTGGGTAATGCATAACATGTCTGTATCACTCAAGGACAACTCATACCTCTTCATATATTGCACTATATTGTCATCTGCCATAGTGATGAATGCAGCATTAAAATGGAATCAAATAGTTATTTTTGTGTACGTATAAAAGTTAGAAAAATAACTGATCCCATTGTAGGCAGCTTTCCAGAGAAAGTGCGTCTTGGAGACTTTATTAGGACCATGTGTAAAAACAAAAAAGCAAACAAAAAAATCCGTGGTTTAAGTGCTGGCAGCATTAAGGCTAAGATGAGTATCTGTAACAGTTCTTTTAGCATTTTTACCCTAACAATTCACAGGGATAGCATCCCAGGTATTACCTATAGAGTAGCCACTAACAATGGTAAATCATCTGGATTCTATTGAATATTATAGRAACAAGTTTAATGTTTTGATGTATAAAACCATTTAGGAGGCAAGCTACATTAAAATGTAAATTCAAAGCAACTGAATCTTGTAGAAGTTTAGTGGGATTTATTACAGCCCTTTTAAACTTGAAGAAAAAGAATTAAGCAATGGATGTTTTGACTCAAAAACTTTATTGTATTAGGAATAATATAGCATACAGTTAAGGAGCAATGCCTTGCTGCATATTAACTGTTAGTTTTATAAACGCAATCACCCACATTAAAATAGTTATTCTTACTTGTTTCTGGGATAATATTGCTTATAATGTAAGTTTAAAAAACAGGTATGATTCTTCTAGTGTCAAGGACAGAGGTAGAAAGAACAATTTTATCCATTTTCAAAGGATGACATTTAAGAGTTTTCATGTCATTTAAAAATACATGGTTTTTTAATCTATAGATAAGCCCGAGTCGGATTTGAATGTTTTAAGATGCTGAAAAGAAAGGCTTCTTTTGCAGCTATTGTTAACAAGAGAAAGATAATACTCATTTCTGTTTGTATCTTGAGCATTTAGTGAGGAAGTTCTGAAAATTATTTTCGTGAATGCGAATTAGATACAAAATGACTAAATGATTTTGAGGGCTTTATGGAAGTGATGCAATCCAAGAGAACAGTAGAACTGAGAATACTCTCAGTGTAATCATTATAGGTGCAGAACAGACAGCCTGTTAGATGCTGTCTCTGTAATGAAAAGCCAAATAAAAATGATAAAATAATAATAGTAATAATCCTAGGGTCGGAAACTAAGGTTAAAGTTGCCCATAATGGAGCCAGAGATTGTTCGGACATAAAAAGTATTTGTCATTCTGGTGAACTTATTTGTAGTTAATAGTGTTAAAAATAGATCTAATTTATATTGTTCTCTGTAGATCTGTGCAATAGTGCAATAAAGGGGGATTGTTTGATTTTACGGTAGTACATGATGGCTGAACCAAACTAGCAAGGGGGCTGGGAGGTGTTGGGGGCACTGTGAGAAGTTGAGTAATATGTTCATAGTTCTTAACCCTGCATTGAAAAGGATTACAGCAGTAAGTGGCTTAATAAAATGTTAATTTCACAATGCCTCAATATCCTGAATTACATATTTAATTCAGTGAAATTAATGTAAAGTTTAATTAGCTTATGTGCATAATCACCTTTCTTCTGGAGTATGTGGGAGTATACCTACTGTGTGTGTATGTAAGCACATACTCAATGAAATAAAAAATCTCAGTTTGCTCATTGTATCATAATGCCCATCTCCAACCAAAATTAGTTCATTTRTAATTGAAGATTTGCGTATTGTGAAGTTATGCATGCCACCATACCAAATTTCCAGGGCAGAAACCAGAGAATATATAGAAATCATAGTTGTACTAGGTCCAGCCTGCTAGTTTTTGGTATTGGTAGTCAAATACTCTTGACATCATCATAAGATCCTCATAAAATGATGAGCATCTTGCTAGTGCTTCTGTAGGCAACAGAAGCAATTATATTAGAGAGAGATGCAGCAAAAGACTGAGAGGAAAAAAAAGCTATATTGGGATTTTCTTTCAAGGTTTTTATTGGCTTTAAAAACTGTTGTGGCCAGCTGTTATATCTGAAAATGTAATATGCTAAGCCCATGAGTCAGTTTTCCTTAAATCAGTGTGGCTTGTATGTAACTATATTATTGGCTGATGAGAGTGAACAAATCCATTTTTACAGCCCTACTCAGTGGCTTGCTAGTGATAACCTATCTCAGAAGCGATATTGTAATGTGATTAACATAACTGAAAAGCATATATGGAAAAAGGAAATGTTCTTTCTTCGAGGTAGAAAGCGTATTAATTGAATAGGTAAGGAAAGGTGCAGAAGAAGAGAAAAACGGTGAATTACCAACAGGTTCCTGCGATGAAAACTGCAATTTCACAATTTGAGATAGAATTTGAGGATTGAAGGTTGCATGAATCTGAAACACTGCTAAAAGACTTGTATGAAACATGAAGGAATTTGTCTGTGTGTGTGCGCGTGTATGTGTGTGGAGCAGAGGAGAAGCTCACCTGCATGGAGACCGGTAAGTTCAAGGACAGTTGTGTAAAAAGATGAGGAGAGAAATCTTTCTCTTAAAATCATGTTTAAGCATGCTAGTAAGATTGTGTACCTGTGTAATTAGGGGAAATAATTGTTACTTTCTTACTGCCTGAAGGAACTAACTGCTGTATCTGGATGCACAAATACCTAGTCACACCAGTGTCCACTTTATCTCTACATGGAAATTCTAATACCTGATACTTTCAGGTGTTGTTAGCATTTAAAAAACATACAAATTAGATGTTTGAACTAAAACTAAAATTCATTTTCACAGCTACCTTTGCTGGAATCCTTCTAGTGAGCTAACTGGTCTGAATTCCCAGGGTCCTTTTTAAGGGAAGAGCAGGCCGCCTTGTACAGTTTGTCAAGAGGGAAGAATTGCATGCTAAGAAATACCCCCTTGTCTACCTCCTCTTTTTTCCCCCGATTCCTGTAGTTGACATTGGATGCTGAGATTTCTGTCTATGGATTTACCTTGGGACTAGATTAGTGATGGCCCAGAAAAATTCTCTGCTCTCTCTACAGTCTAACCTCCCCCAGATATGCCCATAGGGTCTGTATACCCTGTTCTCTTGGGGAATGCGTGCAAGCCCTTATTTAATGGTATATGAGGAGTTCCCTCTGGACTTTTCAATCTTTTAGAGTACCCTCACATCTGCACCATGTGCTGWTGTTGCTTTTTCTCCTAAGCAGTAGCTTGTTCTGGAAGGCGAATGTTCTGCCTGGGTTTTTCTGCTCTGCTTGGAGCAGCAACAAGAGATTTATAACAAAATGGTTTCATTATCGTGATTTTTTTTCAGCTTTATCTGGCATTTATTTGAACTTAATAAGTTGATCTGTTTTGTATCCCAATGCAGAATGGGTGCAGCAGACAACATTTACAAAGGCCGAAGTACCTTTATGGAAGAACTGACAGATACTGCTGAGATAATAAGAAAAGCAACTTCAAGATCCCTAGTAATTTTGGATGAATTGGGAAGAGGAACTAGCACACACGATGGAATCGCTATTGCTTATGCTACACTTGAACATTTTATTAGAGATGTAAGTGGTCAATCTGACGCATGCTTGTGAATGCTTTTTCAGCCTGTACTATGGTAGGCTGACTTTGATATGGTGTGTATTTCCTTGTAAAAATGTGGCATGTCTAAACTCAGAGTGTAAGGGGTATGGATAGAGGATACCAGTGCTATGCTGCTGTGTTTAAAAAAATTTAAAGCCAAACCTTCTTATGTGTCTATTTCGTTGTTGTAGGTGGAGTCGCTGACACTGTTTGTCACTCACTATCCCTCAGTTTGTGAGCTAGAGAAGGCGTATCCAGAAAAAGTTGGTAATTACCACATGGCTTTCTTGGTGAATGAGGAGGAAAGTGCTGAACAAAAAGGTACAGTATAAATCCATCTGAGATCTGGCACTACAGGTATAGGCAGAAATTGTAAAATTGTTACAGTAATTTAAACCTCAACATGAAGGTGATACATCCAAACTCACTAGAGTATCAGCCTATACACACATTTTGCAGGGCTTGAAAACTGAACAGCCATTTCTCTTTCACATTTAATATAAGGATGACTGAGCTAGGTCAGATAAAAGACTCACCCAGCCCAGTATCCAGCTTCTCACAGTAGCCAAATACAAAGGATTAGGAAGGAGGGATTAGGGATCAAACATATGGCAACTCTTTCTCTAAGATCTCACTGTCTGCAAACATTTGCTATTTAGGGAGCTTCAAGAGGTAATGTGTTTTCTGGTTTTTAGTATCTTCAATGGGTTTCATTTCAACGAGGTTGTCTATGTATCCTGAGTATCCTTGTGTACTTTTAGCATCTTCATCCTACTGTGTCAAGGAGCTCCAAAATTTAACACTGCATTGTGTGAAGAACCACCTCCTCTTGTTTGTTTTGAAACTCTTTTGAAACAACATGTAGCTTCACTTCATGGTCCCAGTTCTTCAATTAGAAGAGGCAGAGGAATAATCTCTGTTCATCCTCTCTATGCCATGCCTAATTTTGTAGATTGCTTATCATAATCCCATTCAGTTCTGTTCTTATCAGGCAGAAGAGTTACAGCATTTCTTCTTGTCACCATTGCTTTGAAATAGTATTTTCAGTAAAGTTTGTCAGCTTACTGCTTAGCCCTTTTTCTTGTTTGATAATATGTTGAGCAGCTCTGTCTAACTGCAGTGATGATCACTCTTCATGGTGAGAACAGACTGTTACTGTCTGTTTCCTGTCTTTTAACCAATTATTTACAAATGCAAAGGCCTTCCTTTTAGATTATGGCTGCTTAGTTTTCAGAAGAGCATTTGATGCAGGACTCTTGTCAAAAGCCTTTTGAAAATCCATATAGGGTTTATCCACTGGATCTCTCTTACATGGCTTCCAAACTTACAACAGATTTGTGATGCAGGATTTCCCTCCATACAAACTGCTTTAATTTTTTTTTTTCTTGATGTATCAGGTTTAATCAGGTGCTTGACAATTCTGCTCTCATTCTGGTTTTCTTACTTTGCATAGTAATGGCCTGTTCCCTGAATCGTTCCTAGAATTCTTCTAAGAATTGACATGGTATTTGCCATTAACCTTCCCCCAATTCATTCTTAATATTGTATTATCTGCTTACATCATAAACTGATCGGGACAGGGTGCTTTAGTATTTACCACTAAATAATGTATTTAAATAGACAATCTATCACTTTTAAAATGATTTTCGGAGAGTTAGTTTAAAAATTTAGGGTTTGGCTGCAGGGAGACTTCAGCTTTTGTATTCTGTTTAATATTAGAAGCAGGGATGCCTGAAATATGTGTTAACTTTGAGCACAAGTAGTTCAAAGTAATGTTGTGTTTAGGTGAGCACTACCTAGCCACRCTGATGTTCCCAGTTAAGAGCATCACTCTCCTGAGCATCAGCATGTCCTTTTCTCACAGAGTTCATTAACTGAACTGTTGATCTATGATACTCTCAGACAATTGAGATGTTATCAACATTCAGTACTTACTATTCTTTGTGTCCATGAAACCCTATACTTTATGTTTCACTGTGCTGCTTCAGCATTTCTACTTTCTACTTAGTTGACCTGAACCTTCAGGCCCTATGTAGTCTTCACTGTTTTGCTACAGAAAGCTCAATAGGTGTAGTACCACGGCCTGTGAGCAACAAGACATCTGCATTTCTTACTCTGCCTGTAACTAGCTCCTGTTGTCTTAACATTGTAATTGTTTTATTTAAGGTGAGTTTTATGGCATGTTTTTTTCCAATCTTTGACTTGGATCACTCAGATCAAATCAGCTTGAGTCATTAGCATTTATGGAAACCTCCATTGTTTCCAAAAAACTGCATTTTTAAGGCAGAAGAATGAATGGCAGTGAAGGACACCATAGTTTTTCTGCTCTTTACACAAGGTCTGGATTGTGCAGAGGTGCAACAAGGATGTCTAAAGAGGAAGAGGAATGAGTCATCAGATTTATAACGATGGCTCTTATGTTTCCATCTTATTGTCATGCAATAGAAAGAATCCCTAGCGGAGGATCCACCATCCTAACCTTTGGTTTTTCCTAAGCATTTTCTATGGCTCCTAGCCTCCTGGTAGGCAGCAAACTTTTTGTTGTGCTGTAGTTACGGACTTCTTGACTGCGGGATTACTGACATTTCTGTTATTCTGTCATTGCTTAGCAGATGTGAGGTGGAATATCCCAGTTACAGCATAACTAATCAATTTGACATACAAAGATTCTAAGTTTTACACACACACAAACAAGTCTGCTTAATAAGACACCAGGTAAAAGTATATTAAAGGATTTTTTCAGTCTCACAATGGGTAGGTAAAACGTGTGGTCTCAAGGAAACATTTTTCTTTCATATTTCTTCAACAGAATAAATCATACAGGAAGCATGAACAATAATGAGACCACAGTCTTTGCCATTTCAGTCTTTGGTGTACTACATTTAATTAACATAATAGAGGAGGTTTTGATTTTGGTTTTTTTTTTTTAGGATCTGAAGATGAAGAGAATCCTGAATTTATCACTTTTCTTTATCAAATAACTAAAGGAGTCTCTGCAAGGAGTTATGGGCTAAATGTTGCCAAACTGGCAGATATTCCTGAAGAAATCTTGAAGAAGGCAGCTCACAAATCAAAGGAGTTGGAGAGAATAGTGAATATGAAAAGGTCAGAATAATTGTGATCCCACCCCACCCCACCCCCCCTGCCCCCAATGAAACTTCAGCTATGAATCGAAGAGCATTTCACATAATGTGCATTAAAAAGAACAGTAGGAGCTACTTCAGATATCCTCCTACCCTTCAGGGAAGAGACAGTGAAACAAAACTTTGAAAAAAATATTTATGAAATTGTGCTATCCATTTCAATCAAAGCTTTAGATTTTATAGTTAGCTATTATGTCAGAGGTTAATTGCTGCCCTCTGAAACAAGATTGGAAAAAATTAAATGCACGTTGAGCTAACATTAGGAATAAACTGGTTTTTATTTTCTTATGGCAAATACCAGCAAATTTATTCTTTCAGGTATGTATTTTCACTGTTTTCAGGAAGACAAACTTAAAGTGTAACTATCTTCTAATATCTACTTCTGTTCTCACCAGTGATAGTGAAAATATTAATAGATTTAATTTAGAAAGTATATTATCCACTTTAGAACTTGAAATTATATTTGCATACTGTAGTGTAGAATGGAATGTGGATATTCTTCTTCTGGTTTAACTTAAAAATAAATATTTATAATGTATTTTGATTGCCCCCCAAACACACAAAATTTTCCTGAAAGTCTGGGGTTTTTAATGTTTTTCTGATAACCAATTTTCATTTAGGGGTATATGTACCTTATATATTAGAGTAGTTATGAAAATTCCCATGTGTATCAAATAGTATCACCTTTATAAAACCTGTAACATTATGTACATAGTTTAGATATAAATATGTGCTAGTATTCATATTCATTTCCACTGAATTTTTTGTTGTTATTATTTTCAGTGGCAGTCCTATCAGCAAAATTCAAATAGCCCTTTAGGAATATAATAAATCAAGATCTTTGTTGCCTGATGGCCGTAACTAATCCTGACAGAATAATTTCATATGAGAAAATTTTAAGTACTAATTATTTGTAGGTGCAAGCAGTTCGTTTGAAACTTAACAGTGCTTAGCGCTTAACACCAGTTTTTATCCCCTTTTAAGAAAGCAAAATAAAAAAACATTCTATTGAAGATACATGACAGTTTATGGGGAAAATAATGTGGTAGCTTATGTTAATTGGAAATAGTAGTCCATAACTGACAAAAGTAAACAAAGAAATTACTAGCAATGTCTTAACTCTGTTCTTATAGGATACGTAGGGTTCTAAAATCAAGAAAAAATTGTTCAGAAAGGTGAGAGTATAAGCTGGAAGGCCAGAGTTACTGTGTAATAAAATTAAGATGCGAAATAATATAGTATGTCCCTTTGGTTTATCTTCCTTTGTTCTATGAAAATCATGCTAGCATATTACTTGGACAGGGCACAAGTAGAGTTCTAGCATGTCTCCATTGCTAAAAAGAGAGTTAATTGCATACAAAACCTACGAGCAGTAAAAATAGTATGCGATGATGTCATTAGAAGACTGATTTACAGTGCCCATAGTGGGGTAGAGTGAGGGCTGACTGGGCAATCTTAATTATGGGACTTAATTGTGTCCCATTTATCAGCTTTTGCGTATGTAAGCTACCATCTGTATTTTAGCTTTCGTTATGTAATTTGCGTGTATTCCTAAAGTGAAAAAGAATAAATACTTAATCTAAAGCTGTGATGAGTCCTTTATCCTGACTTATCACTAAGGCTGGAAGCCCCAGAACAGCACACTTCACTGCTGCCAGCTGAGCTAGACCAGCGCACGTCCCTGGGAGGGACCAGCTGGAGCAGGGTCCSCAAGCCCGTCTCCTGCAGGCTGCTCGCCCACCTTTTCTCCATGGTGCCAGGGCTGGTTTTTGCATAACCGCAAAACAGGACAGGTCAGGTAGCTGATCCAGCTGAAAAGTCATTCTTTCTCCAATTGATATCACACAAGTTCAATTTCCTGATGTTACATGTGAACAGGCATTACTACCTAAAGAAGGAAAGGGTGGGAGCAAGAAGAGGAGGCGGCCCTTGATTCTGGCAGCAGTTGGTAGAGTAAAGGTAACCTTGAGACTGCAGCCCTGCCTGCTGGACCAGCCTACCCCATCTGAAGTTTGGCACTTTTGCCTCCCCCTTTAATGAGAGACAGTGCTATATGTCAGAGAGACAAGGGACATCCACCACACAGCAGTTGCTAATTCACCGGGTTTGTCCTGTACCAGGTTATTCCTTCATTGTAGACCTCTTGCATGCACTTTGGAGGGAACTTCATGCATCTATATAAACCTGGAGCTCAAGTCAGTGAAAAATAAAAAAACCACCAAATGCATCTGATGATTTCACAGTGCATAAGTTATTGTATTATGTAATTCTTAATTTTTCCAGTTCTCCTATGCAGGTTATTACAGAAATATTTTCTTTTGTATATTCCTGTTTATTTTCACTTGTTGCCATGATGTGATCTAAATGTCAAAGTATTCTTCTATACCTTCTCCCCAAAAGAGACATTAACAAATTTAAAAATGCGTATGGTATATCTGTGGTAGAAAATAAAAATTATCATGATCTTGGGAATCAAACTCAGACTTGTTCGTAGCAGTATACTTGTGCTGTCACAATACCCACAGGCCAGCTTCCTTGTCTTATTTTTTTAAATCACTTTCATATTCTTTAAGAAAATCCACTGGGTAATTCCATCCAGTCTTGACATCTTTGTCGTCAGGAATGTGTGTTAACCCATTTTAAATGTCTTGTTGTTATTTGTCACAGCTCTTATGAGTCCTTCTTAAATCAAAAAATATTAAAAAGAAAATAGAAAGGATGTGTGTACTCATTTATTTTGAAAACGCATTAGCTCTTTATGATTCTACCCATGCAAATTTGTAGGAACAGAATGCTGAAAATTAAACTGTGCAAACTACAACACTATTTATTTCCTTTAATTGTTTACTCTTGCTCAGTGTTTTATTTCATCTTGTCAATGCTTCTGGTACTGTAAGTTAGTTATAAAATTAAATTGCTGACTTTCCTAGAGCTGGACTACATATATTGGAAAATGTTAACTGATTGTTTAAAGATCACATAACGTTTTGAGCTCTGGAAACTGCTATTTTTGACTGTGTGTAAAATTTTGCAGATGACTGTAGGGCTTTCAAGGTTTGATGTGCTTAATCTAAAAATGTGTCTGTATTTTGATTGGTTGTTTTTTTTTTTTTTCCACCCCCCCTTCCCTTCCCCCTCCCCAGAAAAAAGCTAAAGTCCTTTGCTGAAGTATGGAAGATAAATGATTCTCAGGAACTACAAAAATGGAAAAGTATGTGTGAACCTGAAGATGAAAGAAAAGACAGTTTTTAATCTTCAAATCGTGCTTAAAGATGGAAAGTATTTGAGATGCAAAATATAGGTCTGGAGACTAATAGATTCTATAAGGGTGTAGTTCTAGGTGCATTAAGTTGACTTTTCTGCCTCTTGAGAGATAAAAGATGCTGCATTGTGATACGATGTCCCACATCCACTTCCTGATTGTATGTCATTTTCTTACTCCACATTCCTTCCCTGAAGCGGTTTCCACCCTTTTCCTTAATTGCAAAATGTCTACTGGCATTGGATTTAGTTTCTAATATGTTTAGAAAACATGAAAAATTATGTTGGTAAATTATTAGGTAAATCTTTTATAAATAAAATAATGTCTTTTAACTTTATTGTACTTCAATTTCTAAAGAAATATTCCTCTGCATTGGGAAAACCTAGCTGAGTCTTGACTATGCTATACTGCTGTGTAATCAGTAAGAATGAATACCATAAAGAGACTTTTTTTTTGTTGTAGTATTAATGCATTTAAAATTCACTGGTTTTGTAGAGCACCCCCTAAATTTTATGTGCACAGTGAATTTAAGAAAATACGTGTTATGTGGCTGGATAGGAGAGTTTCATTTCTACTGATGAGATTGATGATGGTGCAACTACTAGTTTTCAAAGCAGCAGCACAAAACACGCATTGACGTTGTTTTGTTTTCCCTCTTCTTCATTCTCATGCACGCCTGCTTCCTTTTCAGCTTCAGCCTTTTCTCCTGATCTTGGCCCTCTCTGGCACAGTCTGAAGAAAGACATACTCTAAATAATGTTGGAGTATTGTAAGATGAGGTGAAAGAGGCAATTCAAACTATGCAACTGGCATCCCCAGTGCTCTGTCAAATGCAGCATAAAGCTGGGAAAAACAGAAACGTTTTTTAATTTTTTTATTTGCAGTTATCGAGTCCAAATTTCAAATGGGAATGTGATAATCCAAATCGGTTTTCCTTTATAAACATAACCAGGTGAAATATCTTGCTATGAAAATGGACAGTGATGTTCACATACTTAAACCTTGGCAAATAGTTTGCTGTATTTAAAAAAAAAATTTTATTAAGTGGAAAGAAGTGAAATAAAATATCATCTTGATTTTGCTATAAGGAAAAGAATAAAATGAGGTTTTGTAATCTTTGAGACAGCTGAACGTTTCTTTTTTTTTTTCAGTAAATGAGGGATTTTTTTGCAAAATAATGCATGTCAGATGAATATGACATAATGTCATTGCAGGTGATTGAATTAGCCTTTCCAGTATAGAGAACTTTGTGCAGAAAAGGGTGTAATTTTTTTACCTGTGATAAACAGTTGCTAACCTCCACCAAAGGCTTTTTTCCAGGTTCTTCAGATGACAAAGCATCATTTAAACAAATAGTTTGTCTGCTACTCAAATAGCAGCAATCAATATGAGCATCTCCTTTCAAAGTGTGCAGTATATTTATCTAAACTGGAAGAGCTGAAGAAGAAAATTAGTCTTTCAAGGTGTGGTTACACGTGTATTTACCTATGCCACACATTATGAAGCACAATGAATGTAATACTCCATTATTAATGCACACAGATGCAGTACATTGGGTCTAAGGACCTCTGACCATAGTCTTCAAAGAGAATAAATGAGCCATTACTAAATTCCCATATGTGCTAAATGTGCTTTTAGTGAGACTCTCTTTGCCCTCAAGGGAGCATTCAGACTATGCTCTGACAAGAAGAAAACACCTGTATGCAGCCTAAAAAAAAAGAAATACAATTAAGAATGGGGAAATGTACATGGTGTTACTGGCCCGCGTATACTATCAAGTACAAAACAATTGCAGCAGGATTTTCTCTTAGGGTCTGTGATCATGTTGGAAATAACTTTTGATTTTAGGCCTGCTCAGTTCAACAACAGAGGTTATCTTGCTATCCTGATAAGGTTTCTTCTAGATATGCAAGCTAATTGTTAAGCTACTGTTTTCTTCACTGATGATTATTATAATTCCTAGCAGGTATCTAAAAAGTTATGACCATTTGAGAATGCACTACAAGGAGATGCATACTATTATTAGTTGTGTTTACTGCTGGTTTTAGGATACATTTGTAATGAACCACATAGTACAGTGCAGGTTTATCTAGACCTTGTTCTGCTGATGTAGAGCAGCCATGCTTGTTAGCGGAGTGAGCGCCATGTCACATCCCAGCGTGATTGCCCTCACAAGTTCAGCGCTCACGTGGGTACGTTTGCAGAGCATGAGATTAGGCGTAGTCTAGACAGGCAACCAGACAGACATTCCGTGGCCTTTGGTAGCATAGAGTGCAAGAGGGATATAAAGAAACAAAGAGTTGCTGGAAAACAGGGCAAGGCATTAGTTTTGTAGGTGGTGGGTTTTTTTTTTTTTTTTTTCTTTTTTTTTGTTGTGGTAAGTTGGGACTTCTGTGTCTGTCATAGCAGGAGTCCTTACAAGAGGCAGAAAAATGAGATGTTTTCCTTTTTTTTTTCTTTTTTTTCTTTTTTTCTTCTTTTCTTTTCTTGTGAATTCCAGCACACTAAGCTGCTTCTTAAAGACAATTTGAAGTACAGTTTTGGTAGTAGTGTGATCTTGGAGATGTGCCCTACTTTTAAACCATAGTAATAACATTTTGTCTGTGTGCTGAGTTAGCAAGTTTGATCCTGTGTACTGATGGCTGTAAGGTTAAAGAAGAGTGACCCATACTTAGATGGTCCTTGGTTGTTGTGGGAATTCATGTTAGTCTTGGGTTTGCCTTCAAGAAAGGAATGTCTAAATCTCTTTGTCTAAATATCAGTATTTTTAGAAACCTGCATAGGGTATGGGCTCCTACTGCCTGTGCCAGCATGTTATTGACATCGTTAAAATTTAATATTGATGTGAAAAATACAGCGTTGTGCTATACATAAAGGTACAGTCTCCTTGAAAGACTTTTACACTTTATGGCTTTTAGCCATTTTTTTAAAAGATGGTATTTATCACTTTCTTAAGCTTTTTCATTGTTCACTCTTCCCTGCTCTTAACAAAAATGTTAATGCCTTTGTGCATCTTGTCTTGAATGTATTGCCTTTAGAAATCAGTGCCACAGGTTAGCAACAAAAACTGGTAGACCATTTTGATGGAAGAGAAGGAGAGAGAGGGCTGGATACACTGTCACTGCCTTTTTGTATTTGGTTATATAAGAACATTATTATAGAATACGCAAAGTAAAATACATTACCAGTAGCAATTACCTTTCTTACTGGCATACAACATCTTTCACTGAAGTAATTCTCAAGAGGATTTTTCTTTGTATTGCAAAGTTTTCCAGAAGTATTTATAGAAATGACATTAATTTACCTACCACATAAGTTTACAACATGTATAAATGAATTTAAAGATCACTGAAATGTCAGCTGAGTCAGGTATTGCGATGTCTGTTCACTGCAATGAAAGTAATGTTTATTTATTGAAATTTATTGGAAAGTAAATTATCCAAATATTTCTACTATATGTAAAATTTAGTGAGAATTTAATTCAATGATTTTAACTTCTCAGTAGTTCTGATATAAATGCATGTTTCATAGGGAAACAAAGGTTTGGTAGATTACATTGCACTGAGAGAAGTAGGACTCTGTTCCAGAATCTGGATCACACTTCAGATTGGTTATTGGAGGGTCTCCTCCCCCGGTCTCACCCCGGGTGGGCATTCCAATCTCCTCCAAAATCCTGGCACCAGCACCCCAAGTCTTGGACAGCAATCAGAAAAATAAGTCTGAGCTGCCTGTCTCTTTTCCCCCGTTCAGATTTTAGAGCATATGAATGGATTGGATGGTTCTCATCACCTTTTAATTGTCCCTGAACACAAAGGCCATAGCAAGCTGAAATTTGCCATCTCAGCATAATTCTCCCATCTGTTTTCAAAGCTTTTCTCCATCTCCCTGCAAAACCTCTGGCAATCAAATCTGGATCAAAGGTTTGTTAAATCCGAATTTGGTTCTGGGGGACAAATTTGCAGTCTGCTGATCTGAATTGGGAATTGTAAAAAAGCATATGGCCAGAGCCCAAGAAGGGATTTACAGCTGAACAAGGATGAATTCAAAATTGAAAATCCAGCTGGTAGGTAAACATGGGATTCTGTTGTGAGACCACTTATTTGGATCTTTGACCTGTGTCATTCCAGTGCTGTGACTGTTCTTGTTTTGTAGCTCTGTGTAGGAGAAGCCATGGATTTGCCCTGCTTGGTACAGTCCTGTACTGAAAGTACTCTTGCCAAAATTACAGAACTCTGCTTACCTTAACGATGCTACGTTTGTCATTGTGCATGGCTAAGCACATTTGGGGTGGAAATGCTCCCCTTGCTTGAAATGGTAGATCAGTTTCTTCTTCCTCAGCTGCAGATGCACAAGCTCGATGACTTCCTTAATTACATTATCGATTTTTCTCCTTGCCCAGCCACAGAGACAAATAGAAAGCAAAGGATGTTTTTTAATTTTATAAAATCTTAGAAAACAATTTCTGAAACAGTCATCTTGTTTTGTAAGATGTTAAGTCCTTGCAGGCTGTGCTGTTAACTGTGAAATGGTGTATTTGTCTGAGACTAAACTGGTTTAAGTTGTAAGTGACCTGTGGAGAAAAGGATGACAGTGCCTAAGATACTATTCAGGGGACATAAAAGGTGAACAAGATAAAGCCAGATACAGAAATCTAAGAATAATTAGCTGTTCTAAGAATAATGGCATTAGGAAACAGGATGGTTTCCTCCTACATGGTGTCAGGATTTGTTAAAGAGTGAGCAGGCACCAGTTTGATTGATATTTTGGCTACAGTCTTGCTAGCCAGCAGGTATAGCATGTAAGATTAAGAGAGTTTGCCTGAGGCTGAATTCTGCAGTGAGCCCTTGCGCTGTTGCCCTGGATGTCCAACACGCAGTCTACGTACGGTGTCTTTCCTTCAGAAGTGTGATCAAGAGCATCTTGCCCAAAGTAGTCATAGAGAGATGGAGGTGATGCCTGGTTATGGGATTTGTGTCGCTGCAACCGCAGCATGTGGAGGATGAACTAAACCTAGGGCAGGAAGCACTGCTGCTTTTTTCCAACAGTGGCCTTTCATCAGTTGGTACTTACTAGCCAGCACATGCATCCAGTTTGTCACCTAACTTGCTCACTGCGCTGTGAGGGAGGGCAGGGAGGTAAGTCTGATGGCCCCTCTCCACTTTGTGGGTCACACGCATGACTGCTGTTTTCATCGCTCAGGAAGAAGGAGTTCTTGCCCCATCGCCAGACCCACAGAGGGTCAGCAGAGAACAAAGTTGAGCTCTGAAATACAGAAGTTAGCCAGTCTTTTAAATACGTATATGTAAAATCATTTTCATTGAGGCATAGTTTTCAAATATTTATATTCTGTTGAACTTGCAAGGAATCTGTAATAACATTTTGACTGCCCTCCCTCCAAATGTTTGCTTGTAAGTAAAAGTATTTTTTCAGGTATTATAAAATAAGGTGATTTTTATTTAAAATACTGGTAGCTGCACCTAGTAATAATCATGAAAAATACTTGTGATTTTAATGGGTTTTTAACCTTTTTTTTTCTTCTTTTTTTGTTTTTGTTTGTTTTTTTTTAAGCAGTCAGTTTTTATGACTTTATAATATGCTATAAGAAAAAGGGTGATTCCTGGGAAAGAAGTCATCAGAAAACACAATACACAGCAAATTTTAAAGACACAATCTGTAATAAGGAAGTAGAAATCAGTGTTGCTTTTTACTTATAATAATCCAAATATCTAGGGTGACTTAAAACGCCGAGTGTCCTGAATACCGGGAAGATTACTAGATATAATTATCTCACTCTTATGTAACACAAAAGTTTCAGTAAAGTACTGAGCTTCTCCTTCTGCCTACATATTGAAATATTTCTCTTTGCATATTCCTCTCTGCATAAAGTATTAGAAATTGACTATCATCTTAGAGCATTTCAGAATATCTCATGTATTGTATGAGCTCATATTTATAGTTCCTCTGGTTCAGAGGCGGGGGAAAAAAATCACAGTGCCGTGATGCTAATCACTAGAGGCAAGTATCACTGAACTTAACATGCGGGACCTCCTTTTGCTGGAAGGTTTGTCAGAGTGGTGGACTGGTGGTTGCCTTTACATAGCTGAGCAGGACCTCAACCTCCCCCAGGGCCCTGGTCCTCTGGCTGGACCATGTCACTCAGAGGAGGAGAGGGAGAGGCGGGGGGGAACGCTGTCCCTCCCTGGACATCAGCACGGTGAGCCTGCGGGATCCAGCGGGGCAGAGGGACCAGGCTTGCACCCTGGGAGGATTGGGTTGTTTAGTCAGCTGAGATTCCCACTGCCAGGGAGGAAGGGAGAGGGGAAAGGTCTGTTCTCTGTTTAGACCGAGTTGATCCACCACGGGGGACAAAACTGCAGATGGGATACACAGGGCAAATATTTGTTTTGCAGTGAGAAGGCTAAAGATCGTTCGTTAGATCTCTACTTAGATGTGCTAACTCAGCAGCTTGTCAGCCCCCCTGTGTGCCTGAAACCTCTCACTCGCAATCACTGGAAAAACAAGTGCTTCAGTGAGAGCAATCAAAGGGGAATGGAGGGGATACTTAAGCAGAAGGCCTTGAAACAGCATTTTTGTCTTGGTTTAAGTCAGCCTACCCAAAAAGTGCATCACAAGCGAGTGATAAGACTTGTAATTTGGATTTTTTTCAAAACTGATCTCAAAGTAAATAAGTTTTAATAATGCTAAGTACACAACACTAAGGTACACTGAGCTGGCTTTTCTGTGCAGTCCAAGAATATTCCCAGCTATTGGACTGTCACATTGCAAGCAGCATGGTGTCCCGTGAGACCACCCTCTTCCCAGCTGGTTGGTATCTCTGGTGTTTATATTCTCCTTGGTTATGTTTTATGCACACTTTGAGTTAATCTCATTTCATTGTCCCTCACTGTGAAAGTATTTCTGTATAAAGTGAAATACTGTGCTCTGTTTGCAGTACTTCACTTAAGCAAAGACAGTATTAATGCATAAGTAGCTATATTAAATGAGCTGATCTTATATGCAAGTTCCTATTCTTAATAGCTTCCACATAGGAAAAGAAAACTTTGCTAACCCTTTAATTAAATTTGCAAACTAAAGCTGGGTCAGCCTTTGACACTTATTTTTTTGAGAAGCATTTAAGTCTTAAAAGTAAGCTCAAGCCCATGGCCAATGATACGTTTAGTCTGACATTGTGTTATGTCCAACAAGCCAGCAGGCTGAGAAGCTGTAGCTTTCCTTCCCCCTCTGTCCCCAGCAGCAGGAAAAAAATCTCCACCCGTTTCCCAAGTGATGGTGTAGCATGCAGACAGCATGTATGCAGCTGCGTGCATGGCACTCAGATTTTATCTGTTCCCACAGAGTTTCATACAGGAGTGTCTTAATTCCCCTTTGGATCTCTCCAAGGCACCTTTGCATCATAACATCCTCTCTACCATTGCTGCCTGATTTCCTTAGGACATAGCTTTACTCCCCTGTTTAATAGTTCTAACAGGCTTTGTAGTCTGTTCCTCATATCCACCGGTTGTTTCTCAGCCAGTATATGCTACAACCATCTCATCTATCATTGCCTATAATTCTGCTTCCTCCCGATAAAGGTGGAGGGTGTTCAACAAAAAATAAAAAAAGCCCTTGATCCTAAATTTAAACTTTCCTCTATACAGCAGCACCTTGCAACTAGTTCATTCTCCCTCCAGTAACCAACTGCAGGCATTTCAGTGGAGGCTACAACAGTGCTCTGGATTTTATATTCCCAACGCTTTAATGTAAAAATGTTTCAATACATTCCTTCATTGTGCTGTTCCTTAGGCCAGCGTGTTCTGCAGTCTCTCCCCCAGTTTCTGAAAAGACCTGTCCACATGCCTCATAATCAGATGCAGGATTGATGAGACCAGTCACACAGTAAACAAGCTGTTCGGTTGCAAGGATCTCTTCCCTGCAGATTGGGAAAGGCTGGAGCACACGTGTGCTTCCCTCTTGCCAGGGTGAGTGAGTTTACTGCTATCTGCAGTTTCTTAGCAGATCCTTAATTCTAAAAGTTTAACCTTCAGGGCCCCTTAAAAAGGTTCCCAGGGACTTCAGCGAGAGTCGATTTAGATTCGAGGTTAGAAATTGGTTTGTTATTTCCCCTGTGTTTCACAAAATCTCAGCTAGCATTGTCTGTATAGCTTTGTTTTTAACTTACACATTTAATTGTTTTTTCCTTCTGTATTTTTGAAATGTAGGTAAAAGAACGATAGGGAGAGGCATTTTGACTCTTCCTCCACCTTTACAGTAATCCTTCAATACTTTGCTTATCACCATGGTACTGGAATAAAGGAATATCTGAAATTGTATTTTCAAGTCTCAACCTCACTTGGTTTTTCAGTTTTAGAGCCCCTAATTTTTGAGGCAAGTTGATAGCAAGTGGCCCAGTGCTGTACATCATTTTTCCTTAGCTTTCTTGACAGATCTGTGATCACTATTAAGCATTTAAAATTTTTCCCT
The DNA here is from genome assembly GCA_035582835.1 of Phoebastria nigripes. Taxonomy (NCBI): domain Eukaryota; kingdom Metazoa; phylum Chordata; class Aves; order Procellariiformes; family Diomedeidae; genus Phoebastria; species Phoebastria nigripes. The sequence goes on along the minus strand of JAYKAV010002796.1, from coordinate 656,415 downwards.
TTCATTTCCTGTTCCATTATCTTTTTGCATTGTAGACAGCTGCCTTGTCAAGCCCTTACTGAAAGTAGATTTTTTTTCTTTTGAAATTGTTATTGTGTTTAAAACCTCACTAACTTCCTATAACAGACCTCACAGTGAAGCTGACTGTTAACATACAAATGCAGCTGCCCRGTGTTACAGCGGGAATTGGCTAGACAACGGGAAGCACAGTGTTGCAGTGAAAACGGAGCAAAGAAACTCTGAAGTTGACTGAGCACACTAATATTGTGCATTAGCGAACACGGAACGTTGCTCTTACAGAGCCTTCTATTTAGCACTGAGCAGGTGGGCACTTCTCTAGGCTTGGACACAGCCACAGTCTTGGAGGAGAGGAGAAGGTGGCTGTGGTAGCGGCGTGTAATGCAAATTCGTGAGGTTTCTGAAACCTCATCTTTCCCTTAGGAGATTTACAGTGGCTTTCTGTGTGACTCATTGCATGTAGAAGATATCTTTTCCCCAGTGAAGACCACATATCCTGATAGAAGATTTATGCACTGTATTTGGACTGGGTTTGCAAGTGAGGAAATGATTGCTTATTAAAGGACCCAAGGCAATATAACCTTTTCTTTGCTGGCAACATGAGGCAGAAGTGTCAGAACAGTTTACAGTGTTCCAAACAGGGAAAGGAGACGAATTATTTGCAAGAACAAATACTGGTCCTGCACCACTGTCGAAGTGGTCTTGTCACAGGTTATAAACTAAACAGTATATGCGCTGGGGAGTACTTGCCTTAGAGGTTTACAAGCTATTGCAAAGGAAGTTAACTGACATCCTTAGGCTGCATGGAAAAGTGCACTTTTTGTTGCCTGACTCCATTCTTCTTTCAGAAACTGAGGGCTATACATTTTGTACATGCCTTTTGACTGTCCCAAGACAAGCACTGTAACTGACTTCAACTTTGGTCTATTTACACTTATGAAGAAACTGATACTTAGGTAAGAGTTCATACTGCTTTGGAGTTTACAGTTTTGTGACTGGAAGTGATTCTCCTGAAATAAATGGGATTATAAATGAACTGAGGATAGAATTGCCTTTAAAGAAGATACAACATTTTCAACAAGTGCCACCAAAAAGGCATGAAAACAGAATATTTGTGTTGTATCTCTATTAGACTCTGTAAGTCCCTGCCTTACAGATGAGGCTGGGCAATTTCAGCCTAGGTCAATGTTCTGACATTCATGCATCGTAGACAAGCTACTCTAAGTTATGGCCTCTGTGGAGGTCTCCCACCACTACAGAAGTATTTGTGAGTCTACTTTTACTCTGGATGTACTATGGACAAGAGATGGACACAATCATCATCTCTCATGTCTCCCCTACACCTTCCTCTTTCAAGCCTTGAGTATTTTGTGAACGTATTGGCCAGTTTCAATCCATATCTCAAAGACGTGCTCCTAACAGTGCACAAGGAAGCTTGGTAGTTGGGGAGAGAAGACCCACATGAGTCCAAAAGACCTGCTGGAGAGGAGCAGGCAGGCATCGAGCCCTTCTCCTCTTGTGAGGCCACAGTCAGTGAGCCCACCAGCACGTGCAGGAGTTGCTCTTGTGCAGCCAGGCTACCTGTGCATGCAAATGCCTCCACCAGGCAAGAGGGAGCCAGCTGCCATGGGGAGGGTATTTGGGAACAGGGTCAGGAGGCTGGAGGAAGGAGGGCTCTGCTCTTTCCATTGATGATGGGATGACATTAGAAATCTTTCCTTGAGGCGCAACTATGTTGTCAAATAACAAAAGTTTGTATAAGCCAATTCAGTATATTGTTCATATATATACATACATACATGTATATATTCTGAAAGCTATGTTCTCACTTGTTAGAAGCAATTATTTTGAAAATACATTGTTCTAATTAAGTTATATTCTTTCTATATGCAACCATTTAAAAATTCCCATTGGATTTCCTAGCACTGCAAATACATGTGTGAGTCCAGTCCAAATTTTTTTAATGACAAATGTCATGCCACAGTATTGGCAGATGTAAAGGGCATGAGTCAGCTACCTGAACAGAGACAACTAATGCCATTTGAAATGCCCTGGGATAGCTGAGACATCCTCATGAGGCTGGCAGATGTGACAAAGCATATAGGGAGGACCCAAGCTCCTCTGGTGTGGGTCTTGCCCTGGGGCATTTCAGAGAGGTTGGCAACACTATGGTTGCACATATTTGGGCAAGTCAAGCCCAAAGAGACAGCAAATTTCCTGCCTGATGCTACTCTGCCTAAGCATTTCCATGGTTGTGTTTGCAGCTTATTTCATTGAGCAGCTGTTCACTGTTTGCATAGGCACCTTCCTGCAGTGTTGACGTGCCAAGTCTCCTTTTATTCATCTTTGACCATCTATCTCTAACCCACCTCAGATGACTGTACCAGAACATCAATACATTGGATCACAACCATTCACATGCAAAGGACCACTCTCAAAAAGTTTTTTTTAAGATTAACTTCTAATACCTTCACTACCATGGTTCACTTGTGTTTCAAAAAGTAGATATTTGTGTGAAAAAGTGTTGAACTAGATTATACTGCACTGATGGATTTATTTATGCAGTAAAATTCATACTCAGTCCCCAAGACCTGCAAGTTTTGTTTCAGTGTTGTGACATGTCACAGCAGCCAGAGGTGGCAAGGATTTAGTCATCCGTGCTTCTCAAGTCCATTCCAGGAAGAGCGCAAGGCTGAAAGGTCCTTTTACTCTCAAGAGACCTCCATGTACGCGAACTTTCTATCGCATTAAGTTTGTCCCTGCCTCTCTAAGCTGCTAAGTAGCTTCAGTGCGTGGCACATTGGTGTATAACATTTTTGAGCACTGCTGCCTGCTTTAAGCTGTGTCATGGATAATACCCACTCCTTGGCTTTAGAGGCCCAAGATCCCTACTGCTTCTTGAACATGACCAACAATAATTGCCACTGAGAGACGGCTTGTCTATTTTGATTGTTACCAAGGCTGCTTTTTCCCCACCCCCATTCACCAGGAATTCATATTGCACTATAAACAAAATATAGTTCAAGGATTTTTTTATTCTGAGTGGCAAGCTGCCTGTTGCTATGTACAAAGTGAAAGCTTTCAAGAGGGCACTTTATTATGACCTTCACAGAAAATGCAAAACTAATGTATCTAACTCTCAGCTGAGGATTGTTTATGTATTGCAGCAGTTAACTGTTGGCAGAAGCCTTCACCTCGCACATAAACAGTAGGTAACAGTCTGTCAGTCATCTACTTTAAGAGTAGATATTGTTTGGATAGCATTGGCAGCAATTTCATATTTGTGCAAACTTGTCAGGGTAAATCTCTCCTAGGTGCACAGAATGAGTATTTTAAACATTCATGTAAGCAACAGCATTATCAACTGTTTAGAGCCCAGAACTGGCATTTGCCATCAGAAATCTAGATTCTCTTCTCAGGATTGCTCTTCACTGCTCATTCATCTTGGCTTCCTCTCCTTCATCTATGGAAAGGGAGATAGGGCAGGTCTAATTCAGGGTGGCAATGCAATGAATGTTTAGTATATGCTTTCTTGTGACGTGCCTTATGAAGTGGAAAGAAGCTGCTCCTAGAGACAGCAGTGTGTATGGGTAGAGGTTAATCAGGAAATTATTTTCAGCTGAGAGCTAGCTTACATAAAAGCATGTTATACCAAAGAATGCTTTGCATCTTTATCTCTTGTCTAATTTTTCCACATCACTTTTCATGTACTGAATCATAAAAAACTGGGACAAGATTCCCATGCCAAAGCATGGGTTTAGGCCAAAGAGGTCCCCCTTGCACGAAGGCCAGGACGTGGGAAAAGAAAATGTCCAAATATGCTCCTTTAGTGTCTGCTCTTTCCTGCATGTAAGTTATCTTCTCCGGTGTAACTTTTTTCCTCTACCAGCAAGTGCAACGGCACAGTGTGCTTTGCCCAGTCTAACAGTCCAGAGGACCAACAATCTTCTCCAAAACCAGTCACAGGTTGGGAGCGAGATATGTGACATGTGGCATGTTAGAAGAAAATTCGGGTCATGTTCCCTGCCTTTAAGTTCTGTCTCTTCTGTCTCTTTTTGAACTTATTTCAAGTGAATACCGAGGACTATAAAAGAGGGGGGCACTCAGGAGTGTGTGGCTAGCCATGACTGGCAGAGGCAAGTCCCAAATTCTTCCTTCAGGCTGGTTCTGCCGATGGGTCAGGATTCTCCCCATGGTGCAGTGCTTTTGACAAGAGTCGATATTATGCAGCAAGTAATTTTTTTGCTGAGTAATTTTTGTGCCAGTAGAAATGCGTGAACATAGACAAAGGAATGTCAGATGAAAACCTGGACTGAGTGAGACTTGAAACCAATTGTCCTGTTGTAACACAGTCATGGGCTTGGTTTGGTCCCACTGAGAAGGTGAGGTGGGACTGGTTGATCTCACTATTCCTGCTGAAGCATCTTCCCTGGTATCACCTGGTATGTTGCCCACCTGAGCACAGCTGGTTCCTTTCTTGCTAAGCCATGTTCTAGCTTATTTACTTGCAATGAAAGTCAAGATTTAATCAACATTCATATCCAAGAGCTCCTAAGTGGCATAGTGAGTGCTTTGCTCCTGTCACATCTGGAGAGCTGGTGCTTAAGAATGACCCAAGGCAAAGTCCTGGTTGCTCTGGGAGGTGGATCAGGACAGCCCCAAATCATGCAGTGATGGGGCAACAAGGAATTCAGAGTACTGCTTAAAGGGTCCTGCTGACATCCACGTTTGCTGTACAGCAGCTCTATAGTGCTGGAGACAATTAATGTTAAACTCATTATCTCATTGCTTTACATGAGGAAAAAAGTCCCATTGTTTACAGATAAGAATAAGGGATACTTTGTTAGGTTTCTAATTTGCATAATTAGAGGTATGATCTGTTTTTTTCTTAGTAATCTTGAGAGCCTTGCTCTTATTTATGCTGTTATATGTGAATGAAAGAAAGCCTGTTTCTGTTCTCATACCTTAAAAAAAAAACGTCATTTTTGCATCTTGGGAATGAAGTCACTTCTCCGGATTTGTGGAGCCATCAGGACATAAAGCAGCAGCTTTTCAAGGCAATAGCTAATAATAACACCTCACTTCTCCCCACTCCTCAATCATGAATTGTGGTAAGTGCTGTGTAAATCAGGAAATAGACAGCTGCTATCACGGAGAGGAAGTAACTGCAGGCTGAGCCAGCCAGAGCCCGCGGTGAAAAACACCATTTCTAAACAAGCTGTTTCAGGAAGTCCTATGTGACAAAACTTCCAAGGAAAGAAACAGCATTCATGAGAGGACAATCAGATTTCTTTAAGGCTCAGGACAACCACTAAGGAGTACGATAGGAAGGATTTGTCCAGGATGAGCTATGTAGAACAGTCCCCTTCTTCCCAGCACTAATGCTGAACCATGTTATCAAAGCAGTGCTTGAAAAGGAAACTTGAAACATTTTCTTTTCATCATGCGTCTGTCTCCTCTTGTAATGCGTTTAGAGGAGCAGGTATTGTCTTTGCTGATAGGTTTAGGAGATTCAATTTTCTTGTGCAGTGCTGTCTCCTTCAAGGCTTGTACTGCTTATATTGTGCTTACAAATGTCACCTGCGGACCAGAACTCACCAATATTTGCTTAGGCTTGGATAAGAGACAAAGGTAAAACCAGTCACTGGTAGTTAAACAGTTTGGGCTGACACAAGCTGCATCTTCCCAAATAATGAGGATGAGAAGCAACAGGAGTTATTAACAGTCCTAGGGGATTCTCTGTTGCTGGGTATTTTTTACATGTGAGTGGATGCCTTTGTAGAAGAGATAGAAATTGATTGAAGGTGGTGTTCTGGATTGTGATATTTAAAAAAGCACACTGCTTTTTCTGCAGAACTGTAATTGTGATTCAAAAATACAGATAAAATCAGAAATAAGGGAAACATACAATGAATAAAGAAGGTGTGGGCTGGAAGCTACATATGGGCAAAAGTAGGTGAGATTAAGTTTAGTTTAAATAGTCCACAGCACTCATGGAGGAAAATTCCTGTAGCAACTGAAAGATGAAAATAAACATTCACAATACACTGTAAGCTCTGCTGCAAGCATATATGCTGACATTTTTGTTTTTTCACTTTTCTGGATTTCTCCTTCTGCACAGCTTTAGTTCTCAGATTGTCAGACACCAAAACCACTTTCCCCCAATTAACAAATCAGCTTGTTTAACTTGCTCAGAAGATCCACAGATGGATTATTTCAACAAAAGACATAATAAAGAGATTCATTATAAAGGTCACAAATGAAAAAAATTACTCTGTTTCTCCCGGTTTCAAGGCAGAATCTTACCACCTCAGTTAGCAAAGTGTAAGGGGGGGAGAGTTTTCACAGCAAATAAAGGGATATTAACTTTCTTTCAGCATATGGAAGCTGCAGCATCTTATAACTCAGCTAAAGTTGTTAAGAACTGAAATCAACCGATGCAATACCATCTCAAGGGTTTACAGATGAGTTTTTAATGCATTTTGCAAATAGAATCGTGTTGATTTCTTTCAGAAACAATGAAAAAATCCATCTACTCTTGCTAATAAAACCACAGTATATCTCACTACAGTTATGGGCTGCAAATTAAATTTATTTTTCACAAAATAAATTATGTTATGTCAAGTTGCTAGAGTGAACAATAGTTATTGTCAGGAAATAGGTTCAGATAAGTTGTACAAACAACACTTCCTCCCTTGGATTTTCCTAAATTGAAATTGCAGATTGTGGCCTGGGGACAAAGTGTACCCTGAGCTCTCGAAGCAGTGGGAGATTCAGTTCTGGCTCATTTCCTTGGGGTCTCAAAGGGTGTGAAACTGCCCCTGGCAGACCAAGCCCACAAATGTTCCCTGCTCGCTTTTGTCCTGAGCCAGTCCTGCAGGAAATCAGTCATTGTTGTTAGTGATGCTACCCACGGTACTTTGCTGTTCTTCAGACAAGGTGTCTGCACAGAAGCAATTATAGCGTGGGTTACACAAAATCATCTCCTCTACCCTATCTCGTAGCTGCAGAGCTCCTAAGAGGGGGACTATGCCCACCAAAGCCCTGATAGAGCACCTATTAGGCTAACTTCAAAAGCACGAAGACTTGGGTCTTTTTTTTTGTGTGGTCCTCAGCAGAGAAACAGCCATGGAAATAGTGTCAGCTGCACAGTGCAAAACATCTTCCGATTAGGCTGTTTTGACTAAGAGCATAAAGCATAAACCAGTGACACTGCGCTCTGCGGTTGCATCGCCTTCTGGTTTCCCTGTGGGGAGGGACCCTCTGGCTGACAGTAACTTTAGACACTGCAAACCTCTTCYCTGCATTTACTGCTATAAAAACAAGTAATTAGTGCAGTAGCACAAGTCTTTTCTTATTTCATGAATAAAGGATATCAGTAATTAGATTTTCCTTTCTCCCCATACGGCTAAGCCAGTACAGCAAAAGTAACAGAATAAGTAGAGTTTTGCACAGACTGGATAAAACACAGTTTGTAATGAACATACAATATGCAGAAGTGTCAGATGGTCAGCTGAAGGGATATGACTGTAGAAAGAGTCCAGCCACAGGGGACTGTTTAGTTTTCTAGATCAGTTATTCAAAACCTGCTGGTGCGTTTAGGGAATTTCCCACAGGGAATGAGGAAGAGGAAGAGAAGCTGTCGGAGAGCRTGGCTGCTTCTGCCCATCCCCTCTCGCCATCAGGTTTCCAGCTGGCATGAGTGTCAGGAGTGTCTTGGCACTGCTGCCGGGCTGCAAGGAGGAGACAGACACCGTTACTCGGGTTCCTTGAATTGGTTATTGGGGGTTATTTCACCCCCCTCWGTGCATCCATCTCCCATCTACTGCCAGAAACGTTGGAGAAAAGATGGCACAAGCCATTCTGCCGTCATCCTCCAATTCTTCAGATGCCTGAGGTCCCTTTCCTTATTCCTTTTCTCTTCTCAGGCAGGTAACTAGCTGGACAAAAATTACTAAAACTGCAACGTTTCCTTCTGCAGATATTTACTGAAGCTTCTGCATAATTGTATGTAACGTTAGTTGGTCATTAGCCATTGCTCTGTAGTTCCAGGAAGGCATTTTAATCAGTTAATAAATAAATATAGTTCCTTAAGTAATAGCTATTATCTCAAACAGCCATGCACAGGTTATTCTTGCAGTTCAAAGTCACCTTTAAAGTTATTGGCAAAAGGTCATATATAAACACCCTCTCACTCCAGCTGTAATTCGACTGTTTCATGCTATCAGGCCTACCAGAGAAATAAGCACTAAAATGATGTTATAGAAACTTACACTAACATTCTTCTGGAAAAGAGTTATTATTAAGTCTAAGATCTGTCTTGTGAGCAGAATTCACTGAATTTTCTGAACAAAAGCTTACATTTGAAGACTAAGGTGGTGCAGCTAATCATGTTTAAACACCATTAAGACAAGAAGGAAAAGAGACAGTAAGGTCAGCTCTGGAACTGCAGGAGAAGTCACTCAGTCCTATACATGCTCTGCAGCCAGAGRGTGCCGAGTCTTCCAATGTTTTAAAATTTAAATTCAGCAGTGAGGTTTTCTTGGCAATTTATGCAAATTGGGGTTTCATTTCATTAAATGCAATTGTGTCCCCTCCAGAAACCTACTGGTCCCACTTCAGAAAAGGTGCGGTTTCACAGTTGGCTTAAAATGGTCTAAGACACGTTGCTGCTGATAGAAGGTGGTGTCATCCTCCCACTCCAAGCCCTGGACTACCTCTTTTTTGCATCAGTGCTAGCAACTGAGTGACTGCAAGGCAAGAATTACTAATAGTTTTATTGCTCGTTTAATTTTCAGGCAGATGAGCAAGCTGGACCAACTTACCATACAGCCGTGGGATTGCTATTGCGTCAATAAAGCAATTAGTGAAAATGTGTAGCTGGGATACGGGAAAGAAAATGGGCTAAAATGAGGGTAAAACCACTCTTTTAAAAAATGATGCAGTATTATATCAGCTTATGCTGAATGAAGTACTACATTTTAAGTGATCTGCAAACCTGGGTGGCCTCCAGCTCCAGTTCCACAAGTGTGTTTTTCCAGAAAAATATCTGTGCTGCCAAAAGAACTGGTCCTACTCTCCTCTGTGCTGTTCCCTCCCTTGCAATGGCCAAACATTTGTTTGATTTTGGGGGACATGAATTGCATGTCCCCAAAACTGAACAATTTGGAATTTTTCTTTTTCTTCCAATGTTACAGCAACAGTTTATCCTATAATCTGGTTTAGGTGGCAGTTTGCAGAAAAAAAATCCAGAGCTAGTCATCAATCATAAACTGAATATGAGTCAACAGTACCATGCTGTTGTGAAAAAGGCAGACGTTAGATGAAGCTCTGTAAGCAGGAGTGCATCCTGCAAGACAGGTGACGTCACCCTCCTGCTCTCCTCAGAGCCGGTGAGGACTCGGAGCGAACGCCTTGTCCAGCTGTGGGGACCATATCAAGAGAGACATGGACCTACCGGAGTGAGACCCAGAAAGGGACGTGGTAACGATGAGTTATCTGGAAACAGGGCCAAGGAAAGACTGTGCAGTGGTTTAACTGGAGAAAGGAAGACATGGCGACAGTCTTCTGAAAGGTAAAAGGCAGCTGCAAACAAGGACCAGCCTGTTCTCCATGTCCCATGGGGATATGGAGAGGCAGAGGCTTAACATTGCAGGAAAGAAGATTCAAGTTATACATTAAAGGAAAACTCCTGAAGGTAAGGTTAGCTGATCACTCGAATAGACGGTGTGGAGCATCTGGGAAAAAATCCAAAGTCTCAGAGACCTCTGAAGCTGGGGAGATAAACATCAGTCAGGGATGATGCTGGCTTTGCTGAGTCTGTCTAGGGAAGGGAGGGGATTAGCTTTGTAAGTCCTTCCAAGCTCTGTGATTTAATCATATCCTAGTTAGTGTGTACGTGTGGGTTTTTATACACACATGAATGAATAATATATTCCTACATCATGTACTACTATCTCTGTGTTTTGCAATTATTGTAACAAGCCCTATGATTTCAGTAGTCAGGGAAGACTGGTTTCCTGCAAAACCCTTTCTCGAAGGCTAGAAAGTATAAGTGGTTTTTTCTTTTTGTCACAATAGGAAAAATTTTTTGGAACTGCTTCAGGACAAAAAGATCAGAGGGTGTTCATTCTTGTAGGACATGAATTTGATGATGCACATCTTTTCTGTCTCTTACAACATTACCTAAATTATAAAACTGTCTTCTGAACTAAGAGTTACCTGGGTCTTTTCAGCACAAGCTTCCCCCCACTTCAAGAATTCAAAGCAGAGAGGTTGAGGGGAGAGCCATTTGCTCTATTTTTGCTAATGAATTTTATGCTTTCTTGAAAAATAGCAAAGAGAGGAGGACAAGAAGAGCACTGAAAACTGAATGCTTTCAGTCAGGGCTAGCAGGTAGTCACAGACAGCATCACATCATTAATATGCACTCAGCCTGCGAGCGCTACAGCAATAGCAAGTCCACATCAAAGGGGCTGGGCAAGTACAGTTCAGAATGGACACAGCATCAGCCAACCCTTTTTGCAAGGTCGGTGAATAGGTCTGTTCGGGGCTGCGCGTACAGAGTATTTGTGGCCAAGCAGCATAAGCCATGGCAGAGTCATGCTTGCAGAAACTCGTGCAAGTTTGTGACGTGCAGAACCCAAGGAGATGCCACTGAAGATGCTGTTTTTGTAAAAGAGGGGTGGCAGAGCTGCCACTTGCATTGAGTGCCTTTGCCAGCTGGGTTACCTCCTCAGACACAGATGAAGAAACAGCACTGCCTTTCATCCCAAGGATGACTATGGTCTGGCTTTTCTGTGCAAGCCTATAAATAGGCTGTATCAAAAAGACAATTTTGTTTTCCAGGCCCTTTGAGTCTTTATGGTCTCCTTTTTAAAAAAAAAAAGCTCTCAAGATAGAGGCAAATGCGTTATCAAGTTTGTACACATGTTTTGTTGACATGTGCCTAAATGCTACTACATACTGATTGATTCATTTGGGGGAGGCAGGAAACAGTTGTAACAACTCTTCTATCCATATGTGACATGCTTTGCTGCATTATGACACTACATCTTCACTGACTTCATTTTTTTTTAAATCATTTTTATTTTGATTATATGATTGTCTTTACCACAAACTGTGTTTAGCCAAAACTTTAAATATAATTGATTATAATGAAAAATGTGTTTAGGGAATAAACTCTTGTTTATAATGCAAATAGATTCGTATTTCTGCTCAATTTTTCTGGGTAGATGAGCACTGCAGGAAATCTGTGCATCTGTATTTTTGTTTGATTAATTAAGAAGATTAGCTCAGAAAAGGGTGTTTTAGAGGTAGCAGAATAAACRGGCACTTTGAGACTTTATTATCTTTCCTGAACATTTTCTTTTTGAAGTGTTTTGCTGTATCTGGGAAGAAAATAGCCCAGAGAACGACAGCAGTGACTATTATGAAGAAGTCAAAATGAAACCAGCATGCTGTTACTTCGTAATTTTGTTTCGTCCTTGCCTACCAAACTCCTTTACCTAACTCCTTTTCTTGTCTGTTCCTCAGTTATGCTAGTACTTCTAATTTTAACAGCTATTCGGATGCATATATGTTAATAGACTTATATAATTTATACAGTACATCCCAGTAAGGCTGACAATGTAGAGCTCACAGCTCAATTCAAGCTAAAGCAATAAGTCAAGAAAGCACAGCATAAAAATGGTGCAAAGAGAAATGAAATCAGAACAATACTTTTTATATAAATTATATATATTTCATCTATATTTCATATCCATTTTTATGTAATAACTCAATTTTAGTCATATCTGATGGCTCTAATTTTAGGCAATTAGTATCTTTTAACTGTTATGGAAGAAGGGAATTTTGATGAAAAAAGACAGAGTGGCATAGAACAATAAAACCACTGTCTTTATATATAACTATCTGTGTATATATGTGACATATCCAAATGTGAGTCAATCATTTATCACAGTTACAAAGTATTCTCGCAGCCATAGATGAACAGGCAATTGCAACATGATAAAATTAGTCCAACTGTGATGGTTGCCGAAAGGTCCTGCAAGCATGTAGGTAGGATTAATGATGTAGGATTCATTTCATTCCTACCTACAGAGTAAGGAGCAAAAATCAGCAGGAAAACGCTTATCCCATTTTGCTTTTAAAAATGCTATCTTCTGATCATTTAAGTACTGTCAGTAGTACCATAGATGGGCTGGAATAGGGGCAATGAGATGCTAAATGCACCAGCCTAAGCCTGTTTGCACTTGGAGGATTTCCCAGGGGGGAGTTTCTCCCCTTTTTTTTTTTTGAGCTTTACACCAGAGGAAGATGGCTGTAAATGGGAGGGAATGTGACTCCACAGATGTACAGCGCATGCTGACCTCCTTCGTGTTATTTCTCTTCCCCCTTCCCATAGCTGTATGTGTTACCAAACTTACTAAAAAAGGAGAGGCTGCATTGACTCGTTTACATTGCCTACTGACCAGATACCAGATAACAGTTCAGAGATAAATGAGCAATCATTTACTCTAGTGGAAATTTTATAACTTAGAGCAGGATTTGTCCCAATTACTGTCATTTACTGAATATGAACCAGTGACCTGAGGGCGTAAAGCTCTGTATCCCATTACTAATTCCACGAGCCATTCACTTACCTCACTTAGAGCATTTTAAAAGCTTTTCTGAAAAAGAGATTGGAAGACTTTCAGTATGTGGCTATTGGAGGGACTGAGAGGAATAACTTGGGAGTTATTCTCCCCTCCTGTACAGACCCCAAACTTGTTGCAGCCAAGCTGGCTGCCTTCTTTTGATGCTACCTGAGAAACACGTAACAAAACTCTTATCAAAACAATTTCAATACATGCTGTGCCTGCCAAGAAAGTGTCCTATACTCTAGACCTCTCATTTTCCTTTCTTTCGATTACACTGCTTGTCAACTTGCATTACAGATGAGTAACACAGAAACATAAAGACATACCCTCCGGAAGAAAAAAATTCAGTTTTATAGGATGAACAGGCTTAATCGTACATAGTAATTACATCAGTAAGTGATAACAACTATAGTATCCTAGAATGCTCCTCAAATCCAATGGTAGTAACACTTAAAAGAGAAATAAATACATAAACAATAAAGATCATTACAATTCATACTGAGAAATACACTTATAATAGAAAACTTTCTGTCAAAAAGCTCAGAAGCTGTTTCTTTGGTATACAGGTTAAAATTTTCTCAGAAGTCAAAACACTGTAGATGCCATGGAGAAGTACACAGGATGTATTTTCCTTCAACATTCTGGCAGAATGGGACAACCAGTCATCTGAAGCTCTTCCAGTGATTTCTCACTGACGTACCTCAAAGTGCTTTACAAATAAGTTCATGTATTTATTCCCACTGTATTGAAACTAAGGCGCAAGGAAATGCTATAACATCTCTAAGGCCAGTGACTTTCATCTCGGGGGAGAACCAAGGTGTCTTAAGTTCTTCATGCTGGAACTGGTGGTGATTTTTCTAAGATGTGGTTCATTAAAAAAAATTTGTTCAACTAGCAGTAAACATTTTGAGGAAAGGATAGTATTTGACACGTTTGACCCTAGACTTTTTGAAAGAATTTTCAAATATGTAAGACCCTTTGACTTTTGCAAAACCAAACCAAAAATACCTGAATTTTCCAGGCTGTTTAAATTGCTGAACAATACAATTTCCCTAATCCATTTCTTCCCCAGAGTTTTGGAGAATAACCTTTTTAGAGATTTCTGCACTGAGCACAATTGATGATGGATAATTTTTTTTTAAATCTTAAAATTGGGAAAATGTTTCTCACCCAGTCTTACACTGTAGGTTTCATATCCTTACTTTACCTACACTGCAGGCTCATGTACCTATAGAATGCGTTAATTGCAGATCTTTGTTGCTCTTCCTGAAGAAGACTGTAAGGCATTATCTAATAAGCCTGTCCTAATATCTGACAAAACTATTATGTGATAGCTATATCTGATCTATATATCTGCATATATGTCAGAAATTTAGAATTAGTTCCCCAAAGCCATTATAAACAACAGCAAAAAATAGAAACAGTATAAACCAACAAGAGAAGTATTTTCATGTTGCTTCTTTCTTTGGTAAAAAAAATGCCACTCAAACAAGAAATAATCTTACTCAAAATTCTTGATTATTATAAATCTAACTTCATTATTGATACAAGAAAATAGGATGTCAAATTGGAATAAATATACCTTTCAGCTTCCCTCGGTACTACTAGTATTTAGCAAAAAGTTTGTGTTAACACTCAAAACAATACGACTGACCCAAGAAGACAAACAAACATAACAATAAGAGTAACACAAATGGGTGAACACAAATTTTATTTTTTTAAATGGTAAAATTATTTTTAATTTACTTTTTTATTACACATTCAAGAGGAACCTACTCGTAACATAAGACATGACTTATTTCTGCATTAAAGAAGACCAAGTGTATTTTTATAGGGATTCAGGCCTTTATTCACTTTACCATGTAACAGTAGTGGCTTTGTGACAATAAATGTTATTTTCGTGTTCTGTTTAAAAGATATATGCATTAATATGAAGTGCAATTAATATAGTTCTACCTCAGAAAGCATGCTACTATAAAAGATGAAGTTACCAATTTTTTGTATGATGTGGAATACAATTGTAGCTGGATATTGTTTTGATTTTTTAAATTTTTATTATGTTTCTCTGAGCTATTTTTTCTCCTTTGTTCTTTTCCTTTTTTTTTTTTTTTTTTTTTTTTCTTCCGGAAAAGTATACTCCATAGCTCCCAAGCAGCTACAACGGTTACCAGCTGAGAATCTGAACAACATAAATCTGGACCACGAGGAATGTGCATTAGCAACAACGGGTCAGAAATTACAAACAGATACCTGCTATCCACTTCCCACCTGACCAGAAATCCCCAGAACAAACAGTGACTGATGTTAAGCTTAATTTCTTTCCTCTTGTTAAGCAAGACTGTTGTTTGGTATCTTTTTGCCTGCTTGTATGGGGTGATAACATAGGCTCAGATCATTGTTGTCAGGGCTGCTCTGCCTACAGCCTTTTAAGATTTTTTTTTTCTGCTGTTACACACATTTTCTCCAGGCATTTGTACAGTCCCAGCTGCATCTGAACGGATTCATTAAAATGGTTTTCAATATATTGCATCTGTATCAAATACAAATGCAATGTTCTCATAAAAGGCATTGTCTTAGAAATTTCACATGATCTTGGGATGATGTGGGTACCTTGCAATCTTTGATTTCTATTAAGAGAACAGTGGATTCCATTTCCCATAAAACTGATTTTTATGGTATATGGGTCTGCCTACCTACAAAGTAAGGTGCTGTACTTCTGAAAGCTGCTCAGCTGCATAATACATTAAATGTCTCTTTCAAGGTGACTATGGGGAATGTTACTTCTAGTTTATCAAACCTGTTTCTATTGAATTATGCACCCCTGTGGCAGATTATTTGCAGGCTTTATGCCAGATGGATAGAATTCTCTCTATCAGTATCGAGGCTTGTAAACATCACAAATTCTTCCCAGGGTTACTTACTTATTCCAGATGGCACCCGCTGTGCTCTCTGTATCTTTCTTCCAATCTGTGGGGCTTACTTTTTCCCAAGAAATGAGAATGCTTTAATATTTTACACATTTTTCCTATTTTTATGCCAATATGTGAGAGTATCTTGACAGAATAAGCAAAAAGTGATTTGCATTTATACTCAGTTCACATTGAATAAGAAAAAAAGGAAATTTTATCCTACTATGTCTTTTTAATTCTAAAGTCATTTTCCTAGTTACCAAGGGCTTTCTGAAACTTGGAGTAATCATAGCCTAGTGTCTGCTGAACCCTTTACTTGCAAGAGCTCAGTCATCAGGCTGTCTCTCTTGACTCACATTTGGAGAACATTATGAAATCTGTGTTATGACGCACCAATGTCTTTGGAACATTTAAAGTACTAATTTAAGCTATCTCCCAAGAATGTTGAGACAGTTTCATGCTTTGGCTATTGGTGAGCTGTAGGACAATACTCTTCTTAAGGATACCACACTAATCACAGGGTCTGTGGAATTCTCATTACAGAGCTCTCAGAATAGGGAAAAAGGGAGTAAACTCTACTAACTTTAAAAATCAGGGCTCAGCTCTGACAGTCATATTCCCACTAAGTGCGTATGTGCCTGAATATGAAAATTTTAGCCATGTGAAGAAAGTTCTAAAATATTATTTTCACTATGCTTTGCATCATAAATCTGGAGCTTAGTTTAAGTCTGTTGTATCTGTATTTTATAAAGTACTTCTGGAACCTTTAATTAACTGAGTATGTCTGCATACCTTTAAACCTTTGGTCAACAAGCTGAATACTGGCTCTTCCATTTTAGTCCCAGTTAGTGAACCTTTGCTGTCTCCGGAGCAAAGGAACCAGCAGAAAACAGGCTTAAGGAGAAAAGCTGCCTGCCTCTTCTTCCCTGTGTGATTTTAGCACCGATTTGGACTATCAGCATTTCCACATTTGAAATGCCACTTTCTTTTTAAGCATTACCCTTGATCTAATCCTTTCACTTTATGTGCTATATTGAACTGACCCTACCCGACTCTCCTCTTCCATTCCCACATTATTGCCTACCAGCCTCCTCAATCTGCCCCCCGTGTATTGGTCTCTTTTCTTCCTATTTCAGAGTCCCACTCTTACCCCCAGGATCTCTGCGGGTGATTTCCACATCTTTACCAACCACCTGGCTTTCCAGCCTTACCCAGCAGCCACGACTCTCACGCTCTGTCGCTCCCATCCCAACTTGTCTTCTCCACGACTCTCTCTCCATCACCACTTCCCAGTAACTCCTTCTGCTGTTCCTCGCTGTTAGGATCCTCATGCCGTCTTCTCCAATTCCCCAGCCATTCTTAGCCCTCGATACTCACACTGGCTTCCTCTACTCTTTACCTACTGTGCTCTCATTATCATCAGTCTGCCAACCAGGCTGAATTCTTCCACAACCCACTTGCTTTTGCCTCCTGCCTAAATAGTGCTAATTCTTCAATTTAATTGAGTGCCTTGATTCCAGTTTTTCTTT
Source organism: Phoebastria nigripes (assembly GCA_035582835.1). Taxonomy (NCBI): domain Eukaryota; kingdom Metazoa; phylum Chordata; class Aves; order Procellariiformes; family Diomedeidae; genus Phoebastria; species Phoebastria nigripes. The sequence continues at coordinate 639,318 of JAYKAV010002796.1, read as the reverse complement.
TTTTTTTGCTTCTTTTGATTTTCTCCAGCCTGACTGTGAGACAGCTACTGCCATGCATTTTTTTTTCATGTTTTCAATCATCCTTCGTATTTTTCCATGCTGTCCCTGACCACAGGCAAGAACTCCCCAATGACCTCTACAGACACACCAAACTGTTTCTTTCAAAAGTTCCTCTAAAACCTTGCTATTCTCCCAAAATCTCAGCAACAAATACGCTAGTTGTATACAGAGCATGCTGCCTATCACAACAGGCAGTGCATTTACCAGTCCTTGTACTTCTCCTTTTGACTGACTCTAGCGATCTAATCTTACGCTTAGACTAGGTTGTTCCTGGCATGGATCCTTTTCTTGTCTTTATGCAGCATTCAGCCCAAAGAGGCTAAGGCATTAAACCATGATGATAATATCCTCACCTGCATAATAGGTAAATGATCTGCAGTTATCTGCCTTCTGCTGAAAGAAGTGGTCCCTTTGTTACCCTTCAGTATGGCAGTAAAAATCCTTTCCTCAGAGCTTTCAAATCATGCGAATCAGTGTGTGTGGAGCTGCAAAATAGCTAGACGGCACTTGTATATGTTGTAACGAGATGTCTCTGCTACACACAGAACTTCCATGCTCTTTTTTCTTATAATGAGTGCAAATGCTCTTCCTTGGAAAGATGTGCAAATGACATCAGAGGAGCTACTCACGCTTTGCGTAGAGTCGCTGTGAAATTATCCTCACTGCCACTCTGTGGAAGGCCTGGGAGGGATTGGCCAGGGATTCCTGAAGGAGGGAATCTCATGAACACCTGTTCCACCACCTTTTTCATAGGACTGAGGGGTATGTGTAGGCATATCTCTTCCACAGAAAGGCTGACGCCAAGATTTGCTTCCAGTTGCTAAAAAAGTAAGTAACCATGAGGAATGAATTACCATGTCCTGGTATATACAATGATTTAAAATTGGTTAGCTAAGACAATTCCCTCCAAAAATGTCTAGATAAAATAGGAAAAGTAAATCTTCTCAAATGACATCAAAAGCTAGATTAAGCAAGCACAAAATTGTTTGCAGTCATTTAAAAGGAGAATGATAAAAGGTAAATGACATTTCCATACACATGAGAATATCCCGTTATTTTCAAGATATCCAGGACTTACTATACCAGTGATGTATCATATAATGTGTTTTAAAATTTTCCTGCTTTATCAGACAACTAAATCTTAGCTGAATATTATAAGTACCTTTCAAATAGCCAAATAATGCTCTGGGCCTTAAAGAGTAAACCATTATGTCAGCAAAACTGTCTAAGTAAAATTATGAAGATGATATTCATTCAGTTCTACTTTTCAGACAATATATGAGGAGATATATAGGTATATTCTTAGTGAAACCTAGTTTCTTCCCCGTAAGATATTGTAGCAGCTGTTCAACAGCTTTACAAAATAATTTTGTATTTTTACAAAATTACCTTGACCTGAAAAGGTAAATAATGATTTACTATCCCCATTTAGTGACAAATAAGCATTCCAAATGTATAACAACATAGTGCAAATACATACAAATGCAGACATAAAAATGATAGCATAACAACACTTTTCCATTGCTTTAATCAATTTTGATTACCATTACATTAACAGTATTTTTCCAAGGTGTTTTTCAGAACAGATGCCTAAATTTTACATACTTTCTGAAATAGATTTTCCTGTCACCCGTCACTCAGAAGAGTGACGACTCACTGACTTGCCCCCCAAGCTCCTGTGGTCACTTCTGGGTATCAGAATCAACAACTGCACTGTCATACAACACTATGTATTTCACTGTTTATGACAGCTTTGAACAACATGCAATGAACTAGTTCCCAATGGAAATGTCAAGGTAAATGTAGGCTAAATGTGTTAAATTATCTCAGCTGATATGTAACCACAACTTTCCACCATAGTTTTACAGAAAGCTTCTTGGGGCCTATAATGACACAACACTCGGGAATGTGGTTTTATAAATGAATCCTCTGGTATGAAAATACACAAAAAGGAAGGGTTAGCTAAGGAAGATATAAAATAAAGTAAAATAGCGTGCTCATCTGTATGTTCTTTTCTTCAGAGCCCTGTGGAATAAATTACATCAACAGATTCCTTTACGTCTGTTTGCACATATAACTCGATCATGTTCATACATACGAATTTGGCCTAGAATTTATTTTTTAAAAACCACTAACAACCCCTTATTTATTGTTGGTAATGAAGAAATTAAAAAAAAATCGTATTTACTTACATGTGTTTAGATGTATTAGATAGTATATAGATACATAGATATGTAGTAGATATTTAAAGCAATAAAAACTAGGTTGTACATTTATAAGAATGATCAAGTAATAAAGAAAGTATCATTGAGAGAACTAAATCATATTTTGAATGATAAAGCACAGGAATTAATGACAAACTGATGGTTACACAATCAATGTTCCCTGTAGCAGACAGGAACATTAGATGCCTCGTAATTCCTACGGATTGCTGTGCAATGATATATTCAACATTTTCAGCTTAGGAAAAATGCCTGCGTGTCTAGGAGAAAATTATGTAGTAAAAGGAAACCCTCTCTTTCTTTATTTTGTAGTTAAAATTTAACTCCTGCCATTTATTTTTACTGTATGTCTCAGGTGTTGTGGTAGAATAGATGGTGCGTAGTCATTTCTGGTTTATGCAAAAGCTTTATTAATGTACAAATTACACACGTTGGGACAAAAACTTGCAACCTTATCTTGGCAAAGTTGGGTTCTTATTATAGCATTCGGTCATGATATATATGATGTGTTTGTTTGGGAAAGCACTAACTATTTGCTTAGTGTCAAGTACCTGAAAACACTTCTGAGTTGCAGTCTGCTTCTTTCCCTTAGTTTTACTGCCTTGCCATTAACTTATATCAAGAGATACGGTATCCCATGAAATTTCACATACCAAATTAATACTGACTTGGGTAGCACTAGCTGAGTGAAACTGAATTAAAGATGCATTGTAAGAGGCAAGTAAGAACCCGGTCATTGAGATGCATGAACGTGAGTTATTTCATACATGCAAATCATCCAAATGATCTTCAATCCCTGTCCAAAACCTGGACTTAGCTGGACATTATGTGTTAAGCTTAAACTGCATGATGTGAAGCCACAAGGGAAACTAGTCCGTTCCAGCAGGATTTGTGCATCTGTTTGTTTCTTGTAATAGAAAGTTCTTTGTTCACAGAATGAGAGCCTTAAAACTCCACATGGGTCCACCGTTCCTGTAAATAACACTCAAAATCATAATCACTGAGAGAGATCACACAGGGAATATTTTCTAACTCATTCTGTGCATTATACAGCATACCAAGTATTGTAATTTTCACATTTTTGTTTGGACAGTCAGTAAGAGAATCAATTTTCCTTCTTGCTCATAAGACTCCGTAAAGCAAAAGAGACAGAAAGCTACACATGCAGAATACGTTTTAAATGAAAGAGCTTCAAATGCCTTTTTGTGAAAGAACCTTAAAAGGAAGTTTAAATAATTTGGTAAATTAAAGGTGCAGGGTCCTCTAGTTAGCAGAAATTTCCATATTGCTTATGTTTTATGTAAAACAATTCTTGACACCAGCTCCTTTGCCAGAGCTTATTTTTTATAATTAACGTCTGCTCGTACCTCACTCCACTGTCCTGATTGCAGAAACAAAACCGTGCCTGCTGCTAGCCTTACTAAACTGGGTGTAAAAATAAACCCGAGTAACTCCTCTCCAAGCACAGCGCGTACAGATTTGCTTTTCGGGAGGTGATGAGCCACCCCGCTCCCTCAGCTGTCCCCACACACTCATCCCCCTGCATCCTCGGGAGCTGGAGGCTGTACTCACCGCGGTGCTGCCACGGCAGCCTTCAGCGGCGGCAGCGCCAGCTGGGATCTATACATCGTCCCTGCGTGCAGCAAGCGCGCCCTGACACACGGCAGTCCTTGCCGGTTACTTGCTCACAAGACAGGTGCCCAGGAAGGTGCGGGGATGACCTTCCCCAGGGTGAGACCTCCCGCAACGCTCACCTCCCCCTCCTTGCCTTTAATCAATGCGAATACCGCGTTAAAAGTCACGGGTTTCTGGTATTTCACTTGGGTTTCACTTCTTGCTTTTGCTTTAACGTGCCACGCAGCTCGTAAACGAAGTTACCCGAGTCTCGCAGCCGCGCTCACCCAGCCCTGCCGCTTTCCAAGATTTTCACTCCAAAAATCGAAAAGGCGGAAACTGTCGGGAAACAAACCGCAAGCCCCAAAACCACCCAGCGGCTCCCGCCCCATCTCGTCCAGCCCAAGCGCCCCGCTGCCTGCAGGTGCCCCATCCGACCCCCCGCCATCCCGTCCCGTCCCGTCGCCGGGCCGTGCGGTGCCCCCCATGCCCCCCCCGTCGGGCGGGAGGCGGCCCCGCCGCCGTGCGGAGGGAGGGACCGGGACGCTGTGGCGGCGACTTTGCTCTTTAAATCGGTCTCCAAAGCGGATTACGGCTGATCCCTCCACGTCACGCCGGAGCTGCCCGGGGGGCAGCTCGCCGCCGCCGCCCGCTCTCCTCCCGCGGGGCGCGGGGGAGGTGGCGCGGGGAGGCGAGGCGGGGCGGGGGGGACGTGGGGGATGCCGCGGCGGGTTTAGCGGCAGCCGCCCCCGGGGGGCGGGCGGAGCTCGGGGCGGGAGCCGCCCGTCGGTGCGTGCCGGCGCCCATGAAGCGCTGCCGCGGCGCGGCGCAGCCGGTGGCGGGGCGCTGAGCGCCCGCGGAGGCTGCCCTGCGCCGGGCGGGCGGCCGCAAGTGCCGGCCGCCATGCAGAAGAGCGTGCGGTACAACGAGGGGCACGCCCTGTACCTGGCGTTGCTGGCCCGCAAGGAAGGCACCAAGCGGGGCTACCTGAGCAAGAAGACGGCGGAGACCAACCGCTGGCACGAGAAGTGGTTCGCCCTCTACCAAAACGTGCTCTTCTACTTCGAGGGCGAGCAAAGCGCCCGGCCCGCTGGCATGTACATGCTGGAGGGTTGCAACTGCGAGAGGGTGCCGGCTCCCAAGGGCTGCGCCGCCGGCAGCGCCAAGGATGCTGCGCTGGAGAAGCAGGTACCGCCGCGCCGCGGGCAGCCCGACGGCCGCCCCGCTCCCCTCGGGCAGCGGCGGGAGTGCCCGCCCCGGGMTCGGCTCTCGGCTGCGGGGCGGGAGGGAGGGAGGCAGGCAGGGAGCAGCGCTCCCGCGGTGCCAGGGGAGAGCGAGGCACTGCCGGAGCCCCGGCCGTCGGGGCGCTCGGGCCGCCTCCCCTCACATCCCCCGGGAGGGTGACGGTGACCSGCCCGGGTCCCCAGGCCCCAGCCCCCGGCGGGGAGGTCTGTGCCGCACCTGGAGTGCTCGAAAGAGCAGCAGCCGCTCAGAAAGTGGCAAGGCCAGCGGCTTTCCCGTCCCATCTAATGACTTTTCCTTCCTCCCCCGTTTTTTTCCCCAGCGTCTGCACGCCTTATTTCACTAGGATGCCCGGAGAGTAGCATCTCGCAAACTACATGTTCAGTCATCTTGATGCCAACGCTTCCGCTATATAGCTACACGTTTCTGACCAAACTCAGCAAATAGAGGGTGCGAGGGGCCAAAGTACCAAAACAGTGCAGGGGGACTCTTAAGGTGTCACTGAGCCTGTCCCTGGGCAGCCATGGGGCTGCTGCCTCTCTCAGCGATGCTGTGAAGGGGTAACAGGCTCTCAGGTCTCCCTTGGGAAGCCCTCTGAGAGCTGGGCCAGTGGCTGGAAGGCGAGGGTGAGCGTGTGCCCTGATTTACAGCCTGCGCCATTCAGCAGAAGTCGGCGGGTTCTTTGCCAGGCAGGTGTTGTGAAGCCGATCGTGCTTGCAGTAGAAATGGTGGCACAATGCTTGAGCTAGATGCGTGGCTTTCATTGGGCAAAGAACACTGAAGGCTTTGGTGGGATTCATTCCCGTCAGGGGTGACGGTTCATAACGTGTGAACTGCCAAATTCAGCCCCCAGAAAGCTGATCAGTTTGACATGCATGTGTCAAACAAGCGAGTGGTTAAATACTATCTGTGTATTACATAACTGTGAAGAAACGGACACTGTGGTTGTTCAGCGTAGATAGAGATCGGGTGTCTTAACCACACGCCTCCTATTGCCTCATGTGAATTCTTGATCTTATTTGCTGCCCGGTTGAAATTTATTTGAATCTGCACCCGGCATGCCCTAGTGCCTTTCTCCCTGAATAGGAGAAACCAAACAGGTGTCAAACTGGTTCGGAAAAGTTTGGGTAACTGTAAGGAGGGTGGTTTTGAGCTGGCTGCAGGCATTTTCTGCTGATTGCAAGAAAGGGACAGGGACCTAAGTCAGCTCCTGAAAACCGGCACATCTGAGTGCCATGCTAGCATGGTAACTTTGCAAGGAGAGCTCAGAACCTTGTCTTATGTTTGTGCTTTTTTGCCCATTTAGAACAAATACTTGCGTGCTTAAGCATCCTTTGAGATGGTACATAGTTGAGCAAGTGAACTTTGGGAAGTTGAGATGGTTGTAGTTATGTCATATTTGTCTGTCACATTCTTGCTTGTTGCTTTGAGGCATGTTTTTATAAGCATTGATAAATGAAATATTGGAGGATTCCCTAGATGAAATTGAACATGAATATTTCCCTGTCTGCTTTACATTGGCTTAGTACACTTGTTTATTGGTAGTGGTGTTAAACTACGGCTCGACTAAGAGAACTGTGTGAAAACAGTGCCTTTCCATATCTGTTCTCTGGGAATCTTAAGTTAAGTTGTGCTTTTATAGTGATGAATGTCTGAGTTGTTTGTAATTACATTTAGTGGTGCAGAGACAAAATAATTACAGGGTATGAAGCTGAATTTTGCTTTGCTTTAAACATCAACTACGTTCACGTTTTTAACAATAGCAGACTGCTATTAAAGAGGCAGAAGAACACTGCAATTTTTTTTCATGGGATCCTAGTTTGAATTTTCAAGGCAGACCATCAGAAAATATGTTTTTCCCATTCACCTTTCGCTTGATGCAGAATAAAGCTTTTGAGTGTTAGTAGTTTTTACAGATGTTTACTCACTAAAGTGCACTCTTGTTTGTATATTCATATAGACACAAACCTTTGCTAAGGTGTACAGGAAACTCCCTCAGCGACTGAAACTGATCAATGACAAGAAAAAAGAGAAATATTTGAAAATTAAACAGTCCTTTTTATTCAGAAAATATGCTCATATTCTTACAGGTGTAAAGTAATAAACTGTGAACCTTCAGTTTATTAACAGAGGAAGACAAAGTTATTTTAATCAGATGATAATGAAAACTCAGTGTTGTACATGTTAACCACTGGCAGTATAAAAATGCTGCCTAGATGTAATTTTCTTTSATTTAACCACACAAATGTACTAATGGAATGAAAAAAATGAGAAGCTCTATGCCAGTTCTTGAAGAATCAGATGTCTCTCCTCCAAAAGAGAGAGAAGAAAAAAACAATCTCTTTTAGTTTGGGTTTTATTTACCTAGGTAATTTAGGCTTTAGAGTGATATGTGCTATTGAATTACACAAATGAGGGAGAGAGGGGAAGAAGAATTAATGACATGAGAGAGTTTCATCAGCATCCTTTGAGTGGATATTTGAAAAAGCAATGCATTTTCTTTAAGTTATGTAACTGAAGATTATGGAAAATGCATGCAGAACAAATAGATTTTGTTTTCCTTAGTTTGCAGATCCTTTTAATTTTAGTTTGAGTGGTTTAAGGATTGCTTATTGAGTCATATGCCATGTAAGAGCTGTGCTGGGAAGTTGTCAGAGTTCAGTGGGGATAGTGTCGGAGCTGTACTTCCTTGTACAGGAGACTATATTTCGGTCAACAGACGTGTTCAGGTTTGGTATCTATCTCCCAACAAGCCCAGCAGCTGAGTGATTTCACATTAACCACTACTGGTGCTGTTACACCCTTCCAGCAGTCCATCATGAGGGGACATTAAAGTATCACAGGAACCGTACCACCGTTTTCTGGAAGATGCCAAATGCCTCCATAAGATTTGCTGTAATATTAAAGTATTAAGAGCTTGAAAAAAATTTGCAATGACAGACTGCGCTTTTTTTGTCTTTTCCATTAAGATATTAGCATATTTTTTTCCTTCAGAAGGATATTTGCTTCAAAGCAAATTCTTTTAAAAGTACAGTACCTTTCTTAATATTAACAAACTGCATAATGCATGAATCAGTTGGTATTCTGGGAATATGGGATCAAATCGAGTATGTTGCAGATATTAAATGATTTATAGGGGGAGTTTTTATTTTTAAAGAAGAGTGTTTTGATCTCCCTCAGATTTTAGAAGAGTTTTTGTAAATGCCAAACAGGTCCACTCTGATTTCACATTTCAGAAAAAAGACACATTTATTGAAAGAACAACAATGTGGAAGAAGCTGAGTTTCAAAATTAGGACATGAAAATACGACGTGTGAAAAGTTTAAATTCTGATAGTAGTTAAACTGCTTCTTTGTGCAGGAACTGTAGGCTGTAAACAAGTGCAGCTCCCAACAAGTCCTCCACTGTTACAGTGACAGACTTGAGAATGAATTTCAGCTTTTGTTTCAAAAACTCTGGAAAGAGAATGGCTTTGTCTCAGTGAGTGGCTAGTCTCTTTCAAAAGTAAAGTAAAATGCTTAAAAATTATGCTTTCTGCAGTGTTTCATAGGAGACTGACACTTGTTATCCAGCAAGTTCATGGATACTTTTTTTTAAACACTATCGGAAGCAAGTGACTAGAGGAATGTTGTTGTTGTTGTTGCTGTTGTTGTTGTTGTTGTTGTTATTACTATTATTATTGTCTGCATTGGGAGGAGGCCTATATGTTTAGTTTCCTTCATAACTGTGGATTGAATACATGGAAATGTTCTGATACAGTTAGTAATAACTGACTTAGTGTATTTAAGCTTGTAAATGTTACATGATTTGAGCAGAGACTATTCTTTGCATCTTGCTTGCAATAATCTTCCTCCCACTTAGCAAAATTAAATGCAGTATTAAGTCCATGTCCCCACAGATTAACAGAATCCAATTATTTGAATTTTTTCTGCTTACTGTAGCTCTGTATTTATTTTATAAAGACATGGTGATTTTGCRCTGTTTGAAACCTCTCTATTTTACATACATTCCTTGAAGTGATAAGGCAGGCATATGCCACAAGCAGCTTTTGCTGTACCTCTCTGCTAATTTAGTGTATATAAAACCTAGCAACAGCTCTTAAAGGTCATTTTTTTCTGAAGATATAATGAATTAAAAGTTAATCTCTTCACTTCTATTGGGAAAAAAAACCCCTGTGTTGTTCAGCATCCTATGTCTGTTATATGTAGTAGAGGAGTGGTGTTATCTTTTTGGCAAGATAGCTTGCCACCTTCAGGTGTAGTATTGTCCATAAATCTTACTGCTTGCATGTGGGCAAGTAATTCCCTGGGATGTTCCAGTACAAAGGTCCACCAGAGATGCCCATGTTTTAGAATTTTTTAAATTTCTAAAATTTAAAAAATAATAGATGAATTTGTCTTCTCAGTATCTGAGAAGAAAAAAAATTGTTGGATTTTTTTTTTCCTCCAAACTTTTTTTTTTTTTGGATGGACTACCTTCAACAGAAGGAGTTAATTAAAAAAGACGGCCATTGGGAAAGTTTTAAGATATTCGTGCTATTGGGATTAGTGTTTTTGTAAGACCTTCTCATGAAAGAGTCTCTAAACGGTTCTTGCATGAAGACAACTTTGGGGTAACTAGCTGTTGTTTACTGTCCCAGGTAATCCCTGTCCCCCCGCCATCGTTCAGTCACTGTCATGAGACGATATGGTTTGTGGGGACATTCAGCAAATACATTGGTTCAAACCATTTTGGTATGCATTTAAGGAGTAACTGAAAAACAAGTCACTGACATGGTGCTTAAGGCAAGCTGCATCGAAGTGGTTGCTTCTGGCTCTTCATGCAGAACTGTAAAGTGAATTTACAGTGTGCTCTCTGGCCTAAGGCAGCAAGTGGTAAATAAATAGAAAAGTATAACCCTTGTGATCTCTCCAGGGACTGAACTTTGCTATTTGATAAATGTTTTGTGTTTATCTGCTTGCTTAGTATTGAGCACATTTCGGGGATAAAGAGAAGAATCTCATGGCTGTACTTATTGCTATTTTGCCAAAATTTAAGCATTTCATTCTAACTCTTGAAAAAATGTATGTTTTTGCTGTAGTGTTACAAAACGGGCTGTTTGTAACTACGCCAAAGCGGGCAATGTACCCAGCTGAGAAGTGAGTTACAGGTAGAAATAGTTTATTTTTCAAATGCCTTCCTCTTGAAAGGTTAGTTAAATCCACACAAATGTAACTTGGAGAATACTGATGCCATTGAATAGTTTAATATGAAACCTTTGGCTGCCTTAATCCACGTCAAGTGACTTTGGTCAGGAACTGGAGATGGATCTGTTGTTTTCTGTTCTTGAGTGTCTGTCACACTTGAGGGCAAAAGGCAACATAAGACACCACCTGAATATCTTAGACTAAAGAGTAATTAAAAGAACATTGGGAGTGATGGTAATTAGACCAGATTTTGGTGAGACAAAGTATTATTGAAGAGAAACCACAGGGTGAAGTCCTTAACATTTCCCTGTGAGGTATTGTAAGATCCTGAAATATTACAGTATGCTTTAACAGAAGTGCATACTCCTTAATTAAGTTATTGGAAAAATAATTAGATCCCAAGGCAAATGATGTTTGGCAAAGGCTTATTTGTGGAGTTGCTGGGAAATCCTTTTAGCTAACAGGTGAAATGTCAGCAAGTGAAAGACTGGAAGCAGGTTAGAACTGAATTAGAAATGCAACCCAAAGCATAAAGACCAAAAATGTCACACAAACACTTATCACGTAAGAATAATGTGTTCCACCTTCTCAACCTTAAACATCAGACAAAGGCTGTGCAAAGTGACCAGAACGTACATACAGCAGTGTAGCTCACACCAATAATGTGAATACTCAGATTACATTTAAAATAAAGTATCATAACAGTTTAACATGAATTTCATTCTTCCACCAGTCTTATAGTCAATGCTACTACTTTTTTCATTTTGTGTCCTTTGTTGGCAGAGTTGCATTGATTTTGCTTGATCTGTTTAGTTCCTCAAATGTAAGAGGAAATTTGTAGAAAACAAAAAAATTCTGAGCACAAAAATAGCAAGTCAGTCCCTAATCTGCTGAATAATTATACTCCATTTATCTTAATTTGCCTTTATTTAACTTTTAAAATAGATTTGTTTTTTTTTCTTCATCATCATCTAAGCAGACCGGTAAGGCATGTATCCTGTTTCCTGGTCACATTCTACCCATTTTAATTTCTCACCGTGTACCTGAATAGAAGATCCAGGCAGAGCTTCTTCTATTTCTGTAGTAATATGGCAACGTTATAACAGTCTTTATATATTCATATATTATATATTACGATTTCATCATTAGTAATATAGCAGCATTTTTTTGATCCACTAGCTGAGGATTTTCCACCCTAAGACTCTGTGTGTACAATAAAAGCTGTCATGGTTGCTCAGTTTGGCCATATATATTATAATTACCAGTCTCGTCTTGCCACTTGCAGTGTGTCTGCATTACTGAGTAGTTTGTGCAAAGAGGGAAGGGACGGGGCATGTTTTGGTGCAGCCTATTATGGTTCCTGGCGTGTATGTCCAACTGCATCTTGAGCAACAGCGACGTCCAACCCAGTTGATGGTGCATAATGCATATGTAGAGAGCTGATTGCTGCAGAACCCTCTGCCCGCATTGCAAGCAGGGCACTCTACATAGTGTCCCACTGTGTGACTTCCACATATAGTGGAGCAGATTCACACCAAAAAGAACCCCTTCAGTGCAGTAAATCAGTGCAACTGGTGAAGACAGCGAGGTCTGAAAATATCAGTCCACCACTTTTGGCTGTTCTTAGCAACAGATTTTGCTGCCAGCAGTAGCACACTTCTCTAGATCCACTGCTTCAAAGCAGGTTTGGTACCGTGGCTGCTGCGGAGTCTGAGGCAAGACGAACCCATTTTTCAGTGTGAATGTTCCAACCGTTCTCATTTTGTGCTTCCTAAAGTGGTGATGGACTGGACAAATTTAGGTACTCTTTCATAGATCTGGTGGGGGGGGTGTGGGTGGGTAGATTCTGTCTGGATTGACAACAATGTCGATGTTTGCTTTCTGCCTGATTGTTGATCAGCCACAGCAATTCAGAAAGATGGTGTCATCCGCCTGTTCATATACTTGAAGGAAAATGAGATTCCACATAGTACCCCTTTTCAGTTTTTTCTGTCTACCAGCCATTACTGATGCTGAAGATTGATTGAGGGACAGGTTTTTTTTAACACTGTGCCTCTGCACTAGATGTCTAGGAACATACGCTTACAATCTAGCTTCCAATGTTTTTTTGACTTACCAATCCCATAAGGTTTTCTGTTTGAGATACAGAATCAGTATATATAGAAGCAGAGGTTTCACCAATTTAATCCAGCCATTTCAATATCTCTATTGTATTTTCCATGAGTTCAGAACTAACTGAGTTTTATTACAAAGTGTTTATAAACTGCCAATTCTGAACTGAGTTATATTGTCATAAGCGATTTTACTTCCACTTTTTTACAGTGGAAGCATTTTATTGTGGCAGCTCTAATCAGTCCCATTACTTCTTTTGAAAAAATGGATTGTGTTTTAAGACTTAAATGCTGTAACTATTGAAAAGAGTCTGGGTTTATATTCTGTCTCCCTTTTATAGTTCTCCCTTTTCTTCTCATGGCACTGTGGAACAGTGACTTTTGTTCATTTTTGCCTTTTGAGATTTTGACTGCGGTATAGYGGCTGAGTAACGGAAATTATCTGCTGCTTAATCGTTCTGCAGCTTTGACCTAGTRTGTTTCAAGTTCCTAAATTACTGCAAGATTTCCATTGCACTACAGTGTGTCCTTTGCAATCTTTTGAACTCGGCAAGCTCATTACATTGTTTTTTTTAAAAATGTTGTGCCTTTATTTAGCATTCTTTGAATAAATTACAAACGCTCTGTAAATGTCTATATACTTGCAGTAGTGGAATGTGTAGGGTAGAACGCTGCTCACGCAACTTTAGGTGCCCCACATGAGCTAGATGCTGTTGTAGACAGTGGAGTCCTAGCCAGTACAGTCAGTGAAGTCTAGAGAACTAGTGACCCCATCCTAAATTAGGTGTCTACATTTGTTAAACTGAACAGACTCCACCGACTGTAGTGACTAAATCTCAGYTGATTGTTGAACTCAGACATCTGGCTCACATACAGATACCTGTGTCCTGGGTGCCTCAGATAACGTGTTCTGCTGCTGTCATAGAATCATAGAATAGTTTGGGTTGGAAGGGACCTTTAAAGGTCATCTAGTCTAACCCCCTGCCATGGGCAGGGAGATCAGGTTGCTCAGAGCCCCGTCCAACCTGACMTTGAATGTTTCCAGGGATGGGGCATCTACTACCTCTCTGGGCAACCTGTGCCAGTGTTTCACCACCCTGGGTCCAACCCAGTTGGTAGTGCAACCTTCTTTTGCACTAGTCATATCCTCTTCCATTTGGCACTCACAGAACAATTTTAGAGAAATATTAAAAATGCTTCTCTCTAATAAATCTGTTGGTGAGAATTTAAAATTTATGGGCCACCTGCAAAGCTCCTTTAAGAGAAAGATGGAAGAAAAACTGACAGAAGAGTGGAGGGATCCAACATTGATATCTGTGCAGTATCACTAGCCATGCAGATATTTGTGTGTACAGATGAAGGGAAGAACAGTACTACATGGCACTGAGGTGACAATACTGCTATTGCATTTGATATCTTAAGTATTTTTACCTACTCCTAGGGCTTGACCAGAAACATCAGGCAAATGAGGGCTCCTGGGATGGTACTCAGCCTTATAATGGTAATTTGCTGGGTRTATTTGTTGTTTTTGTGATTGTGAGGTCTTTTGGTTGTAGCTTTCTTGCCCCAAGAAGTATATGATGACTGAAGGGAACACCAGGTGAGCTGAGGAGGAGGGACGCGGAGAAGATCCAAATGAATTGGTGCTTCCAGACTCTGGAATCTTCCAAACTTCCAGAATCYGGGAATACCCATATTTTTGCGACAGCAGATGCGAAGTGTAACGCCCACTGGAGAGGTACATGCCTTCTCCTTCCAGTGGCTATCCCAGGGCAGGGTACCAGCCAGCTTCTGCTGTCACAGTGTCAGGTCAGTGTAAGGTCCAAGGGCTGGAGCAGAGTCTCTGGTCCTGCAGCTGCTCCTTACAAGTATTAGTGTTTGTTTGTGTGTGTTTTCTGTCTCTTTTGCTCTTCTGTGAACCCGAAGGAGTTGTGTGCACAGAGTATATGAACAGGCTGTAGGGATGCAGGATCGAGCACCCAGCAGTCAGAGGAGGACAGAGCTAAGGCTTCTTGAGCAGCCCAGCAGTCGCTCTTTCTTCTGCGTTGTGATGTACTCTGCAGTTTCAGGAGATCTTCTTTCCTGGGACTCCTTGCTCATAAAGTATTCAAAAGAAGAATTGCGATTAATGTCCTGAAGGGGGTCATTTTCTACAGGGCTCTTCTGTTTTTTCCCCCGTCCTTCTGTGAGCATTTGTAGTACGTGATGCATGAGACTGCACGGAGAGAAAGATGATTTCATGGTAAAATCAGAACAACACCTGTGGGGACTGGATTCTGTCTTTTGCCTAGGATCTCTGTGAAGAATTGCACAAATCACATCCACGAGGTGTTTTATGGTAATTAATCATTCCTTGTTTGGGGGACCCAGCTTGGCACAAGAGCTAGGCATGCAAAGGTAGAACTGATCTCTATGAAAGYAGTGGTTAAAACAAATAAAAGTGCCATTTAAATACCAAAGGCTGATGGTTTTTCAGATCTGGCATCCAAATTGAGTTGCATCTGAAACTGCTGGGGTTTGTGCTGACCATATTTGCAGTAATTCCTTCCTACCTCACAGGCTGTTGTGAAAAGAAATGTGTTAATTCTAAGGAAACATCTGAATGGCGTTAATGAGCAGTGTCATAGGACATCATGTAAGAAGTTTCTGAACTCTGCTGATTAGTGTGCAATAGATAAAGCAGGGAGACGTGCATACAAGAATCAAGATAAAGCAAAATATGAAATCATGTCTCACGTACATGTGGTAACTGAACTAGGATCTCCTGGAAGAAGAATCATGTAATAAAGGACTGCAGTCATTACCATTGCACACATGGGACTAAACTAACAATGCACAAGGCAGTCTCAAATGTGGCGCTTCTCCTAGCCTCTGTGTACCTGGCTTTGCAATCTAATGCCAAAAACTAAAAAAGAAAAAGAACACCAAAAAAAACCAAAATAAAAAACAACATGAAATTGAGGTACAAATGCATGTAAAAAAATGAAGCTTTTTGACCCACATGATTATGTTATAGAAACAACCAGATAGAGACAATTCATTTTGGTGCAGACTTGTTATTGTAATGGGTGTAAGCTTGCAGGCCCTAGACTAGGGTTTTTCTCATATTTTTGCTGCCTACTGCAGATGCAAGTTTCGTAAGTGCATTACTTGGTGGCCTGAGGGAAAGCCTAGCTAGCTGGTGTCCAGTGTTATACGGTCCAAAATGTGCAGCGACCTGAGAGAGCTCTGTCATCAGTAGTATGAAAATTGCTGCAGACCTACAGAGAAGTCATGTCTGCACCACGTATACTAATATTAAACTGCTTTAGAGAGAGATACTCTTTCCTGAATGCTGCACTGCATTCTTGTAGCTTAGCAGCAGATAACTTGGCTGCATGCCAGCGAAGTGAACGAAGTAAAGGCAGCCACTCAGATGTACTTGACAGTTTAGAGTAATGCCAAGTGGTTCCGTGTGAAATAAATAAATAGATAGATTTAACTTTCATAGAAGGGCAAAACAAAAAAAAAAAAGGCAAGTATCTTCCCAGCTCAGATTTTAAATAGGTTTTCTTAAAGTTCATTGACTTTCTGCAAATACCACTTTGATTTTTTTTTTCATTTTTACTTTTTTGAAGACATCTGAATGTGCATGTGTCTTATGTGTGTTCATAGGCTGGGTGGTACGGAGCAGAAGGATGGTTATTTGGGTTATGTACGTCCTGGGTGCATTTGCTTCCTGAGTCCCTCACTCCCTGTGGCCTCCTGGTGAATCAGTTTCTTGACTGCCTTACTTCTGCAGTAGTGAAACAGGCCTAATAGTGCTTCCCATATGCTAGCATATGGGTAACACCATCTGCATGGGGATATTTGTTTATCCTTGCAGTATTTTAGGGTGTTCATCTGCAGCTTAATGGGTGAACGCAGAAGTGGTTACCAAGTTAGTCATAAGGTATCATGTGCATGTTTCTGCACACAGGAAAAGCACGTGGTCAGACCTGAGAAGTGCCTAATGCTACAGCTGGGGTTTTGCTCTTGTAATTCATGACTTTATTTCCCTCTGCCACTGAGATCTGTTGGGTACACCTTGCAGATTTGTCCTTCCAGGCAAAATGCTCTCACTACTCCCGTTGACTTCAGTTGTACAGCCTCTTGTTTCAGGGATTTCGGTTTTGATGCACTAAACTGAAATTGGAAAGAGTTTCTTTCTCTTTTTTTTTTTTTTGTGAATAAGTTATTTGTAATTATAGCAGGTCCTCTTAATACTACTTATGCTAGCAGGGTGTTTCTTCTCTGTCAAGACATGATTTTCATAATCACTGAAATTCATTGCTAGGCTAATACTATATGGTTGTACACACATTTTGGTTCATCTTTTTTGTGTCCTCCACTCTGAGTCTTTCCCTTCAGTGTTTGCTTTGCCTTGTATAAATTTCAAACTGCTTGTTTTGTTTTGTCTTCCTGGTCTGGTTTCTGCCCTACAAATATTAATGCAGTGCTTCTGAGTTGCCTCGTGTGCACAGTGCTGGGAACGTTGTATGAGTTTGCTTAGTCTCTGTGCTCCTCTCATTCAGATCATACTAGAAAATGCCTCAATGTGCTAGCAAGGGGGAACATATGAACAAAACTAAGTACCTGTGTAAGACTTATTTCATCACTTGTGTCCTTTCTCATGGCTTCTCAAATGCATTGTGTCCTACTTGTGCAACTGCTTCGGTAGCTTCCAAGGCAACAACATTTTATTTCTTGGTCTGCTGAGAGATCCTGACTTTCTACTGTTGTTTTCAAGGTGGGTGGAGAAGTGTAAGCAACCAAGTCATCTTATTCTGACAGTGGTGCGGTGCACAGGAGGTTACTTGAAAAAGCAAAACAGTTCATGTACTTCACTCAGCTTCCATGCAACAAGCTTGGAAGAATGCACTGTGGTGTGAGCCCCAAAGAGCTGTTGTAGACAGTGCACTGCGAGGTGTGGATTATACCTGAGAGAGTACAGCTGTAGTATTTGTAATCTCACAGGGAGTCCTTGGGTGTTTGCCTTCACGTGGCTTCTAACCTGTCTCATGCTTGCAGGATGGTTTCCCATAGTGGACACCCTTGCAATCACAGTCCACTTTGTCATTCAGCCCCTTTCTTTAACTCATACCTTGGCTACTTGGTCTTGCTATTGCCAGATTTCCATACCTTTAATTTTCTAAGTCAGGTACTAGATTTCTAGGGTGTAGGGACTGTGTAAGACCTCAGGTGGAGACCTAGTGAATTGGCTATATGACAAGTGTAACAGTAAATGTTGGGTCTGCTTTAAATGGCTTGTAGAATAAGCTGAATGTCCAGAAGGAGCTTTAATGATTTGCTTTGCAAAGGTCACACAGCAATTCCAAGTAATTTTGAAAGCCGTTCTGATTTTTGTCTCTAATGTTGCTTTTTGACCTCTGTGGTGGAGTGTGAGATTTTTTAAGTAAGAACAGCAAAAACATGCAGTATCCAAGCCATCTTATCTTTTTGAATTGTGTTTTTTCATCTTTCCTAATATGTTTAGATGTTTGGACTTTGTCTCCTTACTATAATGTCTCTATTTGGCAGTTATATGCAGTAAAAATAGATTTTTTTTCTATAAATTACTCCAGTTTAATTTTAAAATTCAAAATTTTCTAAATTCTTGAGTGACTCAGGAACACAAGCCTCTTTGACTTTGAATCCATCCATAGTCTTTCCTGATGTCTTAATGCAGTCCAGTGGTATCCAAACTTTTGGCTTGAGTGAACCTCATATCATAGGCTTGAAGACTTGAAGGCTGTAGAATGGTTATGGTGATTAGGAGAAGTTCCTGAAGACTGGAAGAGAGCAGATAGCACTCGTATCTTCAAGAAGGGCAAAAAGGAAGATCCAGGGAAGTACAGGCCAGTCAGTMTCACCTTAGTCCCTGGGAAGGTGATGAAGAAAATCCTCCTGGAAAGCATTTCCACACGCATGAGGATAAGAAGGTGATTGGGAGTGGTCAGCATGGATTTACCAAGGGGAAATCATGCTTGACCAACCTGATACCCTTCCACAATGACTTGGCRGACAAGGGGAGAGCAGYGGAGGTTGTTTACCTCAACTTTAGTAAAATCTTTGATGCTGTCTCCCATAACATCATCATCATCGACAGCTGACAAAGTATGGGTTAGATAAGTGGACAGTGATGTGGATTGAAAACTGGCTGAACGACCAGGCCCCAGAGGACAAGCAAAAGATGATATTGAACATTGACCCAGGACATTTAGTTCTAAGACAGAACTGTTGGCCCAGATAGTAGGGAAAATTGCAAGGCTTCCCACTTTCTTACATTTTCCTCTCTGTTTGTTGTCAGGAAGTAAAATCACGGGTGAAAAGAAATATATATGCCAGGACATTGTTTTAAGTTGTCGTACAGTGATCAGTCTTACTTTTCTTTCTCTGGAAGAAATTTGCTATTGGCTCAGCATCTTAACTGATGTGTTACTGAGAACCATAATAAAAATCTGAATTCAGAATTTCTAAGAGTTTTCTGAAAAGTAAAAAGATGAAAATTCTTTCTGGCTTTTTGTGCTTGTGATGTGCTTTTTTTTCTTTTTGCATACATTAGTGCAGCAGTGCAGCATGTATGTGACATGTATTTTCTACTTCAGTTCTTTTCTGTTTTCTGGGGGAGTGAGAGAGGTTGTTTTCTTTTTAATCATTTCCCATCTGATTTAAATTTGAAATAGTCATTCTGGTTTGGCAAACATTTAAATTGTAGCAGGAAAAAATTGTGCAACTAGAATAAACTTAACTTTAAACTTTTTGCGCTAATGAGCAGAATGTGATATAACTGTTGCTAACTAGAGCTGAAGCCTTTTTTCCTTCTCTTGAGGTACTTGGAATATATCCATAATTCAGCATTTTTTTGCTTTTGTTTCCTCCTTGTGCTGAGCAGTAATAATATTTACAAAATACTTAGTTTTGGTACCCTGGGAAATGTAACATAACTTGGGATCTTCTTCAGACTGTATTTATTATAGAGACAGAAGGAAAGAAGGGAAGGTGGTTGTTAAGCTTTAGTATATTCAAGAAACTGTCAGAAGGGCTAGTATTGGCTCTAGTGTGCATCATTTTGTTACCCTTTTTCTTCCCGAGTTTCCCCTTATCCTTTACTTGTCTGTACTGTTTATTCAGGTGGCTTTTTCTTTTTTTTTTGATCTTCAMTCCCCGGGATATATTTGGGGAATACCTATCCGGTAGTGAAGCTGCATAATGTATAAAACTGGAACACCCCTGAGCAAAGCTAAGCATTGTAAGGGTTTATTCCATAAAAATGCGTGAATGGTGATTCTTACATCAAAAGCATGGAGATAAGTGTCTGTCCTTTACTGTATGTATATCTGATATAATTTCACTGGAGTGGATTATTTAAACTAAGTGACTTCAGAGTTTAGACTCTTCTAAATATATCAAGTGGGACCAGGTGCCTGATCTGCTTTAATACCATGTACCTTTTATTAGGGGTTGATCAGCTGCCATTTCCATTTATATTTCCTGATGTTCTTTCTTGATTCAAGGTTATTTTTAAGTAACCCAGATCAGGAAGGATATGAGTGGGGTGGAGTGCTGTGGGAAATGTGGACAATTAATGGAAAACTTCTTTGGAAGAGAGTTTTGGGAGCTTGCAAAGAAGTGTATTTGAATGTAATTGACCTGTTTGATTAAAAATGCTTATCAGAACCAGGCTGCCCCCCTTACCCTCTTAAAACCCCCTGAATGTAGCTACAGCAAATTATTTAATTATCACTGGGTAATACTTATATCACTAAAAGTATCCAGTTCTGCATGTATCATATATATAACCTGCAGCTTTTATTATGGGTTACTCATGTTGTGAGAATGTCAGTGTATTCTAATTTTTAGTTGTTATTTGGGATCCTGGAGTATGTCAAATCTGCTTAAAACACCAGCAGTTTYCCATGAACTGTTTTGAGAAATGCACAAGGCTACTAAGGCAAAAATATGGAAAGTTTCAGCCTAGAATTGTTGGCGCCCTCTCTTGTTTTTAACTTTAGGATTACAATGTGGCACAACAGAGGATGACATAACATAGTTCCTTGGGTGTTTTTTAAAAATTAAGGACTTAAAAGGGAGCAACTAGTTTAGTGAGATACTTAAAACCCATTTTGTCACTGAGGATGGGCATTACCTGTTTACAGTGTTTATGTTGAACAAAAACTGCCTCGTAGCACCGATTTTTATTTTTACAGCTGTCAGTAGACTATAAAAACCCTTTCAACCAAAAAATCAAGACTGGCACTAAAAAGTCTCRATTTCTCTTTCTCTTTCCTTGTCTGCCCCTTTTCCTCCATCAGGTAGCTGTGCTGGAAATCTTTGATCTCTCACTGCCTTAATAAAGTCCTCTTTGACAGGCAAGAGTAACTGCAAGTTTTTATTATGCAGATGACATTAGCTGTTCCTAAAGCTATCTCCTCTAAGTAACTGAGAAAATATGCGGTATTGTAAACTGTTCTGCGATGAATGGATTCATGTGTTGGTCAGAGCCTTGCTACCTCCGTGCTGCTTTGATGTCGTTGTGTTGGGCAACCTGTGAGTTCATTCCCGTTCCTGGGCGGGGTGGGTGTGGGGACAACGTTGTTTGTATATATGTCATCAAAAATATCCAAGTACTCTTAGCAGATAACCTCTTCCTGTTAGATAGTAATAGCAAATTTATTTAGCAGGTTTGATGCATTTAAACCTGTAGCGGCCATTTGGGTATACAGAAAGCCTTAATCAATTTCAGTGCCCTCTGTTAAATACTCAGAGAAGCTAAATTAGAAGATACTGCTTGTACGTGGAGAAGCCAAAGCTGTATAACTGTAGGCGTCTTAGAGCTAGGCATGCTTAGCTTGCCATACATAGACACAGGAAGGCACAGTAAGATACAGCAGACATTCCAGACTGGATTAAATGGAAGTGTTGGCACCTGTTAGCATAATAAACACAGAGTAGACAGCAAAAGTCCTTGTGATCAGTGAAACAAAATATACAATATGGACTTAGAAGCATGGAGAGATGCACTTTTGTTGTTGTTGATGTTGTTACTGAAAACTGCTCTGAGGATGTCCTTAAACTTAGCACTTGAAATACTTGTTTTAAAAACTTATGCTGAATTAATTGTTCTTATGTACTAGTTAAGCAACATTGGCTTAATTTTTTGAAACACTTGCCAATATTCACTATAAGTTGTTTCTGGAGCTGGAACATATTAGGGTCTCTAGGTGAATTCAGCTGTTTTAAAAATATCTTATTTTGCATATTATTAAATATTACATAAAATCTAATATATTTAGTATTATTAAATATTAAAGGTATTAATATTTAGATCATAGCAGTAAACCCCAAGGTTTTGGAAAATTCCTAGGTTATGTTTCCAAAGTATAGGTTTTGTTAACCCTCTCTCATCACCTAGAACAGCTCCTTCTTGCAATCCTGAAATGTACTTCGTGAAGTGTACTTCATTAAATATACTTCATTAAATGTATTTTACGAAGTTTTGCCTACATAACTCCTATCATCAGGGACCTCCAAATGTGGTAGTAATAATTCCTACCTATTGTACTTGGCACTCATCACACACTCAAAGTTGCTCAGCGTTTTTTAAATTAATATGTAACTTTTCTATCCCTAACACAGGTCATGTTTTAAAAATAGGACTTGCACATTTCCTTTATGGTTAGCCACATTACTAGCAAGCCAACTAGGTTTTCCAAAATCAGTTGACAGCCAGCAAGAATAATATGATTGCTTTAAGTATATACTATCATCTAATGTATTAAAAAAAAAAAAAAGTCTTGAAAACTTGCATTAAAATTGGTCTCCTAGTCACACACCTACACTCAGATCTGGAAACTGATGTCTGGTGCCTTGCCTGAGATGTTCTGATGGTTGCAGAACATTAGATAACTGACAATTATGGTACTCTTCCCTAGCTAAACATTTCACAATAAATAATAAATCTTTGAGGTTCCCTTCTGATTTTCTGTATTCTAGTGATGTATCTTTGTCTTGACATGGAGAAACGCTGCTGCCTTCTCTTAGTTCCCTGTGAAACCTCACTGTTTTCTTGAGACAGTGTTGGTATCCTGGCCATTAAGGTCCTTATCTACAATTTATTTGAGAGCCTTTAAATGCTGAGGGTTGCATATGGCTAGAGACCTTTCATGTTAGAGTGTTTTTCGTTGTAATAAATGAAAGGGATTGCCATGTTTCTGTATGACATTATGTGGTGCAATTTGTTGTTATCAGGTAATATTTACATCTTGACTTCCTAGCCTGAAAGGTGAGTGAGGTCAAAAATACCACACAGCTATGCAACTCAGTTCTGTTTACATGGCTCAAGGCAAAACACCACGTGTTTGGTTTAGCTCTGTGGACAAAGACATTTATCGTTATGGTGCATAGAGTACCTTTTTAAAAATCTTTAGGAAGTGAGAGCAGTAGGCAACTTCTGAAGAGCTGCCACGCACTTCAAGTATCAACCCTGTGCTATAAATCAGACTTAATTACATGCCTTTCATAATTGTTACATAATTCATTTTACAGAATGCTCCCTGCATTCTTGTATCAGTAGCAAGAGTTGAGTATTGATTATGTCAGAAGTTTCAACATAAGCTTGACTGCCATAGATCAAAAGTTCATCAAGCCCAAGCTCCGTTATCTCTTAGTGTTGACAGCTGATGGCTGGATAAGGGTATTGTAACAGGGCATGTGTGATGCTTTCCACAAATGCTGTTGTAGGCTTTAGCAACTTGCAGTCCTGACACCCTGAGCTGAAGTTCGTGCCTTTGCAGTTAATAGCCATTTTTCTTCTAAGACTTTGCCAAATGCCTTTTTGAATCGCTATATACTTCTAAAGTCTCCAGTGGCTGCTGCAAGTAGTTTGAGGGCTCACTACACGTTATCATAAAGAAATACATTTTGATTGTTAATCAACACCTTAACGTTGTACTGTTCAGGGCTGATGAATCTGCTTCAGCTTCATGCCACCGTGTCCAACCAGTATGAAGGCGCACAGCCTCATGGAGCAGCGCACGCACAAAACCCGGGTGTTCAGTACACGCAGACCAACACAGACAGAAACGCTCAGCACTGATGCAAACACAAACAGCACCAATGGCCTCATCCTGTTTCCCACTCTGGCTGATCAAGATGAAGGTCTGTTAGTGGGAAATTACACATCTTTACAATATGGATCCCTCCAGAAAATGGCCTAGACATAGTTCATCGAGCAGCTGGCTCTTGGATCCTCTTACCAGCATCCTCTTACCTCATGCACAGAAATGCAGACACACACAAATGGGTCTCTCCACAGACCCCCAGACTTTATGGCTTTCTGGGCTGTAAGCACACATTGCCGGCTCATGTCCAATTTTTCATCTACCAGTTCCTGAAGTCCTTCTCGGCAGGGCTGCTCTCAATCCCTTCATCCCCCAGCCTGTATTGCTATCAGGGRTTGCCCCRACCCAGGTGCAGGACCTGGCCCTTGGCCTTGTTGAGCTTGATGAGGTTCACATGGGCCCACTGCTCAAGCCTGTCAAGGTCCCTCTGGATGGCATCCCGTCCCTCAGGCGCGTCGACCACACCACTTAGCTTGGTGGCATCAAGCCAGGATGTACCTAGCACTGAAAATGTGGTTTGGCCATTTATATACATTATGGCATAGGGCCATTTTCTGTTTTGCTCCCATGCTGCTCCCAGAACGTCTTTCTGGTCAGTTCAAAGCCACAGACCTGAGGTTTTCTGTTGCAGCCCCAAGGCCTGATTAGTGCATAGTCAGCTCAGAGCTTATTGTCATGCATGTAAAGTACAGATTGTCTTTCACCATATACTTCTTTTCCTATTTATTTACATTGAATTTCAGCTGCAGTTTTAACATTTGATTGGTTGATACTGTAAAGCTTTCCTATAGGTATTCAGAGACAGTCTTGTTCTATGCTACCTTGAATAATTTACTCTGGCAAGAAAACTTCGTTTGTTTTGGACATCAGATGCTATGTTTGATTTATTTTTTTTGTAGAGGAAAGGTGACATAGATGTTAAGAAAATATGTTGTAGTGTAATTAAAATGTAGTTATTATTTTTACTATAGATTTATCTATAGTAAATCTATAGTAAAAATTTACCTTACCTGTCACTAAGATAACTTATGTTACATCTACATTTCAGTCACACTTATGACTGAAGTTCAGTATATCAAATTGCTCTTAAGGTAATTCTAGTTCAGGTAGCAGTCTAGTCATAACATGACTAGATTTTGTGTGACTAACTGCCTGGGCATTCTTTCAGTGTTGATATATGCTTATTTACTTCTATTATAGATGGCTATTCTGAGTATTTTCTGTTTTTTGAAGTGTATAACAAAATTTGTCAGAAGTCTGCTGTGAAAATTTCTTGAACCACACAATAAAAATCTCACTGCTAAATGGAAAAGCTGCCAGCATGTAGTTTTCTGTGTGTTTTTAAATAAAAGAAAGGTTTAATGCATCTTATGCACACACAGAAAAATGTATTTACCTTAAAAATTAATGCCCCCTTTTGTTATGAAATTATTTTGTATGTTTAAGTCATGGTGTGAGAAAAGAATTGTTTGTAAAACTGACATTTCAATTTTATGCAATGTATCTGATTCATATAATTGACTGGAAGAATCTTTTGTGTGTCATTGCAGTTCTGAATAACAGTCCTATGTGTGCAAACAAACACTGAAGTGTTGGTGATCCTGTGTCAAAAATAGTTCATTAGCTTCAGTGCTAAGTCTTAACATTAATCATTACTAGTCTGACAAATGATATGACATAATTTTAGTAACATGAGCCCAAAGCCTCAGGTTGTCATTCATGTGTATCTAAGTACATGAGCAGCAAAGGGCTTTTTTTGAGGGAAATAGTGAGGAACCTGGGAAATTTGGACCAATCAATGCTAGCTGAAAGTATGAGACAGTTAAGTAGCCTCCTCAGGACCAGATTCTTTTTGTTGTTGTTTAAATTACCTGCTGTGAGAATTTTATGCTCTGCTAACCTGAAATGAGCTCTTTTTCACAGTGCCTTTGGGGTCAAGGCTGTGTCAGTGAAGGAGAAGGGTTTGCCGCACCAGTGTTATAAACTGTGCCTATGCCCTTACCGTTGTTGGTTTTTCCAAGCTCTGGTGTTCTGCACAGTGGAGTGGAACAGCATTCCCTTCTGCAGTGGCACGAAGGTGTGCAGAAGTGTTTTAAACTACTCTGTCGTAATTATGCCCAGTACCTGTTCAGCTAGTGCATTTAGTATCCCTCCCATGTTTTAGCAATACTGACTTGTGTGTGGGTTGTAATGGGCTAGGAGTGGCCAAGCATGATGCTAGGAGCTTCTTGCTCCACAAGTTGCTCATAAGTAGTCCTTCTCTGGAGACTGTGTTGTGTGACTAGCAAGGCCCTGTTGGTCCAGGAAGTGCTCAGTAATATGGCCCCTAAGTGATAGAAGGAGATGAAGTTGCAGAAGCTGCTGAGATCACCACTGTTGATTGCTTTACGACTTGGTGTCATGGTGAACCCAGTTGCGGGTCCCAGTTGGCCATGAAATGTCTGGTGCTCATCCTCTTCGGATATTCTGGCTTACGTATCAGCTATTAGCCAGTGCTGGAGATGGGTTACTGACCTAGCTGAATGCTTGCTTTGCGCCAGTATGGCCATTTAGTTACTAAATTGACTGGCAGTTGGTTGACTCTTAGGAAGTTCCCCCATTATATTAAAAAAAAATTTCTAATATTTTTTATGTCTATGAAAATCTTCACAAATTGATACCAAATGATTTTTTTTTCATGTCTTTGATTTGTTTTATGAGTCAGCCTAATATGTAGCATATAGTATTTATTTTCTCTAATATTCAAGGATGGAAAAAATTACTATAGCAGGTGTAAGATACAAAATTTCTTTTCTTTAAGGTACATGTATATTGCTTCATAATTATAAAACATGTCTATTGATCTGTGTTTGCACTTGTTTTATGTTTTGTGGTTTCTTTTTTCCAGAGGTAATAAATAAAATTTTTAGTACCTTTGAATAATGAGTTTTCTCTTCTGTAGACTGAATAATAATGAATGTCAAGTTTTGGCAGTTTCTTTTTAGTTTTCGCAATTGAGCATGCGATGTGAACCACTAGCTCCAAACCTGCTCCTCAAATCTGCATGCAGGTAATTTTAAAACGTTTGAGATGAGGGCAGCATATAGTGGAGGTGGTACAGTGAAGGCATTGAGCAAAGAGAACAATTATTTGTGTGCTATGACCTTCATCATGCGATGGATTTTCAGTGCCTAGAAACTTGTTTGGGAGTTAATGCAGGAAGTAAGAAGGCTAAGAAGAAATAATGGTCATGTTAACGGGGATGTCATCAGTTTAACCTCAGTGTAAGTGAAATCAGGGTCAGATCTAAAGCCCCCAAGTTCCTCTGCATTTAGTTGAAGTTTTGCCATTTATTTCAGTCATGATAAGATTTCAGCCCGGTAGTCATAATTTAGCCAGCTAAATAAGAGGATAGATTGTTAGGAGTTAAACACCCACCATTCTTAATTATTCTAGTAGAGCCAATAGTGCTGTATGATCAGTGTTTCACAGAGGCATTTTGAAAATCTTCATCCCAACTCTCCGTCTAGCTATGTAAATAGCTGTATTTGGATTACTGACCTTCTTAGCAGGACATGGTGTTTTCGTGTATGCAAGCCCCAAATTATACTGGGACATCTGTCACCTTGTTATATTGCAGACTCGCCTTCAGCTTGTTTTGTTAGAACTCTGCCTTAGCTTAATGACACTATGATTACTTTGCTGTGTACTTTAGAAGAACAGGAATAAATTGCTCTTCAGCGTTTCAAATCTAAATTGCAGTGATTTAGCTGGAGTTAATAGATTGGTATAGATTGGTACCTATGTTGTGAAAGTTTAAAAAATGATCTGATATAAATATTTACAAGAGATAGGTCTCAGTGGTAACTTGAAATATCTAAAAAGCAAACCTTTAAAAATTTAGAGAGCTGTGACACTGCTTTTAATGTTAAGATTTGTTCAACAATTCAAGCTGCTGTTGTAATAGAAAAACATTGCCTTTTTAATGATTGAGAAGTAAACATGGTTAGTTGTGCTGCAAGAAAAAATTATGTACATACCTTTTAAGAAAAGAATCATCTCCTTGCAGCACTGGTGGTGCAAGTAAAGCATTTACATACTGTATTTTGTAATAGCACATGCCTTTCTTTTAAAATTATGAGAAGGAAAAACTCTTGCATCTCAATCAGAGTAGCCACTGACAGCAGCCACTAAAGGCAGCCACTAAGGGTGGTGTTTTGGTAATTGTATTGCCCATTTGCAGGAACAGTTTGTTCTTCCCCCCTTTCTCTGAACATTTCAGAACTGAGAAGTGGCTGTGGTCACAGATAGGATAATAGATGGGTGGCTAATTTGAGCCAGGATGGCAAAACCTGTAACCATAAGGTGTGACTACCTGCCATGCCCACATGCTGTATTCTGTTTATATAGGAACTATTTTATAGCACTGTTATATACCGTGTTTTTACCCAGCAGTTTTTGAGAGACAACCGTAGCTTGTCTTCACAGAGCCAACAATGTTTTGTTGTAAAGAAACAGAGTGGGAGCAGAATAAAAAAGATCCCTTGGGTCTTGTTGACTGAATTT
Source organism: Phoebastria nigripes (assembly GCA_035582835.1). Taxonomy (NCBI): domain Eukaryota; kingdom Metazoa; phylum Chordata; class Aves; order Procellariiformes; family Diomedeidae; genus Phoebastria; species Phoebastria nigripes. The sequence continues at coordinate 611,197 of JAYKAV010002796.1, read as the reverse complement.
AAACTAGGTTGCGTTCTTATTGATTACATTTTGAATACCTTTGGTGTGGAAGATGTGAAACAAGTGTTCAGATGTCACAGTTTACACTGGAGCTGTTTGCTTACAGCATCGTGTTCCCAGGCTCACACGAGACTTGGGTCACTTGGTCTGCACTCAAACTTCTCTGTGCATCCCTCCTGGTCCATCCACAACTGCGGCAATTGTGGACTGCAGCAATGCTGTCAGCTCTGTACAGTAAACTAGCCCTCTAGTTCTGTATCCTGCCGAGGATTGTTGTCTCTGTATTTAAGCAGTGAGGAATTAAGGTATAAGTAAAGGTTGCATTCCCTCAAACAAGTGTACAAGAGTAATTGCCAAAATCAGAGCGGTACCTTTGCTTTGGGTAGTATTGTTCCAGGTCAGTTCTCTGTGGTTGGATCCTGCAGAACTTCCTTACAAAATTCTTGATGGAAGTTTGTCTGTATATGACAATAGTGATGGGAATGTCACTTTGAAGCTAGAATTTTGTTAAACAGTATTCTCCCTCTTCTCATTTTTCTCCCCTACTGCAGCTGGCTACATCATTCATGTTTCTGCAGCAGGCAAGTAAAGTCACATGTTTTTTATGCCACATCTGTTTTTTACATGGGAATACAGAACTATCATACATCTTTAATGCTACAAGTAGTATATACAAGAATGCACTGTAAACGTCTCTATAAAAACAAATGTTTCCCCAATTGTGTTCCAAATGTGATCTTTGAAACTCTAGCTTTAGTTATCAAAAGCAGTGTAGCTACTTTTGCATTGATTTATCTTTGGAAAAGATAATTTTAAGGGCTTGACAGGGATTGTTTTGTGGGTTTCTTTCTTCTCTTTAAGAAACCTGAATGAGGTTATCTTTCTGAAACTGTCAGGCAGTAGGATGGCAATCTCYATAGTTACTACAACTTCTGCAGTAGTAGTAGTATCCCATTTTTCTGCAACTGATAGAACAAAGAAGATTCTGAATTTTTTACATTACAAAAGTTAGAGAGGAGGTGTCAGAAATAGAAGTGTAAGAATGAAGGTAAGCAGGGTAGGAATCCAGGGAGGGTTTCTTTGGATGCTAGTCTTCAACTTTTTTGTTAGAATTATTTTGCATGGAAAAAGTAGTTTCAGAAGACCCCAAACACTCTCATTCAATTTACTGCAATTTTCCCCCATATGATTAAGTACATAGTTTTGGCTGGTTTGATTGGATAAATCAAATTATCAGCTGACCCATGGTGAAATGTTTGGCTTTGAAGTAAGTTGCATCAAACTTCATTGGTCTATAGTGCTGTGGTGGCTCAGAGAAGCCGGGGATGCTGCCTCTCACCTTTTCTTGTATACCTTTACTCATCACTGCTTCCACTGCAGCTGAGAGCCATGTGTCCTGGAAGACATATGACCATAGACCCATTGTGGAAATGTAGCCTGCATAAGGAGTACACCTGTGTGGGGCAGGAGCTGTGTTACAGTTCCCTTTAGGCACGTACAGGTTGATGTGGAACAAGCTTCAAACATAGTGTTTTTTGGTTGGTTCATCACAATTGGTTGATTCAACAAAAAGTGCTAAAAGCTTTTGGTTTGATTTTATGTTTCTAAGTAATTCTTGATATGGTAAAACATTAGAATTTCCTGTAGGATAGAAAGATGGTTTTTGCCCTATTACTACCCTCCACCCCTCCCTTGCCCAACTCTGGTGTAAATCAAAGTAGAAGTTGTAAGCAGTATTCTTCCTCTCATTAGAAATATTCCTCAAGAAAAGATGACTTAGGGAATATTTTGTCTGTTACTGCAGAAAAAATGTGTTAAGTTTTCAGTAAGAAAGTGGGTGAGGCTTTTAACTGACCTGAAAGCTGTAGCTGATTTCCTACTGTATTTTGACATTGTGCTTTGTCTGCCTGTTAGTGCAGAAAATTATGTTCTTTTATAGTTTCCTTAGTACAGGGAATGTCTCTTTTCTTGTTACCAGTGGCAAAACTGGATAGCTTTTCAATCCTTACACACTGCTGTATGTGTTTCTATGCCTTTGAAAAGGATAATACTCATGTGGGCTACAAAGCTCCAAACATGAGAGAATTGTGAGAAGAGAAATTGAATTTCTGGCATAGTCTTCCCACAATACATTCCAGTGAGTTAAAAACAAAAAACAACAGAAACTGTTTGTATTTAGATGCAGCTATTGGTGATGATAAACTGCTTCTCAGAGGTTTTGGCTAAAACTGATGGCTTAAAGATGTGGTGGTGTTTTTCTGTGTGTATCTTTTTTAAAAAAGGATCAATTTTGGTTAAATTAAAAGAAAAAAGAGAATTTATTTTTTGTTTGAGAAGAAAAAGAATTTCAGTTAAAACGAGACATTTATGTGCAAATGGAAAAAAGAAATGTAAAGCAAATTGAATTTTGGCATTTGCCATGTGAATACTTCTTTGATCATTTAGGCTTTTGTATTATGTTACATAAAAAATGTGAATCATGCATATAATTTTGAGAAACTCCAGTAGAATAGCAGAGATCATAACTTCCAAAACTTGATATTGGCAGCACTAAAAGAAAGTGCAATAACATCCTTTGAAATGATTCTGTTTGTATTCAAGCTGAAGCTGATTTGGTTGCTCAGCTTTATTTGCCATCCTAGATTTTTCAGCAATTTGTTATGAAAAGTGTTGTGAAACAAATATAGTAGAAAACAGAACTTTACTTAAAAGACAAGTTTCTTTGATTGCATGGCAAGTTCAAGACCTAATGAACTGTGCATTTCTGTCAAACTGGCAAGAAATCAACAACATTTGGCCATTAGCCTGCTGCAAAGAGAGGATCAGGATACTGTTTTGCACTTCTCCAGCCAAGGCTTCATAGGATTTATTGTGGAATAGCAACACCGCTACCATCATGGGAGGGTTTTCCTGTTCAAAGAAGATCTCCCTCAGGAACTCAAAATCTCTTCGTTTATTCAGGTTAGCTTGAGAAATCTATTGCTGTTGGGGATGTGGCTCAACATAGGAAGCAAAATTTGAGGTCACATAAGAAGGAGGAACATAAAATATTCTCATTGTGGAAAATGAACAGAAAATTCCATTGTTCTGCAAACAATTTACTGTTTTCTGGGAGAGTGAAAGCGATGCCTGTACTTTTCTGCCCCCTCTTCCTCAGCCATTTTGTGACCCCCCAAAATGATGATGCCAGCTTAGAATTGCTCTCAGTTCTCACTGTCACCTGCTCCTTGCAGGAAAGCGACATTTGACCAACAGTCCTGTGTATGCTTTGAAATTCTCAAATCATATGTCTGTGAACAGCAGGATCAGCCTTTATTGCTACCCAGAGTGTGTGCAGGACAGCCTGATAGCAAAWGTGGCTGGATTGAGGTGACATGGCCATGGTCACTGAGCTGAGCAGCACCTATGACTCTGAAACCGAGTTCTGCTCTGCCCTTAGCAGCTTCGTTATGAGTCTACACTGGTAGTTGCTGACTTCCTGCAGAAAGTATTTCAGAATACTGTAAGAGAAAATGGTATTAATTTAAACGTATGTAATACGAAATGACCTAACAAACTGCATTGTTCAGAGAATGAAGCCATGCTGCATGCACCTTATCCCGAGTAATAAAACAGAGCACGACCTCAGAAGAACTAGTGGTGACACTGCTCAAAGCTGATGCTATCCAAGAGTCGTGGAACTTCTGGAAATGTCTCAATTATCAGAAAGGTGCTTCCAAAGGTTAGTATTAACCAACATAGTGCCAGAATACTCTCATCAGATGGAAAGGAAGCTCATGCCTAGCATGAATAAAAAGGTTCTTCAACTTTTTTATCATAAATCCTTTGGTAAACACACTGGGCAAAAAAAGCATCACACCTGTTTGCTTGACACCCAGAATTGTCATAGCTCCAGGGGAAAAAAGAGTTCATGAAAGTGTATTTTCAGTAAATGGATTTTTGAAATTAGTTCTGTAACTCCTTTTGGTATATTTGCTTTAAGCCCATTTTATTTCTACATAAGCTAAAAATTAGCACACAAAGGTAGTTTTGTTTCACACTTATACCTTTGTTCATGTCATCTCTGAAGGGAGGAGATGCCTGCCATCATATTACACAGCTAGATAGAGACAGCATTTGTCGTGGTTTAACCTGGCCGGTAGCCAAACACCACACAGCCGCTCGCTCACTCCCCCCTCCCCTCAGTGGGATGGGGGAGAGAATCGAAAAAAAAGTAAAATTCGTGGATTGAGATAAAGACAGTTTAATAAAACGGAAAAGGAAGGGAAAAAATAATGATGATAATAATAATAATGATAGAATATACAAAATGAGTGATGCACAATGCAATTGCTCACCACCCGCTGAGCGATACCCAAGCCGCGATCGCTACTTCCTGGACCACGCCTCCTATTAATATATTGAGCATGACGTCACATGGTATGGAATACCCCGTTGGCCAGTTGGGCTAGCTGTCCCAGCTATGCTCCCTCCCAGCTTCTTGTGCACCTGGCAGAGCATGGGAACCTGAAAGGTCCTTGACTAGCAGACTACTTAGCAACAACTAAAAACATCAGTGTCTTATCAACCTTCTTGTCATACTAAATCCAAAACACAGCACTAGGAAGAAAATTAACTCTATCCCAGCCGAAACCAGGACAGCATTTTTTAGAGTAAAAGTTGTACAAGCTCCGTTTTCCTGAGGAGGTGGCATTGGTAATGAAATGATAAAAAATGGTATTTGTAGCCAAAAAGGGACAGTGAGGCAAATAATGTTTGTGCCTTTTGAAGGTGTTTTGCCAGGATGCATGTATCTTGCAATGCTTTTACGCAGTTAAGAACATGATACGTCTAACATCTTTCTCTCACAAAAGATTTTGGTGTTTTCTTCTCCATGCAAACTCCTCAAAGCAAGCTGCAGGTAATATGACCCCTGCCTTAATGAACCTAATGGGCTTTGGGTGTGAACTTCCTTATTGTCAGCCCACATGGCTTCACTAAGGGCAAATCGTGCCTGAAAAATTTGGTGGCCTTCTACGATGGGGTTACAGCATTGGTGGATAAGGGAAGAGCAACTGACTTCATCTACTTGGATTTGTGCAAAGCATTTGACACTGTCCCGCACAACATCCTTGTCTCTAAATTGGAGGGACATGGATTTGATGGATGGACCACTTGGTGGATAAGAAATTGGCTGGATGGTTGCACTCAGAGTTGTGGTCAACGCCTCAATGTCCAAGTTGAAACCACTGACGAGTGGTGTTCCTCAGGGGTCAGTATTGGGACCGGCACTGTTTAACATCTTTGTTGGCGACATGGACAGTGGGATTGAGTGCACCCTCAACAAGTTTGCCAACGACACCAAGCTGTGTGGTGCAGTCAACATGCTGGAGGGAAGGGATGCCATCCAGAGGGACCTTGACAGGCTTGAGAGGTGGGCCTGCGCAAAACTCATGAAGTTCAACAAGGCCAAGGACAAGGTCCTGCACATGGGTCGGGGCAATCCCAAGCGCAAATACAGGCTGGGTGGAGGATGGGTTGAGAGCAGCCCTGCTGAGAAGGACTTGGGGGTGTTGGTTGATGAGAAGCTCAACATGACTCAACAATGTGCACTTGCAGCCCAGAAAGCCAACTGTATCCTGGGCTGCATCACAAGAAGCATGGCCAGCAGGTCGACAGAGGTGGTTCTCGCCCTCTACTTCGCTCTCGTGAGACCCCACCTGGAGAACTGTGTCCAGCTCTGGGGCCTCCAACATAAGAAGGACATGGACCTGTTGGAGTGGGTCCAGAGGAGGGCCACGAAAATGATCAGAGGGCTGGAGCACCTCTCCTATGAGGAAAGGCTGAGAGAGCTGGGGTTGTTCAGCCTGGAGAAGTGAAGGCTCCGGGGAGACCTTATTGCAGCCTTTCAATATATAAAGGGGACTTATAAGAAAGGTGGAGAAAGACTTTTTTACCAAGGTCTGTAGTGACAGGACAAGGGGCAATGGCTTTAAACTGAAAGACGGTAGATTTAGATTGGACATATGGAAGACATTTTTTACGATGAGGGTGGTGAGACACTGGAACAGGTTGCCCAGAGAAGTTGTGGATGCCCCTTCCCTGGAAGTGTTCAAGGCCAGGTTGGATGGGGCTTGGAGCAACCTGGTCTGGTGGAAGGTGTCCCTGCCCATGGCAGGGGGGTTGGAACTGGATGATCTATAAAAGTCCCTTCCAACCCAAACCATTGTGTGATTCTAGATTCTATGATGCTATGATTGCAGGAAACCTGTAGCTCCAAAGACAGAGAGCAGCTAGGGTTCAGCTGGGAAAATGTTCGCTTCCTTGTTTCCCTTGTTAAGGCAGTCCTTTACGGTGGTGTCTTTGAAACACTTGACTCCAGAGTGGAGGAGAGGAAAAACACTTTCTTACACTCAGAGGTTCAATTAAGGTGTTCTTGGTGTTTGAATGGGTAGGAGGTCCTGCCAATGAATATTAAGAGCGGTCCAGCAAAATCTGTGTCCGTGTGTGAATAAAAACATGGGGTTTCCTCCCTTCCCCAAGTACAGTTTAAAGAGTAAAAAATAGATTATGGTTACTAACCTAAGTAACTTCCTATTGCTCTGTTTGTACAAACCTTGTAGTTTGATTAATAGTGGTGGAATGACAAGTATGATTACAAACAGAGCATTCACAACCAATTTTTAGGGGAATCAAAATCGAGGCTTTCTCTAAAAGATGTGAAATGTTTCTCTCCTATTATCAGAGAATATGAGTAATTGTTGAGTTACTTAAAAAGGAAACGTCAACATTTCCTTTGCTGTATGCATGACACTCATTGGGACAAAAAATCAGGTATAATTTCTAAGCATTTCAAGTATTTCACATTGCATAAACTCCAAAATCTTTGTTACTAACAGACAATCTGTTGAACATATCACAGCTAACATGATTTGGAAATCTGAGAAAAACCTGAAAAGAAACCACGTACTATAGTTGTAGTTGGGTAAATTACTGAAAACTGCATGTCTGCTTAAGTAGATCTTTGATAGTAAATATTATACGGTGTGGATTCCATCTCTAATGCGTTTGGTTTTATAGCCTGAAAATAATTTTATTGTACACAAGCCATGAACACATTTCAACAATCTCCAGCCAAATATTGAAAAACAATTTTCAGCTCACCGCTTCTATAGTACAATTCAGTTCTCACCCTTCATATAAAATSTTAGTGGATGTGACACTCTTGTCAGTGTGAGGTTTTCGTTTATATATGCAAGGTGGATTAGTTAATTGGATTATTTTTGGTTTACTGGTACAGCACGTCTAAACAGCTTCATCAGTTAAGGAAGTTTCAGTGAATCCTTGTACAAAACCAGGGGTTGACAATGGATAGTCGGAAGTTGAAATAATACTACTGAGGATTAGGGAAGGGTTGTCTTATGGACTGAATCATCTTAATTGTTGCTTGGCCAAGGTGAGGTGCATTGGATTTTTTTTTTTTTTTTTGTCATCGATGAAAACCTGGACAACTTAAAGGATAGCAGTTACAAGAATGTGTACGGAGATGTCACAGAAATTTGATCCAAATGTTTCTTAGTGGGTGAGATATGACAGGACTCAACCACTGGATCTTTGATGTCCCGAGACGAGGTAAATGTTTTCTTGCTCTGTGTATCTGAGTGTACCCCATATACTCAGGTGATTTTGAGACAGAGCAGTCCAAACCATTGGCTGGTGGTCTTGAATGTCTGGGTGCGCTAACAGGCTCAGTTATAGTTTCCTCCAAATGGGCAAGCACTACTTTTCTGCTTATAGTCTTTAGGGACGAGGTTGGGAAATGTAAGTTTAATGAAGAACTTGTTTCTATGTGAGTTATGGCTAGAGGAGCACTGTTTTCAGCTCTGTGGAGTTCATGGACTTCTTGAATGCTGTTCCTTGGCCTCCTGAGTATGGTCCAGGTGGGTAGACCAGCCAGCGCTCCTTTTGGTGGATTATGAGTAAATAGAAGGTGGAAGTCTAGGCAGGAGAACATGCTTCTTGTGTTGGAATAACCTTCTGTTGCTTAAAACTAGATTCTGTCACTTTTCTTCCCAAGTTTTTTGCTAGGTTATATCCAGGCTCCAACCCCTAGGGCTAGTTAACCACAGAGTAGGGCTGTCAGTGAGTGTGGTGGCACCAAAAAGACATTTTTCCATGTCATAAAATCATTCAGGTTTGATAGGCAGTTTTGAAAACATTGTATGTGGCTCTGTGCAGTGGTCTTTTATTTTCCACCAGAGCCCTGGCAATCTCTGGTGCTGGTGGGTGGACTGTACCAGTCTTGTCCCTCATCTCACAGAATACTGCAGTTGCTTGAAATTTTGAGTGTTTGTTTTTTCTGAAACTGTTTATAGATAGAAATGATTATATATAACAGAGATGTAACAAGGTCTAGGATGTGCTGACTTCTTATTCTTCCTTCCCTATCGTATGTTGGCTCACTTCAGGGAGAGAAGCTCTGTTTATAGCAATCTTGAGTTGAACTCATTTACAGCAGATCTATATTTGGGCATCTTTGCACATATCCTTGTATCTAAAATGGGCACCATAATTCTTACCTTGTAGAGGAGTGAGAAGATTAGTTACTGTCTGTAAAGAGCTTTAAAAATGACAAATTGTTTGCATATCTTCAGAATATAATTAGGAAGCCAGCCAATTAATCTGCTTCCTAGAAATTAATGCTTCAAAATTACTTGCTCTATAAAAATTGTTTATGTGCATGATTTGGGGTAGGTACACCTTTTTTCTTTTTTTTTTTTTTTTTGCATATGTGATGGTGTTTACTGAGAAACCCAGGCTCCATTTTTGCAGTACACACCGTATAGATGCAATCTTCAAAACTGAGGCCCATTATATAATTTCATTATTTACCTGTTTACTCATTATTTGAAATGAAGCTGCATGGTTTTAGTAGTGAGGGTAATTTAATACCTAGAACAACTGAACACAGGCTCAGGTGGGTTTTTCATTGCTTTTTATGTTAGTATTGATTAAGGAGGGTCTGTGTCTCACCTTGATCTTCTGTGTTTGATGCAGGAACTGTCTAGTGAGATTCTTCTGGCCTATATTACATAAGTCATCAGACTAGAAGGTTATAAATTACCCTTCTGGCCTTTAAAGTCTGATCTTTTAATTAAAATACAGAGATGTCTTCTGTGGGGCAAAACAAATACTAAGATAATTTATAGCTGAATTCACGTGGAGGAGCTCTGCATCATTATTAGATTTCAGACAAGAAAGTTGGATAGCAGGTGCTCCAGCTGTTATTTGGACAAGGAGGGAAAGGCTGTCAGTACATGGAGAAAGGTTAGGGTTGCTAAGAATGGTGAAGGAATGAGACAGGGTAAAAAAAGAACAAAACACAAAAAGTCTAATTCCTGAAAAATACATAAAACTGCCGCTGATTACATTATTCCCTGTTGTCTCTTTCTATCTATTTCCCCCATCTGTCCTTTCTTTGTCACTTTGAACAGCACAGTTTTCTACTAATACAGCTGTATTGTGCTTAGTTATGTGGTAGGGCTGTAATCTTGATTCCCTGTAGGTGTGCTGTGCTTGAGGAGGGACCAGAGCTTGGATTAACTTGACTGTTCATTCCCTCCTCTTTGGCCCCAATGGAAAGGCAGCTAATGACACACAGGAGAGATGGAGGTAGAGACAAGAAGTGAGGAGCTGTACCCCCAGTCTCCATGCTGGAATAGGTCATCAGTAAGAATAATGGGATTTCCGTGCTCCTTTTCCATCATTTGTACTGCAAACATTTCACTACAGGAGATCATGGTCCCAACATGTACCTGACCATTCGTTGAACTCTCCACGTACAGGTTGAATGTGTGTGTCCTGAAAACGTCTCAAACTGTGATTAAAACTAACTCTTTGAAAGGAAGTGATTTTTCCTTTGCAAGCATAAGGAATATATTATAAAGAAACTGAAGACTGGAACGRATCTGAGGCAACAAGTGGTAGCTAAAATTTAGAGGTTGTATTGATAAGTGGGATCTGCAGACCTGAGTGCCGTGTCCTTTTTCCAGTGCTTGGGAAGGTGAGAATCCTAGGAATGGGATTGAGGGCGTATAGTGGTGAGCAGAAGAATACCTGCACCATTAGGTATTGGGAGAAATTTTGTCTGTTTCATGGTTTAGGCACGTTTGGTTTGGCTGTGTTTTATAGAAAATACTTTTCACTTCATGGAAATTCGGTCTAGAGAAAGTATCTTCAGGGCACAGCTACTGCATCAGTCACCTAAGGAAGTTAGATGTAGAGATGTATCAGTGTCAGTCCCAGAAGACCTTACACGTGGGAGGAGAGGCTCAGGATATGCAGGAAGGCAGCAGTTCTGGGAACGCTGTTAATGTTTACTAGTGAATATACTGGTGTTGGGATGCAGGTCCCTAAAAAGTTAAATGGGGGRCTTTGTGGATTGCTCTGCCAGACTYAAGCATGGCAATACAGTGCAAGTCCCAGGTTGGTTGCTGAAAAGCCTTTAGAAGACCTGTCTTGTTTACAGAGTTCCCAACAAAATGAGACACTTAACCTGACTGTCCTGAATTCTTGTCCCGTACCTTCATTATAGACCTTATTTCTGTTCATTGCAAGGCACTGGAGATGGCAGCAGTAATGAATGTTGTGAGAAGAGGGAAAATGTCCTGCAGCTAGGTAGTGCACAGCCTTCTAGGCAAGCAGCTTGTGGTTTCTGGAAGGACATTCCCACTGGACAGTGTCAAATGCATTTTGAGACAATGGTACCCATGTTCAGTGTATTATTAGTGAATAATTTAGCTGCACTTACTGTGTTCTATCAGTTCCTGTAGGCTGTACTTTGTGAAATTTCCTTTTGTGTGGCAGAATTTTTCCCTGTTGATAAACTACTGCTGAAGTACAAATGGTCTGCATGGAAAATATAGCAGATGGGGCCATATTAGCCTGATTCTCTCATCCATGAAAGCAAATGCTATAACCGTTGTAATTTGGCATAATTTTGATGCAAGTCAACAGAATTGCAGGAGGATTAAGGTCTGCAGTGACCTCTGTGTATTCCTTGATTTCTGTTTTACATGCAAGTTGGGTATGGTATTTTTTTATTGACATAGTAAGTGTTTATAAAACAGGGTACATTTATGTATAATCTCCCTAATTCCAAAACTGCTGATTGCATATTTAAATATAATGACCTCAGAATGCTGTTGCTCGTGGTCCAGACAATTTTTGCAGAATGTCTGAGGAAGGTGATTCACTGTCAGATGACAGAATAGATTTTATGCAGCAGGTTGTAACTTGATTAATCCAATATTGGTTAAAGAGAGAAGACATCGAGCCATCTCATCTACCATATGGTGGTATACCATCTATACATACAGGATACATTTGTCCAGTGTTAAACCAAACCCAGAACAGATACTACAGCCCAACTCTGAATCTCCTCAGTGTGGGAGATGGAGATCCAAAACAATGCCTTCTAATGTGTTCTTGAGCCAGTGGCTGGGCAGATAAAAGCCCTATTCTCATTTACCTCTAGAAGTTTTTTCTCTGTGGTCCTGTTTCCAGACTTCTATCTACCGGGGGTGATGAAGTAGCATTAAGATGATAAAAAAACCCTTAATCCATGGGTGCCACCACAAAGGAACACAGAAACTGAAATACTGCAGTGGCTCTCTACCAGTTTTGCAAATTACCTCTTTATTTTTTTAAAGAATCAAAATCAAAACCAAAATATGCAAGAAAAAACCAGACAATTAGTAAGAGCCAGCACTTCATGAAAATGCCAGTGTATCTTGTTTATAATGAAGTGTGAAGCAATTTGAAGGATTTAAAAGACTCACATACCATCAGGTGAAGTTTTAATTAGCTCCCGTGAGACTATGAGGAAGCCTTTATTTGAGTGGACCAAAGGTCCAACTAGTCTAATATCCTATCTCACATTGTGGCCACGTGGAACATGCTGGGGAAGGCACCAACTTAGGTACATATTTTACTTTTCCCTTCCCTCTCCTCTGAGATGACTTTAAGCTTCCAGTTATTTTCAGCTTCAGGACTGTTTGAATTCTGAATATGTGAATTCTGTGTGTTCAGTAGCCCACAATTTCTGTACAGTGAACTCTATAGTCTCCCTGCAACCCATTGACAGTGCATTTAGCACTTCCTTTGTCAAGGAGCAGCACCAGTTTACTACCAGTTGCATGAAGACCCATTTTCTTCTGTTTGTTTTGAAGCTGGTTTCTATGACATTCATTTAATAGATTTTCTTTTAATTGGAGGAGACATAGAGCAGTGGATCCCTATCCATCCATTCCATATCGTGATTTTGTAGACCCATGTTGTATCCCCAAAGTTGTTCCTTTCTTTGTAGTGAAGAGTCTCAGCTTAAGTTTTCACTCATATGGATACCTGATTTGGACATATGCAAGCCTTTCCATACCAGTTTTATCTTTTTCTGAACCTTTCCAATTTTATGTTGCCCTTTCTGTGATGGGAGGTCAAAACTACTCACAATGTTCAAGATGTTTCGTAGTGTTAACAGCCTTGTCTACTTTGTTCTGTTTCTTTCCCAATCGTCCCTAGCACTCTGGTTTGCTTTTTTGGCAGCTGCTGAGCGTTGGGCTGGTGTTTTCATGAAACTTATTCCATGATCTTACTCCTGAGTGGTAATACCAAGCACAGAGCCCATCTTTTCAGATGTGAAGCTTGGAATGTTTTTCCTCACATATGTCACTTTACATTTGCGTACAATGAATTTCATCTGCCATTTTACTGTCCAGTAACTCAGGCGTGTTGAGTCTGCAGTTCTTCATAATAGGTTCTCATAGTTAATAACTTGAATAATTAACAAAGTTTGTCATCCTTTGTAATGCCTGTCCCAGTCCTCAACGCAATTCCAGGAGGAGGTCCTTTGATGACCTTGCTCCACTGTAAGAACTAACAGATGGTGCAATATTCCAGCTCTGTTTCCTAGCTTTTGCTCAGATTTTTCTTTCTTTTCATCTGTGGAGGGATGTTTTTCTTGTAAGTCCTAGGTGCTTAAGCATTTCCCTAAAAATCTGTCAAAAGCATTTTGAAAACCGTATCATTGTAATCCAAATGCTTGTTGACTCCTTCAGAGAACTCCACTGGGTTTAGAGGAGATGACATCCTTTTACAAAAGCCATACTGACTCTTCCCAAGTACATCATATTAATTCTGATGTCCATTAATCCTGTTCTAATTATAGCTTCTACTAATCGGTGTGATAGAAACATGAAGTGTATTGGCTTCGTAGATCTCCCCGGAAACTTTTTAAAAAATCGTCACAGTTTTCACCCTCCTATCATTATTCCATTCTCATGCTAATTTAACAACAATGGACTATGAATTTCGTGCCAGTGCTAGTGGCACAGCAAGTCTCAAGACGTGGCAAAACCCAACCCTGGCATTTGCCTTCCCTTGACTCAAGGCACAATACTCTCCTTCCCACTAACATGCTGCTGATCCAATGATAGGGAGGGATTGTTTTCTTCTCCCCCAAACATTTCCCTCACCTCCATACACTCATCCTTTTGCACTTGTTCCCTTTTAGGGATCCTGCCTTCTTCCAAACATACTCCCTTCTTTTCCTTCCCTTTCCCCGGGATGTAAGACATACAGAATACACGTAATGTTTTGTATTTAAGAAGCTTGGCGAAATACTGTCAGTGGAACACATCTGAAAACTTCATGAGTTACCATGTCCTTGAATAGTACAAGCTGCTTTGATTTAGGCTGCAGTTTGCTGCTTTTCCTTCAAGGATTATTGAAGAGTCTTCAATTGCGGCAGTGATTGTCCTCTTCTGCCCAATAATTTACTAGTGCTTGAGATTGCATACAGGTTTCCAGATTCTGAAATGAAAACGTCTTCAGAAGTCAAGACTGAGAAATATTTTTAGCTTGTCATCTTAAATTTTAATTAATCTCCTCTCCCACCTTTTTTAGCCTCAAAGGTTTTTTAACATGCCCTTATAAACATTAGGTAGTGAATATAAGCCTTAAAGATACAGCAAATGATTAAGCTTCCTCATGCCTCACATTGAAGACAGACTTTTGTTAAGACTCTTAATTTTTGGTAGTAATCTTGGTACACAGACTAACTTTTCACAGTTGTTTTGCATTTATAGTCTCCATTCTTACCAATATTGATGGCTGGAATTTTCTTTTTAAATTACTCTCGAAGTCCTGGCTTGAATGATTAAACCAAGACTGTGCAATAAGTCACTGAAAGATCAGGAAATAGCATCTAACAAGGTCACGCCACATTTAAGCTTTAAAAATGGTATTTTTATAGTATATTATGAAGAGAATTAAATTTGTTTTATGTTTAGTAAAGAGAAGTTTAGGGAAAAGCAGTTCATAGGCAAGTAGCTATTACCACACTATAATCATTTACAAGCCCACAATACAATGAAATTTGGTAGTCCCCTTGGAGTCCTTTGAAACATAATTTAAATGTTTATATGCCGTGCTGATGGAAGGATGAGATAACAAAACCACTGTTGACACATGCATCATTTCTCCAGTATGAGTTTTTCCATCTGGACATTCAAAGCTGACCAAATTTACGAGGAGCTGAAGGCAGAAGCTTGCAGTAGGAATTGTCAAGCAGCATTATTATCTAGGGTAGCAGCTTTTCTGACTGTGACAGGTAGCAGCACCACCGTGGGAAAATGAGTGCTCATTCTCCTTGGTCCTTCAGTGTTTCAGTAACTGAATTGTTGCAAGCATCACCACTGATTTACAAATGGAAAAGACATGAAGGGTTACTACAACTACTGGGGGATGAAAAGGAGTAAGTGACGCAAGAGACGTAGTGATAAGTTATCAGGGGATAGGAGATAAGAGATAGGATAGGAAATGTCCTTTGTAGTTTTCATGTGAGGTGGAGGGAAGAGAATGAGCTGTGGAACCGTTCCAGTGTGTTGGAGAGTGCACACACCTATGTTGGCGTGACTCTCACTTCATAAACAGCAAATGCTCGTCAGTCACAAGGAGAACGGCATTCTGCTATAGGGAAATTTAGTCCTAGGGGTGTCTGTATTGGTGGAAGCTCTACCTCAGTATGCCTTAAAAGTAGTGTGTCTCTTACAGGGCATATATCATTTGGGTTGGTTTTTTGGTTTTGGGGGTTTTTTTGTTTGGTTGGTTTGGGTTTTGTTTTGGTTTTACCAGAACGATGTTTGGTTTTCCCCTTGGAAAGCACGGCAGCTTCAGAGCTTTTGCTGTCTTATTTTGAACACAGCCATTATTTGGGCAGTTTTATAAGGACAAAATTATGGTGTGAACTGCTGTCAGTGGGGAGCCCAGCATAAAAATCAGTGTACTCTGGTACAGGACTTCTTTCACTCAGGGTCTTAATCTTGTTCCAGTCTTGTCTCTGAAGCGGAGGTGCCTGTCAGCTCATTCCTTAGTCTTTCCTTTCACCGTAGGAAGAAACTCTGATTAGCACTAGATACAAGTCAGATAAGTGATACACAACAATATTCTTGATGCATCGTGATCCCATTGTTCTTTCCTTGACTGTCAGTCAAGATAGTGCCTTCATACCTATGCAAGGTACATGAAACTTTCCCTCCTTTTTTTTCCAAGCTTTACTTTGGAGAACTCTGCCAAAGATGTTTTTATTAAAATGAAGACTTACCATTTTGCTTGTGCATACCTGAATACTGAAAAGACACCTTAAAATGAAATTACTGAACTTGTTTTATATCAAAATACAGAATGTTCATTTTATCTTCTGAGAGTCTGACAATTTTCAGAATAAAAAATAATAAGAAAATTGTCCAACTGAACCACGGGCTTAACTTGAAACACGAGTGCCTGCCTGCTAGTCCAACAAACGTGATGAAAGATGATGATAGTTGATGTAAATGTGTCCTATAGTTCTTAAATATTTACTGTCATCACTTCAAGAAACTAATAGTGTGTATGCAGAAGGGTGGTTTTTACCTGTACTGTACTGCAGTGTTGTGGAAGCTGAGCTGTTTAGCAGATTGAATGGCAGTGCTAAAATTATACATGTCTATATATAAATATATATATAAATCTATATAGGCCCACTCACATACATCATCAACTTGAAAATCTAATAATGCATCACAGATATCATCTTATTTTCTTGTAGTAAATTAGTTTTGTAAATGAGCAACATTTATTTTAAAAAGAGAATTCAAGGATGACTTAGAGATTCTTTTTAGAGGCATGTTATGATATTTTGCTTGCACTTTGCTTACTCTATAGTGGACTACTTCTGGGTAAATGATGTGATAGTTGATACTGATGCTTGAGTGCAATATGCATGTTTGAGGGGGGTGGAGGATGTAGATGATTTTTAAAGTAGCTTCTGAAAACAAATGGCTTTTATAATTTAGCTTTTGTTTCCATTGAGTCTAGTCCTACTGTAGTAGCCCTCTAAGTTTGTTTGAATTTGTGCATTTTCTTGGTCTAACTAAGCGTTTAGATCATGCCTATCACCATAGTAACTGCACACCTCTAAATCTAAATTCTGCGACATGAGGTCACTGCAAGTCTTGCTCAAAAGAGGTCCGAGTTATCTCACTTTAAAAGAAGAAGTAGGGAGGACTGTAATATTGTCTCTCCCTTTAACTTGAATCTCTACACAATGGGATTAAATCCAGTGCTTGTCTACACTTTTGTCTTTATTCTAATTTTATATGTAGCAGCTTTATGAAACACAAATAACTTGTTACATAAAATGCTGCTCTGAACAGTGTGATTTATCTTTAAATATACTTTTTAAAATAGACTATTCCAGTCTATAAACAGAGCACATTTGTGTGTAATCTTGCTGCACTTTTTACTGTCCTGTAGGCTGTTTTCAACTGCACTGTATTGTTATAAAAGTTTTTAACTGTCACTACTATGGAAAATCCTATGGACCTGATTAAATGTTTCTTTCTATTCACAGCATTCAGGTTTAAGTGATATGCACTGTCGAAAAGCCACAGTTTTATAGGATTGTCCTTTTAATGATTTATTGATCCTTGTCTGTGCTCTGGAGTTGTTTCGTTTCTGAAACTTAATGGATCTGAACCTAGACTTTCTTTGTATAGCCTGTTAAATGTGAATGCTGCTTCTTATTTTGCCTTGTTTCTGTTTTGTTGGTTTGTTGCTAATCCTCCAGTGCTTGTGGTCTTCTGTATGAAAAGTGTTTTGTATACACGTAACAATGTTTAGTAAATTAATATAATGCACAAATGAATAGTTTTCTCTTTATAGAATGCCATCATACATACTCATGTCACCCAAAAAGAAACCAAACATATGAGTGTACTCAGATGCACAGAGGCAGCTGGGCTTTGTAAATCCGCAGGCACAAACCTCCACGCAAATACAGGTGCACAGACAGTGCTAGAGCCAGCGTAGTGAATCCAGTGCATCTGGGGTGTATTGAACCTGCTCTGTGCACACTGCGCAGCCAACTTGTGTGTTGTACGTGCACAGCAGGCTGCCAGATGTCTCAGAAGGGGCCAATAAATGGCTGAAATCATCTCTTTTTATATGGACAAAATTCATTATCAGTGTTGACAATATCTGCAGCCAATTCTCTGTAGGTAAAATTTCATCCCTTCTGTTTCTGTTTATGCTTGTGTTCCTCCTGCCTTGGAAATAGCTTTTAATTCTGAGGTGTTTTATATTTGCTTGATCTCCATCATGGTGTTTGGCTCAGAGGGGCATTTTCAGCTGAGCTGTGGGTTTAACGAGGAAAGCAGAATGTTTGTTGACATCACTTCAGGTTTCTTACTGCTGTAAACAATGGCTAATGGCGTGGGAGAATGCAAGTTATATACCTCACTTGCTGACTGGGGCAAGTTTGGAATTTGCTGTTAGACCCCAGGAAGTAATTGCTGCTACATGTGGTTATACTCGCTTCCCTGTTAAGGGGGATGAAGGTGGAAGAGGGGTTGAGAAGTTCTAGGTAATGAAGAGAACTGAGTGATCTGGTGCAGAGGTGTTTAGCTATGGGAGCTCCTGAATCATATTGGACCTAATAACCAGATGGTTTTATGTATGGGCAGGTCCCTCACTGATCCCTCCACCTGTGAAACAGCTGGCTTACTAATGGGTACATTTAAGGCACCTATGGAAATTACAGGTGTGCGTTTAGGTAGAATATTTTCTCAGCTATTTTCATCTAAGTTGGAAGAGTTCTGTTTGCTACCTGGCTGTAAGTTAGTATGCAAGCTATGCAAAATAAGGTTGTAAATGACCAACCTTGTGAAATGGGTTTTAAGGTAGATGACTGGGGGTTCTCCCCTCCCCACTAGATATTACTATTATTACTACATTCTGAAAGTAGCAAAAACTCTCCTGAAATTCTGTGTTCTATGGAACATACCATGGGCAACGTCCTTCATGTAAGAAATGCCACAGAAGAATATGACACTTCTTGTGTGAATAGCATTTTCTTGTGAAAACAAAAAGTCATTGCAATGACAATTATGGGTGAGGCTTCTTGAAAGAAGGGCAAAAATGTTTTGGGAGTGTGATGAATGAGAAGGGACACTAGGAAATAAGCTAGAGCCAATGCACAATCCACATTCTTGTGAGGAAGTGGTGGCAGTTCCAGATTTGGTATCCTGTGCTGGCATCTGATAAAAATTTTAGGTGAAAATATGCAAGGGAAAAAGAACTACAGATACCCCACTACAGTTACACTATTGTATTTGACTGTAGAAACTGCTTAGGGAATTATATTCTGTTGTCTTGTATGTGGGAGCTTAAGAACAATAACTTACAGTAAGTATCATGAAAGCTATTACCTTGATACACAGGGGAATATGTTAAGGATACAGTTTCAACTTCAATCCATGTTTCATGACTAATAGCTTAAACCACATCTTCCTAGGCTGGCAATGCTTTGGGCTGTGTTTAAAAAGTCAGATTTTTTTTTTTAAATTTCATATATCTATTTTATTTAAAAGAGTTTCTGAACATTTTTTTTCTTGTTCTAATTTGCAGCATTACTTTACTGTTCTTTTTGGCCATGAAGGGCAGAAGCCACTGGAGCTCCGTTGCGAGGATGAAGTTGATGGAGATGAATGGGTAGAAGCTATTCACCAAGCTAGGTATGAAACCTGATTTTTAATCCTCAGCTCCATTTTATTGTAAATAAATTGATAATAATTTGAAAATCTAAATTCACTTTCTAAACAGAAATAAATGTTACAGTGCATTAGATGTGTATTGCTTGTGATTCATGGGTACGTTATAGGAAAAAAATGCCTTTATCATTCATGCTTATATCATTGTATTTTATCATTCACGAGTGGTTGTGTTCCAGTTGAAATTAGTTCAAGAAGAATACTCTTTTATTGGAAAAAAGCTCCTAGGATTAGTCCTCTGTTAGAGGCAAAGTGTGTTATATGAACGAAGAAATAAGTGCTATGCCAAATGAATAAACGAGTGTTTCTTTAAAAGCTCTTAATATAGAAACAAATGTAAGAAAGAGGAGGTCAAACCATTATGATGATAAAGCGCAACAAATAAAATTTCGACTTCAAAACTGAAGTCCTGAACAACAATCAGTCTTGTGAAAAGGGATGAGGTAGGACTTAGAGCCAAGCAGTAATCTTTCCCTGAGAAAAGGTCTGCGTGGTGAATGGGCAAGGTTTACAGTATAATCTAAAGGAAAATCATCTAACTGAAGGTTTGTGAAATGGTTTGCGGAGGCAAATGTCTTTGCTGAAATGCACTTTTTCCAGCCTCCTCTCGTAGACACTCACCTCAGCTAATCCACAGTGCCATGGTAACGCACAAGGAACCAGGCAGTTTCTGAGTTGCTTAGGACATGAGCCATGTAAACAGAAGTGATCTTGCTTTATAACTAAAAATGAACACCACCAGCTAGTAGTTTTTAATTTTGAACTTGTGAAATGAGGCCCTGAAGCCGCAGGTTTTGTGTTGCCTGGGCATCCGGTCTTTGGATCTGCATCCTCTTCTTAGCATTGGTACCTAACTGAACGGGGTCTCATCTTTTCTTGGAAAGCACCTGCTGGGTTGTGGTATTAAGTGAACCACATTTTGCATGTTAGCCCTCCGGGTGAACACGTTATTTCAGGTTTTGAGAAGCTATGAGCCTTTGAACTCTCAGCCCATCCCAGGAGAGCATGTCCATCAGCGGGCAGTCCCGTATTGCTCAGGGAGGAGGAGAGGTGGGAGATCTTCACCTTGTCTCTGGATCTGGGTCAGTTTCTTTTGTGGAGTACGGCTGAAAGCAAGTGAAGAAAGGAGCATGACTTTTTGCCTTGTGGTAAGGGCATTCAGGGGAAGCAGGATCCTACAGTTCCCTGTTCTCAGTATAATTTTCTTCTTGCCCATTGCCTGGTGTAAAAGGCATGTAAGCAAGGAGAGCTTCATAAAGCTGAGTTAAAATTTCTCTCTGGGTAGTTCAGTCCATAAATGTATCACACATGAATTTTCAAGGCAGAACTTAACAGAAGATTAAGCCAATGTTAAACAACACACAGTTGAAAATATTGAGAACTTAAACTTGCTAAGAAGAAGTTAGTCGTGAGGTTCAAGGTCAGGGTGATTGAATTTTGACTCCACCACTAAGTTATCACTGCAGCCTTCAAAGACAACTGGGTCTCTGTTGTAAGTAAGATCAGTCTTTTTATCTCCATCCCTTTTGCTATTTGACTTTTTCACCTTTACTTGTTCCTATCTGAAATGACAGTCCTAATAATATCGAACTATGGACACCACGGTGAGGGATATTCGCAGGGCCCTACGTCTTTTGGGGGATTTTCTTAATCTACTTTTCTGCATAGGTCCCTAAATTTCTTGGGGAAATTTTCCAGGGACCTGGACATGGCTTTTCTTGTTCTAGTATTCTTTTCTTGAACAAAATATCAACAGGTGACAAAAAAAATTCTGAAATTTAGTTGGTAAACATAGAGTGTTGTACGCTACTGTGGTTACCTCATTGTTCTGATGCTTTTCTATTTCACTGGAAGCTGCTTTTATTTGCTTTACATTGTGTCTAGCAAAACAACTTGGAGTTGCATAACTAGTTACTTAACCATTGGGTCTTTTACCAAAGATACATAACAAAGAAGTGAAAATAATAGTTTTAGACTATTGCATAAGATTTTTCTTGCCAACTTAATTAAACAAAATAGAACAGATTTGCTTCAGGGATTAAATTTTGCCTGCATCATGATTTAGACTTTTTTCCTTGAGTTCATCTGTATTTTTGACAAATGGGACAAGCTTTGGCAACTTCTTCAGTGTCACTGTTCATTTGAGGCTAAGACATTTCTGATCCTTCTCTCAGGTTTTTATTTTGAATTGCTAAATTACATCTTCTGTAGCCCTTTGAAGATACTTTTTTGTAGTATCTCAGGTGTCTTAGGTAGAAATTCTAGGAGGTATTGAGAACATTCCTCCTACCCTTAAATTGAAAACAGGCCTGGGAACATCCTGTTCTGTGTGAATATGTTGGCATTTGTGAAATGGAAATACTTAATTGCTTTCCGGAGGGTCTCATCCTCATGAGTAGCTATGGTAATTCATGTTTTAGCTGAGACAAAGTAGTTGAAGTTTTTTTCTTTTTTCCTTTTTTTTTTTCTTTTCTTAGATTGACATATACAAAATCTAATTTTGGATTGCTTGTCATTACTTTTTGCCAAATACATGTTTGCAGCCATCAAAATCTCTTCCATGTTTTATTTATTTTGCAAGTTATAAACAGACTGTTGAAAAAATAACACTTGCGATCTCACTGCACCCCATGTCCCACTCTGGATAAATAGGTATTTTATTTGGATGCAAATTCATAATTAAAGGATTTTCTGCTGTGGCATTGTCCATTGTTTCTTGGAAGATTTCACTGGGGGTGGGATGCTACTGCTTATCATTTGGGGGGTACCGTGCACACTCTTAAGAGCTGACAGGCTCTTGCGTGCTGCAGCTAGATGCTGCATTGCTTATGTTCCTGTCCATAGTGCCCTCTCCTCATCTGAGAGAGATTGTTTGGCTTGTGAGCTTGCAATGGGAGGTGCAATTCAGTATATTTTAATGGGACTCCATTATGAGCTCCACATGCATACCTACTTTTCATCTCTTTCCATTTTATTTGAATTCTCGGTGTTTTGAGTTCTCAGTAATATCCAGGGTGGTA
Organism: Phoebastria nigripes; assembly: GCA_035582835.1. NCBI lineage: Eukaryota > Metazoa > Chordata > Aves > Procellariiformes > Diomedeidae > Phoebastria > Phoebastria nigripes. The sequence continues at coordinate 589,053 of JAYKAV010002796.1, read as the reverse complement.
GAGTAAGGTTTGCTTCTTCTGAGTTACATTTCTGGGCTGGAGGATTTATTCCTGGCAAATCCTAATTCCTCCATCAGTGACTGCATGTGGAAGTCCTGTTTTGGGCTTTGTTCCAGAACTCGGTCTGTTATGAAAAAATCTTGTTTCACCCTCAATACACTGAGGTGGACTTTTCACCCTTTCTTACAAATTCTTCTATGGTTTTAATTTTTTTTTGCATTTAACTTGTCCTGGTTTTGGCTGGGATAGAGTTAACTTTCTTTCTGGTAACTGGTGTGGTGCTGTGTTTTGGGTTTGGTATGAGAGGAATGCTGATGGCCCATTGACGTTTTGGTTGTTGCCAGTGGTGCTTGCACCAGTCGGGGACTTTTTGGTTTCCCATACTCTGCCAGGTGCATGGGAAGCTGGGCGGGGAGCATAGCCAGGGCGGCTGACCCAGCTGGCCAATGGGGTATTCCATACCATGTGACGTCATGCTCAGTATATAAACTAGGAGGCGTGGTCCAGGAAGGGGGATCGTGGCTTGGGTGGAGCATTGGTCAGCGGTTGGTGAGCAGTTGCATTGTGCATTGCCTGCTTTGTATATTCTGTTGTTGTTGTTATCACTGTTATTATTACTGTTCTACTTTGTTTTATTTCAATTATTAAACTGTTTTTACCTCAACCCACGAGTTTTCCTACTTTTGCCCTCCCGATTCTCTCCCCCATCCTACCGGAGCGGGAGGGTGAGCGAGCAGCTGCGTGGTGTTTAGGTGCTGGCTCGGGTTAAACCACGACAAACTCAAAAACTTTTATGGCTCTTTTTTTTATATGGATGCAGTAGTCATCAAATTTCTCAGCCTTTTCTACTTTAGCTTATTGGAAGGTCTTAAATTAAGTGCTTCAGGCTGTAGTTTCATGTATGCTTTAGTCCTGCGTAAGCCCACATTGCTGCTGAAGGAAGCAGCTGTCATTCTCATAAGTCAGCCGTTCATTCCCACACCTTTAGCAGTCCTTCTCTCATGTAGGCACAAGTGTGAACTTAATTGGGAAACTGATCTGCACTAAAAGGAATTACATTTTGTTTATTTTTTGCCAACTTAGTTTTAACCTGTGTCATCCCTCTGGGGCTGTTCACTGTGCATCCATGCAACACACCTGTGTTCACTGCACAAGAGAGAGGGAAGCGCATGCGTGGGATGTGGGAGAGCACGAGTGCTATGTGGGGGGTGAAGCGGGAGTGCTTCTTTCAGCTAGGTCGCTGTGTAAAGTGTATGAGGAACTACTGCCCTCCAACCAGCAATTTAAAAAAAAAAAGGCTTGCTCTCAGATTTGTTGGCACGTGTGCACGTTAGCATACTTCACTTGCTAATGCAGGGTGTACTTCACATAGTATTTAGCAGGCAGTTGTAAGCTCCGTATGGTAGCTCAGAGCTGCCTGGAAGCTCAGAGCAAATGCCTTGCTACTAATGCCTTGCTGTTGGAGAAACTGTATTAGCTGAGGCTTGGTGCTATAATAACCACAATTTTGTAGTTTCTAGTTGGCTGGGAATGATGCAGAGAGAATTTGAGTAATGTTCAAAACATGGGCAAAGCAATCTCCTATCTGCCTTCCAAATAATGTCTAGCTAGATCCACAGAACAAAGCGGTAGGGGTTGCCAGAGCTGGTAGCTTGATAGAGATGAGGCTGCTGCTGCTCCCTATACCCAGGTTGAACCAGAAGTGAGCCTGGGCATGTATTTGAAACTTAAATGAACACTCATATGTACATACAAACACAGCTGGTTGCACAGATCAGCACAGGTAGAAACATTCAGCGTTCATGCGGGCACAGACAACACCAGCAGCCTCATCCTGTTCCTCTCTCTGACTGATCAGGATGAAGGTATGTTAGTGGAAAAATACATACAATACATATATACAGTATGGGTCCCCCCAATAAATAGCCTAGCCATGCAATCTGTCCAGGAGCTGGCCATGGATCCTCCGTCTCCCTAGTTGCTGGCACCTGGAAGTACAAGCCCCCAGTGCCTGCAGACCCTCTCCAGTTGCTGGTACTCAGCCCCCCTTACTCACAGATAAGCTTGCACCCCTCCCCCCGCCAGCACACTGTGGATCCTCCAGTAACTGGTCTAAGACACTTAGCTTACCCCAGTAACCAGCCCTGGACCCCATGGACTTCCAGGTGCCTCACACACCCACATATGCACTGCGGATCCCCCGTTAATTGGTGCACAGGTCCCCCCAACCCTGCACAAATGAACACATATATAGACCCAAACACTATGGATCTCTCCCATAATTGCCTTGCACACTCAGTCTAGCTGGTAACTAGCCCTTGGATGTTCTCATCTCCAGCTGTCACAGGCACACACACGTGTGCAAATGAGTTTCTCAGTCAACCACCCGACCTCACGGTCTTCCCGGTAGCTGCACCTGTGCCCTCCAGTAGCCAAATCGCAGAGTTTCTGATGATCCAACCTAGACTTACTGCATCTTCAACACCTGGCTTCCCAGTGACTAATTCTACTCACCAGCTAGCCATGCTTGACAGTGCCTGGTGATCACACACTGACGTACACACTCAGACAATACACACACACTCCTGCCTCTCCAGTGAGTTACTGGCACTGCAGACACACAGGGACCTATGGCCCCTGGGTCCCAACTCCAGTAGCTGGCACGTAGAGCTCCATGGATGCATATACAGAGTCCCCTCACCCAGGAAAGTAGTTAGAAATGGAGTTTAATGAGAAGACAGGATGGACTGTGCTGATCCGGTGCAGAGCATGGCCACACAAGTGTACTGATCAACCTGGTTACATGTGACCCTTTATCCCCTTTTATCCCCTTATCTCTGTGTTTTCCCAAGCTTGCTCCTCCTCAAACCTCCTTGATCCTTCCCTTTCCCTGCCTTTGGTTCATCCCTTAAACATCCCATAACAAGCCTTGTACAATCCCAAAATGCTCTTCCCTGTATCCCATAATAAGTTTCACACCCCTATAGTTGGTAACCCTTCTCAGCCTGAAAGGTGATCTGGAGAGCCTTTCTACTGACTCGTCTTGATGGGTTTCACCTGCTGGCTGATGAGGCTGGTGGCTCTCCTGTCATAGCCCTGGGAGGAGCTGGGGTGGGGTAGGGGGCTTGTTTCTCTGACGGGGTTATTGGGGTTCCCCTGCCTGGCATTGTGGCCCTTCCTGCTTGTGGAGATGGGCCTTTCATGGTCTGATCGTGTGATAGCCCTGGCAGCAGCCAGGTCAGGCAGCTCGTTTCTCTTGATTAGGTTAGCTGGGTTACAGCAGCTGCCATCGTTCCTCTGTGCTCCCTTGTGTTGGTTAAGATCAGCCTTTTATCACACACCCTAACATTGCCTACCAGAAGTGACCATACCTCCTGTGCTCCTTGCACAGCACTTCATAGAAATCTATTTTATCCCCTAGAAGGGCTGTGTTCCTGGAGCAGACATCTCAGTGCTACTGCAAAGGGCTCCTTAAACCTCTCAAGGGGGCTTGTAGGTCTTGGCAGACAGCACTTTAGATAGCGTAGACACAAAACTTCAAAAGCAGTGATGGTTATTCTGGTAATTAAGGCTGTCCAGGTGATTGGTGTGGTAGCTGTTTTCTAAGGGAACATTTGAAATCCCCCCAGTCACACTCTCTGGAGATAGTAGCTACAAGTTCGTAACGGCTCTGTGAAGCCTCAGCTCATGCAGCGAGGCGTGTCCCTTCCATTGTATTTGGTCTGGACTTCATAGCCACTGTTGAATTCTGTCCCAGTTTTGCATAGTGGGGTAAGGTGCCTGTCTGCTCCAGTTTGTTTGTAGATTAATTCCTGTAGTCAGATTTTCCTGGATAAAGGGGTGCCAGGACAATTGAAACAGCTGTTTTTAGTATGAGTTGTAAGTAAGTCTGATGAGTAACATGTTGGTTAATGAGATGTGTTTTCAGGGTTGTCTCATTCTCGCCTAAGAGGGTAGCATTCCCCTCCCCACACACCCATGGTTCTAGATCAAGCCATTCCCCAACTGACATGGTTTGGGTGCATGAAACCTCCTGTGGTTGTTGGGTCCATCCTACCGAAAGAGTTTGTATTCCCCTGTCTCAATTAAAAGGATCTTGTACTAAAAATCATGAGCCATTTGGGGTGGGCTTCTCATGCTTCCCCATGTATCATCACACGGTCCTACACCCACCAACCCACTCTGCAATCCTGGTTGCTGTAGTTGTTCACCAGCCCAAGTGCCATTTCCCACCTGTTTGACTGGAAGATACCTGTTCTACAGCCTTTCTAAACAGTTGTCCGTGTGTGTCTGAAAGCCCATCTTAATTTTGTATCTTCTGATAAGCCTCAGGCCTGTAACCCTTGCAGGCATAGGTGTCCTTTGATATCCCATATAATACAGGAGTGCATTAAAGGCTAATGGTACTTATGTACAGGTGGTCTCCCAAGTCGCCTTTGTTAGAGTCATAGGGGTGGATTGCATAAGTTCTATTGCAACTTTTACTGTTTCCATCCCCAGTGTGGCTGTTAATGTGCCATTAGACTTTAAAACCTGTCTGGAGGCTATTTCTCCTCTGTTAAGGAGTCCTATAGCTGCTTGAGGGTCGTTAGTATGGGCAGATGTAGGCAACTTCTTTTGCATTCCAGACCCCCAGAGCCCTATTGCCTGGTTTTCATAAAGAGTTGATTATGTTGTGCATTTTGCATTTCAAAAGGGTGACTTGATATGACCATAAATAGTTCTGGCCAGGTCCAATGCCTGGTGCTTTCAGCTGCTTGGGCAGCTTTAGTACAGTTAGCGAAGAGTGATCCAATGAACCATAACTCTGGTCTGAACTCAGTGCAAAAATCAATTACGTTTGCTGGTAGCACTACTAGAGCCTTTATCTTGGTCTGCTACCACAACAAGGAGACCATAATAATGAGGCAGTGGTTAAATTTTCTCTAGTTTCCCTGCATTTTCTGAGCATGTCAACTCTCACGGGGCCTAAATGATGCATCATTTTTCTCAGGACTTTCTTCATTTCTTCCTGTCTCCATGTGGTAGGTAGTGGTCAATCAGAGCTTAAGGTTCTTGAAATACCTGTTTTGAGTCCTGTCTCTGCGGACAATAGTAGGAAATAGGTATAACCTCAGCTTTCAGGATGCTCTGTCTTTGAGTCTTACTACATATTATTATAAACTTACAGAATTGCTTCTCTCATTAAATGTTAATACAAATTCATAGAAAGCTGTGGTTCGCAGCAGTTGCTTCTTTCTATTAAATGATATCCAAGCCAGAGAACTAGATATAGGCTGGCTGCTTACAAGTTTTTATATGAATTTTTCATCTTCCTTTGACATTTGAACACTTTGGTACAATTTTCTTTAACAAAGGATTTTGTACACATGTGTAATCAATCCCTTGAAATTAAAATTCAGTAATTGAAACCCTGCCCTCTTGGAGGGCTCCTGGCATTATGCTGGATATACAGGTTAGCATTTTAGGCATGATGATCTTTAACTCATACATACAGAGTTGGATGAAAAGGGCTGTTGGAAGTACGTGAAGTTGATTCCAAAATCCTATGATTTTCCTTTCCCAGAGCAAGTAGCAGTTTTGAGAAGGAAAATGGATAGCCTATTCTAAGTTGCTGTAGGTGTACATAGGCTTTTCTAATTAACTCCTCTTCATACTGCTAATTATGGGAGTGAAGGAAATGTTATTTTGTTTCCAGGCTGAGACTGACGTTTTAGGCAGCCAAAGCCACTAACTAGGCAAAGTACTCTAAGTACATCTCAAAAGAACAAAAACTTTTCAATCTTTCATAGCGAAGTTCTTGTTCCCTAGTAAAGCAAGACTCTGGAAGTCTAGCTTAATGCATTTAAAGAAGCTGAAAATCTACATGAAGTTTCTTCCCCTAAAGGAGGAAAACAAAAATTTAAAAAAGTGGAAGAAAAATATTGTATATAATAGTATTCTGAATTTTATGTCAGCTCTAACTGCAGCTGCTGTTCACCCTTTGTGATTCTGTGTCCTACTATTTTCCTCAGTCTTGAATAAAAGCAAAGCCAAATCTGTCAAATTCTATATTGGAAACATTTGGTAGCAAAATTTTAAGAAAATTTTGAAAAGGATGAATAGAAAAAAAAAGTCTTGTCACCTATCTGGATCTGGCTTTAGGTAGAAAAGACTACTCTTTATATTAAATGTAAATCAAGGTGGTGCTGCAGGCACTAAGGAATGTATTTTCTTACATATGTTACATATGTTTTTATCTTCCTAACATCTCTCATCATTGTAAAAGAACAAGTGTTAACTGTGTTTCTAACTTGGACACGTTTTATCATGTGCAAATGCCTTTTAGGGTGCAAAGAGATTAGGTACTATGGTTTCTGAAAAAAACAGGATTCTTGCAAAACAAAAAAGATTCTTATTGAACAATTTTAAAGAAGACCTAAATCTCATACGTTATTACTGTTTATTCTACAGTTAAGATATATGGATTGCTTCATGACAGGTTTTTTTACCTGTGTTATTTTACTTGTTGGAAGAGATGCTCTGAGCTCTTTTTTTGCCATTTATTGTTTACTATTGCAGTAGTTAAAATATAAAAATAAATGCAATAGAATTAAATTCCTTCTTACTCTTTTTGTAATCTATTCAAGGAGGAAAAACTTTTGCTTTCTGATAGCTGTGGGAACTAGTTCTAGTTATTTTAAATCTCAGCTTGCTTTCCAGGTTAGGTGTTGAATTTAGTAGCTGTACTCAATATTGGCCCCCTCCAGTATATAACTGCACTAATACTGATTGAAGTGGCAGTAAATATATATAAAAAAAAGAKTAACTGGAGAGGATGCACATTATTACATTTTTAAAAGCCTCACAGTATTTGATAGCAAATGTTATTTTTTTTATGAGTGCTGTAGCAAGTATAAAGAAATATAGAAGGAAAAGATTTGCAGTCCAAAAATTCCTTCCAATTTCCATCAAATCCTGTGCTAACTTGACAGAGGAAGAAGATATGATAGTCAGCATTATCAATGATAGATCATAAAATAGTAAGAGATCCCTTGTCAAAGATTTAGGGCTTCGTTCTGCCATGTTTTGTGCAGTTTGGTCTTCATCTTGTAAAATTATTTAACACTCAGGGGAATTTAGGGCTTCGTTCTGCCATGTTTTGTGCAGTTTGGTCTTCATCTTGTAAAATTATTTAACACTCAGGGGAACAAGCTTCCTGAAACCTAGGTAAAGAGGCAGTATGTGTCTGTAGATTTTGCTGAATCAAGGCCAGCAAACAAGCACTTTGTAGGACTCTGCTTTTTCTGCACATTTAAATGATCTACGTGAGAGAGACTGAATCACATGAAAGAACAGTCTGATGAAGATGTTGCGTAGGAAGAAACTGGTTTCTCCTTTACCTGAACTTGTCAACAGTACTTCCAGTATGATGCTCGTCACTGTTCTGATTGTGACATCTAATTGCACTAGGGATACTGTCCCTTTTCAGGAAAGTACAAATCAATGGCAGTTTGCCGCCCAAGAGCTAAAAGAAAGGACGATACCACAGTTCCTTTTACTAATTAGAATAAATGCATTTATTTGAGTAATCTCAAACTGGGCTAAACAATAAAATAGGTGTTAGCAAACTAAAATAACAGTTATGATGGGAATTCTTCCATAAAGAGACCTGACAGGTAGAGAGAATTAGAAATAGTTCTGATGAAGTGCCAGATGCTCCCCTCAAGTCCTTCCAAAAGATGGAAAAAAACTAGCCTTTAAAATAAATAAAATAAATTGAATTAATAGAATTCTTGGGCTTAGCCTGAGAATTAGAAGCTCATAAAAAGGTCAGTGCAATTATCTTGCCCTCGGTAGCTGGATACTGGGAAACTGGGTACTGCTAACGCCTGTGTCTACGAAGGATATTGTACGCTATTGGTTTGGATGATTTATGATCAAGCTATTCATTATATATTGAGGCAAACAAACACGGTTTTGCAGATTTCTTGTTATTGGTGTAATGTTTATTCTGTCAATATCTCGTAAGGGGGAATGGAAGACAATTTTTGGCTATTTTTACTAACTTAAATGTTTTCCCTTTTAGTTATTCAGATATTCTGATTGAAAGGGAAGTGTTAATGCAGAAGTACATTCATCTCGTCCAGATTGTAGAGACTGAAAAGATTGCAGCCAATCAGCTTCGACATCAGCTTGAAGATCAAGACACAGAAATTGAAAGACTTAAATCTGAGGTATGTGCCAGAGTTGTCAAGCAATCATTGAATTGTAATATTTTGCTGTGTGCATTGCAATAATATTCAATATTTCTGTAATATTTGTGAAAATAACATAACCCAGTAAGGTTAATATGTAATAGTCCCCCTATGAACCCTTGGCTAAATATTTTCCTTAGATATATTGGGGACTGTTAAACTGACTGGATTACTTCTTTGTCAGAGACTTTAAGATGACACGTTGCTTTGCAGTATGGGTCCCATTGGTTGTGTTATTTCCTACCTGTCTTCACAYAAGGAGTTTGATCCTCGGCACATTGTCTTTGGTTGTGACAGTAGTGGACTATTCCAAACTGCTCTATTTCCCTGAATGTTAAAAATTTTGTTGCAGTCCTGAGCTGACAAGGTCTGAAAGACTCACTTGGTTTTGAGAGGAGAACCAGCTCTCTTCTGGTCCTTCCTCCATCTGGATCAAGAGCCTTGCTGGTTTGCAGAAACTGTGTTCATGTCCCTGTGACCAAGTATGTGCTTGTCATTCTGTGCAGCTTTAACAGGCTTGAAGAAGAGGAAAATATTTTTCTGTTAGTTCTGTAACTAAGAGTTTCATTAACTTTAATGAATGGTTGTTTTGTCAGATTATAGCTCTCAATAAAACAAAAGAAAGAATGCGACCTTATCAAGGCAACCAGGAAGATGAGGATCCAGATATTAAAAAAATTAAAAAGGTAAACATGCAGTCTTCTGTGCTTAAGAGGAGAAGGGTGGGATGGGGGGTCTACTTCTGTATTTTAGTCTGTCTAGTTTTGTCTTCATTTATTTTCATTAAGTATAGTCAAATAGCAAGATTCCTTTTGCCCTGCCTCTACTTAAACCTCTTAAATTACATCAGCTTCCTATGTTTCAGTGCCACCTTTATCCCATGGTGTATTTGTTACTTAGTATTCATTTTTACTTGCAAGGTATATATTCAGTTTCTTAAAGAAGCTTGCACATTGCATTCAACTGCTTCTAAAGACTGAAATTAAGTCAGGGGCTATGTCCTGTGGGAATCAAGTGTATAGTGACTTTATACTCATTCCTTATAAAAATGCTTGTAAAGGTATAAAAGAATGACTTATATTCTGTCACTGCAGCTGGAATACAAATATTGAAAATGCAGAGAGCGGTCTTGGTTTAGGTTGTCAGCCAGTCTGTTTGATGGTGATTGTTCAGGATACTATGGCCAGTGTTTTTGATAACAGGGACACAAGCGTCCCAATCTGTATGGCATTTACACGTGCAGCTTTTGGTAATACTGCTTAAGGCTGGATATAACCAGCCTCCAGAACTGTGCCCATCGCTGACTCCCACAAATCCTAATGCATGAGCACGAATGGAATTCATGCTTGAAGATGTGGTCTTGTGTGTGTCACCCTTATTCTCACAGTGTTCAGTCTCTTAAATTGCATAATATCCTTTATGGTATGTGGACTTAGTTTCTGACTTTTTCTGGGTCACACAGTCTGAGTCAAGGTCAGCACTGAGCTGGCACCCTTGTGTGAATTTTCCTTTTCATGTAGATTAAACATTGTAATAGAAGCTGGAAATGTCTCTTTTAGTAGAAGGAGAGCTCTGATTCTGTATATAATTCACTGCATTCTACATCTTGATTGTTTTGACAGTTGGGCCCTTTTTCTAAGTTGTTTATTCAGAGTAAACTGCTACCAGTGAGATTTTGCATTTCTCTTTCAAGATGAACGATCTTCACATCAAGATCAGGGCAAAGACGTACAGAAATTTTCTGTGACCAGATGTAGACCTTTTCTGTAACCTTTAATCCACTTGTAACTTCAATGGATATTACGCTTAAGTAGATTTTTTCCATGCCATAGAGAATCTTTTTAAGAATGCCAAAAATCTGCCTTTTCTGGATAATAGTATTGCTGGCCTAGGTGTCTGATACTAAGCAATGTATTGATAATTAGCCTTAAATACACATGCTAAATGTTATCTATTCAAAACAGAAAGCAAACTGAGTTTAACAAGTATTTTAGAATTATGTCAATAATATCGAGTCTGTCTTGAAATGTATTACCTGGAAGCGTTGCACAAGGCTTTTGGGGGTATAAGAGAAATGCGTAAGGAGAGGTAAAAGGAGTTGAAAAACCCGCACAGTGCGTAGCACAGTCGTGCTGATAGGAAGAGTATATACAAAAGTACAACGTTTGAGCTTGCGGTAAAAGGTACCTTGATATATATGTGAAATCTTTTCAGTCTGTTTCCTGGCAACACATATGACCAAGTGATTGCGGGAATTTCATTAACAACAGAAATCTAAAAAAAAAATAGTTCAGGAACAATTATAAATCAGTAAGGGCAACAGACTTTTTTTAAAATTTTAAACAGAAGCATTTCATTTAGACGGTTATTTCTACAATGAAGAGCTTATAACAAGTCATATAATGTTTTTTCTCATTCTTCTTTTCTGCTTCGTCCGTTTTTAGGTCCAGAGCTTTATGCGGGGCTGGTTATGTAGAAGAAAATGGAAAACTATTGTCCAAGATTACATTTGTTCTCCCCATGCAGAAAGTATGAGAAAAAGGAATCAGATTGTTTTTAACATGGTGGAGGCTGAATCTGAATATGTGCATCAACTTTATATTCTTGTGAACTGTTTTCTGCGGCCCTTAAGAATGGCTGCAAGTTCAAAGAAGCCACCTATCAGTCACGATGATGTTAGTAGCATTTTCCTCAACAGGTATGGGGGGTTTTGTTTGCTTTTTGGGGGTTTCTCTGACCGCTTCTTCCCATTCTGCTTCAGTTTACAGTGAGGTCTGGCACTTGTTTTTTTGCTCTGATGTAAGTAATGTCACTGAGGTAGACCATGTTTCCAGGGGTAGAAGGCAAGGTGCTGTCGGTGATGCTGTTTGAAACCAGCTAGACCTCTTTGTCTCCTTACATTCTATTTCTTCCTCTGCTAGAAGAAGAAAAGGACAAATCATGCCTCTTGGGGCAGTTCTCATAATTTTCTGTCACCTTTCCTGTTTCTTTTTCTCTTAAGAGAGCAAAATTGGACTTAGTGGCCTCATATGATCCAGATAAGACCCTGAGGATGAGTACATCAAATCTATTTTCTGTTGTCCTGCCTAAGGAGCCTCCTTCCCTCTCACTCGTCTTTTCATATCCTATAAAAAAGAATTGTTCTTTGCATTAAGCATCCAAGTACTATTGTAATGAGTATGTACAAATAAGCCAACAGGCATCAAACATTTGATACAGGATTGGGATTGCATCCAAGTCTGCCGCAAACTTCTAAGAAATAGAACATGTTCCTTTAGTTATGAGACAGGTTTCCCTTTCAAAGCTCATTCATGATCACTGTACTCTTTATGGTTTCTTTTACAACTGTGATGAACTACTTCTGTTGACCTCGTAAGCTAAAATACAATATTAGGTTCATGTTATAGAAAAGTTGTAAGCTTCAAATCTTAAACAACAGCAAGGCAGAATGTAGATGACTACGACTGGCTTGAGGTTTCTGCATCTGACTGGTCCTTTTAAACTACTGAATGCATTGTCAAGGATATTCTTGGAAAACCCATTCATTGCATTGTGTGGAACATGTTATTTAATAGATGCTTTTATTTAAAAGAACTAAACAGTTAGAATATGCTTTCTACACCAGATACTATATAATTTTTAGACATACAACACTAAAATTTTTAAACAATGCAATAAAAGGAAGCACTTACTTCCACAATAATAACTATCTCCTGTTTTTTCTAGCAAAGTGCAAAACGTACTACTAACCAGGAAGAGATGTTTCTCTGTGAATTATTAATCAGAAAATAAACCTGAATTGTCTTTTTGTTTGTTTAAATACTTGTTTTTCAGTGAAACAATCATGTTTCTTCATGAGATATTTCACCAAGGCTTAAAAGCAAGAATAGCTAATTGGCCTACCTTAATCCTAGGTAAGTTACTATATTTTCTCTAGGGGTACAATTTTCATGTCTATTTTTGAAATTACAGTAAGGTCTTTTTTTTTTTTTTTTAAAGACGGGACTTTTTTAAAGTCCTTTTTGAATGGAATGCATTTCCAGAACTAACACCACAAGATCTGATGTAGTGGGAGTCCCACGTGAGCAGTCATGACTGTCTTCCACTCCATATATGAGAATGCCTCTGCCCTAAGCATTGATTAGACATGGGCCCCTGAATTTTCAGTGATATTGTCTGATTATTAGCTAATCAGAACAACCATGTTTTGGCAGGTGAAAGAGCCAAGTTTAATGTTTCTAAAAATCTCAGTATATTGGAAACAGAACTGATTAGAGTAATTCACTTCCATAGAACATAGTAGTTTCTTTAAAAATACATTTCAAGAGATGGATAGCTGGAAAAAAAAAGCATTTCTTGACTTTTTCTAGCTGACTTATTTGACATTCTGCTGCCAATGCTGAACATATATCAAGAATTTGTTCGGAATCATCAATATAGTCTACAAGTACTGGCAAACTGTAAGCAAAACAGAGATTTTGACAAACTCTTGAAGCAATATGAAGCCAACCCAGCATGTGAGGGGCGAATGCTGGAAACTTTCCTTACTTACCCCATGTTTCAGGTAGTCTCTGTATATTTTTTGTGACTTTTTAATGTTTCATTGATTCATTTTGTGTTACTGACATTACAATTGATTGAAGATTCTTCTTGCTTAAGTAAAAATACTCTCATGCAAATTAATTTAGTTTTCATTTATTTCATTATTATACTGAAACTCTGCCTGTAGAGATCTTTTCTCCAACTATACTGATTCATCTCTATTCAGAATCTTATGTATGTTGAAGGGGAATGTGGGATGAGGACTAGCAACAAAAGAAAAAAAGCTGAGAAACAATTACTCGACTTCTGCGTGCTGCAGGATTGTGAAGCGGTCCAGAGAGGGATAATATAGCTGGTATAGCAAGTTAGAGCAGCCACAAGCATTTTACTAGGAATACATTTTGAAACTTTCCTTCCACTTTGTTCTCCAGTGACTTGGTCTTTAGAAAATGAAAAATATATTGCAAAAGTTTTGAAAACTGTATTTATCCTTCTGATATTTTGTCTTGATCTGCCTGGATTAATTATTTGCAGCTGTTTTAAGAGGTCTGTGAAACATTGGTCTGATGATTTTGTGCCTTCTACATTTAACCTAAAATTTTACTCATCAAGAGAATAGTGAGCCCCCTCAGTTTGTTCAGTTACTGGCAAACCAAGTAGAGTCAAAAAAAWAAAAAAGGACGTCAGTGACACTTGTGCGAGTGCTAGTTATTCATATTAGCCTAAAGGGCCATTAGCACCTGTAACAATACATTTTTTTAGCTTTGAGCTTGTATATTGTAAAGTTTTGGGATTTTTTGGTTGTGCTGAATCAAGGTCATGGGATCTTAGAAGGGAGAGAGAGGGTCCTATTCATATGTGATGGAGGATGTAATTGCTGATGACTTTTCACTTCAGCATAATAAGAAGTCATGTCTCCCTCTCCTAAATAACTTTTATTCTGTAAAGACAAGTTATACTGCAGTATCACTTGGTTCTGGTTAAAAGCCCTGAAACTGCTTTAAGTAATAATAAATGAATCAGGGTCCTTGCGCTACCCTGTGGCCTTTAATAGTCAAGTACTGCATATTCTTCAACGTCCATTAGTGCAATGTGAATTTTATCTAAATGCAGACAGGTCAGCTGGCATTTTCAAAGTCACAAGAAATTTAGATGCACATATCCTATTAAAATTGAGGGAAGGTATGTATGGATCTCAGGGAGTTTTGAAAGTTTTCTCTATTGGCACTTGGATAGCAGCATGAAACAATGACATTTAATGTCATATTTGTGGCTGCCTCTGATCTGATCTTTTCCTTGAAATGTAATAAATGGATCTTGTGCTTCCTTAGACTGAAAACATGTATATGCATATGCAGTCTCTGTCACCCAGAAGTTCAGTATTTTTGGCAGTAGTTATATTTAGAATATATGTATAATCATTTAGCTGTGGATATTCATTTAAAAAAGACTATGTTTGCAAAACTTTTCTGACCAAGGTAACGGCTAATATTTAACAAAAAGCTGTATTGGAATTATTCTTATAAGGATTTACTGATTTTATACCTAATTTGTTTTAAGATTCCTAGATATATTATAACACTTCATGAACTTCTGGCTCACACACCACATGAACATGTTGAGCGAAAAAGCCTTGAATTTGCTAAATCTAAACTAGAAGAACTTTCAAGGTAAGATTTTTCTACCTTATGTTTGATAATCTTGAATCAAAGGTTTTGAAATGAAAAATCTATTATTTTCTTTATTTTGGTTTGGTTTTGTTCTTTTTTAAAAAATTATTTTAAAGAAAAGGATCAAAACCAAAACAAAACAAAGATAATAAAAACAAAACAAGAATACCCCAACCTAATATTTTGGCTCTTCTATTGTTTTTTGGCTAACATAAATCTACAAGTGCCTCCTTGTATTTTGGGTAGGGGAGAATAGGAGTTGCTGTAGGAACCACCTACTCCTGGGTTATAAGCAAAGCAATTTTCTTTACATAGAGAATTACATCTTTTTTTCACAGTTTAAAGAAAAAGGGCATTTCCAATACTCTGAGACCAATTAGGGTCTTGAAAAGTACTTGAAAAGTACTGAGTTTTCAATCTGTGTTATAGTTTACGTGCGTTAATGAAATAACTGATTTTCATATACACTTCAAATAATGCCAGATAAACAAGAACTAAAGATGTATTTTGAGAACTGGTGCTCCCTGTAGAAACCTGTAAAATGAAGCTCTTCCCTGAACTCCCAGACCATTCTCAGATGTTCCCCTCTGTCAGCCCAGTAAGAAATTCGATTGTTATCTCTGGGAAACACAGTTTTCTGCTGTGAACAAAGAAATGCTGTATGAACTCCAGGATATAAATCTTGAGTATCTGGAGTATTCACCAAAGATGTACTTGGAGAACAGTTAGTTGTAAAAGAGGCATCGCTTTATAGCTTTTGTTAATTGTATGCTCTTGACTGCTCAGTTTTCTTTTTCTGTTAAGGCAAAGCTGCTACCTCGTGCAAACTACACATTAATTTGGAGCTTATTATTTTTTCCTTTTTGTCCTGCTGTATCTTTAACAGAGGCAGCTTTCTGAGTCAGGTCATGTTGTGCCACCTCTTCAAGCTCTAACTTCTTAAAGAGCTGGGCAGGCAATATCTTTTACAGAAATGTCTGTGTTTGACTCCTGCAGTGTTCAGCAAGTTCTGCCCTGTTCTGAGGTCATCTGAAGCAGAAAGAAGTAATGTCTCCTTTCCACTCAAGCAAAGCAGAGAATTTCTCTGTCCAGGGTTATGTGCACAAGCAGATCAATCAGCTTTGACTTGGCTTTATCTCATAAGTCAGAGTTCATTGCTGATCCAACTAATTCGTCACTGAACATTCAGAATTGGAGACTGAGATTGAGACTGACTGATCCTACTCTGCTCCTAAGGCAGGCAGTATAGACCATAAATATAAAACTTTGTGACTCATTTCTATCCCTTTAATGTAGTTCTGAGGGAGGAGGAGCTTTCAGATAGTGCAGTCCAGTCCCAGTTCAGGAAAATATTATACATCACAACACCATTTAAACTTCTGGGTTGGGTTCAGCCTTGAAAAAAAATCTGTATTTCCCTGTGTAAGAGGAGGACGCCTATGAAAAAAATGTGGAAGAAAGTAAGCGGTGAGCCATCAAAGCTGTGGTTCTTAGAGGAAGCAAGGGGGAAGTGAATGGTACATTCAGATGTAAACTGAAGCAGAACAGAGTGGGAACATAAAGTCAAGGGCAGGGACTCTACGATGGGTAATAACCAATACAAAATGCTAGGAAACATTTCCATGTTTGTGGCAGCCTAGTCTATTAAGGATCAAGAAGTACTATTCTATCAGCTGTGAAGGGTTTTAAGCTTGCTGGCATCTGTCAGATGTGTTTAGGAATAGTCTAAAAACAAGTCTGGCAAAATTGGTTCCACTGCTGAAAAAATGAAATGATTGCAAGAATGATTTGAAAGGGAAGGAAAAAAGGCAATAAACTTGCTCTGGAGTGATCATGTACTGCGTGTGTACGTCTGTTTTGTAGCAGGTGGCAAAGGACATCAGCTACCTTCTGTGTCTACACTGTGTAAGTGCACGTGAAAATAGACACAACAGGTGCAAGATACATTTCAGGGAATTTAAAGTGCGTTTTGTGTTGTGTCTAACAGGGTGATGCATGATGAAGTGAGTGACACAGAAAACATCCGGAAGAATCTAGCCATAGAAAGAACGATAGTAGAAGGCTGTGATATATTACTAGATACCAGCCAAACTTTTATACGCCAAGGTAAGACATTCTTCTTTAAAGCTATCTATATAATAATGAAAAAATTGCATGAAAAGCAGCAGGGTTCATGTTGCCATCATTGGGCAGGTCACTGCACTGGGCACAGCTAACATCGTAAGACTACTCATGGTCTGTGGAGGTTAAATCACAAAATGCTCTGATGACAACTAATTTTGGACTGTAGTTGAACGCCACTTCTGTGCTGTTTTCTTCAGGAACCATGAAAAACAGCAGCACATGAATGGTAAAACACCCATGGGACAGTAATATATGTACTGCCTGGACTGCGATCTTCAAAGGGATGGAAATTACCTACAGCTCCACAGAGATCAGGGCTGCCTGGCCAGTTAACGTGGCAGTCCCAGCTGATGCCAACATTTGGGCAAAAGTGCAGGAGAAGCTTGAAGCTTTGTCAGTGGTAAAGTGATCGCTAGGAAACAAAACAGCTATCAGTTGTTCCCATTTTTCTCAGTGCTTTGGAAACACCTCAAATTGATAGTGCGAGCATAGATATAATACCTGAACATACTCATTTTGCCTCTTGAGGGATGTGTTTTTGGGCTTTAGTAGAAGTTCAGGATAGATATAAAAAGCACTTCTGCAAGAAGTCATGAAGAAGAGGCGTCCTGTGTTCTGCCAGGAATGTAGGACTACTTCTAATATAATAGTTAGCATTCTAATATAATAGTTAGCAAAACAAGAGAGTAAGAGCCATAATGTATTCTTTTCTGTTTATTCTTGGTGGGTTTGGAAACTCTTTCTGTTGAAGCTTAGGTATAGCAGAGGTGGTATTTGTTAAGTTCCACAAAATCATGATAAAATAACTTTTCCATTTAAAATAAGTATCACTTTTTACCAGGAACTGCAAACTGGTTGCAGTTCTTATTTGGTGGGGTTTACTTTAATGTTAAATCAGCAAATGTGAAAACTTAGTAACTGAAGCTTATTTTTCTCCCATTTATATAATAATTTACTTCTGGATCTTTTGTAACAAGTTAGTGGGTTTGTATATAGTAACTACAGATGTGTAGCATAGGGTTTTTACTAAGTACAAGCTTCTTTATGTCTGAAAAGCCTTAAATGTATGTAGGAAAGGTTAGGAATGTAACATCCCTTCATGTGACTGTTTCCAGATAGCCTCAGCAGGATATCTGGTGCTTAAACAGAGCCATATACACAGCTGGTAATTTAATAGGCTTTGTATACATTTTGAAATCCATTCTGTGGTGTGTCTGTAGTCATGCGGCCGAACTAACTATAAAACTTTCCATAATAACTTCCAAGATTGTTTGTACAACTGTCACTATTAAATTACTTGATTCTTCATTAAATATTTGTGTTTGTTATAACTGAGGTATTCGAAGAGTTATGAATATGGCTTTGAGAAAAATATAAAGCTGTTGTGTTGCATCCACAGCCAAAAAATTATAGGGCTGTGATTCTCCTAGATTGACTTGTACCATGCAATTTAATTAAATTTTAGAAATTTTTTTCAATATGATTACAACATTTTGTATTTATATATTTGTTGGGGTTTTTCCCCTTTAGATTGGCTGGTATTATTTTGTCTGTGTACCCAGTATTTCATCAGTATTATTTTTTCTGTGGCAATCAGTCTGAAAAAGATTACTGTTGGAGTGTTAGACCCAGGTCAAACTCATAGTTTAAGTAAATTAAATTCAGATTTATTTCTGGGCATACAGTCAAAGGACAGTGGACAAGACTGTATGTTACAGAAGACTGTATCACAGTTGTATATTTTGGAACGTCCACTGCTTGTGATTTTGTGTAAGTGCAGAAATCTGAATAGAGCTAATGAAGTAATACCAAGCCCATTTTCCTTTCACATCTGACAGTAGGGTCACTTTGGCAGTGATGTCCATCTCCTCTAATTTCAATTAGGCTCCTATTCTTTGTGTTGATCAGTGTAGATGGGTACAGGAAACCTCTTTTCAGCTTAAAAAAGGAGAGAGGTGCCTTTAGCTTTGTCCAGGCTTTTCCTGTGAAGGTTAATTACAACTTTGCCATGTGTTATATACTTTACTTTTCTAAGAAGAGATTGTTTCTGTGGAGCTGTACAAGTTGAGACCATAGAAACTATCTCTGGCAGTGCTTTGCAATGTAGATTGTGGATTCCCCTTCAGGTTTCTTGGGGTCTCCTTTTCTCCGTCTCTTACTTTGGTACAGACTTTATTGTCAGGCACGCTGTACGTCATGGCAGACAATTAAGGAACATTTTCTTTAAGAGTCTAAAGAAAACACAGGGAGTTGCAGTCTGCAATCCAACATTGTCTGACACCCAGACAACTGGGCATCTGGAGGCCCTTTAGATGCCTCCAAATACTCTGTCTGATGTTCCTGCCATCAGCTGCTATGAATTTACCTCTACTGATAAATATATTACAATTACAAAATCATGGAATAGTTGAGGTTGGAAGGGACTTTTGGAAATTATCCAATCCAGTCTCACCTGCTCAAAGCAGCATCAGCTGGAGCAGGTTGCTCTGTACCATGTCCAGTTGGGTTTTGGTTGTTGCCAAGGATGGAGACTCCACAGCTCACTCCCTGAGTGAGCAACCTGTTCCAGTGTTTGACCATCCTTACAGTAGAATTTAAAGGCTTCCAGAGCGGAGAAAGCTAAACTGAATTTGTGAATCAGGCAGTTACATGTAGGCTAAAAAATATTTTTTTAAAAGAAATACAACCTTTTGTATTTCTTGGATTGAAAAAAGACTAATAGAGTGACTATTCTGGCAGTATTGAAGTGCTGGAAGTGCTTAGGTCTGTAGTTGGATAAAAATTCCTGAGATTACACTGATCGTCCAGACTATACTATTAATGAATGTTCTAAAATTAGCCTCACTTGCTCATTGCAACTGTACATTGGCCAATCATGACCATTTTTTTCCTTAAGAGGAAATCTGTAGTAGAATGCATAGTGGGCAAATGCCCAGTTTCATTAATCACAAAAGCTTGATGGGAATGCATGAGGTCCTTGCTTGATGTCAGCCATGCAGCATGTATAGGAGATGYGTTTCCCTCTGTAAATACTGAGTATCAAAGAGAGATAATGCAATCTCTCTGAGAGATAATGCAGTCTCTCTTTCCTGCATTTAAAAAATCTAGTTTCTTTTGATTTACCTTATTAAACAATAACATTTCAGCTCCATGCAAGAACACCATCTAACCTTCAGCCCATTTTAGCASAGCAAAATATGGTATTCCTGAAAGCATTCTAATGAAAGTCGAAAAAGTAAAATAGAAGGCGAGTTCCAAAGCTCTATCTGTAAGTGTATCATATTCATAGATACTATTATTCTAAGGAGCAAAGCAGAAATGAAATGTACAGGTAGAACGTTGTTACCCTATATGTGTCGAGAGAATTTCAGGAGAAAAATGACACTGACAATTTTGTGATGGGAAGTTGCTTGGGAATTGTTTTGTACACACTCCTTGGCCTTGCAATGGGAGCTGGGGGGCAATTGGTGTAACAGAAAAGTCACAGTTCCAACACATGGGAATGATCTCCTTCCTGTCTTTCACAGTTGAGGCAGGTAGGCTGTTTTGTCCAGGGGAACTGTACAACAACCAATAGGTATGTATGGGTTTTGGTTAGAATTTAAGCGAACCTAAAAATGTTCCAGACCTTTGCAAATTTCTAGAGTTGAACTTTACCCCACTGTTTTGTTGCAGTGACACAAATCACATTGTACACATTTAGTTAAAATATGAATTGGCTGTCAAAGAACACTATACTGTTGTAAATTTACTGGTGTATATTTTGCTATGCCAGACAGTATAAGTTTCAAATATATTAATAACTTAAGGCTAATTAAATGTATAGAGGGAGCTAAGTGTAGAAAAATGTAGATAAACAGTAGCTTTCTCAGTTACCTTAATATCTCTGTTTGTTAGTTTAAGATTGTGTATGTGAACTTATGTGAAGATAATTTTTTTGACAATGTACAGTAGGAATTACTAATCTAATACTTCATGGATAATTCTTTCAGGCTTGCATTATGTCAAGATGCTGCCGCTAGTTTGAGCTTTGGTATAGCTATGCTAGTCCAATATCTTGTTGCCTCCAAAAGAAGTAGGCCAATATCCCTCCCCTCACATTTGTTCTGCTGCTGTTACTTCCTTGGCATCATCACTGGTGCTTTTTTGACCTTGCAGTGAAGCATATCAGGGAGCTAAGTCAGCTACTTCTTTGTAGCATTAGTTTCCTGCTGGTTTAGCTCTATTAGCTGGCTAATGTTGGAATAAGATGAGAGCAAGCGTAAGGGTGATAGTAGGGATAGATGTGTGGGAATGAGATTAGGAGGTCTCCTGGCTGCCCTGTCTGGTAACAGCAAGTTGTATCACAAAACCTTTCCCTTCGATACACAGAGGAATTGCACTTCACCACCAAATTTGACTCCAGATCCAAAATCAGAAGTGATACACATGGTGATACCAATCTGGAAAAGTTGGTCAGAGACTGATTTTGAGCTATGAAACGGCAGAGAAGCAAAGCTGTCCCCAGTCTGGAGTTCTGCAGAGCACAAATTCAGACTTATGTAACCAGGTTCAATTTAGTTCAGAAGTGTTTTACTGGTAACACATTTTAAATGAAATGTAGAGCACTGAAAATTATGCAGTATAAGATAAGAGGAAGAAATGTGCTTCATTTCCATCTCTTTTGCACACAGGCACACATACACAAACTCTTTTCCTTCAAAACCTGTTCTTTCCATCCTCTGTCCCTTTGGCTTGTGAGTAATGTATCTTTTGCAAGTCTAGCAGCTGTCAAAAGTGCAGTTTGCTGTTCAGATTCATTTTCTGATCAATGTCCTATTAGTGTGTTTAAATTGCATAAGAATTTGCCCAAGATCTAATCCTGCCATGTACATAAGTATCAGTCTAGACTGTACTTGCTTGAGTATATTTATCGTAAAAAACAAAGTGAACTTGTGTAAAAAAAGATGATCTACTTGTGCTTAAAACAGATGCYGATGTATATTGTTACTTTCTAGAATGAAAAGTTGCATTAATTAATATCATAATATTCAATGCATTAACACTTTAAACACTGCCTACTAAATATTGCTATAGTAATATTAAATATATTAAATAGTAAATATAGCACAGTAAATTTTTCATCTTTATTATCAGGTTCCCTCATTCAAGTCCCTTCAGTTGAGAGGGGAAAACTTAGTAAAGTTCGTCTGGGATCATTATCTTTGAAGAAAGAAGGAGAAAGGCAGTGCTTCTTATTTACAAAACATTTTTTAATTTGTACAAGAAGTTCAGGAGGAAAACTGCATCTGCTCAAGGTACAGACTTTACATAATCACTCAATTTACAAAATGAAAACACAACTTCAGTGAAATTTCAGTATTTTGTTATTCTATGGCTTTAACCTGAGATTTTTGTGTGTAGTTATAAACAGAAGTGAGGTGATGCACAGTGATAGACTGCTCTGTCTTCTCATTGCAAATAATAGAATTCAGCCAAAGTTCTTTACACCTACATCTTTATTTCTAGAACTGTATAATTTTAATAAGCTGGGGGTTAGAAACAAGACATCAACATGTCTATCTGTATAAGCTAGCACTGAATGTAACTCAGTTTTCTGACTTAAAAAATCAGCCACTACAACCCCGTGGAATTACCAATGAATAATTTCCAGAGCTCTAATAAAATTAATTTTAAAAGTCAATTCTGTTTTCCTGAACAGCACATTCTCTTAAACTGAAAGCTCTTCTAAGAGCACTTTACTTACATTTGTTGAGAATCAGGCTTTCATAGTGTAGACTTGTGAAGAAAGAGAGATTGGTAGTTTACAGACTGGGTTACACTGAATAGAATTTTAATTTGACAAAGACATTTCTGAGGAGTTATTAAAACTGTTTGTATGCTATCTCACTTTGCACCCCTTAAACAGATAAAGTATTTTGCAAAGTAAATAGAGTATAACTGAACCTTTAAAAAAATCCTGTATATGTTTGATTTAAATTCAGGAGAAGATGAAATTTTAGTTGCCTTTCTTGAAACTTGTGAACAAGTCTGTATGTGAGATAAACTATAGTGTGGTAAAAATGAAAGAAATTTTGTACATTTGAGCATATTACTGATCTGTTGGATTAAGAAAAATGTTCTATTTAATTATCTGGTTTTAGTTCTTGAGGAAAAATGTGCATCATGAAATTGATGTATCTTCCTAAGAGCTTTGAGTAATGTAAGATCTTAGAGTAAGGTATGTCAAAGTTTAAAAATAACTTTGATAACAAATGAGAACAAATGTCAAAAATTGTGAAAAATGTGCTTTGTTTTCATAGACAGGAGGTGTTCTGTCTTTAATAGAGTGCACACTGATCGAGGAGACAGACGCGAGTGATGATGATTGTAAGTTACATTCAGCTGTTTGTAGTAATTACAGTTTCTGGTTTCTTAAAATTGGTACCCTTTGTTTATTTTTCATAAGAGCAAATTGGTATGTTCTCCCCTTTCATGAAAGCAGAGGAATACAGTGTTAAACTGATTCAGTAGAATAGATATTTTAATAATGGACATGCTGGCTTTGATAAGGGTTTGTTTTGTTATGTTTGTTCTTGCTGTTGACATCCCACAYAGGATTTTCAAGTAGACTGGCTGAAGGAATGTGACAAATTATTTGCTGACTTTTGTATACAAAGATCACTCCGAGGATCTYGGAAAGAAAAAAATATGCCTTAAAAGAAGAAGCACATAACTGGGTTTCTTAAATACATGGGGATTGAGTGAGTTGGCAGAATTAGTGGAAGGTTTTTGTCTTGGACTCCCTACAAATCTTGACTGCAAGCTTGTTCAAATGAAATAACAAAACACATTCCCAAGCTGATTTTATTGTTACTAATTTTGGCTTCCATCCTGCAGTTTTAGCAAGTTTTGCACTTGAATTGTGAAAGTAGTTTCATTGATTTCAGTGCTACTTCTAGTATGCTAAGAGTATATCAGCATAGAAGTGTTAGAAGGACTTTGGCCTTATTTGGCATGTTTAAAAGTCATTTATAGCAACTCCCGCTATTGCATGTTTGTAACTTTTTTTGTATTTGGTGTATGTGAATAACAAAATCAGTTTTGGATCCCCAATTGGATTTGCTCTTTGTCAGAGAGATGTTTTAAGCTAACTTCCATTTTAAATTAAAACATTATTTTCTTCCTTTTATAGTCTGAAATCTCACATTTTGACTTTTTTCTCCCCTCTGGCTGTAAAGCAAAAGGTTCTGGACAAGTGTTTGGACATCTTGATTTCAAGCTTGTAGTTGAACCTACAGATGCTCCTCCTTTTACCATTGTCCTTTTAGCCCCATCACGACAGGAGAAAGCTGCATGGACAAGTGATATAAGTCAGGTACCTTAATGCATTCTTTATGTTGTTTGTATTGAGATCTTAGTTTATTCTGTGTTTCTGAAAATAATCCGAGAGAGGGGTGTTGATTTCTTGAGGGCTGATTTGCTGTGATGTATATGAAAACCCCTTAGTGTTACCTTTTTTCCTCAAAATTCTGTCTTTGCATTTAAGTCATCAGTGAAATGTGGTTCTCAATGACAGAGATGGGATATAAAATACAAAGTTGTCAGCTGACAAACATAATACTAATGGTAGTCATTTTCACATCTAAGGAGAGCCCATCCAGATAGGTATTTTAATTTAAGAAGAAAGATAGTACTTGTTTGTTCATAACTTTCATACAGATCAAAAAACACCTGAGAATCCTGAGAGTGAAAATGATACTGTATCACATCAATATCATATCCCATGCAGTAAGAAAATGAGATAGACTTTGTTTTCCACCAAAAAGAATACTAAAAAAACCATTATGAATAATTACTAAGCAATCTGACAGTCTGCAGGAACTGTCTTTATTGAGAATGGAGAAAAATGGTGTTTTAAAATACTTCAGTATCAGGGGTAAAATTTTTCTTTTTAGTGCTTTTGGCTAAAAACGTGGTAGACAAACTTTTATCAGAATCTGTTTGGGGAAAGAAGTWGAATGAACTATGAAAAATCTGAACTTTCAACTAACCAGATCTGAATTTAGGCTATTGCTATTTTGTTTATGCATGCAACCAACAAGTACCTAGATTTCTCATAGTTCTGAATTTGAGTCCTATCATCTATTAATTTCAAGAGAAATAGTTGGTTAGACAAATATCAGCGTGGAATTTGATGGATTTCTAAAGATGCTACCATTGCTGGCAACATCTCCAGATGAATTATCATCATAATGAGTAGAAATTGCTTAAAAATAAGTATTCTGAGTTACTTTCTTCTGGACTAACTTTTTTAAAGAAACAAAAATATGGAGATAAAAATCTGAAAATATGGTATGAGCTGAGAACCTTGGTCTCACTGTAACTGAGTACATACAGATCTTACAGACAGACTTGGTTGGAGAATTTTTTACAAAATGTATTTTCAGTGAATTATGTTGTTCCATTGACATGTAGAAGTATTGGAATTATTTGCTGGGGAAGGAAGACTCTTTAAGAACTGGCCTGGAACATGGGACACCCAGCAATAGGTCCATTCTTAGCCTAAATAATAATGAATTTAAATGAGAAAGTAATCTGCAGTCCATGTAGACTAAAGATCAGAGTTTGRGTCTGCCTCTAAAGTCAAGTCTTCTCCTCCAAACCACTCCAGCTCCAAACCACGCTACTGTGGTGTTACGGAAAGAGCTGAAAAGCTCCACAGCTGACTTGAGACCTACAAAGCTTGGAAGTGTCTTAGCAAGGCAGAGGTAAACACAGCTAGCTGCCTACAGCTGAGAGAGCAAAGGGTTGCCAGACTGCCAGGGAAAAACAGTAAGAAGGGTTTCTCCCTTGATCCCTCTTTGAGGAAGGGGAGATCTCCCGGCTTTTGAAGGCAGGGGTGTTCTGAAGAGATATGGGGCCAACAATTAACAGCAGCTTATAAGTGAAAATCTTATAAGAGAAGACTGAGATCTCTTAGCCTTGTGAGGCTGAAAAAGCTTCTGCAGCCTTACAAAGGAAGGGAAGCCAGAGATGCTGAGGGGATAAGCAGCAGCTTAAAAGAAAAAGGAGTAAGAAGGGGCACAAGATGCTGTGCAGACTGCACAGACATTTGGGGCGCAAATTGGTATCACTGTTTACAAGTAGCAATCGACTCAGTTGACTTAGTGCTTATGCTCAGTCTGGAGAGCAAGAAAGAAGAAAGTAACGCCAGAACCTGTCTTCTGCTAGACAAAGAAAATTTGGGGTGAAAATTTGGATTACACATGAGAATTTCTAAACAATCTTGAGACCACTTGTCTCTTGAAAACCAAATTGTGTTTCTGACTAAGCCCATTTCCAGCAGGAACCTTGCCATAAAAGATTACTGAATTGCCTGCTCAGAAGCATTTTGTTCTTTTTAACTCTGGCTACAACCCTCAAGGAGAGCATATGCTAACAAAAAGGGCATATAAAAAGTATTTTTTTAGTAAATATGTGTTCTCCTATGTTTGCAAGTAAAAAAAGTATACATGTAGTTGCTGTTCACTCACAGCATTAGTGTTGGTGTCCAGAATTCTGTGTCTTACTAAATTATATATGCATATGACATAGAAGTCATATTTGTCTGTACGTTCTATGAGGCTTCTTGAATTTATATTCCTTTCATACAAACCATCTTATGAAAAATGCATGTTTTTTGTTGATGCTGAAGAAGCCTTCTCTCTTCTAGTTTGAGCTTGTTGTCCTTCAGCCCTAGATCCCAATTACACCCATTCCTTAGCTAGAATGATAATATCTGTCAGGGAAGTGATAAATGCTAGGCCTATGCAGACTAAGGATAGCARTGCTGAATTACCTCAGGCAGTTTTATGATTGGTGCTAAGGGCTTCTTTGCAACATTTAAAATTCACATGGGGGAAATCATGTATTTTTATTAGATGTGTTTTTCTCAGTGCTTTTAGGTAATGATTTGATAAAATCATAATGTGAATTGTTACAACTGCACTTTTCAAATAGTCTTAAATACTTGATTTTAAAAACACATATAGCTACATAGATCATATTTTAAACGTATAGCTATGTAGATATATTTTAAACCTGAAGAGGCCTCTGAATATCTTGTTTGACCAATCTAACATCAATCATTATTTTGCTATGAGATGTTCCAAAGCCAGCAGACTATTTTTATTCTTAAAGTCAATGTAAATGTGTATGATAATTTTGGAAACTCCTTTTTATTGATTGATGTAAAGAAATACTGTAATATATATATTTTTTTATATATATATATGTATGTATGATATGTGATGAATGAAACTAGAAGGTGAGTCCTGTAGTGTTAGGTAGGGGGTACTTGTCACAGACCATATAAGCCTGATCCACCAGCAGACTCTCTGCTGTCTTCCAAGAGCAAGGCTTGTGGTGCTGTGTTATCTTAACTACGTAAAAGTACAAACCAGAAGATAATGGTGTACAAATGGCTTTGAGCTACCCCTATGCGCCGCCAGCACTGAGCTGCTTTGAGGCTTGAAGAACAGCTTATGCACCCCTAGTTTGTAAACTTCTACTGGCCGCAGGACAGCCTGTAATTTCCAAAGCAATACGTGCTGCAACCATGCCCCAGAAGTGTCTTTCCAGCTTCTAATACCTAGCCCAAAACATTTCTACAACAGTTTGCAGGGAACTCCTTGTACAGCATCTTCATAGCCATGTTTCACAATAACAGCACCACTTGAATTTGTTTTTACAAGTGTGTTTCTAGAAACTGTTTATATTTCTCTTTGGTCTTTTTGCACAGTGTACAGGTTAAGGTATTAGTGTATCTGTTTGTGTATAAAGTATTCTAACTTTCTTGCAGTATTGATTTTTCAAGCTTAACACTCATTCAGGAAATGCTAGAGATATTTAATTTTGTTCAGTTTCAAAGAAACTTCAAAGGAAATTTCACTTCCAACTTAAAATACTTAATCATGTGGGAAAAAAGATGCTGAGCTGAATACCCTGAGTGTGCTGGTAAAGATGTGTGGACTTGCAGATGTGCAAATCAAAGGAAGAAGACTAGAGAAGCATGTCCACTATAATTCTTGCATCACTGCTTTTTATTTATGAAAATACCTTTTACCAATCAGTCCATGCTCTCTAAAAGCTATGTTCTAAGCTTACAGCAATATGAAAAGTGTGGAAGTAAGTCCCCTTACCCTGTGTTTTTTTAACAGTTCTCAATGTTTATTTAACAGTTCTCAATGTTTATTTTCACAGTGCATTGATAATATAAGGTGCAATGGTTTAATGACCATAGTGTTTGAAGAAAACTCAAAAGTCACAGTACCACATATGATCAAGTAAGTGCAGGATTTTTTTCCCAGTAAACAGAATAGATTGTTGGTGTCTTTAATGAATGTTTAACAAAAGAAAATGTGTATTTGGAAAATACAATCTTTTAAATTTTTTTTCCCCATTTTTGTTGAATGGAATTAATTCTACATCCCAAAATGTATCTTTTCTAATCTTTTTCTTGGAATGGTAGGGATGACTCAAAATGGTAAACTCTCAATTCACAGTATTGGACTGTAGCTCAGATCACAGCTCAGATTTTTCTATTRTTTGTGAAATTGCCTTCAGTTATGCTTCAGATGAATCATTTTATTCTCTGTTAGCTTTTCTCTGTCATACCATTCATAATCTTATTGAATATATTTTAAAATGTCTTAAAAATTTAGGTGAGTGCAGACAAGTATCATTTTCCAAGGTATTTTGTTGTATTAGCCAAAATTTTTCTTCTCTTTGTTTCTCTTACTTCTGAGAAAAAATTATTTTCTCTCATAATTTTAACTGATCACATCAAGAGTAACATCATTATTAATAAACCTGCTTCCTTCACCCTAGGATTCTTTCAGTCATTTATTGTAATAAGCAATTTTTATTTGTAGACAGCAATTTTCAGTACATGATTCCAAATTTCTAACACAGTTTTACCTCTTGGATCCTTTACAGATCTGTATTTACGTGAGTTTCACCTACTATTATCCAATATAAATATTAAGGAATAGAACATAGGGATAAAAATATAAGTATTTCCTTTCTTACTTTTATCTGTCACTAGGCCATTTCTCTCTCTTGTATGTACTCCATGCATGAAGGTTTCTCAAATGCCTCTTTTGTAGTTGTTGCCTCTCCTCTCTTTGTACATGTTTAGAAATGAAAAAGAGATAACATCTGTGAATACGCTGTTAGAGCACCTACCTTTGATCCCTGGAAAGAAGGCATTTTATTGTCTTCATTTTTATTCCAGGAACTCTCCAGTGTGTAAACACTTCTGTTACCTGCTGAATGTTAACAATATGTTCATCTGTTTTCAAGTTGTAGAGTACAGCAAGGTCTTAATCCCAATGTCAAGAGAAAGAAATCTTAATTCTAAAAAACATAGAGGATCTTCACAACAGACACAAATTTGGTGTTCTCCTTCTGAGATTTTACTCATCTGATTTTTAGCACACATTGACTTTTAGAGTCAGATGTCTTTGGATGAAATAAAAAAAAAATTGCCACTTTTCTGAGGACCCAACTTAAGAAAGAAGAAGGTTTTTTTTGTTTTTTTCTGTAATGCAGTGTAGAAGTGGAATATCTTGATGCTGTATTCTAAGAAAATCCAATCATTTTTACTGAAAAGATCAGACAGTATTGAAAGATGCTTTACTTAGTATCCATTCCGGTTTTTTACGAACTAAGCCTTCAACTAGATAAAATTAAGTAAAACTGAATTTGGAAAAGAACCATCATGAGTAGAGTTATGTAAATGATTAATTTTTTTTTTAAAGTCCAAACAAAAATTAGTCCCAATTTTTTTAGTGCAACAAAGCCCCTCCATGGTTTCTGCTTTGAAATTTGAGATGTTTCATGCTGTTCCCATTTGCTTTTTTAAAAAAAAAAAAATTCTTGGAGCCTGAGGGCTTACAAGTAAGCCTTAAGCTTAGCTGAAGGGTTAATTTTGCTGTCTCTTGCTGGAGTCCATTAGTTATTTTATATAAAGGAAGAAAAAATTGCAATCGGTCCACAATTATTCTATAGTGAGCTTCTTGTACTATAACCCTACAGGCCACAACAGCCTGAAAGAGACAAGAGGGGATAATTCTGCCTCCTGTTTCATTTCAGAAATTTAGGCTTCATTAATGATTTCTTAGATTTTGAAATGTAGATTAATTATTTGCCAAAAATAAAATTTAAATGGCCTTAGTTATGACATAAAATTTAACTGAATGGAAGCAGGTTTCACCACAAATTAAGAGTTTTCTTGTGTTGATGAAATACGAGAATGCATATATATTTGCTGATTCTATGTTGACAGGAGCAGCTAAAGTGATATCACTACTGTACCATAATCACTCTTCCTCTTTGGTAAAATGTTCTAAATTTAATTTTTGTGTAGATCTGATGCTCGTCTTCATAGAGATGACATTGATATCTGCTTCAGCAAAACACTGAATTCCTGCAAAGTACCCCAAATCCGTTATGCAAGCGTCGAGCGCCTTTTGGAGCGGCTAACAGACTTGCGATTTCTAAGTATTGATTTCCTGAATACGTTCCTACATACTTACCGCATATTTACTACTGCAGCTGTTGTACTGGAAAAACTTTCAGATATATACAGACGGCCCTTCACTTCCATTCCTGTCAGGTAAGCTCTAGGGTTTTTTCCTTCTATCATAGATTTCTTTACAGAATTACCATGGTGTCATTTGTTTGTTTGGGTTTGTCGTGGTTTAACCCGGCAGGCAGCCAAACACCACACAGCCGCTCGCTCACTCCCCCCTCCCCTCAGTGGGATGGGGGAGAGAATCGGTGAAAAAAAAGTAAAATTCGTGGATTGAGATAAAGACAGTTTAATAAAACGGAAAAGGAAGGGAAAATAATGATGATAATAATAATAATGATAGAATATACAAAATGAGTGATGCACAATGCAATTGCTCACCACCCGCTGAGCGATATCCAAGCCGCGATCGCTACTTCCTGGACCACGCCTCCTATTTATATATTGAGCATGATGTCACATGGTATGGAATACCCCGTTGGCCAGTTGGGCTAGCTGTCCAGGCTATGTTCCCTCCCAGCTTCTTGTGCACCTGGCAGAGCATGGGAAGCTGAAAAGTCCTTGACTAGCAGACTACTTAGCAACAACTAAAAACATCAGTGTCTTATCAACATTCTTTTCATACTAAATCCAAAACACAGCACTAGGAAGAAAATTAACTCTATCCCAGCCGAAACCAGGACAGGTTTTACCATGTTTTTTTGTTATATGAACAATCTAGGAAGAAAGTTCTTCCTTTCTAAATAGGACGYAAGTTTTTAGATAAGTCTGTCTCAACTTTCTGCCCAGGCTTTGAGGACTAAGTGTCATATAGATTTTGCAGTGCCATGTAGACTTGCACAAAATTTGTCTGTATGTGTTTTCACTTAAATCTGTTTGGCGTTTGTTATTATCTCTTAATTCTTTTTCTTTCTTTCTCTCAGGTCTTTGGAGTTATTCTTTGCCACCAGTCAAAACAACAGAGGAGATTACCTGGCTGATGGGAAGTCACCACATCTCTGTCGCAAGTTTTCTTCTCCTCCTCCGCTGTCACTTTCCAGAACTTCCTCACCTGTCAGAACCCGAAAACTCTCGTTGACCTCACCACTGAATTCAAGGATCGGTGCCCTTGACCTCTCTACTTCATCTGTGGCAAGCAGTCCTACCTCGACCTACAGCCCAGCCACCTCCCCGCCGCCAACGGGTAGCAAAGTACCGCTGGACCTTAGCAAAGGGCTTTCCTCTCCTGAGCAAAGCCCTGGCTCCATAGAGGACAGCTTGGAGAACCCTCGCGTTGACCTCTGTAACAAGCTGAGGAGAAGCATTCGAAGAGGTATTCTATACTCACAAAATACGGAATGTTACTTTTTATAAATAGGGTAGACTCTAAGGTAGGCTTGACTTCTATCAGATTACTGCTGAGAAGTTGTTTCTCATGGCTTTTTTTTCCTCCTAATCACCCTAAGTTGTGTTGTGAAATGAAATACTCTGTGCTCTGTTTTTTCTCTAGTAGAGGCCACAATGCATTGTCTGTTTCCATCGCTTTGTTGCTTCTTTGTAGGAGTAACAGTATGGCAGAATGGCCTTGTCTGTTTTCACTTCAGCAGTGTTAAGGAGAAAGGCAGAAGGAAATACTTGATGCCAGTTGTGTTTCCTGAGGTGAAAGATTTTGGACTTGTACCATTACTACAGGAAGTAAAATATTAAGTTAAAAAGAAATAGGGATGTAAAGACCTAACAGCTTTAACATGTTTACATAACAGGGCGAAAGATTTCATCACTAATCCAAACAAATAATTTATGTGATGCACTTGGTACATTGGTGAGATTCATACCACCTGGTTGTTACCCATCCAGAAGGTAGATGTCTAAAATAGATTAATTGCTCCTGTGCAAATGCCTGTTTTCCTCTATGGATTGTGTAAGGCACCTTGGAATAGGTACTACTTCCAGAGGGCTAAAGTTAGTTGATATAAACCTCACTGTGGGCATCTAGAATGGGGTCATTGTATTTATAGATGGCAAAGCAAGAAAGTAGTTCTAATCTCATAGGATGCATAAGTGTGCACTTATTTCTCATTGCTCTTTGAGGATGGAGGGATGGTCTTCTGAATTAGAATAGAAGTATATAGTAATTTTTTGTATTGTTGTTACATTAAACAGAAGATGAGGAAATAAAAAAATGCTATTTTATTACTAAAATTGATGTTTAGAAATGGTCTTACATGGCCTGACTTACAGTCTGAGGAATTTGAACTGTAAATCTGAGCAAAATGTAGCTCAATTTTACTTGCAAGTACTGTAACAATGAAAATTGATATAAGCCAAGAGGAAAGAAGAAAAAGATTACCAAACATAAACTAAGAAAAATATGATTGAAGCATTAYGTTTACTCCTTGCTGATGAATTGAAATAAGTGCACTGTTAAGAAATTTGATGTTGTATTATGCAGAGGGATTGTTTTTACGGAACGTAGTCTGTTGTTTAACAAAAACTCTTTTTAACAGACAAGTTAGCCACCTTAGCATTATAGAAGTCTATGCTTGCCCATGCTTTATGCTTTCATAAAATGCTGGTCGGCTGTTATACTTAATCATTATATTTCTGTATGCTGGATGTTTTTAAATGAATAGCATAACAGACTATTTTTATATATAAAATACAGTATTTACTATGTAGAGTTGGGCAAATTCTTCTTGTGCACTAGTGTAACCACATTCAAATAAATGTGATAGCACAGCATGTCCCAAAATATAGGCCATGCATTAAAATTAATTGTACACAGGTAACTTCACTCTTAGGTGTAGTGTTTTTTGCTATAGACTGTCAAGCGAACTACTGAAGAATAGGTTATTCTGGCCTAGTGTTAGCACTAGGCATTGTTGCAGAGGTATTCGGATTTTGCATTCCAGTCTATCAAAGCTGGAAGTGTCATCTGGGCAGCGTGAGGAACATTTGGAAATGGCAAGAACCTCATATAAATGCTAAATTGCTGTCTGTGCAGTGTCTCCAGTCCCTTTGGGGATCTCCTGCTGAACAGTTTGCACTTAGTTTGGACAAATTTGCTGCTAGAGAGCTCTGTTCTGCGGGGGAAAGTCCTTTTGTCACCCAGCTGCATATAGCATGTTGAGGAAGAGGAGTAAGTTTAAAAAGAAATCTCACAAGGAGAATGGAAATGGGTAGTAGGAGAACTACAGAATGTTTATCTGCACGTTTCCTATCATACATAATGTGTTTCTTTGTTTCTGAATTTTTCTGGGTAAGGAGACCAGTTCTACTTGATCAGGAGCCACCACCCCATTACGGTTAATACTGTTGCTCTGGTACTGCCAGATTTCCAAGAAAACAACTATGGCTTACTCTAAATCCAATAAAACCGTACAAATTCTGTTCCCCAGGACATATTATTATGGCGGGTTTTGTTCTCCTTGAATGTTGTCTATTTACATCCTGGAATTTCCACCTTCTTTGCCCACCTCCAAAGTTGTTGTTTGCTTTCAAAGTTTTGGTTTTCCAAAGTTTTTGTTTATATATATTTTTACATATACAATGCTTATGCTGCAGGCGCAGTTGTCATTCATATCAAATGTAGGATATATTTTATCAGCTTGTTTTTGCCTCATTTCAGAAGTAGTATTTCTGCCATTCCTTTTTTATTCTTCTGTTAGAAAAACTCTTCCATGGAGTAATCTGCTCTCCAGTGCTGTTTGGCCATTTTATTGCGCAGTTTTTGATTACACATAGTTATCCAACAAGGATTATTTTCCCTAACTCATATAAAACCTATGAGTTCAAGTATCCTTATTACATGTGTGTTTCACTGCATATTCTGCTGACTTAAAGTGCGGTCTTATCCAAGCTATTTTTAAAACGGACAACTTGCTGGTTTTCACCAAGTTCTTTATTTGTGTGGTTGTGTCATTGGTCCAAAACTTTCCCAGTCCTTTAACTCCATCCAGAGGATAATTATTGCTGAGTCTTCTTAATGCAGAAGTTTCATGGCAAGTTCCAGAAGCAGTACTGTTTAAAACAACTATAAACCACAGATTAAATGTAAACAACTTTGTGTTAGATGGTATTTAGTGGTATTAGGTTTGTATTGAAGTACTGGTATTAAGTGCTATTAATTAATAGCCGTTTTTTAAACATCACCTTTCAGTGAAGCCCTCTTTGACGTACATATTATTTTTTGTCAATGCAGTACAGTTCAGATTGTTTAAAGTTGATCATTTGCAGACTTTCTCCCTTTTGTTGTTTGTAAAGTGAGAATCCTGAATCACCCACATACTCTACAATCTCTGCAGAGGCACTCCATATCTAAGACAAACTAATCTGACTACACTCTGTGCTTTAAAAAAGTGTATCTTAAAGCCCCATACCATAGTTCCCTGTGGCCTCTTGATATTTTCAAAGAACATTTATACTTTATAAATACATTAATGTAATATAATATAATATAATTATTGATACATTAATCAATATAAGTTGTTGTACATTATTTTTATAATATATAATATAATAATATACATTAAAGACTTGTAAATTATGAACGATCATCACAGTATTAACATTTATTCTCTTTTAAAGCAGCAGTTCTAGAATCTGTGTCAGTGGACCGRACAATTCCTGAAAGCACCTCAGCAGTGGATACCACAGAGCTTTCCCCATGTAGATCCCCTTCAACACCACGTCATCTCCGCTATCGTCAACCAGGAGGTAAGAACCTGATGTTTCTTGTCTCTATCAGTCCCTTTAAAGAGTTTGAATACTGTAGCTGTAATCTTTGCAGGATATGAGAAAAGAATAATGTTTGAATCGTGTGTTTTGTTTGTATTTTCCTTATTTCTCAGGTATTTTAAAAAAAAGCTGTTAGAATGTGACTTATGCCAGTTAATTTGTATAGTAATAACAAGAGACTTGGAAGCGTGTTGGGACTTCAGTGTGATGAAATGTTCTTAAATAGCTCAAGCAGGATGTGCCCAAGTTCAAGACTCATATTGAATCAGTCCTATTCTCACAAAACTCTCAAGACCTTGACAGATTTTTTGCAGCTACTAAGGGGACATATTTTGGGCACCATATGTAATCATGAAATACGCAACACCCATTATTGTCAATGGGGAGTGACTGTATCTGTTTCTTTGTACAACACTGAACATTTACAGATGGTGTCACATTATTCGTTCCAAAATTTGAATAAACTGCTCAATTGAAGAGGAAAAGTGAGAGCTGGAGCTCCTCAAATAGCTCTCACGTGGCTCTTTGAAAACATTAGCAGAGCTGTGAGCTACGTCCATGAACGCTTAAAATGCTGCCATCTCATGCAAGCCAGATTTCTAGGCACTTATTTCATGCCTGGAATTAAAACAACAAAAACAGAGCAGAGTCTTCTCAACTGTTAATAAGTTGCTGAGACACTTTCATTTTAAACCAATAGTMATCTTCTGTTATTGGGCATGTTTATGGTGAGATGTCAAGATTTGGGAGTTGGAAACTGTGGGCAATAGTGCCATATTATCTGAGTACTAGTTAGAAGCAATGTTCACAGCACTCCCTGTACAGAAAGTTTGATAAATTGTGAAAAACTGTACTCATCCTAGGCAGTGACCTGGGAAAAAATGTGAATCTAGTTATCAGAAGTTGGTTAATATGCTTAGTTCTCTAACATGATTTTTGTTTAGGTTAATTTTCTACACCATTGTTTTTATCTTTTTTTTTTTTCTTTTTCTGTTTGGTTACTGCTTGTTCCTCACCTTGGCAGTGTCTTAGACTTTTTTTTCCATAGCAACGTTAATCATACTGACCTGGAAATAAAACTTAAATCACAAATATGATTATGATATTTTTATTTCCCTTAATATAAAGTCCTCTGGCAATGAAAACATAAAATGTTCACAAAGTATAAACATTAGTGAAGATTTTAAATGTTATTTTTGCTTAACTTGAAAAATATGAAAAGTGTGTAGAAGTTGTTAACTTTTCTCTGTCTGTTCCCTTTGCAGTACAGACTGCTGACAACAGCCACTGTTCAGTTTCTCCTGCTTCTGCTTTTGCTATTGCTACAGCTGCAGCAGGGCACGGGAGTCCACCAGGTGAGAGAAATGTGCTTTACGAAAGAGAGATAACAATAAGATACCTAGGTCTCAAAAGGTAAATATTTCCTAAGAACATACTTATCTGAATCCTAAATAGCCACTGATTTGCTACTTCAATCTGCTGGTGTTTTGAGTCTGGAATCCTGCCCTTTGTGTGGACATTGCAGTACAGCATTCACAGATAATTGCAGCCTTGGCTTCCAGTTATGTGGCCATTATGAAAATATTTGTAATGTAACTCATTTAATTGAAACTGAAATTGACCCATAAGAATGACTGAAACAGCTTAAGACAGATTGTTCAGGTACACTCACCCTGTTGCATTTCCTGCTGTGGCAGTCTGGAAATTTTGGCTGATGAAGCAATTTATGTCACCAAAGAGTAAAATCATCTTTTAGGCTATTTATATACCACCCTGTCCTGGGCAGTTGCCAGCAACCATCACCATGTCTACTTGAAAGAAGGAAAGGATGAGAATGTATTCAGAAATATCTTTTAGAACAAAGCATGAAACCTAACAAATGAGGACTGCATACTGTACCACATACCTTCAAGAAACTCATGTGAGCTTTGTGCCTTTGTTTTGTGGACTCTATGGAGATTGCCGAACTATTTGGTGAGATTTTGAGCTATCATGGTATAAACCAATGATAGCTTTTCTTGCTGACTTAAATCAGAATTATATTTATCACTGCACATTTTCGGTTCATCATCTATTAGTTGAATTCTTGTATTCTGTCCTTAATGTTTCTAGTCCAGCCTATTACTGACAGATCTGCTAAATACCTAGATCGTATTTTTCTTGTTTTTATTTTTTTGTATTCACTTACACTTTACGATTTTATTTTGAAAATGAGCCTTTTTATGTCCAAGGTTGGTATACATGAGAGCAGTTGTACTTAACTAAATTATTGGAACTGTACACCGTATATTCCTTGGAAAGCAGCTGTGTTGTCTACTGACAGGAGGTATTTAGTGCAACTTAAAATACTTGATTTAAGTTTTGAATTCGCTTGCTGTCTTACTGTGTACCCTTTGACATATTAATATCTTCCACTGAATGAGTCCTGTCCCAGGTCATGTTACAAATGAAAAGCGACTTTTGCTRAAGTCCACAAAATCACTTTCACTTTGCTTTGACACACTCAAACCCACAGTTCATTTCCATTATGTATGACAAAGCATAGTCCAACTGTAAATTAACACCTGCCTCTTTTCCATCATAACTGTTGGAATGTCAAAAAACTGCTTTGAAGATCCTAGTCTCAAAATCACTCATGAAATTCTATGCAAGTCAGTAAATTGTCACCATTGATTTCAGTGGATTTTGTATCCACTGCGTCTAAAGTTGTGGTCATTGCTTGATGAGTGGGTAGGCATCATGAGAAAATAATTTCTGGATAAACATGGATCAGTGCTCCTATTACTCTTGTGTACTTCCTGTGACCTTTAGATGATCACAAGAGAGTGATGTTCAGTTTTAGGAACTTTATGAACCTATCACAAACGTGTATTTAGAATATTTTTTTGAAATTATGAATATCCTCTGCCTTTGGAATCAGACACTGCCAAGGAATCAGCAACACATTTTGCTTTATGAATTAATTCATGTTGTATGTTTACAAATGGTTCAAAAAAACATAGTAAGTGTAAAAAATACTGTTTTTTCCCACTAGGACCAATTCAATTAAAAATTACTGCTTTTGTATTGTTAAAAGCACAGCTTTTCAATATTTGTAGTATTGAAGTATGAGAGAAAATAAAATCTGCAAGTAATTGAATCAGTGAGTTGAAGGAATATCAAAGCATGGGGATGTTGGAAAAGGGAAAAACAACATCCCTAATATTCTTAAGTACTTTTTTGTGTTGCTGTTTAAGCTAGTTCTGCATAAAAGGTCATTCTCCTGGGTGATGTAAAAAACAATAAGAAGGTTCTGCAGCAAATCTGACGAGAAAAGTGTCTGGTGGGGAGTYTCAGGAGACTGAGCTGGAGCAAGGCTGTCCACCTGTAATCAATATGAAAATTCAAGGCTACAAACCACAGCTTAAACAGCTGAATCACCTGTTTTGTAACTTGATGCAATTAATCATGGTAGAGATGGTGTTAAAGCTGCAGAGTCATGCAGTTCAAATTTGGGTAATTCAAATAATTTTATTGCTTCCCCATGTATGTATTATTATAATTATGTGTTTTTTTAAAATAATGCCTTTTTTTCCCAATTGGCTCCTGTCCAATGGACAGGATGGACATGATCCCTCAGTGAATCAGGTCTGGGTAGTGAATGAGATTTATGGCTTTTTTCTTTTTTCAGTTGGTCCTTGGCCTCACTGCTGCAGACATTGTGATGTGTGCCATTTAATATACTCCTACATGGAACATAAATAGAATGGCAGGTGAAATTCAGTGTTGATAAATACTAAGTGATGCACATGAGGAAAAACAGTGTGAGCTCTACACCTGAAAGGATGGACTCTGTGCTGGACATTATTACTCAGGACCGAGATCTGAGGATTACAACAAACGTTCCATTAAACAATCGTAGTGCTCAGCAGGAGCCAAAAAGGTAAAGGAAACAGCAGAAATTATTAGGAAAGGAACAGAGAACAAAGCAGAGAAGACCATTATACTACCACAGTATCAATTCAGAATTTGCACATGTATTGAAGACTATGTACAGTTGTGATACGTCCTGTTTGAGAGGAGGGGATGAGAACTAGAGAAGGTTGAGGGTTTGCAATCAAGGATGAGTGGAAGTATGAAATGGCTTCTGTGCATTTGAAGTTTAGAGAAGAGATGACTTGGAGGGTTGATGAGAAAGTTCTGCAAAATCATGGATGTTGTAGGGAGAGTTAGTAGGCATTTGTTGCTTTTTCTGATGCAAGAGGTAGGAGACATCAGATGAATTTCATGAGGCCAAGGTTCAAAACAAACACAAGTTTACGGTTCTTTGTGCAATGAATAGAAGGCCTGTGAGATTCTGCTGAGGGAGATTGTGAAAGGAAGAGACTTACCCAGGTTCAAAAAGTGGACAGCTACCTGCAATCAGGAGTCATTAGTAGTTACTAGACCAGCAAACTAGAACAGGTTCAGGAGCTGAAATCAGTTGGAGGTTKTGGGAGAGTATTAGGAGGTAAGAGTCGTCTCTGTGTCTTCTGTTCTCACTGTTCCCTGAAGCCTTCTGGATTCTGGCCATTTTGTTTTGTTTTGTTTTGTTTTCCCAGGGTATGATCTCTTAGCTCTTCTCAACTTTCCATCTTCCAGTTCTGACTGTTCAGGGATTCATTGAGGCAAGCAGGTTAACAGACTCATTGGAAAGCCCTATAGTCACACACTCTACCAGAACCAGACATGGAGAATATTTAATCGTCTCCTGTGGAGAGTGCTGGCCATAACATTTTATAATTGCTGTCACCATACAATGATAGGTTTATATACTGATAAGTATGCAAAGCTCTGAACAGCTCTCCCAGAGCATATGATGGCTTTGCTTATCTTATGATAAGCAACTGGGGGAACGCTGCCTATGTTGGTCTTGTCTGCAGGCTTCATGACCACAGGTGGCTTGATGGGAAGCCAAAATTGAAAGACTTTTCAGTACTTGGTCTGCTTTAGATATTGGTGCACTTTCCCTTTCGGATGCAGCCTGAGTGCGGTGCATGTTGGCAATGTTTTCAGTCTGCTCCATCCCCACTGTGTGGGGATCAGTGCTGTGCTTCAGGGACCTTGATAGTGTTTTCAGGGCACCCTCATCTGTTGGGTTCATTTGTTATCTAGGTGCACATGTAGGGCTACCAGGGCCCTGAGAACAGCTCATGCTTCGGTTGCCCCACCACACCATATGCTGCGCTAGTTTATGAGCTGCTGAAAAGGAGGTGCTGGGCACCACGGCATTGTTCTGCAGCATGTAGAGCTTCTGCAGTATATAGAACCTTTCTCTGAACCAGGAAGGTCCAAGTTCTTGTGCTCTTCAGCAGGTCTTTTTAACTTACTGGTTTTGTTGCCATTAATTTCAGTTATTTTACAGGTAGCTGCTTTTATGATGCCAAGCTGTACTACTTGTCCTATTGTTTAGTCCATCTGTCTAGTTAAATATTAATCTCTACATATCTTAAACATGTTTTTGTCTATTCTCTTCTAGAAAATTTGCATATTACTTGTTTATTTTAACAGCATGATAAAGATAAATAGAAATACGAAGTGAAATTAAAGGAAGTTAAATAAGACACCCCAGGTGTACAGCKTGGTGCCTGCATGAATGATAATATGCACAGTAGGGATTAAATCAAGCATGTTGTGTCTTTTACAYGTCCTTTCTCTTTTGAGGGATGTGAAGGATGGCTGGACGGCTCATGGCTTGCTGCAGTTGTAGTGCTCTGTCACCATTAATAGGTCACTGCACACCTTCATTCTTTTCCCAACTTATTAAAATAGGATAATAATACTAGCACATTCTATCATAGAAATGGACAGGTCAAAGTCATCTTTATTCTGCAGTCTTACATTGCAATAAAGCTCATTCTTCAGCAAGGGAAGAGAACAAAGTTACGCAAGCATTCTCCAGAAGAGTGAAAGGCATCCAGTTTTCATGACTGGTTGTAAACTAGTACAAACTCAAATTGTTGATATAGGGACAAGTATTCTGTACTTATTCTGAATTACCATTTCCCTATTCTCATGACTCTTTGTCATTGCTCCTAGCACTTGTGTTCACCTACATGCTTCTCAGAGTGGTAGATAAGCCCTGAGCAATCACAAACATATGCCTGCTCAGAGGCATCAGTTATTTGAGCCGTTTCTTCTCCCCCTGTTCATATACCTCTAGAAGATTAGTTCTTGATTTCTGCTTGAATCAGTGACAGCTTCCATAAGCAACACAGAGGTTATCTAGCAGCTCTGTTCCAATGTCTGCCTTACTCTTTTCTGTATGGAAAAGTTCCTATAAAAATGTTAATGTTAATGGTCTCATCCTAAAGAATGTCATGTAATCTCTTCTTTTAGCTTTGCAATGAGAGTTAGGTAGTCCTAAAGTGGAACTCCAGGGAGCTGCAGTGAGCCCCATCTCTTCAGGAGTGATTTCCTTCTCTTCTCTGAGAGTCTCTGTCACGTAGCCAGTGTCAAAAAAAGGAGTGAGACTGGTAACGTGGGAGGGGAACCTCCTGCCAAAATATTCTCCAATCGTTTGTAGTTTTGCTGCAAAAATCCTGCAGATGTTAGAGGAATTAAGTAACAGCAGTATAATCTATACAGCACCCACACAAACCCTAGCACTAGATAAAAACAATTTATATGGAAAAATGTTTATTTCATCTGTGGCTTGTAGAAATTGCAAATTTCCCTGGTTTATCTTTGTACAATTCTTTCAAACATGTTACTGCTTTTTTTTCTCCTTAACTTTTTATTTATGTCTGTTGTACACAGAATCGGAGCACTATTTCAGGATCAGTAAGGTATCATGCACTGATTTTTAAAGAAAAAACATCTTTTGGCATTCATTTACTGAAACTGCTTGCTCTGCGTGCAGGTCCTCGTAGTTGTTAATACTCATAAACTATGAAGGTGCTCTGTGTGACTAGAAGAGATTCAAGCTTTACTTAAAATCTCTGAATAGTTGTATGGATGAAGCCAAATCAGCAAAATAATGCTGCGTTGTTTTTGTAAATAATGAATAAAGTAAAAAGTACTTACATAAGCTTAGCAAACGTACAAATTTCTTCTATGCTAAGAATGTCTAACACAACTTGAAGAAAAATAGTTAATGTTAAATTGATCATTTTATTTTGAAACAGTTCTACTAACATGGGCTTCAAGGAGATTGTTTTGACAAAAACTTAAATTCAAGATCTAAATTGATCTTGTACACTCTTTATATTTTTTATATTCTTAGCAGATATACTGAAAGAGCCTTGAGAAGCTTATTTCTTCCTCAACTCAAGCTAGAGACCAAAAATCTCCCAACATGGAAAATAAATGTTAGACAAGAAGCAAATACTTAAACCCAAACAAACAGGTTGTTCCCTCATGAACATAGCAGCTTTATTTCAACAGCTCTGTCATCCGATTTTGAGCTGGGTACGTCACTATTTCCAGCGTGCTGCATGCTTCAAAGCTGCCTTCCTCCTCCTACAGCATGCCGATCCGCGCTGTAGAGAACCATTTTTCACAAGAACAGGGTGACATATTATGGGAGAGGATGGGAGTGGGATGGAAGCTTGTGGTTGGCAGGAGGGCCTGGCTTCTTCAATATAAGCATTTGTTTTTTAAAACACATGCGAAAGGGAGAGGAGAGAGTGAGAAAGAGTAGGGAAAAAGGAGTCTTTGGGGGAGTATCTCTGACAAATGTGATTTGCACGTAGGAAAATCTGCCCTGTGCTAGCAAGGAGGAAAAATGGTTTTATTCTCTCTGATTTTAATGATTTAAAGGAGCAATTAAAATAACAGCTTGAAGCTTTGAAGCATCGACACAAAAATGAATTGCTTATATACTATGCCTTTCAATTAATTGCCTGCATATATCTCTGGTGCTAAATTACCTTTGACTTGAGTTATTTACCAGAGTATTGTTCAGGAGAGAGAATTTTTCCTAAAGCTTCTGCGTTCTGCCGCTTGTACCCTATCAAAGAACATTTGAAAAGATCTCTCAAACAATCAGCCTGCAAATCCCTTCTTATGCAGAGAAAGTACAACCAGCTCCTTCTCTTTTCACAAATCCACTCTGTTGGTTCAAAGAAGCAATCTTAATCTAAATTGCCCTTGGTGTTAGGCTAGCAAAACCGATCAGCCTGTTTACCAGACCATTTTCCGGTATCATCTGCTTTTCCATAGCTCTTACAATCTGTCTGCAGAAGTGACCAGACAGTCCTTTGCAGCTGGAGCAGATTCTCAACAAAGCAAGCAGAAAACCTGTTCCATTAATCTGCTAGCTGCAGCTGCTAAATGCAAGCAGTATCTTCCTTCAAAGCAATTCAATATGCTGGGCATTCAAAAGTACCTCCTGGTGCCACTTCCATTGCTGCCACTGAGTAGTTTCCACTGTTGACAATGCATCTAATACAGTCTGTGAGTTCTGGATTGATGGTCCTGCAGTCACATCACTGTCTATGAAGGGATTAAGTTCCTTTCTTAATCTTAAACTTCGTATAAAAAGTTAGGTATGTGCTACTTTCCACTGATAATCAGTTATGCATTAGTGCATTAATTATATACATAAGTTATGCATTAGTGATGGAAAAGATGTACAGAGGGAGGTGTGTAATCCTTTTACCATATAAATGTCTGATTTATTTTGACTTGGCTATTTTTTCTGCTCTTGATCACTGCCTGGGATAATACATTGTAGGCCCTTTCTGTACTTTGTTTGACCACTTCTGGTGTAAAGCTGCCAAACCTCGATTTTAGAGCAATTGAATGCGGTTGAGGATAAACGGTGTGGACATACTTAAGCGAAAGTGTCAACTTTAAGAGCCAGTGTTTGATGTGGAAGTGTCAACTTCAGGAGCCACTGAAATGATAATGGAAAGCCCTCATGTCCTCAGAGGTGCTGTAGGAGTTTGTCTGCTGTAACATACCCCAACTGTTACAGCAGTAACAAATATAAATGGACTTCTGTAAATTACAGCTGTGGTTTCCAGAATGACATATCTCTTGAAAGCTGGATAAGCACTGAAGTTGAGCTAGATGAGTCCTGTGAGCTCTCAGTCTGGCACACTTTATCCCTGCTTGATTACTGTCACAATATTAGATGGATAAAAATTAGCTAAAAGTAATAATTCATGTTTCATAGAGATCCAGATTACACAATGGGTCACGTGTAGGCCTTTCCATTCTGATAAATCAGGCACAGATTGATTAAGGCTGACTGCTTATTTTAAAAGGCCAAAATTAGCATGAGAAAGTTTCACGAAAGTTTTTAGTGAGAGCTGCTTAGCTTATTTTAGGTTGTGACCAGTGGTGCTATTCTGCAGTCATTCAAACTACTTGCCAGCTCCCAGTGTGACAATATTTTTGTTCTGTTTGTTCTGGCATGAGCACTAATTGGAGTAATGGAATGACACAGCTTGTGCCAAATGATACAAGGGAGATCAGATCCTATGTGCATGTTCGTGTGTCCGTGTGTCTGTAGTTATATGTGTGACTGTGCCAAGAGGAGGCACTGTAGCTGTACATATTGCTGCCAGGTGCATTCAGCACTTAAGCTGAATAATGTGACTTGGAGATGTACCATGCAAAATAATGAAGGCATACACTCCCAGTGGGATCCCATTGATCCCTGAAATGGAAAAGCATGTAGAAACATACGTTATGCTTTAAACAGATAGAGTATTTCCTCAGTTGTTACCATCTTGCACGCAGATTGA
The DNA here is from genome assembly GCA_035582835.1 of Phoebastria nigripes. Classification (NCBI taxonomy): domain Eukaryota; kingdom Metazoa; phylum Chordata; class Aves; order Procellariiformes; family Diomedeidae; genus Phoebastria; species Phoebastria nigripes. The sequence continues at coordinate 544,496 of JAYKAV010002796.1, read as the reverse complement.
TGTGAGTATATAGTTCCACGTTCAAGGATATCAGCTGTACTGTTCAGGAAGTATTTCCCTAATTCTGAACACAGGAATAATAATGTGGCATTATACCATTATGTTTCCTGAGACAGAAATTCTGGAGTAGGCAGCTGAGTTAGTATGGAATTTGGTAAAGATTAGAATTAAGCGAGGTTTGTAAGGGAAATTATTACTTTCTTTTTTCTATTGTGAGAGGGAAGGCAGAGAGAGATTTCCTTGGTATGACGAATGTTATGTGAAAGGCGAGCGGTATCTGATGGTGATGTCAAGATGGATTCTACATTATGTGGACAGCTGGGTAATGCACTTCTGTGTTGTGCTGTACTAAATGCTTCAAATTACATCAGTGGTTACAAGCGAGCCTTTGGAAAGGTATATATTTCTTTCTGGCTTTGAACATAAGCATCCATGTCTAAAGCAAAACCAGCAAATGTATGTCTTTTTCTAGTTGATATTCAGTATGATGCCATAAACATTGCTATTCGTAGTAGTTACAGTAATTTGGCACTCTAGTAATTTTCTGGGTTATAACATCTCATTCCCTGTACTGGAAAAGCTTTGTGGAACTTTTTCCTTATGAATCCAGACCTGAAATAAAACAATTGTGATGGTGATAGCCCAATCAATAATCAAGATGCAAAGAATTTCATCTGCAGCTTATCCCAGCGGGACTACTCTTCACAGGAGTAAATCGGCACAACTGGGTTGCAAGTATCACGGAGATTGTTTCTAAGCAGTTGGAAGCAGACCTTAATTTTAACTGTACTTCTTCAGGTCATGGGTTCCCACGTGGAACTTCAAGATTGAATTTGAGGGAATCTAGCCTCCTGTCAGAGATACGGGATATCATCAAATCAGTGAAATAATTGTTTCAGGCATGCTTATCAATCCTGCATGCATTGTGACCCTCCCCAGTCCCCCCTTTCTATCAGGGATCTAAGATGCTTAGTTCCAAGAAAGAAAAGAGTTGGTGTAGGATTTGTTATCCTCCCCTGATACTTTATGCGGGATAACCAAGCTTTTTTACTTGTTGTTTTTGACTAATGGCWCTATCCAGGAACTGGGAAAGCAAGTATGAGTTCCTTGTTGGGAACATGTTTTAATGAKATTTCCAGACCAATTTATGCAGATTCAGGGAGGTTTGAGAAGCATTGAGAGCTGAACACTGAACTTCCCTGGAGTTCCCCATTTTGATTAAAAAAACTCCAGGTGAGAAGTACTCATTGACTTACTCTACAGCTGACACTTTTCTCCATCAAAAAAGGTTGTGTGACAAATAACCGCTGGCATAGACCAACCAGCTTTCCTTCCTGCTGGCTGGAGGGTTGTCCGGAGTTGCCCATATGTTGTTACCAAACCTAGAGGCAGCCAGCGCTAACGTTGTGACCAACCCACTGGGCTGGCTGGGGGACTTGGTGTGTGTGATGTATGGGGTCAACAGGGGCCGATGATGATGCCCCAGCAGAGAGGCAAACTTGCTTTCTGTTCAAGGCTGCATTTTTAACACTCGTTCACCAGGTTGCTTTTATGAGACATTTGTGTATGTTTTCTCCTGCCGGAGGATAGAGGATATTTTACTAAGAAATCGGTAGCGAAATGAAAATAGAGATTAAATCTAATTTGTTTGGAATCTGCCTTCTAATTCAATAACCCTGAATGTTATTCCTTTCCTCTGAATATTCACCTACTCTGTAGTGCATTTGAATAGACTTCTATTTTTGTTCCTGAATTAGGAGCCCTTTCAATTTAACAAAATTGTTGCTTAGCAATTTTAGGTAACTGGCTAAACATTCATGTTCAAATTGAGTTGAATCTCCCCTTGCAGTTTTCTTAGAGCAATAACTTTGAATTAAAAGAATGACTTAAAAATGAAGGTTGGTTTTGTCTCAAGTGATCCCTGCTCTTGGGAGTTAAGAGCCAGGGGAAAATGATGATTTTTTTTTTTTTTTCGCTTTAGCAGAAATTTAGGATCCCCTTTTTTTATGTGTTCCTCTCTTGAATTGGTTTCTTATTCTAGTTTATTGGAGGAGCTGACTACTCAGGAAAAAAGTATTTGTACCGGATATTTCCTGAGTTACGACACTGTGAACCATGTGTTTCCTGACCCATTGCATTAAGTCCTGAACAGTGGCGGGGAAAACTCTCTGTTTCATAGATTCGTGCAACCAAACTGGCACTGAGAGAAAAATTCCTTCTTCATCTAAGAAAGGAGACTAGGACAGTCTCTATTCCTACCCCCCAAAAATGGGTCACCACAATCCTACTGTGATTGATTTGATGGGATGTGTTGAAAATATATTTTCCAGTGGTTTAGCTGAGCTTCTCTGGCAGCCTCTTAGGTGGTATCTCCCTCTGCTCTCTGAAGCTGAGGAGGAGAGAAGCTGGAATGAAGCTGTGACCACTGCATGCAGGAAACAAGCCCTAGTATGTTGACGTTCCAAGTAGGGAGTTTGACCAAAAGGTCTGGTTTCATAATGAGGGCAGGTTTGTTTAGATTCCCTATTATCTTCCTCACATTTGGGGCACCCAGTGTTTTGTGTGTGGGATGGGGAGAGAAGTTTTGGGAGGATTTTTGGGGGTTGTTTGGGGTTTTTTCCCTTTTTTTTTCCTGAGCCTAAGTGTTRCTTGCATAATTAATGTTTGTTTATGCTACTATTGAGTTGCTTGAGTTGTGACCCAATCATAAATGGTCTGGAAGCTGCTTATGAGATGGACATTTTGTTCAGAGATTTTTGTTGACTGGTATGCATCCTGCCAATTTTTGTTTTGCATGACAGTCAACTATCCGTTCACAGATGGTCTGAAAAATGATACATTTGGCTCTTTGTAATTATCGCCTCCTTTCCATTTAACCTTTACTCCTATTGTCATAAAAAAATCTGAATAATTTTGCAAACTACTTCCTTTAGCTTATGTAAAAAGTCCAGACCAACTAAAGGAAAAAATTCCAAAAGCATTTTTTTGCAGTTTTCTGTTTCTAGCTGTACATTGTCATAGACTTTATTTTAACCTTTCCTTTGTGGGAGGGCACACTGAGCATTTTAAAGGTCTGAAAGCTTACTTTGAATAGTTCTTGAAAAGACTGTGAGCATTATGCAAAAAAGATCTGCTATACTCTTCATATTGCTGATAGAGCAGGTTGAGAGTATAGATAATGTGTAATTAAAGAAATCAAGAGCTAGAGATCACTTGAAATGCAGAAATACATCAGCAGGTAAAAATTGCTTATATGTTCCCTGAAGACGAAGAGACATAGCAGGAACACAGGCAAACGCACTTGGCTGATGGGCAAATTCAAAGGAATATCAACTGCAGTGTTGCCATTCTTGTAATTATTCATGGAAGATAATTCAAACATTACTGCAGTAAAGAAAAAGTGTCTAAGATGTACTAAAACAGTTACAAATACAATTGTTAAGGTAGGCTGTTCAAAAAGGCTTTTCTTCTTTGTCAATTGTTCCCTATAGTTGTTTTATATAAATAAGTCATAGGAAAAAATTCTGCTGTCCCATTGCACATTTGTCATGATACTCTGCAGTCTGTAAACACAATTGGCAACAACAGCCTTTGAAATTCAAAATCTATTCTAGAGACATATCTATAAATAAAGGCACAARATCTGGATGGTTTCGCCTAAGATTTCACTAGAAAAATTGGACTAGGAGTTTACGCATGCATGCACACACATACACTTCTTGTGTGCAAACAAATACGATTTTGAAGATGTGTGCAGGTACACCAAAATTTAGCATTAGGTTTTGTGGTACTCATGTTCTAACCATATAATCTCATAGATTATTATAATTCTCAGAGCAACCTTAATGTTATTATTAGGAGTTAGAATAGTRTCTTGATCTTAAGCATATTCTTTAGACGCTTTTCTTTTTTTCCCATCCGTTAAACTAAAATTATTTTGCTGGACTGATACATTTTTAGACTTCTGGATTTAGTTCAAGTTTACAGCATAATCATGACATAACTGCTTTGTCTCAATGTTGTGTTCTTTAAATTACTCTGATTAGAAAAAGCCTTTCTAAAGCAAGAGTCATTTAAAAATAGTTTACCAACTTTTCCCTTAAATATTTTGCAGAAATTAAACACAGTAACTAGAGCTCTATCTGTGTTACACTATTGTACATCAGCTGGTGCATGTGAATCCATGGGATTTAGCTTRCTAAGACTATAATCCCTTGACTTGATTTGGTAGTTAGATTGTATTTGTGGCGGAGGCTTTAGGCAGAAGAATCAAATACATACTTGGAATTATTTCTGACGTGGGTGGTTACAACAGGGCATATTTCTTAGAACAAAATGATTTCATATGTCCCAAGGACCAGTGAAAGTGAAATTAAAAGCCTGAAATGCATTGGACACTTGATTTCTTCTGCTTTTTAATAGTAACTTCTTCTGATGCTGTATAAGTTTATAACCCTTTGTGAAACAAACTCAAACCCTGGCATAGTGAACGATTAAATATGTCTCTTTCTTAAACTGAGGTAGCCCAAAGATCATGGCTAGACTTGATAGCTCCTACTTCCAAGCCTCAGACTGCTCATATGATCTGCTCTGTTATAAATCTGAATATGCACATTTGATAATTACTAAGAAAAAAGGAAGAACTGTATTATTGATCAGATATGCTATTCTGTATGCAGTGAGGGGGAGTTCATCATCTTTATGCTTCTTTTCATCTCAGTTAATATGGTCTTCTTTTCCAGCTCTACCATTCTTCAGCTGGCTAGTGTATGGCAACCGGATACCATAATGAAAGAAATGAAAAGTAGAGCAGAATCATTGGCAGTTTAGATTTCTTATCAGTATTGGGCTACTCGCACTCTGACGCATTTCTGTGAAAATGTGTGAAACCCGATTACTTGCTTGAGAATGTATGACCAATAAAGATGGGTATCTTTAAACAGTCATCCAAACTTTTTTAGGTATGTCAAGGAAAACTTTTCATAATTAGTTTTTTTGTGCTGCATATATATTGGGAAGGCTTTTGTTTTGTGCTGCATATATTGGAGAGGCTTTTTGAGTTTTAATCCGTGGATGATAACTGCTCAGCTCCACGCCTGGGGTTTGTATTTATTCTGTATCCAGGTCAGAAAGTAACACTGATGTTTGCCAAGCCTAAGCTTTCAGGATTTGAGCCAGGCTGAATCATGAAACTGGCCTACAACTCATGAGTGTATTTATCAGAAGAAAGAAAAAAACCACAAGAAGGAGAACTACATTTGACTCTTTTTTTGATTATTTGTCATCTGTTTTGTGAACCATGAATGTTCCCCTTCCAYCTCCCTAGGACTCTGTGGGGTTTGCTGTGACCTCCTCAAAGGCTGGAGTGCAGTTTTCTCCTATGTTAGGTGCTAACACAGGTTCAGTGCATGATTCCAGAGTATTTCAGTGAAACTGACACAAAAAATCTTTTTCTGAAATGAAGTTTTTTGCTAAGAAAGACAGCAGAAACTTGTTGAAGTCACTCTTCATAACTTCAAAAAACTTACRCCTAAATCTTGTGAACAGAAATGATTTTTTGTGTAGATAAACCCGTAAAAATAGATGTATCATCAAAACTTTTGACAAATTAATTACTGTGGTCAGGAATCATGTGCTGCTGTTTTAATGCAGAAAAACAAAATGCAGAGAATACAGTTACTGTAACTAGACTGAGAGTTTTTGACATCTTAAATAGAAAAACAAATGTGCATCATTTAATTTCTTTAACATATACAGTGCAGAATTTAACATAATACAAATGTTCCTCTTGGGTAAGGTGGATTTTAAAGAGGAAATAATGTAAATTGCTGATAGAGTCAGGTTTGTTCCATAGAACAGGAAAAAGCAGGGCAGGATTTTGGTATAGGGACTTCTTAGTAGGTTTTGAGGAGAGGGTCTGTTCTCTGTCTCACACTGACATGTGATGAGATCTTTGGATCTGGTCCTGAGTGCAGCAATTCCAAAGGTGGAAACACTGACACATCCTACCTGCAGGCATTGATTGCCTATGGTTTTTTGCTTTATGAATGGGATAGATAATGACATGTACCACTGAAAAGTGCTTTAGACTTTCACATAAGAGCTATCTATGTACAAGGTATTGTCATAATTTAATCTGGTTTTGTCTGCAGGTGTGGAGATTTATGTCTATTCAGCACCTTTTTTTTTACTCTTTGGTGATAGTGGAAGCTATAAAAATACTAGTTTTGATTATAGTGCGCATAAGAAAAACATCTGAAGGTGAAACTGGATTTTGCATAACATAATCTGAAGACAAGTACATGAACAGAGTGATTAAATTATATTGAAAGAAGTAATTCACTGAAACTAGCAGTGCTGGCAGGTTAACATTGTGTTTGACAGCCTGTGGTAAAAGTTCTGCATCACTGTTATGTGAAGAAACTATTTGTGGAAGCAGTATATATTAATCTCAACAGATACTGGGGAAAAACATTACTTGAAAGTAGCACTCACTGAAGCAGCTGCCCACTAAGATGATTAATGATTAGAAATACGGCTGATAYTTCTAATGTAGAAAGATTGCTTCCTTCAGGAGAGAAACGGATATTCACCATGGAGTGTTTCAGGTTATTTCACCATGGGACCTGGATGCAGGCAGTTCCATCCAGAATCCTAATTAAAATGTTGCAAAGGTTGGCATCCTGCTACGTGGGACCCTTCACCTCTCTCCTCTCCTGGAACCACAGTGAGGATGAACTTAGAAGAAATCATGCCTACTTCCCTGCTGATTTAAGTGTAGTGTGTGTAGTTAGCACCCAAACTGCGTGATGTCAAGGATAACATACTATGGGAAAGACCGCTTCAAAATTGCCCCTTTTAAAGATTATTTCCACAAGCATTTGCTTCTGGATACCAAGCTAGATGAAATTTTACCTGATCAGATATGGCTATTTTGTTAATCTTTCAGTCCACCTAGATTTATGGCCTACATGGCTAAGAGTGCCTCCAAGTCTAAGCCATGGACAGGAGTGATGTTATGCTAGGGACTGTATAATCAGAGTTAAAAACTGTTCTTAGCCCACGTTGGAAAATAGGGGAATAATGGAGTGGATGCATCAATGCTAAAAGGTTAACTGGAAACTGTTTGGTAGGATGCTCTCTGAGATATGCCTTAGAGGCGTGATGAAACCCTTGTTCCTTGCAGATCAACGTCTGACCTGAAGCCTCGGTGCCCAATTCTAGTCTGTGGGTCAGCACCCTTTCTTTTAGCTGCCTACCAGGGTTAAACCATGACAAAATTTCATATTGCATATTTTGCACAGTCACATAGTGCAGGTCCAGTTTCACACTTACATATGGACAGGCGGAGCAGGTGATGTGTGGCCCAGCAAGGTTCTAGCTGTCACCTGTGATTTTGCAGTAGGCAAGATAGCTTGGAGTTCCCGCTAGACTAGCACCACTGTTACCAGTTGCAAAACTAGACAGGATTGGAGGATTTAGGTTACCTTTTGCAGCGTAGACAGCTGCAGATATATGGGTTATCTGTAAGTGGCGACATGAACGTGCAGCACCAGGTTGTATCCTGGGCTCTTTAAAATATGCATAAACAAGTAGGCTATGCATATGGAATAGTTGCAGTTGTCATGGTGGCTCAGGGTTTTGTCTGGAGTTATATTAGGAGAGGATTAGGTGGGCAGAAAGAGAGAGGAGGAAGTAAGGAGCAGCAGTAAAGCTGATGTATTAGAAGGAATTTGCAGTGTGAAAAGTGCAGGAAACACTGATGGCACCATCAAAGTTCACTGATGCCTGCTTAGATAGCTTCTGTAGTGGCTTCATCAGATCTTAGTCTGGTTGTCTCCCCTTTGCAGTTTCTGTCCCAAAGTCCATGTGGCTTTGAAAGTTAGGAGGAGCAAAACCAGTGCTAACCAAGGACTTGGTTTTGCATGTTTCTGCTTCTATATTAATGCAGCTGTGGCAGTAAGTTTTTATTGGGGTTTTTTTAGTGTTTTGTTTAGACCTTTTCTATTGAAGTTATAAGACCAAAAAGTAACAATGCTTACTGATCTTACTGGTTTGCAGCTGACATTTTTTCTTTTTTTTCTGAGTTTTGTAAGATCCTGAAATTAATATCACTCTTCTGTGCAATTTGAATGTTCTTGAGTACCTTTTCTCTTACATGTTTTCACCTTTTGGTTAATGAAAAGATCTGTTCGGTGACTGTAAGAACTACTGAGATTTCTTTTGCTGTCACCTTCAATATTCACTAAGTTTTGTTTAGATTAATAATATGACATAATTTTGTTAGTATCAGGAATGATACAATCCAGTGCTTTAAATGGTGGGGTTTTAGCTGTTGCTACACTGACTGGAAGGGAGCTGACACATTAGTTTTGAATAGATTTGCTGGTATCTATCTATGTATAACTTTATACTTATATAGTCTTCTGATGTATAGGTGAATGGATCAAAAAGTGGTGGCTATTGTCAGTAATTTTCAACGAAAAAATCATGTATATAAATCCACTTAAGCTTATCCAGTGAATAGTAGCAGTTATTTAATAACTTCTAATTTTGAGACTAATCTAATTAATCTGTGCCTGATCGGCGTTTTAACGGTGTGGATGGTAACCATCTCTACCACATGCTGTCAGTCCTGTCTCCTGCTTCAATTACAAGTCAGTTCAGGATGGAAAAGCTAAGAGCCAGCAGTGTGCTAAACACCATTCAACAGGTTCACACTTTGCAGTGTCTTCTGGTGATGCACCTAAAGAAGATCATATCCTTCGCTTCTGCAGATCTCTCTGCACTCATCAATGATGACTTGCACACCTCCGTCCTCATGAGGGGCAGTTGTTCATCTTCATCTCTGTTGTAGTGCAAGTCTCCAGCATTGCCCAGAACATTATCACCACTTTTTGAAGTGGGAGTATAATCAATCCCTTTGTCCTGAGCTGCTCTGTGTTCCTTCCATGTCTATGCAGAGGCATTTGCTTGGAAGTAGCACGGTAGATCGTAGAAGAGGAACAGAGACAGAGGCTTCTTTTTCTGAACACTATGAGTCCCAGTAGCTTTCTCCTGCTCCATCCTCAGTTGCCTCAGGAAGGTCCAGGGACTCCATGTATTATTCTCCAGCATAACTGGCTCTGGCTTAAGGCCTAACTCTGCTGAGCTGTTGTCAAAGCTGCTGAATCTGGAGCCTATCTGAGGTCTACTGTTAATTAAAACAAGTCCTGGGGGAAAACCTTGAGGTAGAGCCAGACAGATGCTAAGCCAGTATATGGAGAACAGTGGGTATTCCACTCCGTTCCGTTTCCACAAGAAAATGTCATAAACATGATCTTCAAAATCAATGCTCATTTAAGTCTTGGACAGTGAGTGTTGCTTGAGGACTTGTGGATTCTTTTTTCTTTCTATAAAGAACAATAAATTATAAATGTTGTGTGAAGAAAGAAGGAAACACATCCTGACTTTCCGAGCTGTTTGGTATTTAAAAACAAGGTCAGAATGGAGTTAATAGAGTTCCAGTTTTATTTTGAAAAAAATGTATATTTCGCTGATTTAGTTATTTATTTGAAGTTGAACACCTGAGATGTACAATCAATCACCCACTTGGAGTTAAATTCACATTGTGCATCTATGTTCAGCTAAATTCTTTTCTTACAAAACTGGAGATCTCCATTTATAGGTTCGAGACATCAACATTAAGTACTGACAATGTGGATCTTAGTGAACATGTTGCTTATTCTCCTCAACAACCTAATTACTGCTTAAAAATTGATGAAATTCTGAGGACCATAGAAGTTTGCTGAAGTGGTCTCTGGAGGTTTTCCTTTTTCCTTTCTTGCTCTTTTTATTCTTTTTGCAGCTAACTGAAAACTGTCTCTGTAGGTTTCTTTCTGTTTTCCTTCCAGCTTACTGAAACTTCTTTTCCTTAATGTTACTTTGATAAAGACTCCACTGCTTTAATATATAATTTTCATTGTGACTTTCATTGCTGCAATTAAGTGGCTAATTGAACAGTTTATAATGTGTATGCCTAATTGCTTCTGCAAGAGGTTAACTGTGAAAGGCATAGAAAATTAACACACAAAATGTTGCCTAGGTTACCTTTTACTGAGTAAAGCCTCAAGAGATTTTGTGTACTTTGCTGTTTATGGGCAATGAAACTCCTGAAGATGTTTTAATATGAAACTTCCTGTGATATTGAGTCTTAGATGTCAACTGCAGTGTGATATGCCATAGTTTAAAAAACTTCCATGAAACATCAGCGTAGAAAATAGATTTGGGGTTTGGGGTCCAACCTGCAGTAAAAGATGTAAGACTGCAGTTAAACTTCTTTTCCTGCTTATCTTTCCAAAAATACAGAGCAGCAATATGGATTTTTTGGATTGTCTTTAATAAAAATAGAGCAAAACTGATACTAGCCTCTAAGAATACCTTCAATGGGTTTCTCACAGAATAAATAGAAGTTTAATCTGCCTTTGCTGTTTATAATAATACACGGGCTTTAGAACAGCTTTTATGCCAAAAAATAGTAAAGTACTGGTCATATGGAAGGGTGTTTCCAGTTGTTCCTTGGACTCTGCACTGAGTGAAATGGAAAACAGCACAGTGTAAGACCAAATCTAACAGAAACTTAGAAAAATGTAAACTTCTCAAGTGTCTCTTCAGAGTTACCAATTTTTTTTTAAATTCAGGTCTTTAATGTAGTAATTTTATTATCAGTAAAATAATGTATAATATTATAAATATTATAAATAAAATATAATATAATAAAAATTATATTATACTTATAAAATAAAAATTATTTTATACAGATTGTATTTATGATAGCGCTAAAGCTGAATGAGAAGAGAAAGAAGCAATAGTGTGAATGTAGGAAGAAACTTTGTTTTTAAAACGATTTCTTTATAGGTAAATATTGCTGACTAAAAAAAAAGTTGTCTTTACAAGATGGGTGGGGAAATGCTGCAGTTGGCAAATCTTTGTTTTCAGGCAGCTGGGGCTGTAGATGTGTTTTCTGTATACCTTCCCACTTTCTTGTCACCCCAGTGGTAAAAAACCAAATAATTTATTTGAACAGTCTCTGTTGAATAGTAAAGCCTGTACAATACTGCTCGTACAAAGGAACATTTCTTGTGTTTACCTTCTTCTCCTCTGTGTTTAAACTGCTATCCTCCCATATTTCTTTACCACTTCTGAAATTTACCTCTTTCCCCTTTCTAAATCATACTCACTTTCCTTCTGTAATCTGCTTGATTACAGGCCCTGTACATTTTTAGTCTGGTTCTGGTTTTTGCTGTTATTTTCTTCCATACTGGAGGGAAACCTGATGTTAATGATGCAGGCAAATATTCTTCATCTTTCTAAAACTGAATGCTAACCCAAGGAGGTGTCTGTATTAGTTATGATGGGCAGGGTTGTATTCTACCTATCTTGCAGAATTTCAGCAGTCTAAATGKTCATATTTGAAAGTCTATATAGGCATCTTTCCTTTTATTACACATAAATGTTCTATGAGCTTTCAGTTTACCCAAGTTATTCATACTGTATTTGAATTTTTGCTACCTCCATTAACTTTAATGTGTGTTTCTTCCGCACAGGATTTAACAATTCTGAACGCATGTGCGACAAAGAGTTCATAATACGCAGAGCAGCCACGAATCGCGTCCTAAATGTCTTGCGCCACTGGGTCTCCAAGCATTCTCAGGTATTCTCCTGTTGCACCCTTCTCCTCTCCATCTGTAATACGTCTGCGTTCTCCCTACAAAATGTTTTTAGGCAGTGCTGCTGTATAGTGTAGTGGAGGTCAAACAGCCTGAAAAGTCAGTGCTGTAAAGATAATATGGAAAATTAGCTTGTAAGAACACACTGTTAAGCAAGTGAAGAATCCTTCATCCAGCCTTGCAAAGCTCTCCAGAAAATATCCAGTTACAACATCATTGTGTATGAGTGCTTTACTGTTGTAATATGTGTTGAAATACATAATGAGCAGGTTGGATTAATCTTTCAGATTGTCAGTGTTCATGCTACAGGCAACTTGGTTCAGTTACTTTGCCTGAATGTGTTAAAGTGCTTGTGTTTGCATACAGATGTTTATTTATTTGTTGTGAATCTTATACAGAAAGAGGCACCAGTCCTTCATGTTGGTCCTTCTACAACCATGACAGGACTGTGGGTCTGATATGTAATCATAAAACTGTGTTGGCAGAGGGAGGGGAAAAAAAATCTGAGTAGCTAGTAGAATTTCATAGATAGCCGTGTCCTTCAAGCTGCCAGGTGAGACAAATGTTGGAAGATTTTGGCATGCATGTAGAAGACTACCAGGAAAATTACTGAAAAAAATAAAGGAGGGAAGGAGAGAAAGAGGGATGGAGAGAAAGAAGGAAAGAAGGAAAGGAAGAAGGAGGGAAGGAAAGAGAAAGAGTGACAGCACTTTGGAAGCAAATGAAAGATTTTTGTTATGCCTTGGATAGATGGTACTTCATGGGAATTATAGACTGCTTTGTCACAACATGCTAATAATCAAGAACACTTGATCTAAAAAGGGTTTATTGCACAGCTAGCGGCAGCAATGTCAAACTGTCCTATGTCAAACTCAGTTCCCTTTTTTCCATGTAATAGGTTTAATTTTCATAGAGGTTAAGTTTGCTAGAGAATGAAGTCTTTAAGAAATGCGCAAGTGGGAAAACTGCTTGTGTTTGAAAAGCTGAACAGCCCAGAAGAGATTAGTAAAACCTCTCTTGGTATCATGGGAATGATTAAACATTTTTAGTTATTGGAAACAACCTACGTACATCAAGTTCTCTTTGGCTACCTGTTAAATGAAAATCATTGCATGGCAAAATCTTGAGCTGTAGAAGTCTTGTTATTACTGTTCTGTGTTACRGTAGTGTACTGTACATACTTACTGTGTCCCTGCCACGGTTCCTATTCAGTAACTGCTATGAGTTGAGTTGACCCTCTATACTAATTAAAAGATGCTTAATTAATGTGGTTGTGAAAATGTTAGGAGTCATCAGACCTTGGTCTACCTTAAGCAACTGTCTACAACTAGTTAGACTGAAGTTCAAGTTTCAGAGCTGACCCTGGTTGAGTTGTGATGATTCTCTATCATAAACACAAAGTAACTGAGAAGAATGCAAGCATACTCTGTCATTATAGCAATTTACCAAAAATATACTTTCTCTCCTTAAAAATACAAGTGTTCTCTGTTTCCATTTCAAAAGTACCCGTGAGACGCAAAAATATAGTATTGTCCTGAATACTTTTGCACCTACTTTTGCATAATGTTTACAATTAGTATTCTTTTAAAAATATTAAGAGGACAAAGGTAATGAGTAAAAATTCAACACTGTGTTTTCAAAGTGGAAGCTCTTACCTGGACTCCATAGTCACTCACTGCCTTTTATTTTTTCCGTGGCAAGGATGGCAGATTTTAATTCTCTAGCTCTCTTAATCCAGTATTCCAATATAGCAAATATTTTAAAATGCAAGGGCTTTGGCACAGAAGGTAATGAATGCTACAGCAATGGAGCATGTAATCAGCTTTTTGTGTTGTTTGCTTGTGAGACTAGGGAGAGAGAAAGGACAGAAGACCTCAGCAAACCAGAAATGACTGACTAGTTTCTGCCAAAAAAATATGGGACAGGACTGCTTTAAGGAAGGCAAGTGAAGAATTACTGTCTGGCCAAATAGTATGAAATGTTGGCAGTAAAGATGTATAGTCCTGGGAGAGCAGTAGCTCAGAGCCTCATTTTACAATAACAACACAAACTGCAAGCCAGAGAACCCTTAGCCACCAGTGTCTGGTGAAGAAATGCTTATTAGATTTCCAAAATGACAAAACAATGTAAGTATTAAAATTCCATGAGATCAACAGACCTGCCAAAAACTTTATTACATTTTAAGGTATTTGCATCATTCTCTGGCCACTTAATGCATTTGAGACATCCTTCACCTTCGTCAGCAGCCAAGGGCAGGTTTTACTCTCTTTAAAAAACAAAAAAAAAAGTTAACAAAATAAGTTGATATTCGCAAAGATAAACGTGCAATTCAGTATGCTTTGCTGATACTGTTTTCCCTCCACTTGGCTTTGAATTTGCTTTTGCTGCAAAAACTCCCAACACCAAATAGGCAATTTCTGTCCTCTGTGGGAGAAGCTTCTCGCACTGTCTGGTAGACTGTTTTCCTCGTAATGTGTCTGAGATCCTTGGGGTCATTGCTAGCCTGCGCCACTGCAAAAGGTGAASTGCTGTGCAGATTTTTTCTGCCAAAACGCCATTTCCTTATTACTAGATGTAAAAGGAAGCAAGGCATTAGATGGGTAAACTGTGGGGCTTTCTTCAGTTCTCTTTTTAGGGTGCGAGATGCTACTACAGACATGCTTAGTGTTGCAGCATGTGAGCAACTCTGCAGCATAACTAACTCTGTTCTGGTGCTCTCTGATCCACCAGTGACAGTCAATTCTCTACAAGTTCTTTGTCTGCCTAAATTATTGTACTGATTCATTGTGTTCTAGTGCCCAGAGCACATGAGGTGCTGCACAGTCACATAGCAGTGTGTGGGCTATGTTCAGAAATGTGTGCAATGTAAAGAGACTAACATACAACCATCTGTTAAAAGTGCTCTTACATATATCCTCCCACTTAGTTATTCCCTGCCCTCCATCCCTCCCTCTGGATCTCTTTGCCTTGCTTTAGTGTGCTGCTCTCAAGCGTATAATAACATGGGTCAGGGTTAGCGCATGAACTGAGGGACAGAGGAATTATCCAAACAAATGGTTCAAAGCCTTGTGTTTCCTCACTTTTCTCTAGCAAATCCTTGGCCAGGGTTTGGAGGGTCTTTCCTCTGCTGGGCTATGGAATGAATTACCTTCCTACAGTAACTTGCAACTGTGTCAAAATCACAGTTGTGGATRTTTCAGGGTTGTTTTTTGTTTAAAGCATGTGTTTTTTAAAATTTATCTGAGTGTGGATAGTATTTAATATGTAAACTTGCCTGTGGCCAGAAAATAGAATCATTAAAATTAACAATTCAACGTATTCAGTGAGGATGTGCTTTCATAAAGTGGTTTTGTTATCTTGAAATCATACTAAACAATGCTTAGAAAAAGGATTCATTGTTTTTAAAACTTGGGTCATACACCATAGGACCCTCACTTCCAAGTAAATATATAGCGATAATGCCAGATCTGCAGCTCTTTCAGGAGGGCAGAAGGAACTAATTAATGTCTCCAGGAGGTCCCAAGGCACAGATAAAAATTTGGAAAAAAACATCCTCAAATAATGTGACACATACTTTTTGGTTTTACCACACTGAGCAAGAGGAATCAAACCTGTATTGCTCATCAGCCCAAACCAGCACAGTGTGAAAGATGGCTCGTTTAGGTTTTCCAGGTTTTTTTATTTACATTTTTGTTCTTTTCATTCCCTATCCCTCCTCTTTTTTTCCCTACTCTTCTCTGTCTTTTTCATTCAGCCACCTACAGTCCAACAAAGCTTTCTTTTTGCCCAAAATAAGAGCAGAATGTTCATGTTTACATTTTGTTTTTAAAATGTAATTGAGAGGAACAGCGTAGGATTCTCCCGTTGTAAACAATGAAAACACAAATGACGAGGCAGACAGTCATTGTGAAGACAACAGCATTGATGGGAACGGAAAGGGCTCGCGAGGATAAAACTCCCACTGACTCCTGTAGAGATTGAAAAATAGGAAGGAAAAAGGAGGCCAAGAGGAGAAAGTCTTTGTATGATTTTCATTATCCTAGTGAGGTCTTGCAGCCTCACTTTCTTTGTTTAACAATACTTTCATGTCTTTTATCTAAACACTTCATGTTACAAAATCAAGTTTTTTCTGCTTCTGTGGCAAGCAGATTGAAATGGAGCTTGTCCAAGGAGAAAGCTTTCACATATGCTGATGAAGAAAGAGAGGATGGCTTCTCCAGACTTCCCAGTATTGAATGACAGCTGGGTGCTTGTTCCYGTTGGCTTCTCTGAAGATCTCAGCTGGAATGAATTGGCAAATCTTAACTCTCTTACAAACTAGATGGCTGCCAGACAGYGTCAGTGAGTTATGAAGTTACTGGCAGATCTGGGGAGAAGATCAAGGCTTGAATTTTGAGAGTATAGGTCATGGTCTTGTGCCTGATGCCTGTCTTGCTCCAGCTGTGAAATAATCTACTGCAACTCATTTTCTTGCTCATACCAATGAAGCTGTGTTGGGTTTTCAATAGAAGGTTTTGCAGATGTAGTTATTGATAGCACTTAGGGATTATGGAGGACACCTGTATACAGAGAATTGTCCAGGCAAAGATGATTTCAGTTAGTTAAAAATAGTTTTAGTGCACATGAATTGGCCAATTCCATTTTGTACATTGGAATAAAAAATAAGATTAAAATTCCTTTATACGAGCCCCACTTGGCTYGTGTTTAAAGGCATAAAGTAATTAATATGATGCCGGGCAAAGTTATAGTAAGTTTACTGTAGAAATGTGAACAAATTACACTTAAGCCATACTTCTTGTATGATAGCAAGATGTGCTGTATTTTAACTACATTTCAAATAAACCCCAAGGATCCGTGGCCTCTGCCTTGAAACAGCAAAGAAATTTCTGGGATTCTTTCTGAAATAAACAGATGTCATGATACAAATTGTGAACTGAAGAAACAGAGAGGTTGCCCCAGAGAGAGGCAGAGCAAGGGAACCCCGAGTGAGCCTTCCAGCATGCCGTTGGTCACTTAGTGAAGAAATCCAGTTTGCATAAACTTATGCCCTTTGCAGAATACAGTTATGCATTGAATAGTAATGCACTTAGTTGTTGCTATGCTCCGTCCAAACATCACAGAAGCGTAAGGGTTTGCTATACCATGACCCTTCAGGGAACGGTAACCAAGCTTGCAGTCAGTCAAGCTAATTAGTGGTACTCTGCACCCACTTCTGCTGGAGCCTGACAGGTCCTTCTTCACTGAGGTCTTTCTGCAAAGCTCTTGAACGTACTACATCCCAGGACTTAGAGGCAGGGATGTCACATTTTTTATCTGTCCTGAACACTTTAATCTGACAATACATAATGGCTAGATTCTTCTTTCAAGGTTTCTTTGTACTACAGGGTTAGACAGTGCTTGGATAAGGAGAGGTTTGTATTGTATGTGCTGAGAATTACTCAGTCATGCTATTAACATAGCTTGTACTTTTAATCTGATTATATTCCATCAGGAGTGACACGCTAACACTGATGCTCTAGAATCAGGACTGGCACTCTTCCCCAAATGATGACTGTCTCTTTGCACTTGAAACTAACTGGAAGACAAAGCTGTTGTCCTTTGCTTGCTTCTTGAAGTAAGCCAGACTTATTTCAAGTTCAGGGATGAATTTTCCTGATAGCCAGTTATAATATCTTTTATCTCTGCCTTCCACGTGTGTAAATGTTTTGCTACAAGTGAATTTATAAACATTTTCCTCAGCACAGTTGTATGTGATAGCTGAAGTGTGCTTTTATGCTGGAAAATTAAGTAGAGTTTTAGAGGACTGCAGCACTGGGCTAACTCTGGTTAACTGTGACAGAGTTTGATCTGCTGTGTAGAAGATTAAGAGTCACTCCACTGATGCCATTGAAATAATTATGTGTTTACACTTTGGCATGAGAGCAGATATATTTAAATTGTAGGGCAAATCTATTTAAAAATATTCCAAATTCCTTGTAAACAGTCCTTCAGTAGATCTCCCTCCCCTCCTGGATATCTCCAATACTGGGCTCCCAGCAGGATTTTATCATTAGCCTGTCTCTTTGAAGTAATCAGTTACAGCCAGTAGCAATGCTAGTCTTTCTCAGTGTCTGTGCCCATCTGCGATTTTCAGTTCGCTGCTGCAGTTGGGGGCAAAGGACAATGAGTCTGCACACAGTATCTCCACTTGATATGAGTACTCATAGGGACATCCAAAACCTGATGCTAGCTTTACATGCAGGTTTCCCTCCCTTTCACATCTGGCATTTAATTTAATCCTTCATTAGATTTTTTTCTTCTCCCTTCACTAATTTAACTCTTCCTTCCCCTCCCTCAGAGCATTTTCTCTTCCAGATGCCTCTTAAAATTTTCATACCTCCAGCTATTATGCGAAAGTCCCACCAATTTCTGTCTTTGCCTAACATTTCTTCTTACTTGGTCTCTCTGATTACTTCACCTTCCATTTTAAAAATGTGACCACTTCTTGTTCTTTCCCCATGTTTCTCTTTTCTGCTTCTCCCTGTTTCCATCTAACGCATCCCTCTTCAGTTTCTCTTATTTGTGGTTTATGGATTGAAAAATTCTCACTATATAGTTACTCACAAGATGAAGAGAAGTGGCTAGGAAAAAATTTCAGTGCATTGAGCCTTCTTGCTTGTAATGATAATATCAGCTACATCTGGGAGCGTCTGTGGAAAGACCGTGGGCTGTGCGTGCCAAGGCTGGGAATCTGAATTGGAAAGCAGTCAGCTCCCTTCCTTCCCTGCTTGAAAAAAGGCTTCCAGCCTGGGAGGCACTCTCGGTCAGCTGGCTAGAGCTGTCCTCCCGTCCGTGGCGAGCCCTGCCAGCTCGGGGTGTGATACTCGGGTGGGTGGCACGTTCCACCGATGCTGGCCAGAGCACCTGGAGAACTTTCCATTCTCGGGTCTCCTCAGAGCATAATACTATATGTAACAGCAAATTAGAATTAAAAAGAGAGAGAAACTAATAAAATGAGTCCAAATACATTCAGCGAAGACTGTCATGAGGGAGTAGTGCTTCATTTATCCTGACAACTCATACTCGTCCTCCTCCCCTTCACATGGAAATCACAGGGCGCCAAAGCCAGCCTGCCAATTGGCTTTTTTGCCTTGTAAGCAGGTGCCTGAGGAGTTGAAAAGTTGGCTCTAGTTTCAGAGCTGAACTTAGGTGAGATTATTTTTACATGAAGCATGTAGGGTTATGTTGAAGTTGGATGATGCAGCTCTGTGAAAGGGTTCCCTCTAGAATTTCTTTGTGGTTTCTCCATGCACAATTCCTTCTCCTCTCCCCTCCTTCCCGCCAGTGTTTTCTGTAGTTCTTATCACTGACATACTCAAATATAAAT
Organism: Phoebastria nigripes; assembly: GCA_035582835.1. Taxonomy (NCBI): domain Eukaryota; kingdom Metazoa; phylum Chordata; class Aves; order Procellariiformes; family Diomedeidae; genus Phoebastria; species Phoebastria nigripes. The sequence goes on along the minus strand of JAYKAV010002796.1, from coordinate 525,422 downwards.
TAGCTTCTCAGGTTTTAGCTCCCTTCTGTTTGTCTGGGTTATTCAATGTTTCCTCACATTGTTTAAATGAAGAATGTTTCCTCTCACTTAGGAAGATTTAAAGAAAGAGGGGAGAAAAAGCTTTTGGGGTTTCACTGAGCCCATGTCAAAACTTGAAAATTACATTCTGTGTATAAACCACCAACAGTAAATCTAGATATTTCTAGTTGTACTTCACCAGCATAGCTAAGTTTTCTTTTTCTTGCTTTCTGCTGCCTCTGCTGCAGTCTCTTTTCTTCTGGCCAGTGATTCCAAATCCATCATCCCCTCTTTTTTTTTTATTTTTTCACTCAGCTGGGATACGTTGCTTCTGAAGAACTTCTCATACTGCAACACAGCTTTCCTAGCAACTCCTGGCAAGGGAATGTGCTTGCACTTTATAAAGGGAACATTGCTGTCTAGTCCTGTGCATGGTAGAGATCAACAGGCTGGTTATGAGTCTACTTAAAATGTAATCATGCTGACTTTGGTGCTCCATACTTACAAAGGAGGCTTTTGCTTTCATAGTGCAGGTGGGTGACAGCAAAATTAATACACTTCTCTCTGTTGCTGCAGTCTTCTACTGCTGGAAGCTTCATTAAGTGGTGCTGAACATGGTGCACGGTGCTTTTGATTGGTTGGGAACTTCATACATCCTATTCTTATCCTAGGTGACTCCAGGGCAGACCTCCTACTTAACTCATCAGCTGTCATTTTTTTCTGTATCTGCACATTTCATAAGTGGTTTTGCAGTATAAATATTAAATAAATAGGGAAGAAATATCTTTTCCCGTTACTGACAGTAATGGACTTAAAAATAAAAGTTTAAATTTTGCTTGGAAATCTTAGTTAATTTCTCTGCTTAAGTCAAATGAAAATCTGACTAAGACCCACAAATCTTTAGGCTACTACGGACTCTAAAATATATTAGAAGTATGTACCTTCTCATGAAGGATTAGACCATTCTCAAATTGAAATGTGCCTGCTGGAAAATTGTGTGGTTCTTGTCTGACCAACTGTATTCCTTCTGTGATACGTAAATTTTAACTAAAAGTCTCTTTGAATGTTGGGGTAGTCTAACACATGCAGCAATTTAAATGTAAGCCAATATAGCGGGTTTACTCAGGCTTGCCAGCCTTCACTGCTGAGGATGGTGGCAGGGTCTTGTTGTGAGTCCTTCCAAAGGCTGGAAGAAATAGTCAAACATATTAACAGGTGATACAACAGATAAAAATATCACGAAAGTGGTCTAAACTTATGTATAGAGATGTGATATACATACATACAATATATGTAGACCTATATATAGCTACATATAGATCCATATGCGCCTATACTATAGATATAATATACGTATGTAATATATTAATATATATTCATATATAATGCCCATAATACAGATAGATATAATTTGCATGTATTTATAGTTATTTATCTATAAATTATATTTGGAATTGGTTGCTAAGTATTTTGGTGTTTGTATAATTCTCATGTTAACCTTTCTACATAGAGTTAAGTATATGTACACATTTAAGTGCAATGATTTCCCTAGATTTTTTATATATTGCTCATCACACTGCAATCTCAGTACCCCCTAGATCATGAACTTCAATGGAAAAATAGATTAGCTCTCCAGTTGTCTTCTGAATCCCACCTTTTTTCATCTTTTTTCTCCTCACATTGTAAGAAGCAGCTGGCACATTGCTATAAAAAAGAATATCTCCAGGCACAAAAAGGAGATTTTGGGCAGTAAGACCACAGCTGCAGAAATTGCATGAGCATAGGGCTAGGTCTGTCCTGAGGGAAGGCTGTGCTGTGAAGTGACATCTTCTAGTTGTGGTCAGGCTGGCATACAGGTGTGACGGCAGCTGGGACTGAAGGAATCACACAAACCAATGCATCCTCTCTCTATAATCCCTAATCAGTCCCTATCATCCACGATAGTTTGGGCTGGCTATGCTGATAAAGGGTCCAGGACTTCTGATTTTTCTGAGGTTAAAGTGGATTTTTCCACCATGAAGTTCCTTCCAAAGACAGTGTAATTGAAGTGGAAAATAGCCCTAACCTTAGGGACAAAGCATTCATATAGCCTGCCAAAAGTATGAGTTTTTCCAGCGATTCCAGGCCTACTGTCTTGTGGAGATTACTCAACAAATATGTTTTGCTGTTAACGTACAATGTATTAATTCTCATTACTTATAAGAATTAGCTTGTAAACATGCAAAACTGAAAGTGCTTCTTTTTTGCTGAGTCTGATATTCATAGGTGAGGCTTCCCCATCCTGATTCACAAATTAAATAACTTTTAAAATATAGACTTTTTTGGTGATAGTTGTAATAAAGCAAGATTTCTTGAGAAAAAATATCCTGTAATGAAAACAATCAACCAATTATGGTTTGAAAACATACTTGGAGATAAAATCCTGATCATGTTGTTGAGATCTGCCCATTTACAGTGGCAGGTGAGAATTTTACCCAACGTGCTAAATGAGGATGTTAGGTTTGTCAGCTCTTGGATACCTTCTCTGTTCATTGATGATATTTTTGTAGCATGACTAGCAAAGATACACAGCTTCTTTTATAGAGTGGCCACCATCAAACTATAGGACAGACGATACTATTATTAACTACACTGGTTGCTTAAGCTTGTGCAGATTCAAGGTTTCTCCTTTAGCTAAATTTTGGTAGTTTCATATTCCAAATGGTTTTCTTTTAAAAATCACTGGAGCGAACAGTACTCTCATGTAGTTTAGTTACATTCCTCATGCTTTCACTGATTAGTCACATTTCCATACCCTAAATAAATAAAATTCTTTGTCGTCTTCTGCAAACAGGCTAAAACAGTTCCTAAAGGAGGCATTTTGGGCAGTGGCTGCAGAAAACTTATTTTGTAAAACAAACAAAATGCAGTACCCGGAACTATTTTTTTGCTAGTTTTTGAGGCATATATAACCATTCAGAGCCTAATACTGCACAGCTTCCTGCTCTCCACCATCCTCTAATATGGACAAGCATCACAAAAAACTAAGACACAGATATTAGTTGGTTTCAAAATATGAATTGGCTCTGGCCAAGTTGAGAAGACTTTTGAAGGGTAAAAAGGGATGGTTGTAACAGGAGGAGATGCCCAGGGCATTGCTGGCAGGTGACAGCAGGGTATTTCTGAGCGCTGACATTTTGAGCAATAAAGCTTTCTCAAAAAGTGCTATAAGTGTGGCTGTGACACCACTTTCTTTAATGAACAGGTATTCTCCTCCTTGTCTTAAGTATTTCATCCCTTTTCCAAACTAAGCATCACCTTCCTTTGTGACTTTGGGTGCTCTCTGATGCTCTCGCATCCCCTGAAGTGAAATGCATGGTGTGAGGACATGTGTCTTCACCAGGGGTGGTTCTCCTCAGAGACACGTATCTCCAGAAATCCTGTCAATTTAGGAGCCTGTCGCAACAGAAAGGGTTGTAGCTGATTCTTTGGGAAAATTAACACTTCCCAGTTTCCATAACTTTGTGGCTTCCCTTCCCATGGAAACAAGCAGGGGCTTGCCACAAACATGGTCTTGCTTGCAAGTAACTGTGGGTTATCAGGGAAGACCTATGATGCACTAGATGACTGAAGGTTTTGGGTTTAGTTTTCTTATCAAAATGCTAGCTTTGAGCTCAATAAAAGCATTTTTGGAGTCTACTCCTGTAAGTTCCCACCTTAAAGTTCATACATTGTTCTATTCTTCGATTTTCTCCAACATCAGAGATCAACAGAAATGGTTGTTGGGTTTTCCTGTGTCAGATATCAGTCGGCCTCAGAAATAATTAAAATGCTGAAGCTCTTATGTGCAGTGCCAGAGAGCACTAGTCTGATTTATTGATCTTACTAGGTTGAGTACTCCACTACGTGGAGCAAAAAGCAGACCTTAATGAAAGGGTGAGTATGAGATAAGAAATACCAGAGTGGGAGGCAGATAAACAGAGAAACTTGAGAAAACAGTGAAAAAAAACCAGCACCCAGCCTCGCTAGGCAGTGGTCTCAGTATTGCAGTTAAAGTGTTTTTTCACTTTTATAGTCATCACAGGAGAAGAGAGGATAAGGCATTTTGTGGGTATTGGTGAGATGCGGTCTTGCTTCAGAAGAGAAAAGTTAAGTGATCTGCCCATTTCCACACAGAAGATAAAGGTCAGAAAAGGAGATAAATTACGGTCTTTCGGGCTCCCACTTTTGTAGCCTGTTCACTACAACAGCTTTCCAAATTTTCTAAATATTTTCTAACCTAATAGCAAAAAAAAAAAAGGGGGGGGGGCAAAACTCACAAAAGTATATCCTTTCAGTTATTTGATCAACATTGTTAAAACAAAAGGAAGTAAAATTGTTTTCCTTTGTAGGATTTTGAGCTGAACAACGAGCTGAAAATGAATGTGTTAAATTTGCTGGAAGAAGTTTTGAGAGACCCTGACCTTCTGCCACAAGAAAGGAAAGCTACTGCAAATATACTGAGGTAAATACGTTTCTAATAATTTAGTATGCTAACTATAGCATGTGAAATAGTTAGGGGATCATGTATCATAGAATTCACAGGGTTTGGTTTTTCTCCAGAGTATTTAATTTTGAAGGATTACTAAGTGTTTTATTAGCTATAAAACAGAGTGCTTTAAGTTTCATTCATAAAAATACCTGTATTAGAAAATGTTGCTGCAGAACAGCTGGCAGCTATGGGTTCAGTCTTTATGCAGCAGGGGAAAATGCTGCCCAGTAAAGCAACAAGACCACTCACTATAATATCTTGAGGAACTCCTATCTCAATAACGAGCCACCCACTCTGCTAAGCTCACGAGAGGCTGATGATAGCCTAACGTGTCATGACATCCTAACAAGACCATGCTTGCACCTTCCTTTGTGTTGACACCATGTCCAAAGTTCTTTGGGTAGCTTACAGGGAGGAATTCTTGTTTAATTAGTGCCATGAAGTAAAAGACCTTTAAGCTTCTGCATAACCAGGACTATTTAAATTAGGGTTAGAACACCTTATTTTGTTATTTAGGGTTGGTATTACAGAGTTGAGTGTCTAGTCATGCCAAAGAGACAAATCTTTATAAGCATTTATCAGTGAAAATAATTTTGTCTACTAAGTGTGAATATTTTATAGTACCTGATTTTCATGTAAATTGTTCTACATTACTAAGGAGCAGTAAACATTTAAAGACTAGGCAGTTGTTAAAATAAGATACAATGAAGAAACACAGATAAATCTGTGATGTGCTTTGTTAGTATTTTTGTAAGTATTCTKCTGGAAAGCCAATAGTGCAATAAATGCACATGTGTCTGAATTTTCTAAGACCATTTGACAGGTTTCCCCATCAGATACTTACATGAAAAAGAATGTCAGAAGAATGAGGGGAAAATTGTTCACCTGGAGAAAAAAAGTCAAACAAAGGATAAGAAACAAAGATAAGTTCTTAATAAAAGCACTTCATGTCAATGGGATACTATTTAATTTTTAAATAAATAAAAATAAACCTCCTTTTAAATTATACTGCATGTACTGTTACTCAAAGTAAAAATAGTAAGTCTGTTTCATGTATTTCCTTGGAAGAAACGGCAAGCAAGAAGAGCAAAAAGGATTAGGATAATGGGTTTTAATAGTATGTGTGTGACAGCAAAGGTTCTGTCAGATTGCTCACAGTGGGAAAAATTACCTTAAGTCCTTTAGCTTCTTAAGAAAATATGAGAAAATAAACCTGGATTGTCTGTTCCTGGCAGAGTAATGGAATAGATTTATAGGCCTTTAACATACAAGTTTGTTAGAAATTTCCTGTATCCAGTTTCCAATTAGCCAATTTCCAATTTGTTGCATCAAAAAATGGGACCTTGGTAATTATGTGTAAACTGTGAGTTGCCCCATTTGCATACTTTAACTGCTGTTCTATGAAATGGTAGGTATTGTTTGTCCTCTCTTTCCTTCTAGCACTTATTGCTTTAGTATCTGAGCACACTGTATATGTATCTGAGCACAGTGTATATTTCTTTTGCAAAAAAGAAAAAAAAGTTAAATTCTGTAAGAAGTGAAAATTCTGAAGAAGTTAAATTTTTAAAAACTGAGAAATAGGGAAAGGAAAAAGCAAAAGGAAGGAGTAGTGAAATAAAACAATACTAAAAAATAAAATTCTAGTAAAAATGGAAAAAATGTATGCACAGAAATGGAACTAGAAGTTAATTAAAAATTAACTCATTTGAAATATTTTGTAGAAACAGATTGCATTTTTTAAAATCCTTCTTTCATAGTCATTATCCTCACAGTATTTCTGGAAAGTATTATGGCACTTTACAAGCAGTCAAGTAAAGCACGAATAAAATGACCTGTCCAAGTTCTCAGTGGGAGTTTCTGTTGGAAACAGGTAGAGAATTAAGATTTCCTGAGATATGGTCCTCAGCCAAGCCACCTTTCATCACGGTTTGCAGCTATATACCCTAATCCTGCCAGATTTTTCAAACAACACAGTTTGATAATAGATTTGGTCATACAGAATCATAAGTACTTGGTTATATTCCACAAACTAGCACTGGAAAAAGAGCCATTGGTGGCTTGGCGTGCAGGACTAGTCCTTTTGTCTGAATGTTGCATGGATGTCCCACTTTCCTTCAAAATGAGGCATGAGATTTAACCCATGGCTAACATTGGTTATCAAAAATCCTTTATTACTTTTCAAGAGTGGCAATGCTGCTAATGCTGGACAATGTGTATATCGAATATTTCAATACTAATTCAGTTTCAATACTATTTCAACACTAAGTCCAATAAGCATAAGTGACACAGTGTTGCTGTCCCAAGGGTTCAGAAAACTGCTATGTTCCATTTTCTGTAGCAACCATATTTCAGTAGCAGCTGAAATTACTCCTATGTCCTATCCATGTGTTTATCATATACAGAAACTGCCCATAAACTTTCAAATAGAAGTTGTTGCATAAGTAAACTTTCAGATAGAGGCTGTTGCATGAACCCAACTTTCATAATTAAAACTGTAGTTAAGCTGCAGTCGACAGGACATCAGGATATAGTCTCCGAGTTAAAAATGTTATCGCATACAACAAACTGTTCCAAAGTCTTACGCTGAGCAAAACTGTAATCTGAAGCCTTTGGGCTTGTTCTCCAGCCCCACAGGAGGCAGTTATTTGCCAGGCATGTCAAATTCGTTAACAGTGAGCTGGTAAGGAGAAATCAATTCTCCAGGAATGAGAACTGCTTCAGTAACCTTGTGAGAAAGAGTTTATTAGAGCAATTCTGATTTTGGACAAAAAATCATTCAGCTGGGATGAAATACACAAATGTGTCATATATCTCATCCTTTCGCTAAAAGGAGGAGCTCTGGTTCTTAAATCACCTCAGGAAAATGGGTTATCTGGTAACTAAGAGTAGTTTCCAAGCTTTCAAAAAGCACTGTAATTACTCCCGAAGATACATTCTCAGCAAGGCTATGKAGTTAACTGAGAAGAGGAAATTATAGGATTTAAGAAGTAATCTGCAGTTGAATGGAGTTGTTTGTGTTTAACTGTAGATCTGTGGTAATGACACAGGGGTGCGCGTTCCTTTACTCTTCCACAAACCTTCATTTTTATTGCACATTAGGAATATTTATAAGCTTTAAAAAAACTAATCAAGTTGCGAGTCCTAAGCAGTGACCTGCTGTCCCATGGAGACTGTGAACACATGCTTCTGGCTGCCTCAGGAACTGTCTCAGCTATTGGGGCAGAAAGCAGGAGTCCCTCTGGTCCTCCACTTCTCAGCTTGTTAGTGGATTCAAAGGTGGAACCACCTCCAGACTGTTCTTTGAAAACTTAACTTTTTAATAATTCAAAATATAAACCTGAGGAATAGTTTCTATCAGGAAGGTTTAGCTTTTCTGGCAGGTTGAAAAGGTCCTTGCTCAATTCTGGAACTGATTTCATGAAGAATGAGAAACGAACAGAAGCAGAAGAGACAATATCCACATGCCTGCATCCTATCTGACAATACAGTTGTATGAACCCAGTTGGCAACCAGGTTTCTAGTGCCAGAAGAACAAAKTTTTTTCTGTATTTGCACTAAAAACAAAGATAACTGCTTCTGGTGGAAAAAGAGGACATGGTGACACGGACATGGTTTCTTCCCTGACATTCTTGCCTGATGCCTCCCGGTGGTGCCATGGCTGGTTGTGGAAGTAGGTCAAAGCAAACATTGAACATGCTCTTCCCTAAGCTGGGAGAGTTCTCTCTATTACTTGTCTGTGAAGATTACTATTTATTGTAGTAGAGACAACCAGGACTATGTTCCTCTTGGCCAAGAGCTGTTAAGCTTTAAGCAACACTCCAATACTGCACTGAGATGTTGTGAAGAGGCACCATGTTCTACACCAGTGTATCGCTCATATCATTGTTTTCTTTTTTTCTGCATCAGATTACAGATTTTCTGTCATCTGCCAACATGGCAGATTACAATGTTCTGAATGTAAAGAGAAGGCCTGTAATGGAATAAAATTATTTCTTGAGTTCCTTGAACCRTCCATAGGTTATAATGACAGGATGAGGGGAAAGGGATTTCCTCTCTGCATTGACTTAGAAAAAATTCTTTGGTGGGACCCACTGTGTCTAACTGAAGCACCTAACCACAAAACGAACTATAGATAGCTAGTGAAGCACTCCTCCCAAGGTAACTGCCTACCGTGAAGGAGATTCTGTCCACCAAAATTGTCTAAAGTTAGGCATCCTGACTGTTCCTCCAGAGATCATAGAAGACACCTTCCTTTCTCAGACAATTACAGAACACAGGCAGAGGATGTGAATCCCACCCTGGATGTCCTAAAAGTATCTAGAGTCTTTCTTCTTGTAGAAATGTGTAGAGGTGCTTCCAGGTATTGTGTTCCTCTTTTGGTTCACGTACCAATGTCTGGTTTGGAGAAGTGCTGTTCAGTCCATCACCCCCACATACCCACCTCCTTGGAAGGATGTTATCTTTTTGGTTTTCTTCTAGGTGGAGGGCTTTCATCTAATACTACTTAGAGGAGGAATATAAATTACCCACCTAGAACTGAAGAGCTTTCTTACTGTTATTAGAAATCAATTTGTTTGAAGATTTTTGGCAGCATGTTTTTTATGTGAAAGCACAGATTTGTCATAACTGGAAGTTTTGATGAAACTTTCATTCAAAAGGCTTCTCTGGGACATGATGAAAATGGGAAGGAGGCGTGAGCCAGTTGACATGCCCCTCATAAAAATAGTCATTCACCCAATTGCTAGATGAGTGTCATAAAATAGGCTTTTTAGTTGTTCTGAAGAGGTGCTTGCTGCAGGCTTTTATATCTAAAAGGCCTTGGCATATCAAAACATGTAGTCTTATCAGAATTCTGGTTTGCCAGTCAACCCTCGCTGTAGGTCTTGGCTTTCCTGCTTTTCAGTTTTTGTGGTCTGCTCTGAGGAATTCAGAGTGAGGTTAGGAAAAGCAYTTCTTACCATAAATCTAATGTTGAAACACTCGTGAAAGAAAGTTCATGCTTTCTGAGCCTACGTATGGGTATATTGCATGGACTGACTCCTTGAAGGACACTGGGTACAAATGTCTCTCTTTACAAACTGACCCACCTTTTGAGTGTATGTGCACATATGTGCATATAAATTTCTTGGAAAATCAGTCCCTTTGTTAGCAGAGGTTAGAGGAGGAGGAAAAGTTGGTTTGTATTCCGAAGATATTATGGTCAGCTCTGGGAAAAACTCTGTGTAGAATATCGAATGGCAAGGAAAGTGTTTATGAGAGATACTGAGCTGCTTCATGCCGCCTTGAGTCATCAAACAGAACAGCTGGTATTTCTTGCGTGATGAGATTTTTGTTGAATGGACTGACAGGATTTCTCTGCAGGGTAAAAAAGCTTCTTCTTCTTTTTATTCAATATCCGTTCTGAAAGCTAGGCAAACCTACTGAAGTATGTTTTGCTTGAGATTTTATCAGCCTTATTTACTAACCCCTGAAATCTAGGTAAAATTTCATTGATGGTGAAGGAGGAAGGTGTAAAGTTCAGACCGAACAGCAGTRAATAACTTTGATAAATAGTCCTATCTGGAGAAAAAAAGGGTGGTTCAAGAAACAATTCTTCCTTCTTCTTCCTCAGAATAAATGTAAATGAAATCCAGGGATATGCAGAGGTCAAAATTTGATGGATGACCAATTTTCTGCCTTGTATGATCTCACCAGACAATACATTTCAGGCTCTATAACTTACACCACCTTTTAAAATATTTTTAAAATATTTTATGTACCATAAAGGAATGAGGAGACAGATGTTAATATTTTCCGCTAGAAAATGATTTTAATATTTGAACTGGTCAAGCATGAAGAATAGTTTAACTGAGAGAGAGGTCTAATCTTAGCTGCTGACTCTAAGAATTAGAAGGTTATTTCTTATATATTTACTTCCTTCATTTGTAAGGATAACGATGTTGGTGTCACCCCATTCAGTCCTCCCTGAGAGGGATACTGTTAAACAGTCCGGCAGAACCTCTCCTTACCTTTGCTTTCTCTCATAACTCTTTTCACATGGACTTGTGCTTCTTACCCAGCTTCCAGGAGGCTCTCCAAGGAGTGCAATGAGAACTGCCCAAGCAGAACTGATCAGCTCAACATACCTTCCTAGACCTCTGTTGAAACTAGGTATCCCAAAGCTGACAACAGTGCAGACTGAAGTGGAAGCTACTATTGATGCTATCAAAAAGTAGCTTTATCCAGTGTAGAGATGTGTTGTCCTCTGCAGATTTAAACGTAGAGCATTTATGGATAAAAGCAGAATTTTTTTCATGAGACCACTGTGTTAGAGAAAAAGCACCAGTTACCTCTTTAGAATGAGGGATTGGAAGTCTACATAAAATGTGAGACGTCATGTTAAAGAGCATCAGGAAGCAAAGGTGGGGAAAAGTTAATTACTTTCAGCCTTTTAAGAATCTCATGTTTCCTATTTTATTTTGTATTAAGCAAATACAATCATTTCTGTATCAAAGATGAGAACTCCAGCCAATATAAAGTTATATGTAAGGAACTCAAATGATGAGTTTACATGATTATTGAGAACACTTGGGGCAGAAGGGCAAGTCTTCTCTTTTTTTATTGCCAGGAAGCACATGCTCTTGTCATACAATGAACAATACCTTTCTGCAGGCAATCAGGTATGAGATACAGCACAAAATAAGCTGCTCAGGAAAGACAGATTGCCAGTCTATTTACAGTTACTGAGGCTGCACACCATTGTTATCTGGAGAAGAAGCTTAGGGTTCTGCTGAAGAAGTAGACATTCAAGACTTTGCACAGCTTGCCCATCAGACATAAGGTGCTTCCAACATGAAGAAAGGGGCATTTTGTGTGGATTTGATAGGCTGAAAATGAAGGCAAGGACATTTCATAGATCTTTTCTCTGTGTATCTGCATTTGATTTTAACCTAGTCCTCCAATTTGGCAAACCAAAAGGAAACAACAGCAACCCACAACAGAAGAACCTAGTGTACTAAGCATTAACGCTTCCTCCCCACCCACATAGTACAAATTCCGTATCTTACACTCATAGCTAAAGTCTCCAGGCAATATAATACTTTTCTTTTAACCCTTTCCCCAGTTGGTACATGGAAAGTCTGTTACTACAGAGTGCAAAAATAAAGAATTGGAGGGACCATGAGAAAATACCTGGTCCAGTTGCTGTGCTTTCTGGAATGATCAGTAGAGCTGGATCTTCTTTGAAAAAGGTCATCTAAACTTTCCTTGAAAATTTAGCTGATGAGTACTCTACAACTTCTGCAGAAAGCCTGTTTCAGTGCTCACCTATACTTGCAGTTGGAAAATTGAACTTAATGTTGAAACTAAATCTCCCCTGATGTGAATCAGTCCAGTGACTTCTTACCATATCGTTGGTGTCTTTATAGGCAGTCTTTTACATACTAACATACTGTTCTTTCTCCCTAAATCTTCTCTTTCCTATATTATATAAATGCAGTCTATTCAAGGTTTCTTTGAGTCTGTGTGTTCCAAATGAAGGGGTAAGATCTTAGAATTATGTGCCAAGATACTACATCAGGGTAGATGGGGTTTGGTGAATACTTACTACTTCTGCTGGCTTCATTTTTGACCCATTACTCTGAAATAACCCTAATCATCACAGGTTTTCTATAGCAGAATTGGAAGCATGGATTAACACTTGTATTACTGAAAGCAAATCACGTACTTGCTACAAGTAAAATCTGCTAGCAGTTTGTTGTCTATTTCCGCGCTCAAAGCTCTTTGTGTGGGACACTGAATAGGACAGTGTAGTGCCAATAAACAAGAACACTTCCCAGTGAATCACTCTTTTATGCATGCTTATTTTGCTGTCTTTTCTTCACTTCTCAAATGTTGATTTTTCAAACATTTCCCCAAAATACCATTTAGCACAGTAGTTTAAAAATCAGAGGAAGGGCTTGAGATGTAATTTTCCACCTTTAGGTTTCCTAGGATTATTTAGGATAGAGAGCTTCTGATTAAATATTACTGTTACTGTGTTGTGTTTTTGCGTTGCCAGTCCAGTTCTTGAAAAGGGAATTTTTCTTTGTCCACCAAACTTCTTTGCACTAAAGTCAAAGTGGGATAGATGTAGAAACCTTATCACTATAATCAGCAAGTAAGTACAGTAGTTATTGTCATTGACCATTCTACAGTATATGCTGTTCTTAGCTCAGAGATTTTAAGCCTCCGTGACCATCATTTTACCTTACGTGACTCTGATGTCATACCATTTTGAACACTTTTACTTAAAAGAAGACATTAGATTTTAGATACCAGATTTTTTTTTTTCTTTATATCTTCAATTGCAGTCTTAGGATTTATTTTAGATAAACGTGATTGCCTATCTGTGATAAGGTTTTCTCATAACCATAGACAATTTTATTTATATTGGATGTTCTGCTACTTAATTTTTCAGGGCTCTTTCTCAGGATGATCAAGATGATACCCATTTAAAAATAGAGGACATCATTCAGATGGTAAGTTCTTCTTGAAATTTAAACTTAAATACTCTTATAGAAATGTTGTGGTTTTAAGTCAATAAAATGTAGCACAACTGCAACTTTACAACTCTGGACAGAAATGCTGTTCTTTTATATCAGGAATGTACATTTTGGTTTAGAGAAAGTAAGAATTTGGAGCCCATATCAAAGATGAACAGATCAAAACTTTAGGATTTGGATTTAAATGACATGATGGGGAAGAAAAAAAAGGGAAGGTATTAATATATATGAAATTATAAGTGTCTGCCATCTCAGCTGCCATCAGAACCATAGCTGGCCTTGACTGACAATGCCCATCCTCCAAACTGTAGTCACCACCATCTCATAAGTGCATTGCATTAATCCAAAGAGTGTGGGCAATGAACTAGGTGCAGAGTGGTTATGTGGAAAGTAATGCAGAATACACAGACTTTAATTGACCTATGTACTTATGACTTGGTATGTGCCTGTTTTCCTATGAATTTCCAGCCTGATGTTGACCCTTATGTTGTTAGCAATTTTTCTTAATTGTTCTTTCTTTGTAGCAAAGAAGTTAATTACAACTCTGTGTTGAAAGTTAATATGAAGTTCTTAATACCCTACGCTTTGAAATGTCCTTTGATGCAAAAAGAGATCATTAAGTGTTCTCCTTATTTTTGCAGTCAGATTGTCCAAAACCAGAGTGCTTTGAGACTTTGTCGGCCATGGAGCTTGCAGAGCAAATAACTCTTTTAGATCACGTAGTTTTCCGAAGCATACCGTATGAGTAAGTGTTCTCCTACGAGTGACTGAAGTGAGCAGGGTGGATTAGTTACTAACTGGCAGTGTTGGGCACTACACTAATTCATGCTACTGACAAAAAGGTTTGCATACATAACAGGATAATGTCCTTCAACTGTTTCTGTCATTGCCTCTGACTCCCCTATAGTTTAATCACGTTTTGAAAGTCTGAGTTCTTTGCTAAGGAAAAAAATCTGTGGTTTAAGGCTCTGGGCTAGTGAACGGTGAATACAGTRTGGAAGTGCTGAATCTCTAGGGACGGAGTGTCAAATCAGCTTCATTCATACAGCAGTTTAACATGGATATAACCACGTAAACTGACAAGACCAATTTCAAATAGGGTCACAATGCTGAAAGTTAGGATGGCGGGGTTGGGGAAGGGATTAAAAGAAAAATAAATCTTCTTTATAATATTTACTGCTTCAGGCAGCATTAAAAATGGTATAGTGAAATGCTGGAATTAGCGTAAAGCTGTGTTATTAGCTTCTAAAAAAATGAGGTATACCTGAAGTCCACTTAGGCTACGGTTACAGACAGAGACTCTGTACTGTGTATATTAAGGGCATTTTTGTTTGTTTTTTTCTCTCCCCTCAATGTCTAGGGAGTTCCTTGGGCAGGGCTGGATGAAAGTGGATAAAAATGAGAGAACACCCTATATTATGAAAACTAGTCAACATTTTAATGACGTAAGTACTCTTAAACATAGATTGCTTTGTAGGAACTCTATTGACACTGTCTGTGACCTCTGGAACAAAAATATCTTTTCTTTTACAATGTGATGTAACTTCTTATCTAGTAGTAACTGAACGTTACAGTCTTTGTGTGATTAATCTTTTAAATCAAAGCACATGAAGATTCTTGTTTTCAAGAATTGGTACTCAGCATTTCAATGGCAATTTAATAGAGTAGAACATTTTAAACTGTACTACAATGCCTTGTTGCTTACAGAAGAAACTAAATTTTCTCCAGAGAGTGAAAATATAACACCGATTCTATTAATGAATGCCCTCTGTATCCCCAACCATGTCTTTGCTCTCTACCATTTTCCTTGAATTTTACTGAGAGACTTCCCAATCAGTTTTATTACTGTTGGCTTGGAGATACTCCCCATTGCATCTCTTACCCTTCTTTCATATTGTCATTCCCCCCCCACTTCCCTACAACACTGTTCTCAATACTCTTTCTCTGGTTTTATTAAGAGCCATGTGTTCTGTTGTGCATTTGTTTTTTCTGCCTTGTTCATTAAATAATTATATGTTGAAAGGGATTATATTTAAATGTCCTAAATTTCTTCCTCTTTGTTTGGTCAGATGAGTAACCTTGTTGCCTCCCAAATCATGAATTATGCTGATGTCAGCTCCCGGGCTAACTCAATTGAAAAGTGGGTAGCAGTAGCTGATATCTGTCGATGTATGCACAATTATAATGGTGTGTTAGAAATCACGTCAGCCTTGAACAGAAGTGCAATCTACAGACTTAAGAAAACTTGGGGTAAAGTATCCAAACAGGTAAGAAATATATGATTACAGTATAGTTTCTAGATTTCACTGGTCAGTGTGTTCAGAAAACAACATGTTGAGATAGGATTCCTCCCATAAATATTTCTACTTTACAATACTCTGACTATTTGCTGGAAACACCAAGTGGTACTGGTATTTCGTGTCAAAGTATTTTGTATTTAGCTTACCCTTTTTTTGGTATCATTAATTAAATATCTGTAGAAACAAACCGATTTAAATGGAATTAGCAGGTGCCTAAGCCTACGACTTGAGCCTGAAGTACTGAAATATTTGAGAAAACTGAATTTAGATATTTTCAGATATACACATCTAGGTGGTTACTAGCTATAACTATAGTCAGCTCAGATGCCTAAAATAGGAGCCGTATTTCCCTGCCTGTGCAGAAAGTCAGTAGAAAGGTCAGCATTTCCTCTCAAGCTGCTGAGGTTCTGCTACTCAGTAAGAGACCGTAGACAAGCAGACCTCTTTCTCGTTTAGGTGCCTAAGTTTAGATGCAGTGAATATCTCCCTTTAACCCTCACCTTGCTGCTGAGACTGTCAGCAGCATGGCTGAGCCTGTGAGAATGGCTGCCAATAACAAAAATAAGACACACAAAAAAAGACTAGCCAGGATGAACAGTATCCAGTCTTTTATGGGGAGTTGGACTTGATGATCCTTATGGGTCCCTTCCAACTCGAGATATTCTATGATTCTCTGTTTTAAGTGGTTTGGAGAAATTGGTTGAATGATTTAAATCTCAGCTTTCTGCTATTTGAAAAAAAAAGTTAGTATTAAAAGTATTAAAAAAAAAAGTTAGTATGGTGGAATAACAGAGCAAGGAGGACAGTAGGACAGARCCAATCACTGTAAGTTAGGCAGTATTTGGATACAGGGTTTACTCCTGCTGATTGGAAGATTTCAGATTGCCCTTTTTAGATCTGGCTAATTGACATGCAAAAGGTGGGCTTTTATCATTGCATTTCCTCCTCCGTATGTTTCTGCAGCTTTTGCAAAGCACTCAAGCAGCCCAAGCAAGGAAGTCCACTTAGAATACATTCTGACTGCACTGCCTTCTTTACCCAGTCAGCTTTTTCTCAGATGCTTTATAGCTGGTGCTATGTTCTTTTATTTAAAAATATGCAAAAAATCCTTTCAGTACAAACTGTTATGTAAGAGTTTACCTCCAAAAGTTTTATGTTTAGAATTTGTTTGATTTTTAAACTTCTCAATTAAAAAAAAAAAACCAACAGATTAATGTTGTTGCACAGTTCTCCAGTACTTACTGGAAACGTAATCTGAGTGTTTCATCAGCCTGCTATTTAGAAGAAAAAGAAAGTGTCTGTTTCTGCCTACAGCTTTCTCTTAATTGGAAATTCAGTTTCAAATATGACAAATTTCTTATGATTCTCTACACTGTCTCAAGTCTATAGCATAAATGGACTGAAAAGCAAATTTATTTTGTTTACGAAGTAACCAGGCTCTGATGATGCCCACTGAAAGTAATTTGTGTAAGACAGTAATACATTTTCAAATACATATTCAGCTTGTATCAGAAACTTGGAGGCAAAACCAGCTTAGTGCAAGCTGCAAGACAGTAAACATCCTTTACTGTCACTAATTTCAATAAACGCAGCTGAGGATCCTCAGCAACATGTAAGATCAAGTCTCTAATATTCTTGTATACACAGTAAACTGAATTGCAGACCATTAATTGAATGAACTTGGGTTTTTTCCTGAATTTGCAGGCTAATAATATTAGCATAGATGCAGGTTCTGTRTATCACTCAAAGGAAAATCTTTCATGCTGCCTAATCTCCATTTTCAGAAATACGCTAGGAACTACAATGAAGCTAAATTCCTGATGCCTATGTTATTACTTTTGAAAATGGGGTGAAGATGCTAAGTGAATTACACCTTTTCTAAAATCTGATCCCAGTCATTTATGTGCAACAGCAATGACATTTATAATGCATTTTCTTTCTAGACAAAAGCTCTCATGGACAAGCTTCAGAAGACTGTATCATCTGAAGGAAGATTTAAAAATCTTAGAGAAACGCTCAAAAAGTATGCTTCCCTACACCATACAATTATGTTTTGTTATGAGCAGTGGATAGTACATGTTGAAGATGAATTGGCTTTGATTAAGCTTTAATAATTAATATAATATTGGATAATATTTTTACCTAATAACCTTTTAAATTCTAGTTTTATTCTATTTGGCATTATTGTTTTGCTGAATATCCCATGATTTAGTACCCCTGACAGATAAATATAATATCTCCAGAGAATTACTGAAACAAATTAAACTATTATTCTGTATGAATGTTCCCTGTTGGGGTTTTACTTACACTGATAAACTTTTTCAATAAGTGTGAAGCCAGATTTATAAATAAAAGTTSTTATTCAAAAACAGGATTCCAAAGAGTCCTTGTTCCAGATAAGAAGTTTAGGACTTAAGAATAAGCTTGAGTCAGATCAAAGATCCATTCACCCCTTTATCTTGTTTCTGACAGTGGCCAGTAGCTGATGAGACGAACATAGAACAGGTCAAATGCACAGTGATATTTCCTCTCCTATAGCCTCCCAGCCCCCTGTAGTCTGCCACCCTGGAAAACAACCTGGTTTTTTTGTACAGTAGTCCTTGAATAATTTTTTCTTTAATTGATTTGCCAGATTGTGTTTGACTGTATGTAATTTTGTAATATCCTGTGGCAAGGGCTCTACAATTTATGTATTGACTCCAACTGTATGCATCCAAATACTGTGTTTTTGCAAGTTCTGTAATTAGAAGTAGGCTTTCCAGGATGGAGCAGTACAACTACTTTAAATGATCTTGAGAGAAGCAAGAATAATTGCTGAAATGTTTCAAAATACACATAGTTCAAGTTAGTCAATTTTTACTTTAAAAACATTGTTGGGGAGCTAATCACTTTTTTAAAAATGTTTTTACTCACAATATGTGAACAGGTACTTTTATGCACCTTTCAGTTAATATATTGCTTGCCTGTGTACAACAATCAATCACCCTCATAATATAAAAAATACCCAGAATCGAGTGCACTGCTAAGCATAGTCAGCAGTCTGCCTAAGTTAACAGTGCAGCCATCACCCTGCATTTTTCTTATGCAGCCTTCAGAAGACCAAGTTTGCTACTATTTCTGGTGAGGCAAGAATCAGTGAGCGTGGAGCAGTGATTATTGCATTAGGGAAGCAACAATCATTATCCCATTCCTGCTGTCCCTCCAAAAAAAGAAAATCCGTATTCTCTAGGGTCTGTATTCACAGTTTTCCAGGTCATCTTTGCGACCTCTCTGTCATCCTCTTTCTTCTTTGTGTTCACTGTTGAGAAGGCCTGAATAGACTTTGACAGAATATTATGTACATACACACACATATACATATGTATATACATGCATATGTGTTTGTATGTATATGTGTATATATATGCATGTATATACATATATATGTGTATATATCTCCACATGCGCACACACACGCTCTCGCATACATGCATACATGTACCCTTCCTATACTAGGATGCTTACACAACTGCAGAACACCAGCCATGCAGAAGCACATCCACGTGCATTTTTAGCTTGTGCGTAGGATCTGTTTCAGGGATTGGCTGTCAGCCAGGATTGAAATATGCTTGGAGGTGTTCTCTGAGTCCAAAATTTACCTGTCCTTGCTCTCACTCCATCATGTTACCATTCTACCTTCTACTAAAGGTTATCTGCCATTAATATTAGATACTGGACAGAATACATTCAATTTTCACGGGCAGAGCAAATACAACTCAAGTGAAGTCAGAGAAGCTGTTTGTCTTAGAAATGAATGTAACCAACCCATTGATTATAAGTACGTTAAGTAATAAAGAGTTTGTGTGAATTATAAAAAAATTAGGTTTTAAATTTAGCTACAAGCAAATATGCTGATTTCTTGTTTCACAGTTGTAACCCACCTGCTGTTCCCTACCTTGGAATGTACCTGACGGACCTGGCATTCATTGAAGAAGGAACACCAAACTTCACTGAGGAAGGCCTTGTCAATTTTTCCAAAATGAGAATGGTAATTTTCAGTTCCTTATACGCTTAAAATGCCTTCAACAGGTGTTCAATTATGTGAGTTAATTATTGATTTAATTACAACTTCTTTGAGTTTAACTTCTAAGATTTAACTTCTAAGACGTACAAGTATATTGGCACCATGCAAGATAGCTATTTGAAAGCAATTACTTGACCCAGTCTTCTATCACCACCTTCTGGTAAACTGAGTATTTTTACAGGGTGAATTTGCCTCCAATTTGTTCTTTGAGAAGTGACAGACAGAAAAAGCAGCTGTCTGAAGCTCGTGAAGGAGCAGCAAAAGGCTTTTTGAAATAACCAAAATTAAAGGAATGTAGTGATTCATCAGAAAGCAGTAATCACAATCTTCTTTTCAAGTGTGCTAGGGTCTATCTAAAAAAGCATTTTAAAGTTGATTTCTCTCCAACTACCATGTAATGTTGTTTTGTAACAGCTCCTCAGAGGGAAGCATGGAAATTCCTCTTCTAATCTCAGCTTAATGCCCTTCTGGCTACACATTGCAGCAGTCACTCGAGGCAAAGAGAAGAGAGGTTATCAGTAAGAGGAGAGGAGAGACAAGGTGGTTCACTTCAGGCTGACTGAACAATAAATGGTTAATTTAGGAAAGTGAAATCCTTGGAAGCCATTGGGAGATGATCTCTGCCCTGCCCTTCCCTCCTCCCAGGATAAATTGCATAATTTGGTGCAAAATTCTTGCCTTATGTGGCTTAGCTGAAGTCAAAATGCAGTTGTACTTACTCATATACATGTATTCTTTTGAAAGATCTCACATATTATCAGGGAAATACGCCAGTTCCAGCAGACCTCCTACCGCATAGAGCATCAGCAGAAGGTAAGGCTCTTCTTAGGCACTGCTACCTACTAATGAAATCAAAGCTGTGGTAGCAATTAGTTGTAAGATACAGCTGTTGTTGAAAGCTAAAATCAATGTATTCTGCTTCCACACACAGAGAGGAGAGGACAGACAAATACGGACAGGTACTCTGGGGCTGTAATACCCTTACCCTGGCAGAAACTCTTTATTTGACGCTGTAGAGAAGCAAGTTTCTTCCTCCTTCTCTGGAAGCTCTCTCAGGACTGCGGCCTTCGCGGGTCTGGGGTTCAAAGGGAAATGTGTTCTCCCTGCCCAGTTGGAAGCGTAATTCCCTAGGGAATCCCAGAATCCCGGGATTGGGGGACAGGAGATGGCCCAAGCATCTGCTGATGCTGTGTGCATCCTGCAGTTCTTTTCCCCTTGTCCCTCATGGGAGCAATGAAAACTTGCCCAAAGCCAGTCTGTGCCTTCAGAGGAGATTTCCTCTCAGACTCCAGAAGAGCAACGTGGGCTTAGGTAACCTGGCTAAGGACTTGCCCATTCCTAAGAGGCTGTACTTGATTCCTAGAGCTCTGCTGGTGCAGCTTTACACCGTTCAAATGAGCTGTTGTGTTTCTCAAGAAAACAACGTGAGGGGATCTCAGGATCCAAAATCGGCTGAAGGGGAAAAGGAAAGCAGAGAAATTTTTGTGGAAGTAACATACAGCCTGTTCATCTGTGTTATCTCCCTTCCAGGTCACTCATTATTTACTTGACAAGACACTCATCATAGACGAAGATACCTTGTATGAGCTTTCCCTAAAGATTGAACCCAGACTCCCTGCCTGAAGAGCCAGCTTTGCCTCAGAGTCTACAGAAAGCTTTAGTACAATGAACAAAACCATGCATGCCAAGTCCGAAAGACCGCAAGGGAAATATTGAGAAGAATGCAAGCTCTCTTTTCCAATAAGAGATACAGAGCCTCACAGCATTTCCCTCTCAGGCAACAAAAATGAGCATTGCAGGTGGAAGACAAAGATGCTTCCTACCTGGATTAAGTGATTGCTGCTTTGCAAAGATAATGTTTTGCAGTAGGGACTATGCATTTAATGGAAAATAGGAGACTTTCCTGTAAACGGGTACTCACTGTAGCCATCTTATGTGACAAATTAAGGGGACAGATTTAAATGGTGGTAATATACTCAGGTATATTAAGATAAATGAGCAAAATGAGATGGCTGTGATGTGGTCTGGGTTGATGGCTAACTGCGTTCACTGAGGCAGTAACGGTAATGGTGTCCCCATATCATGTTAACTTCGTTGAAAAAACAGGATCTTAACAGTCATCTGCTATTTGGAGTGACGTTAAGGTAGCATCTAGTATCTTCAGATCTGGAGTTGTTCAAAACATACATATAATGCTACCCTTTATAAAATGTTACCTTCTTTAAATGTCTTGTCAACCTTTTCTGAGGTGACTGATTTTGCCTATAAATGAATTGTAAATATTTTTTCATTAATACACAGTGAGAGTATTTACAGCATGGAAAGCAAATGAACTAGTTGAACAGCTGTAAATAGTTGCCAGCCTTGCAAGCTTCAGCTGGGAAATACAAGGTTAGGAGCTATACCTGAGACTCAAGAAATCCAGACATACAGTGAATGGGATGGTTAGTCATGTTGCACACAGCCCTGGAAAAGGCACTTTATTTTTCTGCACCTCCTGCAGCTTCTCTGACAAGTCAGGCTACTGAGCACTTTCTGGACACACTGTGGAGAGAAATACATGTCTGGTCTGGCAATGGGTAGTGATCAGCAATGAACACTAGGAGTTGGAGTGATAGTTTCATTTTACGTGGAATCAGTGGTTTGAAAAATGTCTGTTTTTTTGTTCAGCCATTCGGCACTGACTTAGCTCTAAAAGTGTTCACATCAGTGGCAAACTTTGAATGCCAGCAAACACAAACTATGTATTTTTATCTGAGCTAGTAATTATCATTTGCATATGGGCATATGTTTAAGAAAATGTGCGATTTGTAAATGTTTTCAAAGCCTATGCTTTTGTGACATACCAGGTAGGTAGATGTCATTTCTACAGCTAGTTGGTACTTCCTAAATTTTCCTGATCAAGAGTGGCCTGTTGTAGCTGCATGGAAAGTGAGCTCAAATGCATGCTGTAAAGTGCATCATAGTATAAAACGCAGGTATTAGCACTGTTGAAAATAATTGGCTGGAAAAGTGTCCTTACTTTTCCAACGATATTCAGCCAGTTGAAGAAATAGGGCTATATCACTGTATACCTCCCTTAAATCCTCTCAGGGAGATAGATGTTTAAAATAGATTGTGACCTAGGCCTATTTGATCTGACATTTCTTACCACAGTCATGATGCTTCTTAATGCTGGCAATGAAAAACAGATCTGCCTGGCTTGTGGTTTTTGTCTTTATTTGCACTTTAATTATATTGCTGGCCCAGCCCAGAGCTGCACAATAAATTCCATTCGTTCTGTCTGAGTGTAACTGCTAGCATTTATAAATGTACCTTAGCAACTGTAAATTTCATTAAGGTTCTTCACCACAGGGACCATCTCTTTGTAAATAACTACATGAGGAAACATCACAAATACTGGAAAATTCCTCAATTAGAAAAGCAGACAGCCACAGGAAAGGAAA
Source organism: Phoebastria nigripes (assembly GCA_035582835.1). Classification (NCBI taxonomy): domain Eukaryota; kingdom Metazoa; phylum Chordata; class Aves; order Procellariiformes; family Diomedeidae; genus Phoebastria; species Phoebastria nigripes. The sequence continues at coordinate 502,563 of JAYKAV010002796.1, read as the reverse complement.
TTCCAGAAACATTTTAAATAGTTCTGGCTAATGATTGCTGTAGAAATGAACATGGAAAATGTTACTTATAGAAGCTTTTTATTGTCAAAAATATGCTTGTTCTTTTCACTAATGACTGACAGGAAGCTGATTGCATCCCAATGCATGATATGAAAAAAAAAAAAGCATGGTTTATTTGGACCACAAACCAACTTACTGTGTATTTTCTGTACAAAAGCAGTTACCCTATGGTAGTTTCATAAAACACTTTGAACTAATGAAGAAACAGGGAAAAAGTGGTCCAAAAAGTGATTTCTTAACTTGGTTTTATTGTTTCTCTGTTAACAAAGAAAATGTGTAACAACTGTCAATGTCAATTGGCATCTCTGTTGTGTACTATTAAATGCTGCTTTATCTGCCTGTACCCCATTTTACCAAACTTCCTTGATGTTCTTAGGGTTACAGGGTACCATTCTTCATCCTACTCTTTCCACAGTTTGTTGTTTTGTACTTTATGTGTGTATATCGGTTCTTCAGAGTTTCAAAACATCCAATGCGTTTTAACGCTTGCAATACACAGGGGTGGTGCTGTGCTCGTGCTACAGTATTACAAATGGACAGAGAGGAGGACAAAGGATTAGGCATGGATTTTTTCACAGGTGCTGAGCATCCATATCTTAAAATCAGTAGACAGTGTGGTAGTTCAGCCCCTCTGGAAAAGCATACACTATTTATATGCCAAAAGTTACCTCTTGGGTCAGTGGCACAATTTAGATTAGAATCACTAGTGTAACTAGATTCTGGATTTGTGTTCAGAGCCAAAAAAAAAAAAAAAAAAAAACAAAAAACCAAAACAAGGTTATGGTCACAGTAATGTTTGATTTGCTGATGACTAATATTTATCTTTTTGGTTGGGGATACAATGTGTTCATTGAAATACAGGAGGTGACTGCTCAAAGAAGTGAGCGTGCATCTTGTTATCCACAACCCTAGCCAGTGTTGCAACCCTAACCAGAGCTGGAAACAGCTGTTCTGCGGAAACCCTACACAGTGAGTGTCTGCCCCACAGTCGGGTTGTGTACTTCACGTGTAAGTGGCCTGAGTGCCTCTGCTACAGTACTGCTACAGCTATGGCAATAGTTAGTAGGCAGCAGCAACCTGCTTTATGTGAGGCTTTGCCTAGTACATCTATATAACCAGCTAGTGCAGTGATCTCCCTGTACAGCGCGCAGGGATTGTGGAGCTCCTTGTTACCAGCTTCTCTGTGCCACTCCACCACAGCCATATAATATACAGAGATAGAAATCCCACTCATAAAACACCCACTGTTGGCCTCTGGTGTTTTAGGGAGGATGTCTCCAAGTGAGGACTTTGTCATTTGGATCTTGCTGTCTTTTAGGATCTTGTCCATTATAGCTTTTACGCCGTGGAAGCAGAGCAGACTTGCTTTTCTGCAATTGGAGCTGAAAAAGCCCAGCTGATTCAGGATTCGTAAGAAAGAGAAGGGCTGAAGCGCCTGTTACTTGCCTTTCTTAGCTCCTCAGCCCTGCTGCGCGGGTCAGATGCGACAGCAGTTCTCACGTTGGAGGGGCTGCTCCCTTCGGCACTCTCCAGACAAAAAAGCATCAGGGTGTACGGGCTGGCTAACTGCAATGGGGATAGCATTATTTCACCCACTGGTTCAGCAGTGGGCACATTTGCCAGCAAAGTCCGGGGGGAGTTTTGCAGTATTTTTTATTGCATAAGTAGCAGCCCGGATTCAGCCCGTAGTTATCTGGGAACCTGGGCAGCAGCACAGACACGTCCCCTTCCATGTGACAGAGAGCACTTGTCACACGCTGATACGGGGTTAGAGTTGCCTTCACCCCAGCCTTCACTCGCCCCCGTCCCTCTCCTCCCCCCGCTAAATTCACTGGTATTGTTAGTGGACTGAGCCCGTGATTAGGCATCATGTGGAAGAAAAAATAGATCCGTTGAATTTACAGTTGCAGTAAGTGTATATTCTGTTCCTTTTCTTTTGGCTAGTCCTGTAATACACAAACGTGTAGTTTAATCGTGAGAGATGACACTGGGACTGATCACCCTTATTTAAAAGTAAGGAAGAGGTCTCCATCCTCTTTCTGCTTTCCTAGTTCTTAATACTGATTATTGTTCTGTAGGATAAAAAGGAACTTAACTATTTAAAGTATTTATTAACTTTAACTACGTTGATTTTGATTTCAGGACGTGCTCATTATCCCAAATTTTCCTTCATAATCATTATTTATTTTAAGGGTTTTTACAAAAACATTGTTTTATTTGTATCGATATTCAGTCTTTCCTCCGTTCACTCTTATCAGCAACATTAAATTTAGATATATAATCTAAAATTCTCACTGATAGAGACATTTTTACCCACTCATAACTGTTATTCATTAAGGGCAAAATCCTTCAGACCTCATTCTGATAATACCTTAGGCTTCACTGAGAGCTTTTCATAAGTAAGTATTTGGGGATCTGGCTCTCAGCTATTTGCCTGTTACAGTTTTTGCCTCCAAAGGTCAAATGTCTCTGTGTAGGATGCTTTGTGTCCAATACGCTGCTCAACTATGGTTGTTTTGTTGTACCTTTACTTTTTAAATAGTCTCTGAAGTTTTGTTCTTTAGGAGAATAGATGTATGTTTATTTGACAGATGTACCTATATCTAACATGTTACTTAGTGCACAATCCAGATGTTTTTGCATGTATTGTAACCTATCTTTTGACCTGAGGTTATTGCTTTGTATTGTTAGTAAGGCATATCAGGCAGGGTGTGGTGCCTATATGCTAATTAAACATTCTTTTTTTTCCTGAGTTTAAAGAGTCCTTACTGGTATCTGTTTATTTTTTTGCCCCCCARTGCTGAATAATTAAATCTACTCCTTCTGAATTACTGAGTCTTTTAGAGAACATGGGAGCAGAAGGGACAAGCCATTAATAAAAAGGGCAAAAATCAGAGAAAATTCTGGGTCTCTTTACTGGGAAAGAATGGTTTGAATTACTGCATTTTATTCTTTGTTCACTCATGCTGCATTGCAGCTGCTGTGGGCATCATTGGGAATAATGCTGATTTTAACTTGGAGCAGAGAATGAAGCCTACTTCATACACAACTAGAAATGCTGATCCACTGTGAAGTGTACAGCATAACTAACTAAGACATGTAACAGATTAAATTGAACCAGCCACACAACTCATTTTTCTTCAGCTGAGGAAAGCCTCTCCTCTTCCACGCCTTTATTCCCTTTATAGGAGGGTACAAGTAGGTGGAGTTTAAATACCATTTCAGAAGGTGTTTAAGCACTTCCCATTTCAATAGAGTATTTCTTTAGGCAAAACGCAATGAATTACAGAAATAGAGAGTAAATAACATTGTCCCTAACTTCTTTATCCTGTTGTTTTCGGTTTAGACTTTTGTCTAAACATCCCTAGTCTTCTCTTGGCTGGTGTCCTGCCCTGGATTTAAAGAAATAGTATAGCCACATTTTATAGCCAAGTAAACACAGGAAACATTTTGTAAGTATGGTATGTGCCTCCTCTTGTGATAGGAAAACAAGTCACATGGAGATTAAATGACTTGCAAATTGAAGCAAAATAGTTAATAGCGTTTAAGACTACAAAACCAGGTCTCCAGCTTCTGTTAYATGCTTTAATCACTGTTTACTGCTTTCCTTTGTTGAACTAGGTAATTTCTTTAAGATAGATGCCTATTAAATTTGTTTCAAGTATTAACATATTTTAAGTAACTAAACAGTAACAGCACATCAGGTCTGTGTAAGATGGTGACAAAGCAAGTGACGTACTAAAATCTATTCAGTACTCTGTGACCTTGCAGTCACATTTTCTGCAATCTTTTTACATTTTTGGTGTTTCACATAAAAACTGAAATTGAGAGAACAACTTACTCTTGAAGTTGTCAGATATTTTCAGTGCAAGGAAAAAAAAATCAAACTACTTGCCAAGCAGGATAATTTTAATTTCAAGTTGCTTTCCCCACACTTTAAACCATTTCATTAACCTTATTCCAAAGAGTTGGCTGGTTTTGCATCTTTCCCTAAGGCCATCATCATAGGATCACAGGATCACATAATCACAGAATGGTTTGGGTTGGAAGGTACCTTTAAAGATCATCTAGTCCAACCCCCTGCCATGGGCAGGGACATCTTTCACTAGATCAGGTTGCTCAAAGCCCCGTCCAACCTGACCTTGAACACTTCCACTGATGGGGCATCCACAACTTCTCTGGGCAACCTGTTCCAGTGTCTCACCACCCTCATCATAAAAATTTCTTCCTTATGTCCAGTCTAAATTTACCTGCTTTCAGTTGAAAACCATTCCCCCTTGTCCTGTCACTACAGGCCCTCGTAAAAAGTCTCTCTACATCTTTCTCATAAGCCCCCTTTAAGTATTGAAAGGCCACCGGAGGTCTCCCTGGAGCCTCCCCAGAGCCTCCTTTTCTCCAGGCTGAACAACCCCAATTCTCTCAGCCTTTATTCATAGGAGAGGTGCTCCAGCCCTCTGATCATCTTCGTGGCCCTCCTCTGGACCCACTCCAACAGGTCCATGTCCTTCTTATGTTGGGGGCCCCAGGGCTGGACACAGTTCTCCAGATGGGGTCTCATGAGAGCAGAGTAGAGGGGGAGAATCACCTCCCTCGACCTGCTGGCCACGCTTCTTGTGATGCAGCCCAGGATTCGGTTGGCTTTCTGGGCTGCAAGTGCACATTGCCAACTCATGTCCAATTTTGTGTCCACCAGTACCCCAAAGCCGTTCTCTGCAGGGCTGCTCTCAATCCCTTCATCCCCCAGTCTGTAGCGATATCAGGGATTGCCCCAACCCAGGTGCAGGACCTTGAACTTGGCCTTGTTGAACTTCATGAGGTTTGCACAGGCCAACTCTTCCAGCCTGTCAAGGTCCCTCTGGACAGCATCCCTTCCCTCTTAGTGAATCAACTGCACCACTCAGCTTGGTGTCATCTGCAAACTTGCTAAGGGTGCACTCAATCCCACTATGTCATTAATGAAGATATTAAATAGTATTGGTCCTAGTATGGACCCTTGAGGAACACCACTGGTTACTGGTTTCCACTTGGACATTGAGCCATTGACTGTAACTCTTCAGGTGCCACCATCCAGCTGGTTCTTTATCCATCTAACAGTCCATCCACCAAATCCATCTCTCTCCCATTTAGAGAGAAGGATGTTGTGGGGGACTGCGTCAAAGGCCTTACAGAAGTCCAGATAGATGACATTCATAGCTCTTCCATTGTCCGCTGATGCAGTCACTCCATTGTAGAAGACCACTAGATTAGTCAGCCACAGTTTGTCATGTTGACTGTCTCTCCTCAGCTCCCTGCCCTCTATATGCTTTGACATGTTTTCCAGGAGGACCTACTCCATGATCTTACCGGGCACAGTAAGATCACGGATTATTGTTTAAGAAGTATTTAGCAGGGGGGCAACTGTTTTCTACTTTTTAGCATGTTGCAAGAAAACAACTAAATACTCTGTAAAATGATAGGCTTACTGAAATGATCAAATCTCCAAGGAAATCTGACAGCACACAACCCTTTTTAATCTTGACCATGAAGAAAGAGGGGGAAGCTAGCTAATACAGGCTGTTCAAAATCCTCAGCTCTGTGAAGAAGAAACTGAAATTGGTCTTGACTGATTGTGCAAAGATAATGAATGAGAATTGTGAAGACTGAACTATGCCTTGAAAGTTACATTCGAATGTTCTGGCCCTATCTGTGTATAGCCTAGAAAAAGTAAAATTTGAGAAGAGCAAATTTTTGCTTGAAATTTCCAGTTTCAAAGAGGACTGAAACAATCACTGATGTTCGTTCCAGTCCCCTGACTGCTGGAGCCAACCCTGCACATGTGGGTTGGTAGTAGCAGAAGCCATTTAAAATTTGTTTTCCTAGAGATAGCAACTCCACTGTGTAAGCCTCTTTGAATCAGACACCACCCTATCATACTAATGCTCATGGCGTGCACATGCCTAGACGGATGGGTCAGAAACAGAGCAATAATTATTACTAAAGGCTTGTGTTTTCTGCCGCTACTCTTCCTGGAAGCTCCCATTGATACAGACTGGGGACATGTATAAATCATGTCTAGATCCTAGGTATGTTTCACATAAATCAAAAGTAGTAACTTTTCCAGCCAGAGAAGACACAAAGTCCTATCAATGCTTTCTATTCTGCTCTAAATGTAAATATTTTCTTCATTCCATTTCATTTACTGTTAAAATTTCATCTCCAATAGGAGAGCCATCTGAAAAAGAGCACCTTTTTCCTTCTTTAACCATGCCTGCTGGAGTTTCCATGACAAAAAATGCTGGATCAGCATGGTGAAAAGAGGGAAGGTGTCCAAAGTTCAACATATCTGAATATGTTTGTTGGCTGTGTTTCTCTACTCTTTTGAATTCCCTGACAATCACAATCTCAGAACTGATTAATTTCGCCATTTTGGTAATTTAAATTAACTGCTGCATTTTCAGTCCTGTTTTATGAGGGGAATAAGAATCCCACCTGTGGAAAGGCTAGTATTAAAGATCCAGATCCATAGTTGGGGTGTGTTTTGAGGAGAAAGCAATGGCCTGCTGGATTGTGAGCCTCCATCACCAGCAGTGGCTGGCCCAGCGGCAGCAGCGGAAGAACAGAACAAACATCCTATGGTGGGTCAGAGAGCAGACAATGTCAAAGTCTCCTCTTGTAAAGCAGTAATGTTTGTTTGTAATCATGTTCTCAACATATACCCTTGAGAGAAAATAGCATTTCAGTGAGATACAAATACTCTTTTTTCATTTTTTAAATGAGACAAAAGATTTGCCAAAATGTCACACAAGAGCAACTTTTCAAAGGGCTGAAATTGTCTGAAACAGAATTGTCACCCCTTTCACATGCATGGTCTACACTAGACAATTCCTACCTTCAGTCTTGCCGCTCTAATTAAAAACATATGCATTGTGATACTGTGCAATGCCGTCTGCAACACAGCTGGCAAAAACAGTGTGATCACTTTTTAGGCAATTGCGCTGAAGGCCACATGGTTCTGTTGTAAGGATTTTGGATATTCCTGGTTTTCCAAAGGGTCAACTCCATTTTCAGGAAAACCTTTTCTCCTCCCTTTGGCCAGAAAACACACTGCTAATTATAGAGAACCTTTCCTATAATATGTGGTGGATGTCCTGTGAAGAGCAACTTCAATAACTTAAAATAACTGGGGTTATTTATAACAGGTTGGTTGGATCTAGTTGAGCTCTTTATTTAGTAGACACGTATTAGCACCTTGAAGTGCCTTTCTTTGGAGTAATCATAACTGTAGGAGGACTGTTCTGTGCCTACTTATGCACTTGGTCATGGTGAAATTGTGCCCATGCTTAGCAACAAGTACTTGCTTAAATTCCATCAACTTCAGTGGGATGTAAGAGGTTGAATGCCACCTCAAAAAGGAATGTTTTTCCAGTTTGAGATCTCAGTGACTGTATATCTCTATGTAAGTGGAAATTGAACATCCACAGTCACAGGGGAATCTCAGTAAGAGGTCTGGTAACCATTTGGTAAACAATTATATTTATTCCCAAGATGGTATGCTTCACTGCATTATTCTAAGTCTGTCTTTAGGAATCTCAAGAATTAAAGACCCATCAAACTTGAAAACCAGTGATTGCCATTGCATTGGGGGCAAGCCAACTGGTAGCTTATAAGGATATTGTGTGTAGTGGCTCTTTGCAGCTGTACAATAGCAGAGCTCTGATTCCAACAGCAGGAGAGCTAGTGATTAGCGTCCTTGCAAGCTCTTCAGAACAAACACGGCATCCTCTAATTCCTATTTTGATACATATACTAAGTAAGAATAACTAGGCTTATAATTTCTGTCCTGATTCCTTTGATTACTAATAAATTATTTCCCACACGTGGAAATTTGACTTTATAGACATTTTCTTCAAAAGAAATGTGCTAATCAGAAAGGCCTTCCCACAAAACAAAATTACCTTTGTCAGGTCCGTATAGGTAACTTCTCTGTTCAGCAGCTTCCATAACAAACTCCAATGGGGCACAAATTGTTGCTGAATTTCAGCTAAACTCCCTGTGCAGGGACAGATGGCATTAATATGAATAGCAATTGAATTAACACTCAGCTACTCCTACCTCCCCAGCACAAGCAATGAAACCAAGACAGCATTTTAATTGGGAGATTTCACTTAAATATTTAGGTTAGATAGAGATGAAAATAGGGCATTATTTATGGATGGTTCTTAGCATCCCAACTGTTTCTGTAGCTGAGTTCCTCACAAAATAGATCAAAGAACAGTAGTAAGACCAAGCTATTTTTTAAGTATTAATGATATATTCTTCAGAAATCATAAGGGAACTGGCTAACACTGTTTGCCAGGTGTTTGTGGTGTTAGCTAGCAGGCTGAGTTTTGTTTGCATCTTCTGTTCTTCCAGGCTCTGAGCTCGCAAATAGCTTAAACATCTGCATAAGCCAGCAAGACATTTCAGTTCATGGTATCACCTACTTCAAGGTGAAGGTTCAAGGGCTTTATGAAGAAGGCTGTCTTTAGTCAAAAATTTAAAATGAGGTATGCACCTCAGTCATGAGCCGCTGAACTGGAGTGTGGGGGCTGCGTTGCTGACAAAGAGACGACAGCCACCGCAGAAGAAGTGTTAGTACACAAAGCTCTGCATTAAATGCAGGCTGGGTGGCTTACAGCTGGAGCAAAAGATGTGACACAGCCACAAAGGAGCTCTCGCCGAGTATGAAAGGAAAAGCTGGTTTCTGTTTTCTTCGCCAGTTCCTGCACAGGGGCGGATTTGTTGTGCTCATATTTCTGTACTCATGTTACCTCAAGAGAACCTCAGTTGGATTTTTTTTCCTATCAATACCAGAAACATAGTGTTGGGTTGATAAAAAGCAGGTGTGGTAAAGAGGGGGTCTTTCAAATACTTGGTAGTCCAGATAGCATTGATCTGGAGTGGCTGTTTTGTTTTTAATTATGGTGGGTATGCATGGCTCTCATTAATCCAAACAAGTCATGACATTTTGGGGGAGACATGTCTATGTTTTGTAAAGTTTCAATAATCTGAGATTTGGGTTTAGGAAATTGCTATGTATAATTCAAGGAATATTAAATGTACAAAGGAAAAAGTATTTTAAAGTCTTGGATTTTTAAAAGCTGCACAGTACTGGCCTCTGTGTTCCTCTGTCAGCCTCGATAAATGTTCAGCTTCGGTGGGAGCAGAGCTAGGTGAATGAAATTGATTATTCTTTTTTGCTTTCCGAACCATCGCTTGTTATTTCTTCCAGTACTTTACCACTATGTAGCTATAGTAATTCTAAATGGGAAGCTTCAGACATCCTCCTTTTACATTTCATGTTTCTGGACCCCTCTGTCTTACAAAAAGTCAAGAACTAATGTCGTGAATTAAAAAGTAAGGAGGAAAAAAAATGCCCACTGTGATCTCAGCTCATTCTGAGTCCCGTTCCCTGCTCTGACCCATTTCCATCTAGGATGCGTGCAGGTGGATTTATCCTGCTCTCCGTGTCTCTCAGGAGTTGTTCAGGCAGGGGAGGCAAGCCAGCACAAAAGCTGCTCTTGACCTTTGTCTTTTGGCTGTTACTAAATGGGCCCTTGGGGGTGAAGCAGTGGAGGTGCATCTCGTTGCAGTTAAGCATCTGGCCAACCATTTGCTGACATGAACTCTTTCCCCTTGAGAAGTGTTTGAAAGATGATGTTGCTATCACCCAACTGTTAGATGCCCCCCTCCTGCCACATCCCGATTACGTCCTCAAGGACATTCTAGTGCGAGCAAATGTCACTCATGTAACCCAGTGAAATAGGATTGGCCACTGCAGCAATTATTTTCATTTCCCTCACCTCCTTTTCCCCCTCTCATATTACCTGGGCTCCTGTCAGCGCACCAACTTGTTATTCCCTTTACACTCTTGGCTCGCTGCAGGCAGCAGGACGTCTCTACCTTCAGCTTCAAGGTCAGTTTAACTACTTATATTGCTTTTCTCACCTCAAATGGTAGCATTTCGAATGCGCAGGTTATTAAAAATGAATTCAAAGCACCACAGGATGTGGTGTAATTTGGCTATAATTTATTGATTCGCATAACTACTTGGTGCAGGAAAAAATGTGTCAGCACACTGTGCAGCTGCTTCAAATGCTGACCCTTAAGTAACAATTTAAGTAAGGGAAAAATAAGTCCCTTTGCAGATGTGTAACAAGTTCAGAGAAAACACCTCTAATTCAGTAATTTTTCTGTGATTTTGATTGTAGCTCTCTGCACTGCAGGGATGAGGGTTTTAGACTGTAAAAGAGCATCGGATTGATTCAGAAGGGCAAGCACTCCCAGCACCTTGGTTGGGCTTTGGTAGGAGAATCTGGGCTTCTGAGATGCACCAGGGTCAGACCTTCAGCTGATCAAAATCAAAAATCATGCTGTTACTAAGGGGTAGTTACTAAGGAGTAGTTGTCTGATCTATGAAGAATCTTTTCCATGTCTTCTCTATCCATATGAAACTATTCATAGACTCGTAGTTTGGATTTTTTTTTTTCCCCAGATTATTAGATTTTTATAACCATTCACTGACCTCTGGCATTAGAAGAAGAAAGAAAGTGTATTTCAGTTTATTTTTCGTAGAGATAGTCCATGCTGTGATTAAGGCACATTTAGACTGATGCCTGCACTGGCATTGTTTCTGCACTCTGGAGCTTTTCTCTTAAACCCAGACCAGTCAGAAAGTTTCAAGTCTTGCTCAGGGTGAGCTATGAGAAACTGAGAAACCCCACCAATATTGCTTTATGAGATTTAATGTTTTAATTTATATCTTATCCGCTGAACCTGTAGATTGATACAGCAAACCAAGAGCAATGTAAACTGTTTTCTGGGCATCTAAAAATGGTGTCTCAAGCATGTAGTCACTTGTGACATTTATTGCAGATGTTTCTAAGATGCCAGCAACTTCCATAGACGGGCAGAGAAAACTTTCCACTGGCATCTGTAGGCTTTAGCTCAAGCTAAGGATGACTCAAAGAAATTACTTCTAAAATATAAAAGACCAGCCTCCTTCTCCCTCCACCACGTGAAAGTTCAGCTCACTGCAGTGATACCGTTAGCTAAACGGCTTAACAGTTTAAGACGTGCGTATACATTATCTGTGATTATGTGCCTGTGTGAACTTTAGCTATGACTCTGCCATTCCTCTAAAATGTCGCTCAGGATCACATGGTGTGGCAATTAATACCACCCATGACATGGTTCAAATACTTAATCTAGTTCTATTTCTAGAAATGTCACCGTAACCCTTGTACCTTCCTTCCCTCCTTGGCTAAAAGCACATGTGCTGCCTAGTGTGAAACATAAGATAACCAATACCTGTGTTCAAATACATTAAGAGAAAAATGGAGCTGACAACCTCTTCTTTAAAAGAAGTTCAAGAAAGTAAAGAATTAATAGCAAAAGCATTATTTTTTTAAACATTAAAAGTAGTAGTAAAGTTCACAAGTTCCTTAAAGGGTAAAGAGGTGGTTTGTGCATTTCTGATGATTCACTCGCCTCTGAAGTTCCCAGAGAGGGATGCAACAGCTTCACCTATGTGCCGATCACAGGACCTCCCTGTGCAATAGGACAGGGCTGAGGCAGTCTGAGCACGGTGGTAGCTGTGAATCAGATGTCCTGGAGACCCTCTGCAGCCTCTGGCCAGAGCAGCAAGGGGAGTTTTGCTATGTCAGAGTTTTCTTAAGTTGTTGATTTAAAAGAAGGACCTTTTTAGTGTTGGTGAGGAACCTGCTGTACAAAAGCCGTATTTCTTCTGGAGGGTACCGTCACCTTTAACAGAGGCTTTAATCTAGGTGTATCATGAATAAGAGAGAAAACTGGTTTAAGGCCCTGAAATAGGCATTCTCCAATTTTTTTCATGCTGGGGTTCAAACTGTGGTTACAAACAGCCCCTCCACCTACTTGCAATCCTTCAGGCTGTTTCTCAGCCAGCACCAGATCTGCAGTAGTTGACTTCTGCTAAATCTTGCTGCTGGCTTTTGTCTCTGCCTTCACCATGCATGGTAGGTGATACATATATTAAAATACAGTTTTAAAACCAAAATACACTCCTGACAGGACATTAATGTTCTGAAGGCTGGTTACAGGTAGCTGAGCATGTCTTGGTGGACAGCAGAGAGATAAAGGCTATGACCTCTAAGATCATGACCTTTCAGACAGGTTTTGCTGATTCACTGGCCATAAGTCATCACAGCGTATGGGAATACTGCTTTGGAAAAGGCAATGCCAATTTGAATTTTTTTACCCTTTATGGTGCCGATGTGGTGAGAGAACAGGTATGGTTTTGCTCTGCTATGAAGAAACCTTGTTTCTGCAGACACTTAACACTACATGCTGTACAGCTTAGTGGCTGTTACTTTAAGTCAGCGTTGCATATACTCCCCTCACAATTAACCACTGCAGACATTGCTCCACAAGATGACTTGCAAGGAATTAATCAAAACTGTTCACCATAGGAGGGAACCTGATGCATGGAAGCAACTGTTTCTGAGCCAATTGCTCTGTGTTTCTTCTCTCCTATACAACAGTATTTTTGCTTTCTCCGAGCGATAACACAAGCATAAGTGACCTTGGAAATAAAACTTTAAAGGACTCGTTGCTAGTGACAAATTCCACTCTCAGAGCCACCGAGCTGTGCTTGCCCTGCCCTTGGGACAAAGGCATGCATAATCCTGGAGGGATACAAAAGACATCTTAACGAATTATCATGAGGCAAAGCCAGTATCCAAAGTATGAGCAGAATGACATAATAAAGGCAAAATGTGCAAGGCAAGATGTCCAAGCATTTTGTAAAGCTGTCAGATTCAAATTCCGGGAGCCATCAAAGTATTTTGCAGCACACTTGACTAACAAGAAAAAAAAAACTTTCCCTGCCACTTTACCTGTAGAAAATCCACCTGATGCTGGATACCAGCTGACATGTATATCTTACCCTCCACCTTCAGCAGTTAAAGGATGCCCAGTTGTTGGCACTGCTGAAGACCGTCCTATCTGCAAGGGAAAGGAAGACAGATGTGTTGTAAGTGCTGGGTCACAGTAGAGCAGATCAGCCCTGACCGTGGTAAGGAAAAGCAGGAGATAAATGACTTGAATAGGACCATTGCATGAGTGCCAGCAACCTTGGCACTCCCATTAGGAAGCTGGTGAGCCAAACTCAAGTGATGCCATGTGCAGCAGAAGCAGGTGCACCCTCCCAGTTACAGCACAGGCTGGCACCACAGTGCTCATGAGGTCCATTTTTTGTATCTCTGCCATCTGCTAAGGGATTTGAGAAGCTCATGCTCTTCTGTCCCTGATATTCCCTGCCTGCTCTTATTTCCATCAGCCTGCAACAAGGTCAGTGCTGTACTAATCTGTGGACTGGAGCTAGCACTCCAATGTATATTTCCCCGCTGCAAAATACCACTTCTCATTAATTCACTTTGGACTGTGTCTCCTGATGTGTCAGCTTCTGCTGATCTGCATACAGAATATATATGGTGCTCCAGCTTTGTCATAGCCTTACACCGAAACAGTTCAGTTTAGATCACATCTCTGAATATTTCTTACACAATGTGCTGAAATCCCCACATCATCAGATTGGTAAGGAAGAAGCTGTCTGACTCTTAATGTGCCTATCCATTACATTTTGGAAAAACAGCCTTATTACTATCAGAGTATTATCTGAGTGACACATGCTTGGGGTCTCATGCCATGAATCCTAAGAATCTCATTAAAATCTATAAAATAGAATTACTAATATAAATAGAATTACCTCAAAAAAAGTGTTGCGTCCGGTACCATAGAAATTAGACCTTGTTTGGACAACTGAAGAAGAGATGTTCACAGAACTAAAAATCAGTGCAGGTTTAGATGCAGCTAATTCTGTCTTACGTGTTACCAAAATAAAGTCCAACTTCACATGTAGCTTGTGGTGCATTGAAAGAACTTTAAACTTCTGCAAGGTTGGGGCAGTTATAAACCACTTAGCAGAGAAATAATTTTTAAGTGGAAAACCACAAATGGTAATTGGGAACCATTTAAGAATATTTTATCAGTACACTCAGAATCCCACAACAGAGGAGAAAACTTCTCGGCTTATTAGGAAGCATTCCAGTTTAAAGGGAAAGTGAAAGTAATAGTAAAAAAAAATGATGGGACTGATAGAGACTTAAGTTAACCAGGTTCCTGCTATTGCAGACAACCCCATCACATAATCTTACTCGGAAGTGTATCTATGTCTGTATCAGAAATAGTTCCCTGACCGCTCCGATCAGGAAGCTCCCTAGGCCATGCCGAGGACTGCAGTCATCACTCCCTACCCGCGGTCAGGGAACYGTGTGACTCCCAGAAGGGGCCAGCACTTGGCAAGCAATGACCACGGATTGCACTTCTAGTGAATCATTGTGGTCCCAAGGGGCTGATATAATTTCCGAATGCAAAAGCTATTTAATAGACGCAGAGATGCTCTGCTGATTCCATTTTGGAGACCTGGTACAACTATTACTGGAATGACAGGACCATTCCGGTATCAGGAGAATGTTGGGGATGAAACAAAATGGAAAGAGTTCAGGGAAGAGGTAAAGAGTGATTAATAAATTTGAAAATATGATCAAAAACTGATGGAGAGACATAAAAAGTGATAGTTATTAARTAGCTACATGTGGAAAAAATAATGAGTAGAAATTTCTACAACAAACTGATAAAAGTCATAACAAAGGCCAGTGATTCCAACTGAAGAAAAACAAATGCAGGCCAAAAAATAAGATAAGAGTTTTATTTACTTTTTTAACTCAGGTTGATCAACCCTTGGAACTCCTTTATCTTCTCCAGACCATACGTTCTCTAGATAGTTTTAAATAGAAGACGGATGCTTTCCTAATGCAGGTGTTTTCCTTCCGGCACACCTGATCAGCACAGGCAAGCGCTCAATTCCTTTTCAAGGGTTAAAACTGATAATCACAAAAGTTCTTCTGATCTTGAGAAATTAATCTTTCCCCTTCCCAGCTGCACTATGGTAGACTATAGGCATCTATGAGAAAATGGATTTTCTATCATCATGAGCACAAGGCATGACCCTTAGGAAATGCCTACAAAAGAAAAGTGTGCACTTTCCTTTTTTAGGCTGTGCAGTGGTTAAATTTCCCTGATGAAAGTGAAATTCTTACAGTGGAGGCCTAATGATGAAACCTGAATCACAGCATGGTATTTCTGGTAAAGTGTTCTTAGAAAAACTTTACGCCTTTAACGACACCTTTGGCTGGAATAATTACGTTTTTCCGAATCCACAGAGGTGGTAATGGTGCAAACCTATTGTTAGGGCAGGTTGACATTTTCTGTRCGGAAAAAACCAGCTGAATCTGTTAATGATTTGAGGTCAGATTTGACAAATAGCTTTGATGAGAATTTTTTTTACTTTGAGACCATTCTGTTCAGACTCTTTCAAAATGGATCTTTTTGAAATGTTTGTTTTGAAGCAATGCATTACTTAGAAATCATGCTATTTTTAGGGGGAAAAAAAACAAAAACCAAAACAAAACGGTCTTGTTTCCTGTCAAATAAAGCGTCTTGTTCATTATGCACCCTCATTATGTAAAAATTTTGTTTGCTGAACTTGTACACCAGGTTTTTGTGCAAGTCTACTTGTGCTATTTTGATTGTATGTGGACTACCTGTGCAAGGCATAACATGGACTCAGTTCGTKCTGCAGTATTATATGCATTTATATTCAGAACTATAGCCCACCCTTGTGGCTAGAGGTGTTTATTAAATTAGGAGTTATACCATTTTGGTAGAAAAGATTACAGTCTCCTTTCCACAGCAGTCCAGATGATGTTTTTCTTCTCATAAGAAATTCTAACTTTCATGTTCCCCTAGACCCTTTGCATTTGACAGTCACAAATGATGGTCCCTGCGATGGCAATGCCACGCTGCAGTCAGAAGGTCCTACCTAAGGAGCAGAAGATCAGGCCAGCTGTCGTCTCCCAGTTCCTGCAGGCAGCAGCCACGTGATGCTATGATTGATGCTTGTCAGGTCACCTTCTCAGCAGAGTCACCTTTTCTGCAGGAGTGACTGGGTTTTAAAAAGCTGAGGCACTTACTGGTAAAGACAGAAACCGAACTTCTGCTTACAGAACTGCAAAGTTTGGGGCTGAGGAGTGCTGGGCTTAAACTGTAACAAGGGATGTGTAGTTAGACATTAGTTTTTAAAAAAAAGAAAAAAAAGGCCTATCTTACTCTGATAYTCTTTTTTTTTTTTTTTAGGTAGTTAACCTACGCAGGCTGTGGYATCTCCAGTGTTGGAGGCTTTTAAGAGCTCTTAGAGAAGCATCTGTCAGGTAAAGTAAAGCCTGCCTCAGGGTAAGGAAAACCTTTTCTGTGATCCAACAAGGCAAGAATGTCCTGGGGGACAAGGCATGCAGCCACAATGGTGGATAACATTGCCAACAAGAAAAATACTTGCGTTATGGGACTTTATTAAAACTCAGAAAGGAAAACAGTTTTATGAGCATAAAATCTGCCTTTGATCAGGTGTCCAAAAGTCGGTCATTCTGTCCCAAAGGTACAGGCCCGTTTAATGTATCAGACCCTGAAAGGGTGAGAAAACTGCTGATGCTGCCTGAACAAGGGAGGAGGGGGCAAGGAAACTGTCCATGCTGAGAGGGTCTGCTTTAGGGATTAAAGCTCAGCATTGCACATCCAGTCAAAGACAGGCATAAGTAAGAGTGAGAAGGGGGTACTCATACTCATTCAGCAGAAGGAGTAAGGTACAACGTCCCTGTATTTCCCAGATCAGCCATGGCACAAAGCCTTCACCGTTTGAGTTATCAAGGAAGTCTCTTTGCCTTTTCAGACTGGTTCCTTTTCCCCCAGGTTCATTTTCCAGGTGGTTCATTTCTCTTTCTGTTCACAGGCTGTGATTTCTGTTACAACCCTATACCTCAGGCACACAGTGTAGTTCAGCCTGAAAGTCAAGGGTGCCGAGCAGCCACCCAGCGTATTGTTTGCACACCACATTCTGCAGAAGGCTTGCTCTGCTCAGCTGCTCTTGGGATCGGGTGCTCTCTTATCCAAGAGCTGTTGTAAGGGCAAAGCGAAGGATACAAGAAGCACTGAATCAGCAGCTAAACAACCTTTAGCTTTTAACAACTTCAGCGAGCACTGTTTGTCTCCCAAAGAAATCGCAGAGAGCCGCTTCTAGCATCCTTCCCCCTCGCAGAGCTCCCGTGTACTTCTCAGCTCCTCCAGAACAAATTAATGCCAAGTGCCTAGCGAAGAGCAYGCTGTGCTTACCTTCCAGTCCCAGACCACACCATCGTGCTGATCCGGAGAGTAACTTTCTGGCTGGGACGTTGCTTCTATCCGTTTTGCATCCTTGATCATTGGAAAAGGCTTGAAGGTAGAAAAATATGCAGCCAGTCAATCAATAGCTGCTGTTACAAAGCATGGGACTTTCCCATCACATTGCATTAGTACAAGGAATAGAAGTTATGTGAAAACAGCAAACAATACAGTGCAGCCTTGCCAGCAGATATGTGACATGGCTAAATATAATGACCTGTCTGAGGCCATTAGTTATACCTGTTAGGCTGCAGTACACACTGTAGTCAATAGATGCACTGCTCTTGTTATTTCTGAAGCATTATAATTATACTGTTGTGCCTCACGCTTCTTTCTAAATACATACTGCACACGATTCCTCTAATTTCATCAGATGTCCAGACCAGATTTGTCCCTTAAAGTGACACAGGATTCAGAAGCTCCCAAAAAATCCAAGCTGGTGGAGATGCTGATGAGTGCCTGGGGTCATTGAAGTCATAATGTCATCGTCCGCAAGGGGATTTTGATACGGCTTCTAGTTTTCAGGACAGGATTTTGATCGCCAGCCAATTTCTTGCAGTAAAGATGGCATCTGTGAAACAGAACTATAAATACATAGAGCTGCTGTGAAAATACATGTATTGTTTTTCAGACATTTAGATATAACAATAATAGTTCTGTGCAGATTAGTCATAAGCAAATATTTCCAGAGTGTAGGATGGGGATGCTATACTGTGAAAAGGCACAAGAACCATCTGCTAAATAAACAGAAAAGAAAGCAGCACAAAAACCTCCATCACAAACCTCATATTTGGTGTTGATTTACAGTCAAACATTCTCCCACTGCATCTTGGGAGGGAGAAATCCTGTTGCAGTCATGAGAGCCTGTCCTGCAACTCTCACCTAAACGAATTCATAGACAGAGGGGAGCCACTCCCAGAGATAAGATAAGGCTACGGTCGGTGATCTGCCTCCTGTTCCAGCCCCGTGTCTGCACGTATTTAATTATACGCTAGTGCTGTGCAACTAATTCTTGAGGACTCAGAATAGCTGAGGAAATCGCAATGTATTCCTAATGGGGGAAAAAAAAAATGCCCTCCCTGTGTGGTCTTTCCCCATTTCTGTTTTAGGGAAATTCTTTCAGTGAAAAAATATTGAAATTTCTGTCAATCAGTCAGCATCTTTCCCTGGAAGGAAAGTTAGATAAATTTATATTGCATTTCAAAGGCATGGAGGAGACAGAATAACAAAATTCAGGTATAAAATTGTTCAAACAAGGTACAAGACATGAAAGAAATTACTCTCAAACTTGAAACACACCTGTGTTTCTCATCTGACATATGTGACTAAAGTACAAAGAAGATACTGCTTTGCAACAAAAACCATGCAAGCAGATGAGAAGATCTTTTTACCAAATGAGAAGATATAGATGCAACATTGCATTTGTCTTTAGACAGGAGTGGAAAAGGTGACGAAGTACAGGGTTTGGGGTAACTAACCCAGACCTACATGAAAATTATTGGAAATTAGAACACTTCGTTCACTGAAAATAAAACCAAATGCTTTGAGGTGTTTAGTTTAACCTCCAAAAGAATGGTGAAGAGATTGCATAAACAATTACGGTTTTGTAAAACTTTGAAAAAACAACTGAAGCAGCATATCCTGGGGGAAAGGTCATGTTTTCTTGTAAATCTTCCATGCCCATTTCCCAAAGATGATTTACCAGAGTCCAGTTTTAAGAATAAGCTTCTGCCAATGACACAAATTGGAACTTGTGTCCCTTATTTAAACAGGAGTTATATCTTCCTGAAGAACTCAAAGTCAGCAGCAATACTAGTCAAATTCTGATTCTTGGAAGAAAAAATATTCATTGTCTTCTTCAGACTTTCACAGAACATGCCATTTTCTCTGCTAGACTTAGAGATCTCTTGTACTCCAGACATAATCCCAGTAGAATTAAATAGAAAAAATACATGTATAGAAATAATACATGTAAATACTAACCATTTTTCTGAAGACACTATATAAGTGCAAATCAATAATAAAAATAAATGTCTTCTCTTACAGGGATACCATTTAAAGTGAGGGTTTACTTGTCATTTGCACTGCATGAGGGCTTACGGGTTGACATTGGGCTGTCTTCTCTTCCAGACATCGTATCCTCCGAGAGGAATGGCTGGCACCTTCTGTCGTCTCCTGGCTGGCCGTGCAACCACTGCACTCTTTGCAGCCGCCGGCACAGGGGTGCTAACCACCGGGTACCTCCTCAACCAGCAACATGTGAAGGCTGCTGTCCAGGAAAAACGGAAACTCTTCCCTCCAAGGTGAGCACTTGGGGTTAGGCAGGCAGCTGAGCACAGCGCCCTGTTAACTGGTCTAGGAGCAACGTTTAACTCTTTGGAGGAAGAAGATCCCTATCGAAGCTGCAGAGTCCTCATGTGGCCATGCCGTCTGTGTGTCTGTCCATGGGCTGTGTGACCTGAAAAACAGCACCCTTTATTAATAACCCCAGTTTTATGTAGCACCAACAATGGCCTTCAAGACCAGAAAGCAGGGATGTGAAATAGTATCAACACTCAAAAAAACCCCATTGCTGAACAATGACAAGCCTAAAAGATGTTTCGAATTTTAGGCAGAGCACTAAATTAGTCCTTATTTTATCTCACCAGCTATCGAACACTTTGCAGCTCAACCTATTGGACTGGCTGATTGTATGGACTCTACCATTAGGAAATGTGAAAATATTTTCATTATGCAAGTAGTAAAGAAATCTCCCATATAACTACTGTACTTGAAATACTACTAATTCTGTAACAAACCGGCTGGCTGATAATTAGAAACTAATTACAGATCTTCTTCTGTGTAGGTTGACTTTACTGGCCACACTTGTGAAAAACAAAATGGACCAGGCTCTGGCAGACTTTTTTTTTTTTTTAAGTAATGAATAGTATCCTAGTTAAAATAAATTCTTATAGAAATAACGCAGTTGTGCATAAAGCAAATCATTAACCAGTACAAGGTAGATGTGGTCTTACTCAGTTGCAAAAATGCCTTGCTAAAGCATAACATCTGGCTTAGTACACCATGCAGCTTTCTGTAAATAATAATGCCATTAAAGCAAACCCATATATTGTAGAAGAGCTAGCTTCCCAGCTGACGTAGATCAGACAGTCTCACCAAGGTCCACTAAGCTGTGAGAGCACCTGGGCTCCAAATTACCAAGAACTTCTTCAACTAAACTTAATTCCCTTCCTACTCTAACAAAACAATGTTAGAGCTCTTTTATTTCTGAATAAGAGTGTCTCAGCAGAGATTTAATGGGGCTTAGTACACTTTCGGAGCTCATTGGGATTCATTCTCCTGATGGCCCCGAGCAGCAGAAAGGTGCAATTGCCTGTTGGTGTGGTGGCCCACCGGTGTGTGATGTGTGGTACTTTCAGTGACCTGAATCTTCATCCCTTCCTAAAATTCAATGCAACATATAAACCAAAAACTAATTATACTTTTAAACCATGCTGTGTACTCTGTATCTCATGATCCCTTTAATAGCTTCATAAACTAGCAAGGATTATTCTTCAAAGGTGCCACTTAATTGCTTGGTATTCTTCTTCTCTTCAGCGCAGACTATCCTGATCTCCGCAAACATAACAACTGCATGGCTGAGTGCCTCACACCAGCCATTTACTCTAGGCTAAGGGACAAGATGACTCCCAACGGCTACACCCTGGACCAGTGCATCCAAACTGGSGTTGACAATCCTGGCCATCCTTTTATTAAAACTGTGGGCATGGTTGCAGGTGATGAAGAATCCTATGAGGTAAGACGTTTCCACAATACTGTTGTATTTGGTTCGGTTTTCGTGATATCATTCACAAGAGCTCGTTAGATGAAGACAGATTCCCAGTAGTGTTTGCACTCCTAAGATAAATTGTATCCCGGAGAGTACATAACGGGCAGGCCATGTGCATAAAGATGGTGTTTTTCCTACTCTTACACATTAGGAAATGCATGAACATGAGGCATTACTACAGGTGGCCTCTCTGCTGCAATTAAAGTTAATAAACTGTACCTGCTTGGGAGCAGCTGCTACCTGCCTCCAGCAGCTGTCCCCCTTCCTACAACTGAACTTAGTTTATGGCAAAACTATGCAATCCTGAGACACACAAAATAAAGGTAATGTGGAAATTACATTGTGGAACAGCAGAGGCAGAAGTGAAACAAAAATGTCTTCTGGGAAGTGCCAGCCATCATTAAGCCACAGCTTTTGAACATGATGAAAACAGAAGACTGACAGCATTAGTGTGGACAGGTTTATTTAACTCTGGAGTAAGGAGAAGAGGAAAATAGAAGAAAATCCATATTTTTATTGACCTCTGTGGTCTGCTTCCTTCAGTCTACCATATAATGGTACCTATTATTACACAGACTCCTAACAGTATCCCAAATACTGGGCTGCTGAGGATGGACTGGGACATCTGGCATTCTGGACTATCAGCTCCTGTCGTTCGGTTTACTCATTTAGATATGCCACTGCCCCTCATCCACATAAAGGTGTGGTTGTGATCGGTGTTGACACACCTGAGACAAGTGGCTCTAACAAGGACTAGTATCCTATGGCAGTGAAGACATAGGGTATTCCTGCATGACCTAAAAACAGGAGGCAAGCTTCAGGGGACTCTGAGTGTGTGTTCTGGTTGGTAATAAATCCTGAAACCTAATCTGGTTGCCACCACATCCAGTACCTGTCTGTGGTAACTAGAGTAAGCTTGTAACTTAAGTAAGCTGCAATTGCACCATCTTTTTGTTGTGAAGATGAGCAACCACTACAGAGCACTGTCTAGGTCAAAAGCACACCCTCTTTTCATATTTAGCCCTGTCTGCGTTTGCAAAGCCCTCTTTACGTCTGTCACCCAGGAGCCTGTGCCAGGGGACTTCTCCTCTGGCTGAAGCTGGTAGATTTAAGTGTTTCTATGACGCTGCAGACTTTCTAGATTCTCTTGACTCTGTAGGTGTTTGCTGAGATTTTTGACCCTGTCATTAAAGTGAGACATAACGGCTATGATCCACGGACAATGAAGCATCACACGGACCTGGATGCATCCAAGGTAGGATTGAAATAAAATAATGAGACAATAAAGGTTCAGGGCTGCTTCTTACAGTGATGATATTGCATGCAATAGTACTTTCCTTTTTCTTCTCCAAAGACAGTAATTTTTGGGTTAAGGAAAGTGGGATGCCACTCATGGCCCTAACAGGAAGACAGCTGCATCCCTACCTTGTTCCTAGCAGAGGGATCAGCCTCAACTGTACTAAGCATTTGGGCCACAGTCTCACTTGGCACTGTGGGTCTGTTCATGAGCTTACAGATAACCGTCTGTCTAAGGGCTGGAATGAAAGCAGGAGTTGACTCCACTACGCCCACATACACGTGATCAAACCTTACCTGCTGCTTAGTATTTCCTTCATATTTCAACTACACTGTGGTTTAGCATCTTCTTGGGCTTTCATCTTTCGAAGGGTCTTCTGTACCTGGCCCCCTGCCTTGGCCCGTATCCATGTTTCCAAAAGCCACACAGATTCCTTCATATTGTGGGACCACAAAGGACTCGCTGGTTACTCTGCCACATTCATTCAGCCGCAGAAATCTGTTGTTCCTAAAAAAACTCTCCTGGTGTCTGAAACTCTGAGGGSCTCCTGGTATCCTGAGTATTTGTGATCTCACGGAGAGGTTGTCATGCCTGGGCAGAAAGATGCCCCTCTTTTTGTAGGATGGGATTTTGTTTTTTTTAATGGTGGAGTACAACACGGGGGACTGTGTGTGAACTAATGAAACGTTCTTCCTTCAGATCACCCATGGTCAATTTGATGAGCGCTATGTCCTCTCATCACGGGTGCGGACTGGCCGCAGCATCCGGGGCCTCAGCCTTCCTCCTGCCTGCACCAGGGCAGAGCGGAGAGAGGTGGAGAACGTCGTGGTCACCGCACTCGCTGGGCTGAAAGGAGACCTCTCTGGAAAGTACTACAGCTTGACCAATATGTCCGAGAAGGATCAGCAGCAGCTTATTGATGTAAGTATAGCTCCAGTGCTGACACCACCTTCATTTACTCTCGTTTATCTTAATCTTTGTCTGTCTTTGGGGTACATGCTTTCCTGTGTAGCAAAGGAGGATAATCACAGTATTAACCCAGTAGTTAATGGCCTCTCAATATTTTTAATATAATGGCAAATCATCCAGGGTCTGTATTTTGGCTAAGTACATATTGCGCAGGTCCAAAACATGGAGTTATATTCCAGATAGCAAGATCTGTGTCAAATCAAATATACATGGCTGCTGCCACCTCTTTGGACAAATAACGAAGTAAATTCAGGACTTTTTCTTGGTCATTTCCTTGAACAAAGATTGGTATTTTCTATATTAATAACCATTCTAACTAAAAATATTAAATTGAGATAAGCATTACTTATTATCTATATTCTGGACTGTCGGGGTGGGGGGCTTTGGCTGCAATTTCTTTATGTCAAAACTACACTAATTCTAATTTGCCCGAAATGGCTGTAGCCAACCGCACCCACGTGACCTTTTCCCAGTCCTGTAACTGTGTTTAAGGACTTGAAGGATCAGGCCCATAACAAGAGTTTTCATTGTCACACAGATGGAAACACAAGGATTTTCATCACGGATTTTGTCACAGCATGTGACATGTCAAACAAACCTTGAATGTGCATTTTAAATATCCAAAGGAATGGCTGTACCCTGTTAGCTATATTCATGGCACATTAATCCATAACATCAACCAAAAGGGAGCTGATGAAGTAACATAACTATTTATAACCCTGGAACTAGGTGTCACAGTCTGGATTAACCAGGAGTTAAGAATTTATGTAAGGTCAGTAACTTTTTTAATTGAATGTCCTTGGTAATATGTTTATTGACAAGATGTTGATGACCTACTGTAGGTTTTATTTCATTGCTTTTTTCAGCAGGAGAGAGCTCCTCAGAAAGCAGAGGTCAAAATATCAGTGTGGAGAATATAATTCCTTCATGGTTTAAGGCTAAGTCCTTTGGGAAGTGGAATAGGCTTCACTGATTCAGCATTTTACCTTGTTTTGTTTGCTTTTATGGTAATGCAAATTTATAGAAATCACGGCATTGAATGTTGTAACCTCAGATTCCATCTTTAACTTGTACCACTGCTTACCTCCTCCAGTACTTTAGGACCTTGAACCTCTATGGTATCAGGCTTTCCGCCAGCCTTTAATAAGCACCATTTGATCACTAAGATCAAATCAGTGCTAGCTGAATGGCATTCAGCACAGAAGGCATTTAGTACTTTGCAGATTTGCGCCATATGCACGTAAGGGAAACTAATAGCGCTCAGCTGTTTTCTTGCAAAAAGGGGAATTTTTCTTTCAAGAAAAAGTGTCGAGTGGAGCAAGCTGAGGAGGGAAATGTTGTGTCCCTGTGATGAGCAAAGAGAACTCTATACCTTTTCTTTCTGCATGGTTGGAG
Source organism: Phoebastria nigripes (assembly GCA_035582835.1). Taxonomy (NCBI): domain Eukaryota; kingdom Metazoa; phylum Chordata; class Aves; order Procellariiformes; family Diomedeidae; genus Phoebastria; species Phoebastria nigripes. The sequence continues at coordinate 477,682 of JAYKAV010002796.1, read as the reverse complement.
TTCTGGCTGCATCATGTCCATCACAGGGTATTCAAAGATGAAAACCTAAAACTCTCCACTAAGGGGAAAAAGAAGTAAAGCATATCAACTTGTCTACCATGTCATATTTATTCTGGATAGCTTGCCTCACTATTCTTAATTAAACCCTAGATTTAAAAAAACAAACAAACCACCAAACAACAACCCCCCTGCAAAGCCCCACACAACATTTGATATGGCAGTGTTTGAGGAATTAAGAACTAATAATTTTTCAGCACACACATGAAAATCACATACTTATTTGCTTTAGGAAAAAAACAGCTCCATTAAAAGAAAAATCTAAATTATCTGGAATGTGGCAAGTCGGTGGCATAGCAAGTGCCACATTTATTAAATCAGAAATAGCATCTCTGTTAAGGAAAAGAATAAGTCTGTGATTCCAAAAGGTCAAGCTTAGCACTGATTTAATTCCTACCTTGACTTCATGTTCAGAATAAATTGCTAAATCTCTGTGCTGGAGAAATATCTTTTCAGAACTAGCTTTTTTTTTTTTTTTTTAGCCTTTAAGGACTCACTGCCTTCTCCTATCCTGAAATTTGTCTGTATGCAGAGAACATCTCTGGTGCTAGCAGTCAGGTCCCTCCAGACTACCCTTTGGTGTGTGTATGTGGTATTAGGTCCCCACCTCCCATTCCTCCTTACATTTGAAAAATATTTTTGGCAAAACATGGTCATATTACCAATGTCAGTGAGAATCTGCAAGACTCAAGAAAATCAGCTGGGTAGAATGCTTTTAGTTTTCAGGAGAAGCAGCCAGATTCACAAGCTGTATTGTGTGATTTACTTGTACATTGATTGCCTTCACATAAAATGTATTAGACAGCGTTCTACTGCTTCCTTGAATAAACTTGAATTTTGTTTTGTTCTCTCTCTCTCTCCCCTTCTCTTTCTCTCTCCCTTTGGCCCCATTTCGGTGTCCAGGACCATTTTCTCTTTGATAAGCCAGTGTCCCCTTTGCTAACATGTGCTGGGATGGCACGTGACTGGCCAGATGCCAGAGGAATCTGGTATGTTGTGTGACATGCAGAAGCTTGTGTCGTGTTTTAAAGATTGTGTTACAAATCTCCTTGCTTGTCCTAACCTTGCAGCCACTCTGTCCCCATACTCACAGCATGTTCAGTTTGCTTTTAAAAAAAATGTTTTCTTCCTTAATTTAAAAAAAAAAACCCAAACAAAATCCGGTAATGAAAAACAGAATGGGTAAGACCTTTRTATTCAAGAAGCCATCACTAATATCCACACAACACAGTATCATAGGCATGGCTCCTTCTTTGGGTTTTTGTCTCCATTTTTTCTATTTCTAGATAAAAATTTGATTTGGGAAAGAGCCCATGAGTCACCATGCAGTCGGCAGAGCTGAGGTTACAAAAGCAGATCTAACACCAGATTGTAGCCGTGCTGTCAGCTAGGAACAACCAGCCATATAGCTGCAGGACACCACATTGCAAATTCCTGTCCCCCTCCTCACTGTCAAGAGACGGAGTGTTATTTTAATTCCCACAGCTGAAAGTAACCCTTTCTTTCCAAATGAACCGGTCAAAAAGGAAATACAGAAGTTGCATTTCCTATTTTGTTCTAGGTCTGTTTCTGCTTTCACAACAGACTTGACATATTTTGTGCCCAAATATGATATTTTCTGGGAGAGAAACAGATAATAGCTCTGAGATCAGTGCACACACCCGCTAGCAGAGGATGGGGGCAGCTGTGCAGTGCTTAGCATCTGCATCCATCCTGGTATACTTCTAGGCATTACCAGATGCTTTAATTCTGAAAAATTAGGCTAAAAAGGATTCTGAGGAATCACCTACCCTATCTCCTTGCCCTAGGCAGGTTCAGGACTTTCAAAGGGGATGGGACTTCACATGGAAAAAAACCCCAACTGTTCTCCAAGCAGTGTATGACAATACTGGCTCATGTTCAGAAGCATAGGCAGTATTACTGTGATGAGCTAAATGTGATTTCTGTCGGGGAGCAGGCACTGTGAAACCTGATCACTCACGAAACCTGATGACCTGCTGGAAATCTGTGAGGATTTTTTTATTTCAACAAGCTTCAGATTAGTTCCCTGGTCCCCATCTAAATCTGAGGAAGAGGAAAAGGATAAATCTGAGGTATCCCATTCATTGTCTCTACAAACAAACAGAAGAAGGACCAACAATATAAATACTATCCAGGGATCTCCTGAATAAAACAGACGTGGTTTTTGGCTTGTTTTACACGTGAAGTATGTGGCAGACTGGAAAAAAAATTAGTATGGTTGGAAAGTACTTCAGTAAGCCACTTTTGGAAAACCTGCCTTTCTCTTGCAAGAAATTTTTGTCAAAAAGAGTACACATTCTGCAAATTATTTTGCTTATAAAGATTGCGATCCTGTCCTTGTCATGGGCTGCAGGACTATTCCCACCGACCTCACAGGCAGTGATGGCACAGTTTAAATGCACTCAGCGTGGCCTCCCTTCGCATTCCTTATAGCAGTGTGGAGACTTAGTTAGAGGGGGAGCTGAGTCAGGCCAACCTCAGTCTATTTGGAAAACCCTCCCATGATCATTTGTACGTGACTGAAGATGAGGTAACTGGACCTTGGGTCACCATAATGTCAGGTCATAGGATATTTACATCTGGCAAACTCAAAGTGCAAAAAAGGGAGTCAAAGTTAAAGACCAGCTGAAAGTCAGGCTCTCAGTGAACCTTAACTTTCAAATTTCACGTGTTTCAAACCTGGTAATATACCACTGTTTGCACGAATGAGTCTGATCCCATCAATCACCTTCTACATGCTGTAGAAAGGCTGTAGCAGAAGACAGAGAAAGTGGAGAAAAAGCCAGGAAAAGTGACCTCAGGTTTGACCCAGCACTTACTAAACCTAACCATGACTGATCTATTTGAAGAAAGAGTGGGCATCTTCAGGCATTTTTATCTTGACTGACAAGCCAGCATCGCTGATGCGTGTCCGGAAGCAACATGCAGCTGCTGTCGTTGGACACGTAACTTGACTGATGTGGCAACCCAGTGCTACCAAGCGATACAGAGAGCACAGGGATTTGATTTAGGGGAGAATACAATTAAGTAAGGACATATTGCTTGGCCCCCAGCAACATGTAAATGTTAGGGTTTTTTTCCTAGCTGCACAGTTTTCTAAGAACAATAAAAACTGAACTGTCCCCGGTGACGGAGGTTGCAGAGCTTGGCTTCTCCCTTTGCGGCGCCTCCCAGCTGTGCTCGTGCTAGAGGACAACACGTTTTTCCTCGCTCAGCACCGCAGCAGCACGATGTGATCAGAAAAACTGCTCTTCTCACTGTGCCCGAGAAACCCGCGTAATGCCATTGGCATGGGGGATCCAACTGTGAAAGCAGCTCAAATCCCTAACTCTGCAGAACAATGTTATTTTGCTGTGCTTAACCTCTCCACAGCCCTGAAAGACTGTGATAAAGCTAAGGATACTGAAAATTATTTTTCAGGGCTTGTCTTTTTAAAGATACTCTTGGTTTTTTTGCTCTCAACCAGGCATAACAATGACAAGACATTTCTCATCTGGATTAATGAAGAGGACCACACCAGGGTGATCTCCATGGAGAAGGGTGGCAACATGAAACGGGTGTTTGAAAGATTTTGCCGTGGTTTAAAAGAGGTACTATCTCAATGAGTTTGTTATTCCCTTTTGTTTATTGTTGGGCTGTTGCCAGCACTGCTTACCGTGGTTCATACTGAACTATCATCTCCGGGAGCAGCAAAATGAAGTAACACCAGTCCACATAGCAACCCACACTAACGCAGTTAAAGAAGGAAACACGGGCAAATTGCTAGCTGAGTTGTAGGGAAAAATAAATAAAATGTCTTTGTAGTTTTTGTATTAAAATCTTCTGCACAAGCTGGCTGAAGAAATATCCCCTTTTTGCCACTTTGTGCCTGCAGGCTGTGGGAATTCATAAATCAAGCATTTTATCTGGATTGCTTGATTTGCTTGAATGAAGAATTTATTTGGCCCAGCCTCCTGGTTCTCATCCCTGGGGGTGCTGGGAGTGGAGTGAATGCTGCTGAGGTTCTGCACAGGGCTGAGGACTTAAGACCCGTGGGCTCACTGCCAATTTTGGGGAGATACAGGGTTTTGTGATTAAAATACTAAAAACTGATACCCAGGGCTCCTGGTCTAGTTATTCATAAAGACAAAAAAAGCCTTCATGAGATGGCATGTGGATTAAAACAGGTTTTTCTAGACAATCCAGGTATAGCTGCAAGTTGGCTCCAGCCCTGTGCAGCCCTGTGTACTGCTCTGGCACAGAAAAAGTTGCTTTAACAGAGAAAGAGGATTTTACTGTGTCCCACAGGCAATATAGCAAGGTGCAGTGGGACAGGTGACATGGCCAGACACTATTCTCCACTACTCTTGTCCACATCATTCCTATGGTTGGATTGCCATAATACATGAAACCCTAGAAGTTAAACTATGTCAGACTGAAACTGGCTTGAAATTGTCTCCAAGACTGTAAGAATATTCAGGCTGCATAAAGCAACTATTTCTCCCCATTGGGACCCTTGGCAAGCTCATCTGAACTGTGGAGGAACAGCATTTGTCTCCATCACACTGCTTTTCTTCCTGGGAATGGCAATGCATATTGGGCCAGCCTTGGACCGCTTGCTTCATTCTTCTTACCTTGGCAAAACAGCTTCTCTGGCTTTCTAGAGACATCCCTGTCTCAGAAACCCCCCAGCAAGCGTAGAGCTGATACAGCTGTGCACCCCTTCCATATCACCTCACAGCCCCCAGTCAAAAAATGCAAGGCCAAGTAGGGTCAGCGGGGAACTACAATCTTTTGATTGTGGAAGCAGAGGAAGTTCAGAGCATTCACAGGGAAGTTTGAGTATGTAGTGTGTTTGGGAACACAGGAAAACAAAAGCACCTAATGTATGCTTCTTTGGCATTGGGGGGTTAACTGGGACCTGTTAGGTTTCCAAGGTATACCCATGAGACTGAACAGTGTCCAAGGTGGTGGCTCAGGTGACGTGGCTTGCAGATGCTGTTCCCAGCTTTGCCTCTGCTACTGTGCTTAGCTCACGTTCAACAGAGGTGGACCTATGGACCTGGCCATGGGAAGTGGCCAGACAGCTTTGGGAACGGCGACCAGAGCAGGTTTCTGGGGCAGGAAATCAGGTCTAGTTTCCCAGCATCAATTCTGGTGTCCTCACACAATATAGAAATGATGTTAGGAGAGTCCTTTATTCTGTATCCTTCTGCAGAACGGATTCACCTATATTTGCAGAGGTCTTATGAGCATGAGCTGGTTTATGTATCTTATTCTCCTCTGGAGGAGAAGAGAACTGAATTGAAATTGTATTTGGATCGCAGAAGTAAGTCCAGGAAGTGTAGATGAGTGAACAGAGTACCAGCCTATTCAAAGGTCAATAGACCCTTGTGATTTTTCTGCAGATAATTATTTCACTCTCCTTTCTAATCTGCTCAGAGATCTACTAATGAAAAGCATTATATACAAGCTATGTTGTCTCCTTATAATGGAAGTGTGGCTGTTAATACTAGGCAGTTAGAAGTCAAGTGTCCTCCCCCGAGAGTCATGGCATCACCTTGAAAATTACCCAAAACTCAGCTTCAGCTCCTTTTGTTTGCTTCGTAGCGTTTGAGTCCTTTGGGCTTGTGTGTTGCAACCTTGCTCCAAAAATACCAAGGTTAGAAACGCATGACAAAAGCCCTGACTCTTATGTGAAGATATGGCTTCGTGGGCTAAGGCTATACCAAACCACCATGACAGGGAGCTTTGTGATGAAGTGACAAAGAGTCTGCAAGCTAGTGGTCATGAGAAAACGATGAAGAAATCCTTGTAATATGCACTGGAGATCTTGGTGTCTGATGAATGCAAACATTTGCATCAGATCCAAACCAGACTGTACTCAGGTGTAAATTTATGCAACTCCACTGGTGTTAGTGAAGTTCATCATCAACACAGATACATGGTGAAAAGAATCTCAGCTGTAAGCAGTCATCTTAAAATAAGACATTTGTAAGCTGCCCTTTTCTTTTTGCTTGCTTTTTTTTTTTTTCCCTCATAGGTGGAAAGATTAATTAAAGAACGGGGCTGGGAGTTCATGTGGAACGAGCGTCTTGGATATGTTCTGACCTGTCCTTCCAACCTGGGAACTGGTTTACGCGCTGGAGTCCATGTTAAGCTGCCCAGGCTTAGCAAGGTACATAAGTCAGTTAAGAGGCCGGTTAAGTCAGCTCTTCTGATTTATAAAGGAACAAATGAAAAATGACAGCTTACAGCGACTGCGTATTAGCATGATATGTAACAAGGTCCCAGGGATAATGCACAACTAATTGAGCACACTTTTATTCTGCAAATTACTGAATTTGTTATGGAAATTAATCTACTCAGCAGACAGATGCCAAGACAGGCTCTAATCCAAGGACTGAGAAAACTATCCACCTCTGCCTGTATTTCTGGAGATGCTACTAAGCCATGGATAATAGCATTGCAAGGATTCGGTACAATAGGCAGGGTAAAAGGCAGTAAGCTCAAACCTGTTTTTTCTGATAGGATCCAAGGTTTCCAAAAATCCTGGAGAACCTGAGGCTGCAAAAGCGTGGCACTGGTGGAGTGGACACAGCAGCTGTAGCAGATGTGTATGATATCTCCAACCTGGACCGCATGGGTCGCTCAGAGGTAACCTGTTGTGGTTTTTTTCCCTGCTTTTTAGCTCAGATCTGTACTGATACAAGTCAGTTTCCCTCCGGTTGGGTTCTCTCTGCTGACCTCAGTGGAGCCATGGCAGTTTTTACTCCTGATGAATCTGGTCCAATGGAAATGCTTACACAATGAAAAATTACTGATGTCCATGAAGTGCTTGCCAAATACTCCTGTTGTGGCAATGAAAAAAAAAACCCTGAGCAAGTTCCACAAATGTGACTTGTTTGCACCATGCGCCGAGGCTCTCCATTGAGAGCATACAGGTGCTGGAAAGGTTTGGCTTTGGTAACGGACATCCCTCAGGGCGGTGTTTCTCAGCATCACAGCACAAACTCTTAGACCTGCCTGCCTGCTGGAGTGCATAGCTATCAGATCGGTGTCCGGCTGTCCCTGCAGCACTGGCCATGAGGCACGCGTGTAAGAAGTTGTACAGTGGGCACTGAGGTAGCTACTACGCATTGGGCAGGTACCTGCTGTACCTGCTGCAAAATGTTGGGGAAAGAAGCAGGGGTTGAGTCCTAACCCACCCAGGGAATCAGGCACTGAAAGCAAGGCAGTTTAAGGTGGTGTCTTCCTTTTAGTATTCAGAACCACGCGCTTTCTCCACAGTTAGACAGCAGGACAAGGCCAATCCTTTCACTCCAAAATAATCGAGGAGGAGGAGTTAGTGCCATCTTCACGTGTCCTGTGTCACTGAGCAGAGGATGCGGGAGGGCTAGGTTTAAATCAGGGCAAAGATTTAATTGTCAGCTCTGAGCCTTCCCTGTTGGGCTGTAGGCTACAATGAGATGGGTTCGTCTCAGACATTTGTTTTGAAGCTATTTCAGTTTGAATGAGTATTTGTTGTGCCAGAAAAGTGCAAATGACCATACAGCCTGGTGGTGCTGCTGCTCTCCTGGGAGACTCAGGTCCCAGACCTCACTCCAGTTTCATATTTAAGTATTTTATAAAGCAGAACAGCTCCTAAGAGCAAATCTACTGGAGGATGGGGGAGAAGCAGCCATGTCAAAGAGTTGTAGCCTCCTCGCACTAGCTCTGCCTGAGCCAAACCCTTATTCCAGGTCATGGGCTGCAAGTCCTGTGGCACCACTACAGCTTCCCTTTCCTCACCGAGACCAGGGCTGTGTTCACCCTTGGCCACATCAAGAATGACCGAGACAAAAATTTACCTTGCAAGACCCTGTGACTCCAGTGATTTGAGCACTCTGACAGTAGATAGGAAACAGAGGTTCAAACCTTCTGTTGAACATGTCTTTCACCCCCCAGGTGTGTGCTGTAACCTCTCAGCTATGGTCAGCCAGGCAGGCCCTAGTGGGACTGATGTCTCCTGAGGACCCTTCTTCTCCACTAGCAATGCAATATACAATTTGGGCTCAGATGCCAACCTGCTTGTACATGTCAGGATTTGAAGGGCTGCCTGCTTGCCCAGCAGCAAAATTTTAATTTACCTTGTGGCTTTGCTGCAAGTTAAAACTCCATTGCAAAGAAAAGCATGCTGTCAAGGTGTGTTTATCCAGAACAGCACAGCATCAAGAGGCTTTGGCAGCTTAGATATGGATGCAGTTCGGTCCTGCTGTTGCAGCGCAAGACCCAAGTTCAGCCTGATTCTTGGCAGGTTTTCGTAACACACATACAACCCTGGGATAATGCACCCAGGTTACAACTGGATTCAAACTGGGCCACAGCCAGCCAGCTGGCTTCCCTTTCTCGCTCACCTTGGGTTTTCTGCCCCTGGGACAGAGACAAGTCAGGTGTTCTGTGCTTTCTTATTTGGACATGCCCTTGAACGTCTTCACAGCCAAGGGGCATTTGGACAGCGGTTTGGAAATTTTAAATTTTGGAGTTTGATGTAGGCAGGCAGTTATGTTCCTTTGGATCTAAACCAATAGGAGTGAAAAGCTATCAAGCTGYATTATTTGCAAAAATAGTATGTGACAAAAAGACATTTATTCATACCTGAAACATCATCATGCGTGCTTTATACTAAAATAGCACTAATAATACAAAAGGATTACACGGCATGATTAATTAATATGAGTTCTACTGACAGATGGCCTAAGCCTACAAATTTTTGCTTATATGAAGACTTCCACTGAAGTCAGTGATTCCTCGTACAGCAAGGATTCAAAAGATTAAGCCAATAGATAAGATACAATCCCTACCTTGAAGATTTTGAAATCGAAATAAGACAAGACAAACTCAAGGGGATAGAAATGTTTTATTATAAGACATATTTTTTTCATTACATAATACAATAAATTCCATTATGTGGTAAATGTGTTTGCAGAACTGAATTATGTTCCCAAAGGTGCAAGATAAAATTGTTTGTATTTTTGCTTTGTTTCGGTTACTGGTCAATGCAAACTTAATATGAAATCCCTTTTCTCCTGGAGGCTGCAAATTCAGACCTCTGATTTCCCAACACAGCTGGTCTGTAAAAGACAATAAAATAAACAGCTAAGCCACTGAAATGCTTTATAGTAAAAACAAATCCCTTGAAAATCTGCGACTGTCAAAATAAAGAGACAATGGGATTTAGTCTTTGCATTCGGTTTTAAGAAACCAGTCATTAAAGGTTGCTAATGAACCATTTCATGAAGATTAAGAAAAATCAGTGCTATAGCTTGCTGGCGAACAATACCACAGGGCCTGTGGTCCTCACATGTCACCGCCTGTGGAGAAAGTCTGCTGGGGACAAGGAACCTTATATTCTTCAGCAATTTTCAAAAAGGTTACAAAGACACCACTACCCCCTGCCATATAGAATTGCAAATTTTGGTGCTGCTCTGGGCCTGGAGCTAATCCCACCCCTGCCAGTGTAAATCAAGAGCTGAAAACAAAGGAGGGATGGATGATGTAGAGCCAGGATGAGTTTAGGATGAGCGCCTCTGCTTCAGAGATGTGGGTCCTGGGCTTGGCAAGACCGCCGCAGCAAAGCCAGCATGCTTGGCAGAATGAGTAGGACATCTTTCCGCACAGCTGACAAATCACTGCAGCAGGGTTCATGGTCACCTGCAGGGGAACATATGGTCCTGAGCCATGCCTGCGAAGAAGTACAAGGCTCTGGTTTGACGAGCTTTCTTGGGCAGTCTAAATGGCTGTGGCCAAACGGGTAGTCCTGCCATTCTCCCAGTCCCAGCTGTGTGAAGGACCCCTACCCCGTGCCTCCAGCAGCATTCAGGGCTGGTGTGAATCAGGGCAATGAGCCTCTGTCTTCCTCTCCTTGCACCACCGTCCCAGTTAGTTTCTGCCTGACTCTGTGCTCACGTAAATGCTCCTGCAAGCACAGGGGCGGTTCAGGCTTGGGAGGTGGGAAGACACAGCAACGGCATTAGCTGCTTCAGCGTGAACTGCCTGGTGAYGCTGAGCACTCACAGCACTGCTGTTTTGGTTTCTTCATCCTTGTACAGGAGTGTGGGGAACACGACGGACAGGCACCCCTGGCTGTGCCAGGCATTACTTTTCAGCAAACACCTGGGGAGGATCCTGCACCCTCACGGTGGTCACATTTGAAATAGGTCTCTCAACTCATGCCTAAACATTTTCTATAAGGACTTTTGTTTGTTTGCTTTGTTCCTATAGGAATATGAGTAGGAGCAGAATTTGGTGGAAATAACTTTAGGGACCTATTTGAAAATTTCCGTTGCTGGTGGGCAAACTCAGAGCAAACAGGAGAAGGGAATTACTATGGGTTTCCACTGGACCAGCATGACCCATACTCCCTGTGCCACAGGGTGTGTGATCTCTATGCCATGACCCTCCTTACTTATAGCTTTACTTGCTGTCGTTGCAGTACAAGCCAATTTTCCCTTCCTCTATTAACAGTGTTAGCTAAAGATTCTATTACTACCATTTTTTTCTTCTTGTTGTAGGTGGAGCTAGTCCAGATTGTCATTGATGGGGTCAATTACCTAGTTGACTGTGAGAAGAAACTGGAAAGAGGTCAAGACATCAAAGTGCCACCACCGTTGCCTCAGTTTGGCAGGAAGTGATCTTGCTGCTGATGGCTAGCAACCGATGGAAAACATGGCTGCCATTCTGACAGAAAGGCACCTCTGTATATCTCTGTATAAATATCTTGTGTAATAAAACACTGCCTGATACCCGATGTCTGCTTAGATGCCTGGCTGCACTGGCAGAAGCTAGTCTTTGTGCAGCTTTACTGCACCCAATACAACCACCGTGGTAYGCTCTTTTGTGGGGACTGTTTCCCTTTCTTTCTTGGTTGGTGATAAGAAAAATACTACCCAAGTAATGCCAAAAGCACAAATCCTTAATTCCAGCCTCCATTTGCACTTATGGCCATACTTACAAAGCCTCCTACGAGCACCCAATTTTCATTCACAGATGCACTTCTCTCCAGYGACTGTCCAGGCAGACGAAATCTGCCAGCCTGAGGGGCAGGTGCTGTGAAGGGCTCATTGCTTTTTCAGCAACCGCTGGACACCATGGTGAGTTCAACAGTTAACTGGAGTAGGCAGCCGCACSCGCGTTCAGTCTCTGAAGTCCACCGCTTGACCTGTCATCAGGAACTCAGCGGTGTCTCTGCATGGGAGCTGTCTCTTCTCTGCCCGGGACTGGTCTGCACACAAAATTCTTTACCATGTCATCCCAAACCCTCAGACTTTTTCACTCCTGGAGAACTCACCAGGTCATTTCTCAGCTGTTTCCCTCAGGCACCATTTCTGGCCTGTGGCTTTGGGCTGCAGCAAGCTGGCCCAAAAATCAGCAGGCAAATCAGTTTGCTGATATTCTGTATCCAACATAAACCTGCCAAGCATGGCCTGTCCCAGTCTTCTGCAGCTTTCAGGTGCCAGGTAATGGTGACCAGGCTCAGCTAATTGTCACTCATCGCAGTGCCTTAGGGTGTACCGCCACTCTGAATAAGATCTCTGTGCTCACCACTATTCCATGCAGTGAGCAGCTTGGTGGAAAGAAAAAACAGCAGACGCTAACAGACCCATTGATTGCTTCTTTTTTGCATATTGAAACATATTCAGTGTTTCACAGTAACCACATTCAAAACACCAGTTCTCAGGAAAAAAAAAGTCAAAACATGCTCTGATGAATGTGCTGTCTGTGTTGCTGTTGAGTGGGGATTAGTATCAGCAGAAAATGTTTCAAGTCTATGTAGACACTGCTGAGGTGCCCATTGCTACTGTAGGTAYGGGTATGTCTAGGACACGCAGTCCAGTAGTGTCCAAACTGGCGCTCTGGAGCCCACTGCAGCACCTTGAGCAATGCTAGTTTAGTTTATAAAACTCATGCAGTGTAAGCTCTGAGAAAGCATTGAGAAAACATGTGTTAATCCTAGTTTAATTCTCAGGTGGTAGGAACTCCCCTAACAAAGCATCCTTCATCAGAAACCTCTCGGCTGACATCTACTGTACAATTCCAGCCTGGTGCAAAGCCCCTTGAGAAGGTTTTTCAGTGAGTCATATCTGAAGAGCTGTGACTGGATAGTTAGGCCAAAACCAGGTACAGACTTTAAAAATCACAACTGGAGGCTAACTGAGAGCTAGCTGGTGAACTAGCAGCTCTTGGAAATCAGCAGCATGGTATGCTCCCGTGTCTTCCTCAGAAGGAGAGCTTCCATATGATTGCCGTTTCTTCCTCATCTATGCTGGGTACATTCCCTAACATTTTGCTACCAGCTTTCTAAATGGTGGTTAATAATAGTAATTCTGGGGGACRGAAGGAGACTTCTGCTGATTTCACATAGAAGGCAAACAAGATTCTATGATTCTATGAAGTAAAACTGGAAAGACTTCACTGTTAGATCTCTGAAACACTCAGATCAACACAAGATTTGACTGTGGGTCAAATGTGCTCAGATTATAGCCTCTAGTTGCTTTTCTCCTGCTGACTTGCAAACTGCTGACAGGCAGTGGTACGAAGTCCAGCTGGCAGCCATTTACTAATAGCATTCCTGAGGGGTTGATATTGGAGCTGATGATACTGCTTTAATACCTTTAATAACAACCTGGATGACAGGGTGCATCATATGGTCAGCCAGTCTACTGCTGGTGCTAAACAAAAGGGAGCAGCTGGTACACTGGAGAGCAGGCCTGCTCTTCAGATCGCATTTGACTGTAGAAACGGGCTGACGGAAATCTCATTAAGTTCAACAGAGGCAGAGGCAAAGTCCTGCCCCTGGGATGGAGCAACTCCGTGCAACAGCACAAGCTGGGGGACAACTGGGTGGAAAGCAGCTTTGCAAGGACTTAGGGTCCTGGGGGAGAGCATTGAACTGAGTCAGCAGTATGCCCACACTGGGCTGTATTACACGTGAATGTAGCCAACAGCTTGAGGGACATGATTATTACCCCTCCATTTGGTACTTGTGTGACTTCATCTGGAGTACTGTGTCCAGTTTTGGGCTTCCCCAGTACAGGAAAGACAGTGACAAACTGCAGCAAGTCCTGGACAGGGCCACCAAGATGGTCAGGGGGGCTGGAGCATGAAGTATGATGTGAAGCTGAGGGAACTGGGTTTGTTCAGTCTGGAGAAAAGGCAGCTAAGGGGAGATCTTACTGATGTCCACAACTGCTGTCTACATCAGAGGATGTAGAGAAGAGAAGCTCAAGACTCTTCTTGGAGGTGCACAGTGATAGGACAAAAGACAACAGACACAAGCTGGACACTGGAAATTCCAGTTAGGTGTTAGGAAGACCTTTTGCACTATGAGGGTGGTCAAACATTGGAACAGACTTGGAGATACTCAAAACCCAAGGAACAAGGTCATAAGCAATCTGATCTAAGTTGGCCCTGCTTTGGGGTTGGGGCGGGATGGGTGTGATGTGTCAGATCAGATCACCTCCAGACCTCCAGCCTACATAATTCTGTGATTCCATGATTGAATCAATTATTGCAAAATGCCTGCAGATGAGTAAATAAGCCAGAGAAATGCTCTGGCCATCCTGTGCTCTGACCAGACATGGAATTAAGCCTGCACAAAATATGGATACCCTGATACGATTTACTCTCTGCTACAATTAAACTGTGGCTTTCTCTGTATTGTTGGCATCCAAGTGTGTCCTTCACAATCAAAATACTCTTCCTCATATGGATTATTTTGTAAAGGCTTGTTATTTGCCATCTACATTTTTCACTTCTGCTATCTTTCTCACTCTCCGTGGCCTTTATACTGTCAACACGAGTAACTCAGCTGGTTAATATGAATTATGTATTTTCATTCTTCATTTCACATCACTATTTAATATTTTAAATGAAACTTGTATCACATATCTATTAACGTTACGCTGGACATCTTTACTCAGTCCTACTCCATCATTACGGTCCTCAGACCAGTTTGCTGCTCGGACCATGTTTATCTCCAAGTTGAGTACATCCTGGGGGTAGGCTGTGTGGGGAGGTGGGGGGGAGGCTGTTCCTGTAAGCCTTTGATGACAGTTTAAAGGCAGCAAYCCTGCAGCTGCACTGTTTCCAGAATATATGCTCTGCTGAATGGCTGCAGCAGGAAATAAACCACCTGAAAGGTTATCAAACAAAAAAGAGAATCATACAGATTATGATTCAATAAGAAGATAATAAAGGTTAAAAAGCTGGGTCGCTGCACTAACCTCAGACATACGATGTTACTTCTTGCCTTCTCATACTTAGTTTTCCCATGCCACCAATTCTGCATTGCTGAGATCCTCTTCTGCCAATAAAACTCTTTCCTGATAGATTCAGACACTGATTCTCTATAAATCTTTGGAATTTATTTAAGTACTCCAAGAAGAGCTATACACCTTGCCTCAAGTACTTTTATAATCTTCTTGACGTACACATCAGTGGCTATGGATCAAAAGTAAACTCTCAGGTCATGCTCCATCAAAACCCACCAGTGGTCTGTCAGGCAGTTCATGCAGGGTGAGAACTGGAGTGGAATTTGCCATTACAGGACAAGGGAAAAGTGGGGACTGTACTCTCAGCTCTACCAGGAAACGGACAATGCCTCTGTACAACAGTGAACACATTCTTCTGTGTTGGAACTGCCATACAATATTGCTCTAACAATAAATACCTTGTCTAAATGGCCAGGGTGATGGGAATAAACTGTGTTGATTTGCATTTGCACCACAGGGGGACCAAAGGCCCTCAGAAAGCTACAGATCCTTTGACCTATGCACTACCAAAACGTTAGCGTTAATGACAGACCTTTTTCAAGGGATGTACAGGGTAAAGGAAGAGAAAAAACAGATGAGAGGAACACAGGCTGAAAGCACAGAAGAAGAGAGACAAGGAAAACAGAAGTTAGGTAATTCTCAGCCAGTCAGAAGGATTATTACATATATTGGGAGATTCAAGCATGGACATGTAAGCCAAATTATTTGTGCCAAGCCTGAAGTGGGTTTGGAGCTGTGTTGAAGTTAACACACACAGCGACTGACCCTGAGAAAAGCCAGCTCTTGCAACAAGCCCATGGCCTGGCTAAGAAGCAGTCAATAAACTGGAAAGTCAAGGGGTGGCTCAAATGTAAAAGTCAAGCTAGGAGCAGGGTCAGAGGCTTGACCAAGGTGAGGGAGGCAGGAAACCCGAGCCCAGGCCACAGAGTAGCAGGCATGGGGCTGCCTCAGGAGGAGGCAAGGGATGTTTCAGGACAGCAGATCCAAAGAGAGAGAAACACACACATACCTTCACAAAGAGGGCTAAAACTTTCCTGTACTTGGTAACTGGGCGCCTATGACATATGCAAAAGACGAATTCCTATATATTAGCAGGCAGGTCTCATGTGACTGAGTAAGCTATTGAACAAACACGTACTGCCTGGAGCTCTTCAGTTTTCTGGTAAGTTGTAAGGTCTATCCATCACTAGAGGGCTGAATATGAGCTGTTAGTACAGAAAAACAGCAAGACAGTGGAGGATTTACTGTAACACTTTTTTCCCAAAAAATATAACACAACATATGCTATAGCAGCACCAGAGTGGTTGAAGACTGACCTACGGTGGTATCTTTGAATTTTGGCTTTAATCCATGCACTGGTGTTCACATAACTCATGGAAAGAGCAAACAAAGTTCATGCCTCGCTAGGAGGATTCCCTGTAATTAAGACTTTGGTAGGTGAGACTACATGCACTGATT
Organism: Phoebastria nigripes; assembly: GCA_035582835.1. Classification (NCBI taxonomy): domain Eukaryota; kingdom Metazoa; phylum Chordata; class Aves; order Procellariiformes; family Diomedeidae; genus Phoebastria; species Phoebastria nigripes. Next base: position 461,855 of record JAYKAV010002796.1, on the reverse strand, counting down.
TATTTTCTGAAGCCTGATTTAAAAGCTTAAGACCCAAGCCTGCAGCTATGACAGCTGTAATTGATTTCACTCATGACACCTTACACCTAAAATCATTTGTTGTCCTAACAAAAACTGACTAGACAGACTTCAAAAGTTCATGGAACTGTCATTCTTACAAGACTAATGCACACCTGATGTAATTYTTCTCTGGAAATATCAAAAAAGGAACCAGATAACATGGGGAATGAATTACAGCTAATATTTATATGCAGAATTACTTTACTAATAAGATTTGTTGGAATGTAATTTAAGACCTGCCGGAATACCTAATGTTCATCTTTCTACTGTAATGCCTTTTACAGTTCACTTTCAGCTTAAGGCTTAATTAAAAGATTAAAGACTTTAAAGAGCCATTTCTTTTTCCTGCAAAGATGCCTGAAGACATGGCATACACAGAAGTGCACTACGTATAGTACAGAAGTCCTACCAAGTCAAGTCATCCAAGAGGGCACAAACATACAGTAATCTACTGCCCAGCATATTGTTGCTGATTGACACCACATTTTTAATTCACTCAGTAGAAATTATTATAGAAGACTGGGCTCATAATGAGAAAATACCAGCTATATTACAATACTAAGTTTATCAGTAAAGAAGAGTAATGAACATATGTTGTTCATTTACCCATTTTTCTGGGAACTCAGACAGATCCAAGCATTTCCTAGACAAAGGGGAAAAAAACTTGATTACTGATGTCAGTTAATATTAGTTCAGTTTGTGCACGTGTATTCTTGCTTGAAATGAAAATGTTTCTGTAAGTTTTTCTGTCTATGCCTTTATCAAAGCACCTGCCTTAGCTCTCGTTCCAGTTTTGTAGCTCTGCTTTCTGAAGCAGGATTTCCTTTCAGTTAAATTGAGTCACTTGGCAACAGGGGCATGAGCAGAATTATCAGGAAAACATATGCACCTCATGAACACCAATAACAACCACATTAAAAATAATTAATATCTGTATTTTTACAGTCTAAAAAGGCCCATATGGTGATGAGACTACCTAGCTAGCTAAATCTGTATCACCAAATATGGAGATATACACACACATATATATATATACACACACATATTTGGACGTGGACTTCCCTCCTCCAAGCCAGAACACCTTCTTAAACCCAAACCATTCAAGAAAGCAAAGATAAATTACTAATACCAAAACGTAGTGGCAAATCTTGAAAATGTGTCTAGGTGCCTAGCTCCAACAGAAGTTAAATAGGAGATACCTAAACAAGAGCTTGTTATCCAAATGCCTTTGGGCTTAAAAGCTATTGATCATTTGGCTAGCACTTGGCAAGTATCTGTGGAGACTACTGGCAGTTGGACTTTCTTCTGTAGAAATGAGGCATTTGTATTTTTCTTGACGGACAGGAATATGAAAAATGAGTAAGACTGAAAAGATCAGAAGAAGCATGGAGCACCCTCCCTTGCTGCTTAGCACGCCTAAGGAATCTGTATCTCTATGTGTGCTTCTGCTTGCAGTTTTAGACCGTTGTTTTTCCTTTATTCTGTGAAACACAGCAGCTTTATTCAAAATAAAGCCAATACTGTAGAAGAGGCCACTACATCCAAATGTATGCCAGTGAATTGCAGAGGATAATCTATTCTTCATTTCTTCATTCTATCTTCAACCCTAGAAATTAAAACTTACTCTGTGATATTAAGATACTAGCTGAAGTGTAGTGCTGTGCAATTTAAGTTTAAAGTCATATAGTTCCTCCCTGTGCGTTTCTGAAAACACAAAAATTATGTTAATCCTATGAGAAAATAATGTTTCCTTAACAGGCAGCCATCAAAACAAACAGGGAAAATTCTCGTGCTATCACAACAGTGTGTGTCTAGTAACCCTACTTCACTTGAGCTACACTTTCCAGACTTTCATTTTGATACAGAAATAGTAAAGAGCAGTGTTTCTTTGCAGTGTAAAGTAACTAAACAAAATAGCTGACCACAGGCTAACCTTTAAAGGCTTCAGTTCATCCAGGTAGTCACTTGTCAAGCTTTGTAAAGAACTTGACGTTGTGACACGTTCAGCTTCACGGTTGTGCCTGTATCAAATACCAGACTACAGTGGACATCTTTATATTCCTTTTCCAATTTACGACAGTCTTTCTTCGGGCCCCAAAAATCCACCTCCATCATCTCCATTTTATAAATGAGCTGCAGCACAGCTGTGAATCCTGGGGTCGCAGGCAGACTTTCTTCTCTTGGTATTCCTTCATGATTTCTTACTACCACATCCTTCTGGCCCTTTTCCACTTTTCACTCCCCTGAACCTACATCACAGGCCCTGTCTGGCATTTAACCGCTGCCTTTTTTTGTGTCAGCCCTCCCAGACTGCCATCTTCCCAAGATGTGCTTCTTTCAGATGTACTGTCACTATCTAAGAGGACAACTCACAGACGTGGACCAAGAACACTGAGTCAGGCCTTGAATTATGCTATTTGATACAATAATGAGTGAACCAAAAAAAAAAAAAAGGCAAAGCATCTTTGAAGGAGAGGGAAGGATTTGCCCATGCTCCTCTTCCTCCGGTTACTAACATCAAATGATTCAAACCACAATATTCCAGGAGATTTCATCCCAAGTTACCAAAGATGCTACAAGATCCAATGGTCCACATTTTCAATTTTGTTGTCTCAAATCTCCAAAGCATTTTATGTTTGTGATGGAACTATGAGAAAGTCTCCTAAGAGAGGCATTGGACTGTGCTGCTACAAACACTGTGCTGTGGACAGGCAATTTGGTGTCCCTTGGTAAAATATGAAAAAAAAGGCAACAAAATTTTACAATGATTTGCATGACTGCTGTCTCGCTCATTTTTCACCTGCTGCCAGTGTACAGCAGAGCTCCCAGCCAACTAATGTCAAATTTGAACAAACCTGAACTAGTGAAAACTTAAACTGATGTAGTCACTATCAAAGAAGTGATATTTGTGAGGGAAATACTGTCTTACTGATTTAGTAGAAGGGTATTTAACAGCCTTTTCCACTGCCTGCAAACCTCGTCAGGGATCCTTCGGGCCACCCATCCTACCTAGACACACACACATAAAATTTCAGACTCTAGAAAAGAAAGACAACACATTTAATACTTCAGCAGAACAGAAAGCAAAGCAAGTCCCTTCTCACTGGTTTTGCTTACGCTGTTCTTCAGCTCTTCTCTACACCCATTTCCATGTCCAGTATGGCGACTGATGACCTGTCTGTTGTGAGCTCAGTAAGGAGGAAAGAGGAAGCTGCAGCCAAACAAAAAACTGCACTGAAGCAAAACCAGCAAGAGCCTCATGCACCAGGAGGCATGCTGCTGCCTCCACTTAGTGAAAATAAGCTGATAGATGGACACACACAGATGGATGTAACTAAATGTATGTGTGTGTGTATTTTCTTTTCATTTGACAAGTAAATCAATGCTCACCCACTGTAATACATAAAATTAACCAGGCCACGTACGTTACATACAGATTAGCAGGCACTTCACCCCAGCTCTTTAAAATAAACTCTAATAACCATTTAAAAACCTTCTAACACATCAATACGCAGCTATTCATAAAACACAGCCTAATAAATACACAGCATACGTATGTCTGAAATCTGTGTGATGTGTGATGCCCACGGGATCCCTGATCGCCTTTATCTTCCATACCCTTGGGCCAGTGTTGCCTGTTTCTAGTAGCCCTTTCTGACTATGAATCAGCTTTCGCTACGATTTCTAATCTACAGGCTCGCTGGCAGCATGTTGCAGGAACAACTGGGACCTCATGCTGTGGCTGAGCTGTAACTACATCGGCAAATTAGTTATTTTTAATTTTAAAATTATATCCTCATTCTTTCTGATTTTATTTCCTAGCTTAATAACAGTGGCTCTTAAATGGCGTTCATAAATTTTTTTTACCTGCAGTAAATGCACTCTAATTATTCTTAAATCTGTGCTTGTTCTTACCGGCAGCGATGCAGTTTAACAGCGAGATCAACGCACACTTTGTGCACACCTCCCTCCAGTGGACGCAAAGCCCCGGAAAATCAGCAAAATACAGCAAGGCAATTTCTCTAGGGAGACACAAATATTAAGGATAACTACTAAAGAAGGAATGGTGCCCAGCTGTCCTTATGACATCAGCTCAAGATTACCAGGAAAGGTAATGGAGATCTAGTGAAATGCTAAAAATACAAGAAACACAAGACTGACTTGAGGAAAAAATCTTACTGGATTTATAAACATTTATTTCATTGCTAAGCAGAGGCCGCTAACAATATAGTCCTGGAGATTTACTTTGTGAACCTTAAGGGAGTGGTTTGGAGACAGCGAAATGTTTCATAAATTATGTTTCAAAAAGCTATCCTCCTTGAGAAAGCCGCTACAAATTTTTCACCTGAAGGTTTGAATCAGCTTCACTGCTGCACAATGGAGGTAGGGACCACTGTAGTGCCCCAGCATTGTTCTTGGTGAAAGATAAACTCCATCTAAACAAGACTGACTTTACTTAACAATATGAGCATTTAAACTGGCGTAGCTGCAGCAGCGCACCTCCCCAACTGCAAAGAAAGTCTAGTACAAAACTATGAAGTATCCTAGTGTCAAAACTGCGTGAGTGCAGTTGCATCCAGGGACGAGCCGGCACAGGCCATGGCCCCAAGGTTAGGATTGTCCCACACGCTCAGCGAGCAGCCAAGCAGGCCCAKCAGCAGCAGCACCCCAGCCTCTGCAACCTCCCCTTCCTCTGTAGTTCTGTGGCACCCCAGCAACATCACCCTGCGCTACGACTGCAGCATAGCGCTCCCCTACACACTGGGATACATGAACTCAGTTGGCACTAGCTGCTGTGCCCATTCACCCGCTCCACTTTGAGAAGCCGGTGGGCTGCTGGCAGCAGGGCTGCGCAAGGAGAAAATTACTTGCGCACAGCCAGTAGCTCCTGCCACCCCTCATGAGCCTCCCTGCTCCGCCGGCTGCTCCCCAGGAGTCCCAGGTGCCTGCAAAGGGCTATGTCGCACAATCCTTTTACCCCTGCAATAAAGTAGTTAAACCTCTCTGGAAGAGGGTTAGTCTTTTCGAAGTGCCTTCACAAACCGCAGATGCACGCTCACTCTAGGGGCACATCCGTTTCAATGAGACCATACAGAAAACAACCGCCCACACGTTACTCTGTTAGCTGGCAGGTGAGAACACCACGGGAACACGGCATTTCGGCGGCGCAGTTAAGAAGGGAAGGGAACATCACGACTCCACAGGCGCGCTACGGCCTCTGGGCGAGACAGCGAGCCGCTCCAGGGCCAGCGCGGCCGGTGGGCTGTCCCCCTCGGGACAGGTCGGACCGGCCCCGCCCGGCAGCGGCACCTCCACCTCGCTCCTGACAGGGGCTCCAGAGAGGGGCTCCGCCGCGCTGCCCTCACCCGGCCCTGCCTCAAGATGGCGGCGGGGCGCGGAGCCACAACAGCACACGCCAGAGGCGGGAGGAAGTGACGTCAGCGTCGGGCCCCGCGAGACGCCCGCCCCGCCCCACCGGTGGCCACTGGGACTCCGCTCCACTTCCGGTGCGAGGCAGGGAGGGTCGCCTGGCCGGGAGGGCCGCTCTGTCAGACAGTCACAGTCTCTACTGCCGCGGCGGGCTCGGGTGAGCGGCGCCTCCGCGGCCGCCTCAGACCGGGCCCCTCCGCCGCGGCGCCTCTCGGGACGGGCCGCGGGGTCCCGGCAGGCCCTTGGACGGGCAGCGCCGCCGCCCCGGGAGGCGGGCGAGGGGCCGGGCGGGGCTGAGGGAGCGCGAGCGCAGCGGGCGGGGGGGGCCTGGTAAGCGCAAGCGGTGTCGGGCGGGCCGTGCCCCGTGGAAAGCCGCCTGGCTGAGGGACGGGGGGCTGTGTTGCGCTGCCGGGGGGCGGGCGGTGTGCGGGCCCCCGTGTTCACTTGCGTGCGTCTATTGAGGAGCTGCCCCGGCCGCCGCCGGCCCTGCCATGACCAGATGGGCTCGCCGAAACGGCGCTGCCGGCGAAAGGGCGCTGGATGCCACCCCCTGGGAGGAGATGGCGGGCGGCCCCGAGGGGCGGGAGGGCCGCTCGGGCCCTCTCTCCCCGAAGAAGGAGCAAGAGAAGAGGAGGAAGAAGAACAAAAAGAAGAAGGACTATCTGAACGAAGACGTCAACGGGTTTGCGGCGTACCTGAAGCAGAGCTCGCGAGGTGGCGAGGTGGCTGAAGCAGGCAGCGCTGACTTGGAGAAGGAGGTAGCGATAGCCTTGAAGAAGGACAGGCGGCGGGAGGATAGGAGGCTGAAGAGGCAAGAAATGAAGAAAAATGCCATGGTGAGTTTTGCCTCGAGTCCTGGGTGTTTGCCTGTCCGTGGCACCTTGTTCTTAGGAAAAGCTTTGTGTGGAAAACGCAGACTCCTTTCTCCCTGCTGATGCTGCCAGGAGGTGGTTCAGTGAGGAGGCTCAGTGCCTCACCTGCTAGAAGCATAGCATGTGCTAAGTGACATTTCAAGTTAATGARGTGAACTTAAGTATCTCAACTTCGAAACAAACAATGAATTTCAGCACAAGTCTTAGCCTTTAGCGTGGCTTTTCTGGTTGAACACTGTTCTTGCTACCCTTTGATGAATTCCCAGCCCCTCTTGTCTCCTGGGTGAAACTAATTCAGTGCATCTCTATATGTAATTCATCAGTACAACATTCCTGCTGTTTTGGGGCCTCTTTCTGTGTGTCTTCTGCTGGAGAATTGGAGTGAGATCTCCAGCAGACTCTAATGAGGCTGTCTACAAGCAGTTATCTCAGCACAAACTTATGCATTCAGCATAAACTTATGCTGAATGTAATCTGGGAACATAGTAAAGAGAGTCTACTACTGATTAATCTGAGATACACAAGTTCTTCGTGAGTAAATTATAGGACTGGTGCAACATTGCTTATATTTACCTAAGCACTTACTGCAGTAGTACTTAAAGAGCTTGGACAACTGTGCTGTAGTCAAAATCAACCATCATCGTTCATCCAGGGCGCTCAGTTGTCAATGAGTGAATACCCCCTACGGTGTGTTGTTGGTAAAAGGAGAAAAGTACCCATAATAATACGGTTTAATGCATAGACCACTGACAGTTATTTTGTGACAGGGTACGATGTCTCTTTTGTCCAGCTGTTTTTCCCTGAGGAGAAAATCCCTTGATGTGTTTGCCTTCTAAAAAGCCAGAAGGCCTTATTAGACTGGGATTTTCAGGTCTGAGTGCCATTCACAGAGTCTTGTCTTTTTATGTTAGAGTAACCTCAAGTCTCAATACTGGAGATTCGTATCTGGTAGTACCCTCAAGGTTTCAGCCAAGAGAAGTAGTGGTCTAGTACATGTCTGCTGGCTATAGGTGGCAATCAGATAACATGAGTAAGTGAATTCTTTAGTAATGCCACCTGTAAGTGCTATGTTTTGCTATGTGAACTATGAAAATGCATGTAACTTGATTTTTATTTTCAAAGGTATGTTTCCACTGTAGAGAACCTGGCCATGGTGTTGCTGATTGTCCTGCAGTACTTGAAAGTCAAGATATGGGTACAGGGATCTGTTACCGGTGTGGATCCACAGAACATGACATCAGCAAATGCAAAGCAAAAGTAGATCCAGCTGTTGGTATGTCTCAGAAGTTTGTATTTTTCAAGGTGCTTTGGTCTGAGTTTTCTGACTGCTGAAATACAAGCTTTGTGTTTTAGTAATTTAAGTGTTCTGAGGAGATAGGTTAGTATGTTTAAAGGAATACAATATTGTAACAATGAACCTAATAGTGTAAGAGACAGTATCGTGTTTATAGTATAATAGTGTAGTAAAATATTGTCGTTGTAGTGAGTTCACAGTTGTCGGTGACTTTACAAGTTTTTTAATGTGGATCATAAACTGTACGGGATTTTGCAGGGGCATTTCCATATGCAAAATGTTTCATCTGTGGTGAGATGGGGCATCTATCAAGGTCATGTCCAGACAATCCCAAAGGATTGTATGCTGAAGGTGAGTGTAGTAATTTACTAAAACCAAAACACATTTTTCATACTTGCCTGAYGTAGAACAAAGTAACATTGTAAGTGAATGAGGATCTGACCAAAACGAATTTCTGAATATCTTTTACTCTTGGTAAAAGCAGATTAATTCTTGGGAATTCTGGGAAATTCAGTGTTAATATTGATTACCTAGGGATTTCTGTTTTAATTGTAAGCTTAGTGTTAATGAGATGAGATGGAAAGTATGCGAACTTGCTCGTGCTTGCAATTTCAAGAGGCGCACAAAGAAACAAAATCATGATAGGCTGTAGGTATGTAGTTGGTGTGCATTTAAATGTACATATACCAAAGTATGTGGTAAAAACATACTCTCATACTATAGCTTAAGACTTTGGGAGGTGTTCACGCAAAACAAGGGCTCTCACTAGAAGGAGGTCATCTTCAGTTTAAGTGACTTTCATGAGAAATGTGATCTAAGTTTGAAGACTTTGACTCAGATTCTGCTCTGCTTGGTTTCTCTGTTGGCGCTGACAAATAACATTCTGTCTCCCAGTACAAACTTGAGGCCTGGCAAACTCAAAAGGGTGGTCTTATAGCAGTTAAATTGGAAGAAAAAATCACTTTAGAGGCATTGCACTTCTACTTTCAATGTTTGGCTCATGAGTAGAATTTATATTTAGTATCTCAGTACCTGCAGTTGGATTACCTGTCTCTCAGGAGCTCCTATTAATTTCAAAAGTTCCTTTGAATAATTGAATTTCAGCAGAATTCAGCTTGTTTCTCAAAAAGAGAGCTTCAAACAAATGAGAAATATTCAGTATGTGGTGACTGGAATTTGTAGTATGTGATGCTTTACAGAGCAATGTGAATACAAACAGCTCTGTCTGTCAGAGGCGCAGAGACAGGGGAAGCTGTGTTTGTAGGCTTCTAAAGCTGGCTGCGTATCTGCTCCACGATGTTAGATTATTGTGCCTAGGAGTGCAGACCTCTCCTAGGGACATTTCTTTATCATATTTACAGGTTGTCACTATGGAAAACTAGAACAAGGTTTTTCAATATACATACAAGAGCAAAACAGTGTAGGGGGGTTGTTTTGTGTTTGGTGGTTTTTGTTGGTTTTTTTCCCCAGSTGAGTAACAACTTTCTCTCTTAACAGGTGGTGGCTGCAGACTTTGTGGCTCTGTGGAGCACTTCAGAAAAGACTGTCCAGAAAAACAGAACTCAGGTGGGATGCAGGGGAGTGTACAGAGTGGAGTTTGAGTGCACAGCTGAGTAATATTTGTTTACTGGTTGCCTGACTTTGGTCAGGAAAAAAGGGTTTGAGAAGAGAACTTGCAAATAGCAAAGGTGACCTTCCTTTGGGAATGAATGGTTATATTAAGGGGTATGTGGAGGAGGCATTAAGTTGCAATGCAAAACTTGAACTTCCTGTGAAAAACAAAAAATCTAGCTCGTGGGTTTCTGAAGATAATATGATGAGCTAATGTGTATTTGTTAGCCAGTATTTATGCTGCTGTTCACAACATCAGCAGCTGTAGAACAAAACTGGTTTCTTCTTTCGATGATTGGTGTGTGAAGTAGTGGAACTGAATATAATGTCAGTTGCAGGGTGGTGGTACTGGCAGCTTGTAAAAGCTGTGTGTGCAGGCAGGTGTTCAAGTCATTAAAGGCAGGAGAGAAAGAGGAGACAGGAGATCTGTCCAGCTAGATTCACCAGCTAATAAGCTGCTTACGTGTTCTTCAGTCTTCCATGTGGGTGGAAGAATTACATTATATACAAAAAAACTGTGCTAAGGAAGGCAAAAGCATCAAACAAGGGTTTGAAGAATGAGGCTGTTACTGCAGCGGTGAAACATTTGTTCATTTTTCGTTTGTATGGCTTATAGAACTTTTGGGTTAATGATATGCCATAAACTTTTGTGGAATTCATGTAAGAAATATTTATGGAGGCAATAGAGGCCTATACTTCAGCTGTTTTCTGTATCTGATCCTATATATGTGATACTGTTGCATCCAAGACCATATGTAACCTTCTAGATGTACGTTGCTGTGCTAGTTTAGAACAGGTGAGACTGAGACTTAAGGGGTCTGACAGAAGTTTCTGATATGAAAAGACTCTTTAAAATTTCCCCAAACTCATCAGCCATAGCAGGTTGTTGGGCAGTGCCCATGCAGATGGCCGCTGAGTTGAAAGCCTGTAATGTAGCCCTTGTTGGATTTCTGCACACCGCATTTATGGCAAACGACCTTTGTGTGGTTAAGGCTTTTTGTAAGTCAAAAACCTGGGTAGGTGCAGGAGGAGAAAAGAGACGTTTGTAGGGAACGGCATTGCTCAAAGTTGGGCCAGCTGCTGTTACCAGGAAATGGCAGTCTTCAGTTGTTAGTGCAGTCCAATGCAAGCCTTTCTGCTCACTGGCAGGAGGGCTCTAAATTACGTGTGAAGCAGAACTGGAATTTTTTTCTACCTTTTTTTGGGAGGTTTTATGTCTGTAATGAAGACCGACAACTGCTGTTTAATTTCCGAAGGGAGATCTTAGTCTTTATGCTGATGTTTCAAAACCAGCATTGCTGGGTAAAAATAGTTGAATTAATTGGAACTGTGACACCATTGGTAAGAATTGTCATATTCTTTGAAATCAGTTTGCATCATGCAAAGTGCTGTTAGACTACAAGGAGATAGCTGATAACTGGCAAGGAAGTTTAGGCACTACAGCTTATAATTTCTTCAGGTGGAGTTATTTGGCCTGCTTTAATATACAGAAGTTAATCCAAGTAAACATTGATTTATCCCTGTGATATTCTTGGTATGATTTGATTTGTTGCTCTCAAAATTAGATTGTCATTCAGAAAAGAAGTATCAGTTGGTTAACATTGTTTTGCCTAGGAACGGGGTGTGAATTGGTCTAAATAGCATTTAAACAGGAAAAGGATGATGTTGATTATACGCAGGGATGTGAGAAATGTAAATTTTGCTCTGTTGTGCCTCCTCAGGCTTAGCTTTTTCATCTGTATGAAAGGGAGAAGGTCTTCCCTTTATATCCAGAGATGCTTGACATATTCTGAAATCTTCATCATAAGAGTTATTTGGACTTATGTGAGAGCTAACGTATCGTCTGCATACTCTGAATGCTTCTTTGGACAGTCAGATAGGAAAAAACATGTAGTAATGATTTCTGAACCTTGACAATCTGTGTGGGGGAAGAAACGGAGTTTACAAAACACAATTTAAAAAAAAAGTTGTGTAAAGAGAGTTGGCTTCAGAGCTAGAACTAAACAGGTAGATCTTTGGTGAATCAATGACAGGCCTTTGCAGGCCACGTCTTCATCAAATGTGAAACTTTGGTGTAACGGTAGTGCTTAGCTTTTCCGTGATCTCTTGTCTCTCACTCTACAGATCAGGTTACGGTTGGGCGATGGGCCACTGGAATGAGTGCAGATTATGAAGAAATTACAGAAACACCAAAGCTGCAAAAACCAAAAGTGAAAGTACCCAAAGTTGTTACTTTTTGAAGGCCTCTTGGCTCTAAACAACAGCACTGCTTCACTCCAGAGTAGCAGCTACACAGAGCGGATTGCTGGTTCCAGAAAATCAAGCAGACTGCTGCTGTTAAATTATTTTTTTTGTCCCCCCTCATTTTTCCAGTTTGCCTCCCAGACTCCCCTAGCTTACTGAAAAGCTGGGAACAACAGAAATACAGCAAGTGGGTATTTATTTTTGTATATCTCTGCATACTCTGAAATGCAGCATTCCCTCTGATTCACATTCCCTCTTGCTGCCAGCTCTCTGAAGAGGGAAATTGGTGGCGTCTCGTTACAGGGATCTGGTTGCAGTAACCAAACAGGGTACGTGCATTTTATCGCGCGGGTCTGTGACTGCTGGATTTTGGTGGTCAGCATTGTTACCTTAAGAGTGCTGCTTTTACTTATCAGAGATGAACACAATCATGCTGGTCTTATTAAGAGTATTTCTGCATCTCTCTGAAAGGCATTATGGGTATTTTCTGAAGACTTTTGTTGGGTTCTGGTTTGGTTTTGCCTTCTCCTTTCAGAAAGAATGATTTCTTGCTCTGTATGTGCAAGCTTGAGCAGTCTTGTAGTGAAGTTATCAGGTAGACTCTACAGCCTGTAGAGCTTGGGCGTGCAGTTACCACTACTCAGCTAAATATGTACATGCATTAACCTGATTGTTTATGCATGTTGGGTTGTTTTGAGTATTTGTTCACTAGTAGAAACAGAATCACGCCCTTCCTCTGATATCCATGGTGAAATATGCCTGAAAAGAGTTGGAGAGCAAGTGATCAGCTTGCTTCGTTTCTTTACTTTTTTCAAGGAATGTGCTCAAAAATCTTCAGTGTTTCTATCCCTTGGTGAGTTGGGAGTAAACTTTGCTTTCTATTACACATGCCTGCTTAATGGCAGATTTATTTATTTAAACGGAGACTGCAGCCTGAAAAACTGCAGCCTCAGAAAAACTGATACATATTAAAGAAAGTTACAAAACCGACTCAAAATGGAGTTCTTGCAACAGCTCTCCAAATACTGTAGTCATTCAGCCCACGCAGCCAGCAGTGGTAGGCTTTTGCTTGCACCTGGTCATCTTGCCTAAGACGAACAAGGAAGCACGATGTTACTGCGGAAGTGCACCTCAAGCTCACTTCGCATGCGGCGCTTCATTCTGAACCGGTGTCTTGGCAGAGTCGTGGGTAGCGCGGGCAGGTGCAGTGCAGGGTCTCTGCGCAGCACTCCGCTGTGCCGTGCGGGCAGGCACCTGCGACATCGGGCTTCTCAGTCCTCTGCTGCAGCTCTGGTTGCCATCGGACAAGTACAGTACTTCCACATCCCAAAAATCTTAAATGTGCCTTCTAAAAACTTCAGCTTGTGTTATACAGTAATAAGGAACAGTCCTTAAGGGGAAGCTACACAGTTGTAAAGCTATTGCTTCTAAAGAATTAGTTCACCCTCTGAGTAAAAGTGCCCTAATGGTCCATCCATCGCCTTGGTGAGAACACCAAAGGAACACCAGATAGCAGACTTGAGCTCAGGACTGGGTTTTGAGGTGCTTAGGACCAGCTGCTGAAAACAGGAGTTTGGAATGTACTTTTCTTACAGCAGAAAACAAATACAGGAATTTAATTGCATGGATATATTTTATATTTGTACATGTTAATTATGTTTAATAAAACACTGATAAAGAATACAATAGTTAGAGCTCTTATTTTGGGTTTCCTGGTTCTGCTCTGGATATAAAGGCACCTAAGTTGACTAAGATAGGACATGTATCTTCAGTTTATAATAATTGGAGCATACATTTAAATGGGGAAGAGGAGAGGATGTGGATGAAATCAAGGATTAATTACGGAGTTTTGATTAACTATTGGATTAAAGCTCAAAGCAGTATCACTTCAATGTGGACATTTTGCAACAGACATTTATTCCAGCTTAAAAAGTGTTTCCCTTTCTATTATGTGAATAAGTATATTGTTTAAAAAGCATCTTCTTAGATCATTTCCAGCCTTTAAAAACTCCTTGATATTGTAACATGTTCTCTTACCTGTAGGAACTTGAAGCCGTGCACCTTGGCTTTCCTAGTGGAACCAGTACTTCCCAGATAGGGGGTTGGTGTAGATAGTGTGCTGTGTGAGTTGTGGTTTCAGAGCGCAGCCTCTCCTCCCAAGGAAATGGCTGCTGCGGGTCTGTGGTGCTGAGTAAGACGTGGTCACCCAGTTGCGCTACTGCAATCTGAGGCAGAAGTGTCCCTTTGACAGATGGCAAAGTTATATGGTGTACGACGTGTACGTTGGAGGAAAAGAAAATTCACTGTTCCCTTCCCACAGCTGATCACTGTCACTTCTGCTTGGCGAAAGGGACTGCTAAAAACAGGGTGACTGAGAGGACAGTTGTGGCAAAAGAAATCCCGCAGAAGCGGTGGATTAACCTTTGCTCTCAGAATGGCGGAGCACGAGCAAGRCGTGCTAGTATCCAGTTTGCCCACCTTCTGAGCCTGGCTGTCTCTTCAGTGGAGTGACGCAGTGCTCCTCGAGGTCAGTGAGCCTAACAACCGTCACTGGGTAAGACAACCTTGAGTTTCATACCTGCTGCGTTGATCCATCTTGCACTACAAAAACACTTGTCGGGCTCCTACACCTGCCTACTGCTCTGTTGTCCTCTGAGAAGAAATAATGGACTTCTTCAGACAGAAAATCACAGGGTATGGTCTCTGCGAGAATTTCAGTACAAAGGCAACAGCTGTTTTCAGGTAATTGCACATGTGCTTGCATGGGGCTGTGAGCACGTACGCCTCCCTCTTGTCCTCTTCCTCAGCGACTGCTGAGGAAAATGAGGCACTTGAAATGCTTGCACTACACTCTCTAAAAAACAGCTGTGCAGGTTAGCAATCTTCAGTAACTGTTGGACAAAACTGCTTGTTAAATGCACCCACTAATCTCTTTTTAGATGATTTCACAAAGGTACGTGTAGTTGAAGAAAGCTATTTGAAAAGCAGCTGTAAAAGGTGCTGCATGGAAAGGTGCATCGTACCCACAAATAAATTCAAAAGTTAGGCAAATAATTAGAGTTTAAGCAAAGTTTGTGTGCCAGAAACCTGAATCTTCTTGTCTTAGAAGTTGCACAGAGGCTGGTAAAATACAACCCTTGGTTTATGTCAAAAAGCCACTTTCCCCCTACACCCCCAAAGATGTGTGGTGGCTGTGTCCGGAACGTGACCCGGCTTTGCAGTGCTTTGCACTACCGTGGCCAAGGTCTCGGTGTTGGGGGCAGAGGGCAGAACCTCTCATGTAGGCATGAGCTCAGCAGAATGCTAACATTTCAAAAAATGCCAAATAATGTTCTCTAGATAGCCCTTGCGGTAGCCCCACAGCTGAGTTCAGTGTGTAAGTGTCTCTAAAGGCAAATGACAAACTGTGCTGCATAGGAGGCCACCCAAACAGCTGATAAGAAATGCTTGGTGCAGGCAGTGACTGGGCTCTTTCTCCCTGATGTGTCATGCATGTATTCAGAGCTGAACATTAGGTGTCTCTGTTCACTAAAAATTGGGACCACAGAGACTTACCTGCCCAATCAAGAGCTTGTCTGCCATCATCTGCACACAGCAAGTGTGGGCAGGACTTGGAGAGCTGAGCTCCTGCTCCACAGAGGGGGCCTGGTCCCCTCCATTACCAGCCAGGCCAGGAGGAGGCAGGCAGGGCCTCAGTGGTTTTCATGCTCTGGAGGGGGCTGCCCTGAGGCTGCTGTCCTCACTCTCTAGACTGAGGTAGTGCACCTTACCCAGGTGACAAAAATCACGATCCAAAATCAGGATCTGGCTCTATAGTCTAGTCTCTCCTCAGGGGCCAAAGATCAGGACCTGCTTTACTTTTTTAATTACTAGTGCAAAGGTATCCCTGTGTTGGATGGCATACAGTGGCTAGCCTTTGCTAGACGTAGCAGACAGCAGCTGATTTCACTCACGCTTTGGTTCAAGGCTGTACCCAAGCTAAACTAGCCAGGTGACTCGTGGTGCTAGCATACCCAGAGGGCTTCCAGGACTCCAGTCCGTGTCTCTTCTGCTGCACCTGGTAGACATGCCATATGCAAAACATGCAGGCATGCTGTAACCTATAAATCACTGATGAAAGCTTTGATTTGGTTATAGGTTAAACTGAAGATGTATTTACTTAAGCAAGAACTGGACCAGACCCCTAGACCTCTTGCTCTACCAATTATGAGACTACAGTAAGCTAAAAGGGCACTGCTACAGCTCACACGCTTTGATTCTCTTAACACCCCCGCATTCATGTGACAATCTAACTGCTGATGATCATACTCCTTTTTCTGAACAAGGCTCTTTTGAGCAAAAATAAGAGCAGAAAACAAAGTAGACACACCACAATAAAACCTCTGAAACCATTCTCCCTTTTCATCTGTGAGGGAGTGGATCCAAGAGTCTTACTGTTCTGCATTTATTCAACGCTAGCAGAACAGTCTTGCATAGAGCTTGCCAGCTGGAGGTCATTGCACTTCTGTAAGAGGCCAACAGCCCCCATCACCACTACAAAGCAGTCTTTCTGGAATGACGTCTGAAGCCATTCCACAGATACCATAATAAAATTTACCATGGATTTGTAACCTCAGAAACAATAATTTATTGGAAGTCACAGATAAACTACAAGTATTAACAGATAAAGTGCAAACATTAGCAAACACTAACTTACATAGGGTGTAATCTATATATAATGGGTGTGCAAGAACCTGGACAACCAGGTCAGAGCACTGGATAAGCTACTTAGTAGCACCACTTCTCTGCAAGTTAGAGGGGGTGGTATCTACTGATTTAAAACTGGCTGGATGCCATTACATTCAATATAACATTAAAATAGTGATATAGTCTCATGAGCTACAGTTCTACTAGGCCAAGTTCTCCCTCYATTTATATAAAATTAATTAATGCAATCAAGAGTGGAATCTGTCCTTTAATCTTTTTAAAATTAAAAATTTAATTTAGAGCCTAAGGCCTAATCTTAATTTGAAAATGCTTGTACTATCTATTCTCAGGCTCAATCCCAGTATTGGCTACGTGATCCAAATTAACTAACCTGTAGAAAAATGATCAACACACATGCAGGAATTTAAACCAGTACTGCTTGATAATCTTTAGATGTCTTTTCAGAAATCCATTTTTAACTGCAGTACTTGCTGCCTTTCAGCTCCAAGAACTTCATACATTCCAAAGCAGTGTCTTCAATGGATTTTGATGAGCCAGTAAGATTTGCAGCTAAGTACGGCATAACACTTGATGTCGCTTGATTGAAGTAACACACCTGTTTAAACAAAAATAAATGAAACAAAAAAGCCTATGGATTGCAATAGTTAGCCATTTTTTGCAGAGCCTAGATGAGTTTCAAAGTTTTTATGGATGCAAATAGAAACACATAGTGCTGCTGAAACGGAAGGCAATAATTAACAAAAAGAGCATGCCTTTTTTACAGTACTTCAGTGATCTCAGTGTCCTCACTACTGCCAGGTCCTCAAGCATGTAGGTAAATGTACACAGCAGTGCAGCAAGAAACATTATGTGTAACCTGTTAAATATATGATGTGCTTTATGAACAAGGCTGTTGCCTGAAAAAAGAATCCCAGCCACTGAGAGCTGCTGAACGTTTTCAGAAATATATTTTCTTAAATGAAAAAGTTATAGCCTTCCCATGGAAAAGAAGAAAAGAGGAACATTGTTGTTGGTCCAGAGACGGGATTCAGATTGCATAATTCCTGACATATGAAAGTTAAAGTTAAGCGTTTAATCTGAACTAATTCCTTGGACTTCCTCTGTAGTCAGTGAAAAGAGATGGACACCACCAGAGACCAGTTTAATGCACACCTTCTAGAAGTGTATTTTAGGATTGAATGAATGACTCTCTGGAGGTGCCTAGCCATCTCCAGAGCTTAGTTTAGATTTTTTCCTAACATTCAGATTGGCCAAAGTTGGGCAAGACAGATTCCACTTTGTGGAATAAAGAATGTCTTAATAACCACACTGAACTCTGGGGAAACTGACTCTTTTTTTTTGTTGTATTGCTGTTGCTGTTCCAGACTGTCAGCTCAAATGAGATTATATGCACATGTAATACTACAGGAAAGGAGATACAACTGAGGTCTGCGGAGCTACTCACTGTACAGGAGCTGTTGCTGTCACTGTAGATCTGGAATCCAGCACAAAGGATTTCACTTCTGCAGTATTCTGGAGAAGGTGGCATAGACGTGAGGGTAACTGACTTTACAGCTACTATGTAGGGTTCACTGCAGGGCAAGGGGAAGAATCAAACATTTCTTCAACAAGATGTTAAAAAGGATACATGTAAATGACTACAGAGTACGCATAGCTATACCAAAGATGTCATTTTCACATGAAGGCAAACAAGCTCCTGTATGTTTAAAGATGTATGTTAAAAGATTCAGCTCTCTTGAGTCTCATTAAGGCTTATCACAGACTCCAATAAGGAGACTTCTGTGGAAAGCCACAGAACAATCACCCATATACAACACCTCCTTTTTTTTACTTATCCTGCTCTCCACGACCCACGTTTACAGAATCRGGGTCTAGGAGCACCCCTTACTAAGAGGCTTTACAGTGTGGCCCCAGCAAAGGTAGACATGATTCAGTTCCCAGATGTGGGGGGAAAAAAGCAAGCACAGTACAGAATACTGCCTTTTAGAAGCAATGTTCTGTTAACATGAAGAATTACTGAATATAAGAAAAGAAATTGAGAATAAAGAATGATAAGATACACCAAATGGTCCCATTTATCCACGTTTCATTATGCAAGAACAAAAGGAAATCTAATGGGGAAAAAAAAATCAATGTATGTTAAACTGATGAAGGGACTTTTTAAACCAAATTCAGCAGCAAAATTTACAGATACAATAAACGTGTCACACTAAGGTTTCAAGAAAGGCCAAGCACTTCCTCAAATAAGAAAATCTCCAGAATTACATTAAATGGGATTACAAAGTCACTTAAAACAAACAGACAAACTCCCAGTTATGTGCTTCAGCACATTGACAGGCCCTCTGGGACACGTTTTTTTCCAAATTGCCTGTTTGGAATTCTGGCCTATTTTCCCTCATGATAGACCACTCCCGAAGAGTCACTATCAAAGAAGCAATACTGGACTACGCTACAAATATGTGATGCTCTGAATTTACTTCATCGCATCTTCACGTTGCAAAACAAATCTGGTTGTGCAAACTCAGGCATCAACATATTGTATTTTAGATCAGCTACTAATCTAATTTCTTAAAAAATAGAATATCATCTTTGTCACCCAACAACAGGCCCAGATAAAGGTCAACAGTAATCAAAACTGTGGCTCCAAAGTGCTCACAGTTAAACCTGAAATTGCATACTTACCTTGGCTTACAGGGTTGCCTTTGAGACACAAGAATCACAAAGTCTCTGGGTTTATGGCCAGTCATGGGTGGAGATGTAACATAATATATTTTCTCATCTTCATTCACAGCCTGTAGGACCTCACAAGTTCTGCAAATACATTTAACACACACACACATGCAGACCCTGATGTATGCAATAGCATCTCTTATGAAAAACACAGTACAAACATATATTCCATCTTAACATTAAGCCTATGATTTTCATGTTCAGGCAGCAAGGAAGAGAGAGGAACACAGAGTGAAAAATCGAGGTTTTCTGCAACACCTCATCTGACACCACCTCTCTGTCCCACAAAATGTTAAGAAGTGCTGTAAGGTACTGGAACAATGTCTTAAAAGCCTGTCTTTTGCATACTGTCGATTCCTGTTTGGAGTGATGTTAGCTTGCATGCCATGCAATGCTGAATGACCAAACATTGTTCATCTGACACACCACAGGAAAGACAGTCAGGAAACATTTGTAAAATTTTATTCAAAGTTGTGTTCTACTGCGTTCACATAGGGCCACTTGGGTAGGACACACTCTTTCACTGTCTTGGAAGTACTGACCACTATCTCCGAGTTTTCACTACAAAAAAAGTCAGAATTTTCCTTTACACTGGCAGTAATTGATTTATTTAATTTCAGCTTCTACTGCCTCAGCAATAAGCACTGCTAAGCTGGTATTCCATTTTGACCCGTCAATCAGGCTTCATGGTAGTCATAAGAAATCTGAGATTTTGGCTGTAGATATGGAAAATCAACACAATATTTCTTCAGATTTCATTTGTTACAAGCCATGAATTCAGCAGAGGTTGTAAATTTTCAAATATCCCTAAGCTTTCACTTTCAGCCTCTGATAAAAATCTTAAAGGATAGAATGACTAACTGAAAAAGCTTCTCCTTTAAGAGAATATTCACCAAATCAAATTAGTATTATATCAATTTAATTGTCTCTAGTCATTATTTGACACCATATAAGGTAAATAAAAAATCCTCAAACACCTTTTACAGCAATTCTGAAACCCATTCCAATTCACATACACTTTATGAGATGTTATTTTTCTTAAAAAATGCATTTTGAAGATCCCCATTTCTTGATTTCTCACTTTGACTGTATGATGAAGCTGAGCATCAGTGTCCCAAACAACACAAACATGAAGGAGTCCACAGCTTTGCCTTACTTCTTACAGAGAGCATGCACAATATATCGACCTCAAGTTATATGCAACCTCCTCAAATTAACCCTTTCAACATACATTTGTCTAGGCATGGAATTTTGTTCATTTTAGAAAATGGTAACCTCTGTCCCAGCTCTCTCTTTTGACAGTCCAGGGCAACCATATTTTTAAATCAGACTTAGGAGAAATTAAATTTTATTTGTAAGGCAAAAAACCCAATCCATACTTTGACTAATGAATTTTTAATGCCAAATTCTTACAGCAATTTCTTCTTAATTAGGTAGAAAAGTGTCAACATTTCAAAAATATTTGTATCAGAAAAGGTTAGTTGTCAGTGAATTTGAACAGTCTTAAAGAAAGGTAAGTTCTTACAAGAAATGTTTGTCCCATTGTTGGCGGAATGTGAAGTCAGACAAAAGGGAGAAAGCTAGACATGATGGTATCTTCACTTGCATTTCAACTTTGAGTGACAACACATCACCCTCCTCATGAGTCCACATTTTTATCTGAAAAAAGTGAGTAACATTAAAAACAAAGAATGATTGATATAAATATTTTAACACTTGTAAATGTTACACATTTAGGATGTAAGCAGATTTTCTCAGGAGTACATATAAAACTATATCTGACAGATGAAAGGCACATGAGTATTCAAGATTAATTTTACATTAAAAAACAGCACAATGTAAAATCAAATAGCATAGTGACATCACACAGTTTTAGTTAGATCTGGTTAGGGATAGCTGAATTAGCTTGCAAGTGGAAATGAGTGAGCTAGAGGCCAGTATGACCTCTTTCTCACACTATGTATATACAGTCTCTACCTTTCACACTGCAGGTGCCTTGGAAAAAACTGAGTTATTGGACCATGTAGATGTCACCTCTTTCATAAACAACAGCAGATACGCTTAGGAATGAAGGTAAAAACCTCTTCTCAACCTTGCTATAGAAAGTCTCCTCATAGAGGCTTCAGTTCACTGACTCCAAAAGCTAACAGGGCAACCTGATGACCTCATGCAATTCTTTTTGTGAATTTGGCATCAGTGATAGGTGACAGGAGATTAAACTTTTTAAATCCGGGCAGGTACTGGTCCAGAATTCTACCGTTTTTTAACATGGCCCTTGAGCCAGGTTGAGTTACAGAAATATAGCATTAATATGGGAAAGCAAGGGAAGGTAACATATGATTTTTAGGAAGGARTGGAAGAAACTTTATTAAGGTAGATTTATCTGCAGTAGTAGTGATGGTTACTTAAAGTTTTTCAGGAATTCGAAAGTTAAGAGTAGGATCCATTGGATGTGGCACTGGTGAGCAGGAGCAAGCTGGAGTGAGGCCACACTGGATGAAACGAGCATCCCTGCAGTATGTGTGAGGCAACACAGACTTCAGCAAAGTAAGACAAACCAAGCAACCGCCCTCCCTGCCACCAGGATTTTGGAACATATCCAGCAGTCCTGCGCATTGCAGCTTTGGGGAACTTACCTAGAGACATCCAAAGGGGTCCAGATTTTTACAAAAGCACTTTCCGAACTTTAAGAAGTATGATTTTGGATGATATATGGATTACCTCCTTGACCCACCCCTCCAACCTATGCAGTCCAGTAGCTTGTCTTTAATGAGTAATTAGTAGAGTTCAACTACTTCAGCTCCCTTTGTTCATGCAAATCAGTCACACATTGGCCTATGCCCCCTTCTCCTAAAATGACTCAACATTTCTCTTTCCAAAATACCTTTTTTTTTCTCCCCTATTCTTTACTGTGAAGCAGAGCACCCAGAGTTAACAATATACTGAAAAATTATTTCAAAACATAGTTTTGCCTCTCTTGTCCCACACTTGCAGTATCTTGTCTTGATTATTCTAGGTCTATTTCTAGTCGTAGGCCTGAACCTTAACACAGAGAATTCAAAAGGAATAACCTGTACATAACAAGGTACACACAATCATTGCAGAAGAAGGGCTTGGCATCTTCCATAAACCTGTATAATGGAAGAAGATGGGTAGAAGAGAGTGCTTAGAATTAGTGGACTTCATTCTCAAATTTTAATCTGATATGCTAAATTGCTTCTCAAATCCTAGAAAGTTTTAACAGATTTTCATTTCTAAGTGATATAAAATTCGTAAGCTTCATCATCTCTGTTGCTTTTTTTTTTGCTATATCAAAAATTAACAATCTTTTGGTTTACAGAGCATTTGTGCAACAACACAGATTTTGTATGTTTCTGTATTTTCATGTTTTTGGAAAAAAAACCCAATATAATCCAGCAAGCATCTTGCTGAAGTAAAGTCTGGGGTAAAACAAAAGGCCTAAGAGCTTTAGAAACCAGCTACAGGATGCATGGATCAATATTCCTCTAAGGCATAGAAGAGAAATCATGTGGTCTTAGGAGTCTTCTAGACTTGAAAATCACAAAATGAAGTAGGAGGTGCAGCTATTAAAACAGCTCTCCCCCAAGTGAACACTGGCAAGGCTAGGTTATTACTATAGGCCTACAAGTCTTGTGGCTCTATGTCAAAGAGCTCACAGTGCCACTTTCTACCTTCACAAAGTGTCAATCAACTTGCGGTCATTCTAATTCCACAGAAAAGGGAACAAATCTCTGCATATAGAGAAGCACATGCTGGTTTGCAAAATCTACCTACTAGAATACTTCATCCCAAAATACAGTTCAGTCTAATGTCTTTGACGTTCTCCTTTCCCATAGTATGACTGCCTTCAGGCAGAGCACTGATCAGCACTACTACCTGATTCCTATTTGTTCTTTCAGCCTCTCTCCAAGAAACCATTTCATGGACACTGAAGAGATCTGTTTGAGCAGAGATGCTGCTATGCATGTCTATCAGAGAAGGCTAAGTAGTTGTTCTGTGCCTACACCACTGCATAGCCTAAGCACAAGGATCAGCGTGTGATATGCATGAGTGCAGAGAACATAAGGCTGGTATGATATGCGTGTGGTGGTCTGCAGTGCTTGAGGAAAGATGATGTAATGTTCTGAGCTAGATAGTTTCATAAGGGATAGTCCCTTGTGCTCACATTTGCAAAAGTGACAAAAGTGAGTGTGAAACAGTGACAAGTGAACCAAACTAACATTTGCCAAGATGGTACATTTCATTAACTGGAGGTGGCAGAAAGCCTTCCTTGGAGCTGCGTCTATACCAGCATTTAGGGACTCGAGCGCACATCTAAATTTGACTGGAGGAGTTGTATAGGTAAAGTCCAAGATTGGTTTCACTCTCATTTTCTTTGCCAAAGAGCAAATCTAATCCACCTMGTGGGTTAATTTAGAGGTAAGCAGACAGTCACATATGGGGACAAATGTACCCTCTGCCTACTGCTGACATCCACGCTTTGTCAGCAGTCTACCTTGTACCTGCAAGCAGATGCTAAATAAGAAAGAAGACTTACTTATGGAATAAATGGTATACAACAATCGAAGCAGCCTACAATCATAAGTATGGTTTGCTATCACTGTTCACTGCATACATGCTTCCAGAAAAAAAAAAAAATTAGTGTGCTACCCTGGATCCCTGCCACTTCTTTAAGGAATATCTAATGACTGACAATGCCAGATTAAGCAGAAATGTCCAGAACAACAGGAATGGATGGCTACTCTCCATCCATTGACAGCATCAGCGTGATTTGCATCATACATCCTGCCTGAGCCAGATTTTGCTGGATTTCAGATACCTACTTCAATTAGATGAAAGAACAGCTAGAAAAAGCTACTCAAGGTTTTCCACCTGGTGAGGCCTAAGTGGCTTAGAGGCAGAACTTACTATCAAGACTYGCCCAAAAGGGGAGAAAGTTCCAGACTCCAATAATACTGGAGGKTACCTGGTGGCTCGCTGAGAGAGAGAAGTAACATCATGCTGTTTAAAATGTCATCCACAATGTGCATGGGTTTTGGTTTTTTGTGTGAAGTAACTTCTTCACAACATTTGGTGCTGGTTCTATTATAGGTTTCAAGCATTCAGGATTAAGAAAGAAACTGAGATTGTGGCAGTCCCAGTGGATGCAGGAAGGAAGTTTCACATGGATAATAACACAGTCTTAGCAGAGGCTTGAAAATAACACTCAATGTTTCAGTCTGATTGATTGTTCAAGCTTGCTTTTTCCACAATGAGCGCTGTCTGTCATTTAATTGGCACAACAGTGTTTACTGAAAGTTATTAACCACTGGAACAACCTACACATGGAACTGGCAGATTTGCTGTCACTGGAATTCCTTATGATTCATATATACTCTTACTCAAGTAGCTAGACTAGATGCAAGAATCAGTAAGTGAAGTTTCATGGCCTATGACATGCAGGAGGTCAGACTAAAAGATTTTAACAGTCTTTTCTTGTCCCAAAACATCTCTGAATCTACATGATCTTAAAGTAATCTGCCAGTCACTAACCATATTTCCGAAACCAAACCTTAACAGATACCTCTCAATAGTTTGGAAAACATACACTGCAACATAGGTTAAAAACTATTTTTTAAAAACTGAGTTTTCCCAGCTAAATTATTTTGCTACTGGTTTTCTTAACAGCATCTTCCTGTCTTAAAACTGGCTTACACAAGATTCCTTACTGATTCTGAGTTTCTAACACTGATGGATGAACAGAGAGGTGCTTTGCTTTCAGGCTTTTGTAATTTTTTAATAGAAAAAGGGCAGAAAGAAAGATATCCAGAAGGAAAAACGTGCCTAGAAAAAGAGTCAGGTGGTCTTCTGAGAAGACAGAGACTGAAAAATACAGTATATAAATTGCTGCCACCTGTCTACTGGCAGTGTCCACTTGGAACAATCACAGGATAATGCCTGCTACTTAGAAACATCTCCCATGCTGCAAAGCTGGTAAAGGCAACATATTACAGACTGCTGCACGCATTTTGCTTATCACAGTGACATGAGAAGCCCCACAGATCGTCAACAGCACGGCCTAAACAAAGATGTCCAAGTTTGGTGTTTCGCTGGAATCAAAAAATTTGGCAAAACCACAGAAACATGTCAGTTGTGGCAAAGAAAACGTCTCACAGAAATGAGATACGGGTTTGTTTGTGTTTTTACACTTTCCTGGGTGTTGCTCAACAAGCCCAACTGATCAGTTGCCAGCAAGCCTGCCCTTCTGGGATCCGAAGTCCTACGTTCACCAGTCATTCAGACCATCTTAAGAACTCCTCCATGGCACTTCCAGTTTGCACAGCACTCTGGACAATCAGACGTTGCTTTGCAACATTTCAGGGAAACTCTGGGAGTTTTGGTTTTCAACCCTAGCRACAGTAAAACCAAACACTGCCAAACCAGTGTATTTATTTACAAATGTAAAACATTGCTTTTCTCTGCCCACCTCTTATGGTGAAACACAGCTAAAGTGGCTACGTAGCTATTCCACAATTATGCACTTACATCATCCAGTGTACTGGTTATTTCCCATCCCGGTTTTGCTGCTAGGTGTGTCAGTGCAGCTATATTGCTGTAACTTACATAGGCCTGAAACATAAGATACATTTCTGAAAATGAAGGGGTAAACATTTCACTAAACATTTCACTAAACATTCCAGAAATTAGATGTTCTTTTTCTATCATTACCCCTCAATCGCAAACAAATGTGTATTTTCCCATAAGTGTTTTCCTTCCAGAAAACACAGTCCAGTAGTTTCTGAATTAAATACTTTCAATAGCTATATTATGTGCTCACATGCCTGCTGGCAAAACAACCCTAATTAAACAACAACAAAATACTACTTTGGGCTTCTCCAATTATAACGCAGTGCAGAAAAACTGTGACTACCAGAGAGATAATACAGGTAACCTCTCAGACTGCTAAATTAATGGTTTCGTCCATCTTCCTCCTAAGTACTTAAAATCTACTAGAATATTAACYTCTTCATTGCTATCAAGCTGTAGTCTATCCTGGTAATTGCTTTACACAGCAGGCTCAGAGCAGAGAAAGTGCAAATATATCCGTTATTTATGCTTGACTACAGTGGATGGAGTTCTCATTTAACCMCTGTATAAAGACAATACAGCTTTAGAGTCTTTAATGACAGGTTTTAATTTAATATTAAATAAATCTTAAGTAAGCCATTTTTATCATCGTGTGCATATTTATATTTATTGTTTTGCAGAAAAGAAATGCTGCTTCAAACAGTGGAGATGCCACTGTTAACAGCAAATCACTTCCTCCATTGTAAGTCTCAATTATTTATTTTTTCATGTAATGGAAAAAGACCCAGTAAAATTTCTGGGAGCCACTGAGATCTTAAATGCAATGAAAATTTAACGACCAAAATTCGACACTGAAACAACATTTAGGGTGTCTATAAATCCACCTAAATTCAGCTTCATCACTATTCTTTTCATGACACAGGAACATTCTGTGGCCTAGCATGTCCAAGCCAGAAACACATACCACTTGATGCAGAGTATCTAAGAATGAACACATGTTTTCACCTCTCTTTCCCATAGAAACAAAGTTTATGCTGTTTCACTGTTCATCTGTCTTGCTGGTATTGCCATGTCTCTCCCCCAACTTTTAGCATTTACTAAATGGTCTCCTCACAGCAAGTTTTGAGAAAGTCAGTGGCTGGATAAAGGGAAAAAACCCCAAACTTATTCCTCTACAGGAGAATTCAGCTTTTTAAAAGCTGGGGACACTGGGATATAAATCTGCAGGAGACCTTACAGCTTGGCTACTTAAGGGACCACTTGTTAAAAGCGTCTATCTTAAAGACATTTTTTATGTTTTGTATGAAACTTACTTTTAAATCAATAGTGAAGCACCTACTCTTTTTTTCAGAAGAAAAAAAATGTTCATCTTATTACACATTTATCCATTCTTCCATGACTATCATAACGCCTAAGTACAGAAGGTCCACTTTGGAAACTGATACTGCCTGTACAAC
This sequence comes from Phoebastria nigripes, assembly GCA_035582835.1. NCBI lineage: Eukaryota > Metazoa > Chordata > Aves > Procellariiformes > Diomedeidae > Phoebastria > Phoebastria nigripes. The sequence continues at coordinate 434,862 of JAYKAV010002796.1, read as the reverse complement.
TGTTTTGCACACCCAAAACGTGTACAAATACACCATTTTATGTAAGTAGACAGTAGGACACAATCTACAGATTACCTGGTTGCTTCTCTCCCAGGGATCAGAAGGTTTGTCTTCTTTAGCAGACAGCATGCATTTTCTAAAACAAAATTCAAAAGAAAAATAATAGCATGAATTGGTTCTTTACACTTTCTTCTATATATACTACAAATAATCACTTTTATAGGCTTAAGTGTCTTCTAAATACTTTACAGGTATTTTATCAATTTTCGGTTGCAAGCCAGGTTTGCAGTAACTCCTTTTTTCCCCAAGAAAGATGGGGAGACAAAATAACCTATACAGCAAAGTATTTTTGAGACAAGTAGCCTCTAATAGCAAAATTACTTGGAAAGTTAAGCAACATAACAGTTATGTTTGAGGAGACTTTGACTACTTAACAAATGATCACTTTTTTAGAGGATACATTAAAAAATTAAGTTTTCAAAATCAAGTTCTCCTTGTAACCCAACTATACCTGGCTAGTCGAATTCTCCTTCGGGCAATAGCTCCATGGTATCGCCTCATACCATCCTTTATAAAAAGTAAACCAGACAGTAACACATCTGATTATTTTAGGACACAGCCTAAAAAATTATTTTTACACAACTAAAAATTATTTCTTACAGATGGACAAATGCCAGAGATGTATTACAAATAAATAAAGAATTGTACTCTGTACACTGGCCTGTCCCCAGATTAACCTGAGTCAGTGGTTTATTTTCGACTTGACAATATTCCCTTAAATTTGCAAAAACAATCCAATAAAAAAGTTGTATCACAGTAGCATACTCCTAGCACTTTTTGGTCCTAAACCAGTGGCAGCTGGGCAGCACACCACACACATTCTATTCTTTCTAAATGTGCCACCCACCAAATAAACTATTAATCCAATTMATCATCATCTGATGTTCAAAGCACGACAGAAGCATGGAAGAATTCCTATTTTAGTGCACATGGATCTCGGACATAGAGCAAGCACTGTGCAAACAGATGTGTTCTGCCCTTCAAGGTGGCAGGTCTTTCCCTTCCCTTATTATTACTCTGCCAGGGTGGATTTTTTTTGAAGCACGGAAGTGACCCAAGGGCATACACCACACCAAACTGCATTAAAGGTCAATAGGACTTGTTATCTTGAAGGATATGCCACTTTGGAAAAGCTTCTTTTCCTCAGCTTTTAAGAGCTGACATGTAGCTTCTGGAATATGAAGAATCTCCAGATTAGTGCATCTCAGCCTTCTTCAAACCAAGGACTACATAATATTTTTTGAAGACATCTCTTGCCTGTTTTGTAGAGCACTGCCATACCAGCTGTCACTTTCAGTCAAAYGACCACTGAAAGTTTAAACTAAATTGAGCACATACTAATTTTCCCAGATTTGTTTGCTTTACTCTGAAGGAATGGGCGTACATGTTCTTATCTTGACACTTAGCTTGTGGATGCCCTTCTAGGCAGGTCTTTAAGGGAAGCACTGTTTTTCTGACAGAGGCTAAGCTGCTATGGCTTTTTTTTTTTTTTTAAGAGGAAGAGTCAGTTTTTCCTCTTGGAACAGCCTGTAATGGGCAGTAGTGAACCTTACTGCCTCAGCTAGTACATAGGACACCTTGATTTATTTGTCCAGTTGCCATCCTATAAAATATAAGTTCACTGATGTTAAATAATAGTTTCATTTCTGTCTGTGCTGGCTCTCTAAAAATCTTGTAATTGGAACAGTAAGGTTAATGACAGGTGACATAACAGCAAATAATTCAACAATAGTATTCACACTGCTCCGAGTGCTTCATGAATCACTTTCAGGGAAACACATGCTGAGATATCCACATCAAAGGCACTAGAAAGTCCACCCATGTCATGGGATTTGATTCCTACAGACTTCTTTATTAACGCTATTTCTCATCTTCATTAAGGGTTTATAAAAATAACTTTATTCACTGAACACTTAGGATTTTCATCTACAGTCAGTGGAGATTGCACAAGACAGATATAGACAGGTGCAAAAATCTGCAAAAAGCAGATTCTTTTTCCCTGTCCATCAACTAACTACAGAATTTCTAATGATGACTACCCTCCACTACACCTCTCGGTTTTGGATGACTGAAGTTAACAATGACAAATCTCTCACTCAAAGGCAAACATTTCATTTAGAGGTTTTCTCTTCTGCAAGAAGATGCATTTCAGTGCCCTGTTTAGTCCTTGCTTTCCCAGCAAGGTTACAGTGGCTGGCTGCGTGATATGCAGTGTGCTGGGTTGGACCACATAATCTCATGTATGCATTCATCCTACACCTGAGGATGAGAGCTGACCTTTGTAGTAGGTTTGATTCTGGGGAAGGTGAGCAGCTCTCCTTTGTCATTTACAGTGTTAAAAATGAGAAAYGCGCTGTTAATATGCCGTGCTTGGTCCTTAATCCATTCTTCACAGTTATAAGCCTCAACACGGACACCAACCTCCACACTGAAATAAAAGTTTAAATTAATTATTGAACTGCTACAGGTRATGCAGAAGCAGCCCTGAGACATACTAAGAAGGGCTGCTGTACACCTTCCTGTGTGCAGGAAGCCTGCCTAAAATACCTTCTGTAGCATACAAAATAAATTACTCAGTCTGGACAGACACATTTCAGAAACAAAATAGAAGGTGGCACTAGCTAAATAACATTAATAAAAAGAGCAAAAATTGAGCTAAGTAGCAAAATATGAACATTGGTAAGCATACTGTGAGAACAGACAGCAAAAGTGAACAGGATTATATTGATTTGACATTCAGCACAAGCATAGTATGAAGGTAATTCATGCCCTGCTAGCATTCTGCGGGGACCAAATACACCTACAAAGAAAACAGACATAGAAGACCAATGCCAGGGTAAGATTTGTCGCATGTACAGGATTCGGAGGAGGAATTACTTTAGGTTCTGCCTTCTTGCGGCTTGTCTTGCTACACCTCTTGCAACTTCTGAACATGTCCTCCTGCTGGAACAGGGCTCCACCTAAGTTGTGTCACACCCCTGGCATAACCAGAGGGTCTGTTGGCCCAAAGCACCATTCCTGTGGATGGGGAAACAGCCTAGCAGAGAGGTGCTATGCCTTTGCCAAAGGTCAGAGGAGAGTCATTCTCTGTGAGGCAAACACAACAGTAGCCCTAAAACTGCAGAGGAGATAGCACATGCACAGGAAAGAGAAAGAGAGAGTAACCATTAGCAGCCAGGRTACGCGCAAGATTGGTCAACAGCCCCACCACTAAATTCCAGGAGCAGGCGTTCAGTGTGCCAAAATCTATGTTTCACGCTTACAGTGACCATATACTCAACTAAAGATAAAATTTCAGCATGGGCTGTAGCCATTTACTCCAAACTGCAACTGGCAAAGCCTCACCTCTGCATACACCCAAACCAACACCGGGAAGAAATAAACAAAACAAAGCATGAATCTTGCCAGTAACCAGCAATAAATAGAACCCAGATCTGTCAACAAATGCCAAGACAGAAGACTCTGGCAGCAAGCTGGAGTATTCTGAAGAATCAAAGCTGTGGGACCAACTCATCCCGTGAAAATCCCTGAATTTCAGAGTGATATTTATGGTCTGAGTTTGCAGGATTGGAATTTGGTTACAAATGATCTTTAAATTGAGAGTGAAAGTCAGAGAATAAATTTTTTAAAACTTTCACTGAGAAAAGTGAAAAAAAAAGCACATATAGACAGATAGTTATAGATATAGATATATCCCTCAAAGCTCCAGCTGAAAAATAATTCATTCAATAACGCAAATCCTACTGATAGCTGAAACCTGAAACACGCAGTTAGGCTGGTGCTGGAGAAGTCAAGGAAGACAAGGAGATGAAGAGCTTTACCTATTCTGAAATGTATTGTTCACAATTGCATTGAAGACAAGGCGGTCACCCACGACGGATGGTCCCCAGAATTTAAACATATTTACTGATTTCAAGACAGGATATGAACRACAAAGGCGGCTGAAAAAGAAAGCAAGAGAGACAGAGGACAAAACATACAGTAGTGTTAAAGAACCTCCTTTGTTAGGTTTGAAGTGGGTAGTGATTAGAGCAACAAGGTTTGCACAACGTAGAAGATCACTATATTACACTAATTTATTCCATAACCCACTGAAATACAGTTAACACGTTCAGCTCCAAGAGCACATAATTCGAGCTTCAAACATAATAATACCACTTATGTCATGCTGTTTCATTTTCAACACACTTTACAAACACCAACTAATTAATTCTCGCTGCTTGATATTACCTCCTTTTAGAGCCAGACCATGAATCCCTTACCTACAGAGTAACAACTTACTTCACAGAGTTTCATTAATTTCTATATGACTGCATGGGGAGTAGGATATTGCTCAGTACGTAAAAATGCCAGATCATAAAGCCTTTAAACAATTAAAAGAAACCTGAGCAGAAAGGTTGAGCACCAGAAACAGTGTTCAAGCAAAGCAATGTCAGTCCATCTATTCTTTTTAATATTTGTACTTTTTTGCTTTTTGTCAGATGTTTTCTGCTAGTGCTATATGAAATAAGAACAAAAAACTACTCATATAACTGCAAAATGCATAGTTGGTTTTGGTTTTTTTTTAATTTGGTCTGGTTTACTAAATTATGTGCAGTTYGCTACTGGTGCTGAGCTGGGAAACTCATCTTTGCACATACAAAGCGATAGAAAGATGTTGAACTGATCACTTACCAATTCAGAAAGACAGAACTGTTGGCTAAGTTTTAAAAGCTGAGGGCACAACAATGTATTGCAAACACACAGATCTTAGTAATTCTGTTCCCTTTGTCCTTCCAATTGCATAGTGCGTCCACTCACCTGTCTTTTCTTATTTCAGACCTGATCCTGTACTGTGTTCAGTTACATGTAGTCAGGTTCAGCTGGGTTGTCCTGCTGGATCTCTTTGAACTGCTTGTGAAATAGGCTGTAGCCAGTCTGGTAAAACTTTGCTGGTCTAGTACGGAAGACTGTCTGTGCCAGGCGAGTACCCTTTCCATGAGCGTACTAGCAAAGCTGCTCTTTGGACCGGTACAGTGGACAAACAGATACACACCTGATCAAACACAGCTACACTGCTAAAGGAAAAGTTTTGCAACACTGTGTCATCTACGCTAGGGAATTCCAATAACTCATCGCTTCTCTGACCTTCACAGATGTTCCAGAAAAAAATCTGCAGTACAGATACAGCTTAAGGGTTTGTGGAATTAGAATCTAGTCTAGTCAGGAGTGGGCAGTTTAGAACTTCAGCAGTTCTAAATGTAGTCAAAGCCCCACTCTTTACTGGGATGTCTGTGCATCACATGAATAGGGAACAACATACAATAATGCCATTTATTTTTAGACTTTGAAAGAACATGCTCTATCCTCATGCATGTGTGCAAAACTCCTCAATAAGAATCCCATATGCACATCTGAGAATAGATTTTTCATTTTGCAGTTTTTAAACTTGAAAATACAGCTTTGTAGCGTTCCTAGCTTTTAACTCAACTGCACTCTGCAAACTAATGTACCAGTATTGTTAAATGCACACAATTATCTGTAGCTAATTAATTGACTGGTACATCTTTTTAATAGACTAATACATTCAAACGACTTTGTAATTTCATTAAGAATAATTTGCTCTTCTGATTTAAAATGCTAAATGGTGATCTTATTTACAATGTTCACTATAAAGATGCAAACACAATATTATTGAAAATAAGAGAGGAACAAAACAGAAATTTGGCCTAAATACTCCATTTTTCCTGGAAAATATGCCCTGAATGCTTTCACTGCAAGTGTAAGAAATAAGAAARTACAGATCCAGTTCAAACTAATATCACTAATGTTCAAATGGCTTTATTGCTATCTGCAAGATTTTCATTTACCGTCCAGCCAAAAAAGAGGAGGGGAGGAGGCAGAGGGGAGAAGGAGGGTGAATAACCTTTAAAATGCRCTTAGAAATTTATTTTTCAAGGGTTAGCCCTCCTCTTCTGTTTCTCCATCAGAGTTCGTGGCCATAGCAACTCTTAACTGGCACCTTCAAAGGTCAGGTCTAACTGTGAGTGGCCTCACAAAAGGTTTGTAGTGAGACTAGCTATTTCTCAAGCATAAACTACAAAATCTCTGTTTTCAACAAGCCTCTGTCATCWGCTATTATTCCTGAAATTTTCAACATGACAAATCATGTTTGACATTCATTATTTCAAAGAAATTTTTTCACTACTTCATTCGCTGATGTTTTTCTTTTCTTTTTAAACCTAAATGTGACTCTCACTAGGTAAAATTTATCAAATGAAAACAGGTAAATATTTTGGGTCATATTATGGCAAAAATCTGAAACAATCCCTTTGAAGCCAATGAAATTACACACTGGGGTAAGGTCAGTGCATTCTAATGTTACTAAAGCAAGCTGTTTATCCAACCACTACAGAAAATCTGTTGTTATCAGTACAACTACTGGCTACAAATCAAAACTATATGAATAATGAATGGGGAAGTCATTTAATTATTAAAGTTAAAAAGCAAAACATATCTAACATCCCTGCAGTGAATTAGGTCACTTGGTATGCGAGGAGAATTCAAACTGAAACTCAAGTGTTGCTTACAAAGAAGCTTTGTATAGAGTCCAAGAACAAGGAGGGAGAAAAACAACGGTTTGATTTCAGGGGAAGAGAAATTAAATTATTATATGTCTAGGCCATACTGACAGGCAATACTAGGCAGTGTCACAAAAATACTTCACACTTATTACCTGAAGATGTCAGAGCCCTTTAAACTGCTAAAAATATTACAACCCATAGGATGTGGGACTCAAGAGAGACTGAAAGGCTAAGTGACTTGCTGAAGGTTATGCATCCATTCTGTGTGCACACCAACAAAACAGAACCTGTTTCTTTTGATTCTTCTTCTCTGACTTATTCTTTCTTCTGGCATAAGGATCTGCATACTAACATTTAGAAGGCTCTTCATTTTTGGATATCATCTGATACAGGGTCAGTATCAGTTTTATCCTGACTTAATGACTAAGTCTGCTTTTAAAACACTGCACCAACTACAAGAAGGCCACGTTTCTATTCCTATTTCCAATGCTGTCTTTCTGCAGAGAGTTTCAGGAAGCTAACATAGCCTCTTTTGCCTTAGGGTCTGCATGTGTAACAAAAGAAGAATAATATTTGCCTCCCACAGTGGTGTGGCATGCTGTGGGAAATGTACCACATAAATAGTTCAATGGCATCCTTCAATCTGAGGAGGAAGAAAAGTCACAAAGGTTTGGGTCTGTATTTTTCATAAAATAAATCCCAGTGAAACCCTTAATATTAAAATCACATCCATTTAGAACCATATGCAAAGACTATGATGTAGAAAAGTACCTTGCTGAAATACTTGCCACTGTCTCCATCCAAGCCATGATCTGGCCACCAAAAGTGTTTCCATGATGGTTTGCATGAGGAGGCTGGACAAGCTCAATACTCTCTACATGAGTAAGGTCAGTTGAAACTGCATCTTCCTCTTCAAAAGTATCTGAAATAGGGCAGCAATGTGTTAATGAATTATTTCAGCTAGTAACTCTGATAGCCAAGAAGAAAATATCCCCAGTTACTGAAGCATGCAATTTGCTTCAGACACAATGAAAAGAAGAAAAAAAGACAGACACAGAAGACCTCTGTTCTTTGCAAGGGAAGCAAAAGGCTGAAGATTTGCTTCCAAGAGACGTAAGAGGTGGGGGATGGTGCACCCTGCAGTCTATCACAGCACAGTGATCCTTCTCAGACCTCACTATATCCTTCAAAGAAGCTGTGTCAGAAGCAGTTACTGTGAAAGTTGGCTAGCTGTGAAAGCAGGCAGCCAACTGCCTCACCATGTGCTTGTGATTATTCATGGTTGCTATGCGTGACCTCTAACAGATGTTGTCAGAGCAGTTTATTACTGATTCAAATGCCTTTCATAGACTTTAACCACCATGTATGATGGGCACCTGTACAAATGTGTCTAATTAAGGTTAGAGTATGACATGATTATTTCATAACCTGTTACAATCTTGTGATTACCAGAGACAATATAGAACACATGAAAGAGAGAAATATGGATCGGAATCAGTAACCTTCCACTATCTGAGCATTTCCAATTCCATTTTCAAATGTTTAGCCATACATCCTCACTGTAATCTTTGTTTTTTCAGTTATATTTTGCAAGAACAGATTTAGTCATGAGATGATGTCAGTCTTTTTAAAAGTGTGTATCTGTGTTCAAAGCTACTTGACCTGAATTGTACTTTGACTTTTGCCATAATTAACTAACTTCATGATTATATAAATGTATGGACACATTTGACTAACTTGCACTTTGGACCTACTTAAGTTGTTGCATAAGATCCACTCAGAAGACAAACTTCACTTTCCGGATATGATTTATACCTATTTTGCTACCTGGCAGCCTTTACATGCAATATTTTCTTCTCTCTTTCCCCTATTTTGCTTGTTCTGTCTCCTTAAGGAGCTGAATTAGTGCTAACAATTACAAGATCCTTCGAGGAAGTTTCCAGGCAAGGCACTGGAAACCAAAATCAGCAACCTCTGATTTGGCTTTCATGGTATTAAGCGGTCTCCTATGAGACAGTTACCATGAAGACAAATAACTTGTTTGCTTGTAGCAAACAAGTCTCTTCAGTTCTATACAGTCTTACGAAATTAAGACTAGAATTTATATTTACAACAGGTTTCATCTTTCCTCAGTAAAACCACATAATGTCTGTTGTTTATACACGGAGTTATGGCTCAGATTTTCCAAATACCAGCGTATTTCTTAACTGTTGTGAATAATTTCTTTTGCAGAGGAATACAGCAACTTTTGACCACAACTGTCTTTAAGAACAGAGATTACTATCAGAAATAAAGATGAACCTGTTTCTTGGATCAATTTTTCTAATTTGGTTGTGAGGAGTTTAAAATTTTTTTACCTGTTTTGACCTCTATGTAATGAAGTTTCTCCTGCTTGTTGGGAATGATCTCACGGCATCAACATAGTTCTTGGTGCTTTCTTGCAAAGACATAGCCATAAGCCTGAGTGAATTTTATCCTTCTATCTACATTACAACTAGCGTCATAGGACTTTATTACTGTATTGCAAAGTTCTGTGTGAACTGTTAAACCTTACACATATAACCTACGTGAAGATCTGCATTTCACATCTATTTAATGCATGCTTGGCCTTCAATCCTGCATTTTTAAATCTGGAATTTCTGAAAGACAAAGGAATACCACTCTATTAGAATAACTGTCTTACACACCCTCACAAATCTGACACACGCTTTTCTACATGATACCACAACCTCAAGGAGCTCTACTCAGATGTTTTGTCTGCTTTTTCCCTCCCTCCCAGCTGCCCATAAGTCATTTGTTCCATCTTCTATGCTGACCACAGTAATCACCTTCCTTATTACTCTCCTGCATTAGGTTCTGAAAGACCTGTTCATAGCCCAGTCTGATTCTTCTTCTCTCAATAGCCAGAGCGTGCTCCAGGTGGTCTTCTGTAGACAGAAGCTTTACAGGTTCTAATTCAATCTATACAAATGAAAAAAAAAAAGAAAAAAAAACTGTTCTGAATGCCATAAACATAACAAAGTGCACTGTGAACTTAAAATGGCATCAGCATTTTCCACAACCTTTTGCTATCAACTGTCCAAGATGACAAGTTCTATTAATACAAACAAGCACAGAGTTAAAGTTCAAGAGATTCTGCATTATTCTTTCAGAAGCATTTGTTAAAACTCAATGACAAAATGCTTTTAGCTTTTAAATACAAACATCCATGAGAGCACATACAGTTCAAGACAAAAGAAAAAAGGAAGAAAGAAAAAAGAAAAAAAAGAAAAAAAGAAGGTCTTAATATGATGGTTTGAATATTGAATTTTTGTATCAGAAAAATAATCCAGTTGCATTGATCAGCGGTGTAGTCTATGGGAAAGTGTACCTCAGAGCCCACTCCCTCTCACCACACAAATAGCCCACTCCCTCTTCCACAATTCACTCCATACTGACATAGCCTATTCCATCTATCTGAGGACCTGTTTTCAAAGAAGCACTGGTTTTCTGTGGTGGAGGAGAAACACATGAACACCCAGCACTTGGTGCAGCTTCAGACTCTGTACATTTATGCCCAAAATGCTACTTGTGCCCAGACACACACCCTTCCCTTGCCAAGATCAGACCTTCTTCTCCCTTAAGTGCAAATTCCCATTTATGTCAGTTCAATGACAAACTGAATCCAAGCCGGTACTGGCTTAAGAAAATTATTACATTTAGATAAATACTGCAGAGGTGCCACTGAACAGTCACTTGTGTGATTTGTCTACAAGGTCTAGCCTCAAAAACCGCAAGCACTGCAACACAGACAAATTCAACATTTTGTGTCCTGCAGTGGTGCTGCTAATGTTTCTCAGTCTTTTGAGTCTTCATGCAAACCCTCTTGCAGTTTCCTTGCCTCCTTTCTGGCCCTCCTCAAGAGCTTCCTAGCTTCTTCTAGATGGCCCAGCTAAAAGATTAAGATGGTGAGTGCATACTGCAGCTCTCTACACAACTTTAGCAAAAGTTGTTCAGAAAAGTGGATTTGAAAAAATGTTCTTTAATTTCTCCAAGACTTTAATTTGTGATGGAATTTGAACTGAAGTCTCAAACTCCCTCTGGGGCATTCCTGCCTTAAGCCTAATCTTAGTTAATCATCACCAATTTAATCCTGAATTAACCTCCCTGGAAATATGGGCAAAAGGTAAATGGGTTGATGCCAYGGATATGATATCAAACCAATAATAAACAATCCTTACTTTGTACTATTTTAGTGCTTTCAGGTTAACCAATTTAGCCATTAACCTTTCAGAGACAAGCTGGACTTTAGTTTTGGTAAAACTGTTCTGATCTGTTTCTTCTGCAAACTGTAATATATCATTGCAGAAAAGAAAGCAGAAATGATTGGATATATTCATTGCTCATGGGATGACTGCTCTCTGCCAATCTGCAGTGGATGTTAAAAAGGCAGATGCACTGTCATAACACATTCAACGAGACAGGAAAGTCAGATATATGGTTCTAGGCACTCATGTTCACGGAAGTAGAATACTACATACAAAGGGAGTTTATTAAGAGGACCTGAAGAATATTTGGCCTTTCTGATACGAAAACTTTAAAAGAACTGTGCCTATTTGGCACAGCAGTGTGAAGGCCAAACAGTACTGTGACTGATTTCTAAATACCTCTGGGAAGCCAAAGACTGGGGAGAAGAAACAACATTGGCATGTAAAACTAATTAACATAAATGGCAAAGAATTAATTTAGATTGGAAACTAGCTTAAAAGTAATGTCTTCTATCTGAATAGTGATGTCTGAACACCTCCTCAAAAGGGAGAGTGAAGGATAAAGAAGCCCCACCCCCAACACCCTTGCAGGTTTCAAGATGTGTATAGATCAGTTTCTGAAAAGGAGAGAGACCGTGCAGACTCACATGGATCTCTCTTCCAGTGCTTGCCGCTGTCAATATTGCAGCCCTTACAAAGACACCAGTTCTATTACTAGCAAATGTGCATGAGAAACTGGAAACAATAAAAAAAGCCTAACAACTTCAGAGCAGAGATGTGGAAAAAAAAATATCTCCATATAGTCTGGACTTCATGCTGTTTTCCTATTACTGATCAGAATAAACAATTATGAACATTTTCCTGTGTTTCACAACCAGAAAAGTTGGGTTGTTTCACAGAAGCTCAGTCCCAGTAACTTCAAGCATAGAAGAAAACAGGAAGAATACCTTTCCAGCACCAACTGGTTTGGCTACATATGTTGCATATGCCACACTCACAATTTTTTCAATGTTAGTCAAAATGTCCTGTACTGTAACCTTGATGCCAACCTACAAGGAAGGAGGTAATGGAGGAAGGAGACAAAAACGGTATTTACATCATTGGCAGTTAAGTTGAGACAAAATAGTGCAGTGTTTTATCAAATTAATCATATCCAGTCTCTTAAACCTAAAAGAAAAAAGGTAAAAAAACTGCTCTGCTATCACTGATGCATCTCTGGACACATAAGAACACCACAATATTCACTGAGTTCTGAAAAGCTCTTTAGTACAACAACTGTGTATGTATGTTTAGCATCGCTTGTAGGGTAAAATAAAAAATAGGAAAGATGCTTAGATTCAGTTTTATGGATATCTCTTTCCATTTACTTGTGTGCCATTTGGAGTCTCCATCTGAATCTTTCTAGGATCTGTATGAGCAAAAAAGTCTGTATAAATGTATAAAACACGATGAAACACTTGAAGGTGAAACACTGTATTTGATCCTGTGAGACAGGCCTGACGTGCATCAAAGCTTCTGATTTTTTTCTAATTTTTAGAACCTTTTGGAATACATTCTCTGAGAGATGCATCACTGCCATTAATATTAATGAGAATTGTACTTGGGCACAATGCAGAGAAAAGTACCCTTAAGGTTCAATTCTGATTTCAAGTAAGCGATTGGGCAATGCATTGCATACTTGTTACAATATGAAGAGTAAGAACATGCATAAACCTGAGATAAATATTTTTGTATCAGAAGTTTCAAAAATACTTAGAAGTCCACCTATTCAGTGAATCCTAGCTCTGATCCAAAGACTGCTTAGAGGTCAATAGCTTTGGTCTGGACCAACACCACCTATCCCATCCTGTCCATTACACCTGCCAAAGATTTTAAGTTTTCAGGGTCCAGTTTCTATTTTGACACAGATTATTTTACAGGAAACATGCAATTATAATAGTCATTATGAAACCAGAGTTTCATTAGGCAGTATTGTTGTTTACATACCTGCACAAAGCTCTATCTGAAACAAATAAGACTGAACCCATGTTGCATTCCTCTACTCCTCCCACCTCTCTTCTGTTCTTTAAATATCATTAGGAATAAGAGTGATGATCTCTTACCTCCATGCTGGTTTTGAACGCTCTGTTCACCTTTGCTTTGATAGTAATAATTTGCCCAACCCTGTTAAGAAGAATAACATCTTATGGTATGTAATCATGCAGCTTAATAAGGGCTTGAACCTGCCTCTCAACAGTAGTGAAGAAAATCTCATAATCAGTCTGTGTCTTCCATACTGTACTGAAAATGCACTGAAAAAGGTTTAGCACTGTTATTCATCAGTCAGACCTCATTCATGCTCAATAACGATTGTAGTCACTCAGAAAACTGCGTAAGCTTAATACTAGCATTCCTTCTCCTTGCTGGTGTCTGTATGACGTCAGGTGTGCTCCAGGCCCCAGGTCCCCCAAGAAATTTTGGCCTAGATTCTGCTTTTGTTCAAAGGCACATCTTGCTGTGAGTTACACCAAATCACTGAGTATATCTAGCTGCAAAACCACACAAGATATACTCCATGTGCATTCTCTAGCATACAGATACATGCACATGAGAAAATAATCCCAGGACAAAAAGTGCTCTTTAACATCTTCGAAGGATGGGGAAAGAGTTCACTTTCCAAGTTTTGGCCAGGAGCAGGGCTGCAGGATGACCCTTCTGTCCTAACAGCATACCTCTGAACAACTACTCTTTCCCATTTACCTACATGGAATACATAAACAGAAGTATATCTTTTTACCTACATAGAATCAAATTTAAATGAGAAAATAATTTTTTTCCTTCTGGAATTTCTAAAGTACCTGTTATGTGTTGGTAACAAAAGTAACCCTTGTTTTCAAACCCCTAGTATCCTAACACAGGGCAATGCTGAAAGGGTGGAAAGAAGGCAGTTTCCCCTAAAGTTGTCTTATTGAGCAGAGCAGTAAAAGGACACGATGTGCATGGTAAGTCAGAACCACAGCCAAAATGACTGGGCATCAGGCCACTGCCTTCAGGGAATTTAGAGTGACTTACAACTGCTAAAGATCAGTCCCAGAGCAGGCAAAGTGCAGCTAGCTACATCTGAGACTGCAAAATATAACTTAGACCACTTGAGTACCTATGAAATAGGCATTTACAGCTAAGGATTTGGCACAGTTATGACCCCAGTTTATAAAAAAAAAATTATTTGTAATTTCTTCCTAATTTAATGAATAGGGTTTTGACATTTAAAGGCTTTTCTTAAATTGCTTCTCTCAGTGCCAGAACTTCAAACAAATTGTTGCCAAACACTAGAATGGGGAATAGGAAACCTGCTCCTTTACAGTACCAGACAGGAACAACCAACTACACAGAAACGTTCTCCTTCTTGTTCACATTCAAGAACCCAAGTGGAAGGAAGCCTTTGAGTAGACAGGGGGGAAAAATGGTTAGAGGAAAGAATTAAGACCATCTCCAGATACACAGCCCTCATTAGCTTTTGAAGAACATACTGAGAAGGAGTTTTTCCATCATTCATTGCAAAGAAAAAGCACAATCATTAACGTGATAGTTCTAAACTGCACAGCTCAGGGAACCACCAGCTCTTTTACAAAAAGGAGAATGCTTTCAGAACAATAACACAATATTTATGTTTAAGCTTGGAAAAGAAGTTAACACTATGGTCTTGTAAAAAGGCTTTAGAAAGCTTAGAGACAGAATTCAGTCAAGTACCCTGAAACACCTCTGAAGACTCTGTATCTGTCACAAAGCTCCCAAGAGCATTACAGTAACACAGCAGTAGAGGTAATGATAAGTACAAGGTGAAAAAAGACAGAATTTATTCATTAGATAAATTCTATGATTGAACACGACACATACTGGTAGTAAGTGTGAGGCTATCCTTAAAAGAGGGAGAGTTCAGAGTCTACAGATGCTTGCAGAGGATGTCATGGTCCCTGTGAAGAACTTCATGATGCCGGATTGTCCATGAGCTCCCAGCAGGGACTGCAGAGGTCTTTACCTCAGGCTTACTGGCAGGGCGCTATTCTTCTGTACAAAGGTTGTTTATTTCACCTTTGTCAGTGACACCTCCCTGGTGAGCTCTCTTCCTCTGTGGGAGAACATTGCATAAGAGAGGTTGAGAGAGGTAAGTCTGGGTCTGCCCGCCTTTGACAAAACTGCAGGGTGGGAACAACAGAACAAAGCTGGACGTGATCTCACTCAGCCTGAGATGCCAGTCCCGCGATAAGGCGGGTTTGCACTTCACAGGCATTAGACACCTGACTGACTGACTGACATCTCCCCTGGTGCTCCAAGTAGTCTATGCAGCTGGACTCACATTTCGTTGTAGAAAAGTGCAGTCCTCTGGAGTCCACGGCCATACCAGAAAATAAAGATGTCAGAACTGAGATGGTCAGACAGTATGATAGGGAAACATCTTTTCATATACTTTCGGGAGCTGTTTCAAAACGAAATGTTTTACATTGTATCACGTATTCTGACTTCGGACAAACTGATTTATTTAAGCCAAGAGAGCTGATCAGTTTGGGCGTTTAAATAGATATGTAAAGGCAGAAGTCACAGAACACCACACTTTCACTTGTAACTGGCAGAAAGCTTTTGAAATATATCAGAATGAACTGAGTATGATTCACATATGGAGCACTAGCAAAATTTAAATAAATGTGATTTAAAATCAGATGTTCTTACTACCACTGAACTGCTGCATATTAGGAGACAAGGAAGAGGGATTTATTTGTTATCATGGTACAAAACTGAGTTTTGCAATATATAGACTTGTGGAAATCTCTGCTTCCATGTCAACTGAAAAGAAATAYGCACAGAAGAGTTAATCCTTACAGAACATTTGGCAACCTGAGTTAGGTAAATGAAACCTTACAGCAGGTAACTTAGAAAACATCTTTTTAATTTACTAGAGTGAGATACAAGAGCTCTCTTATTTATGCAAGATGCTTGTATAATCAACAAGATCTGGGAAAATTTAGGAAATTACACAGTAAGCTATAAACAGGATGTTAGGGATGGCCTGTGGCTGAAAAATAATTCCTGAAACCACTTCACAGTTACTACACTTGTACCCTATATTCTTGTTAAAAATGAAACATTGGCACCACAAATGGAAGGAGAACTAGAGACATACTTAGAAACAAATTTGGAAGGAAAAGTATTTTCATTAGATTTTAGAAGCTCTGTTCTGCTCTCAGAAACGAGAGAGAAAATTGCTCTGAAGCTACTGAAGTCTGAAATATTATGCCTGAAAGAAAAACATTACCCTGACTTCATTTGTAGGACTCTTTGATTACAGTTTTCACAGACAGGATTTTTTCCTAAGGACAAAATTAAAAACACAGAACAATTACAGGCAGGACGAACACTTTAAAACTAATTTTGTAAAACAGACCAAGAAATTCACTTGAGTTCTAGATTCAGTATGACCATGTTCACATCTTTGTTACTGGTTCTAGTTCTCATCCTAATGGCCACTACTCTAAAAATCTGCTGTTCAGAAGTGTGAGCGGATGCTTATTTTACAGTCATGTACTGCAAACAGTTTTAAATTGACATCAGCTGTACATCTGACAGCCAATGTTGCTTGGTTCACAGTGAGGACAACTGCATGTGCATTGGTCTGTGCAACCAGGTCCATCCCATCTAAGCACTCATTAGTTTCCAGATTGCAAGGTGTAAAAACACACAAAAACTACAAAGTAATGGCTTTAAGTTTCTGTAAAGATATGGTTTAGGAATAAATGATGTGCTATTTCTGCTTACAGTGTCTTTTATCCCTTGGAAAATCATGAAAAATGGTTAAAACAAAAATTAAGTCCTGTATTATCTTGTAGACCCAGTCAGTATTTGGTGATCACAAATGCAAAATATTTCTGTTTTGTTACATGAACACATTTTTTTAAAAGAGCTGAAGGAAAGAGATGGTGACAAATAAACTGAAAGAGCACTGCCAACAATAAAAAATTCATACAGTAACTGTTATAGGTATTCCTTATTTAACAGAGATAAGTAATGGCCTGCAGCATTCACTTTAACTAGAGCCAAAGATCACTGGGCAATCAGTTTCCCACCTGGCATCTAGGCTGCCAAGTCAAAGTAACTACAGTTTATTTTTGACCTGTGAAATTGATCTGTTTTCTAGRTGGGTCAGGCTATCACAGATAGAAAAGAGCAATTTTGAGACTTAACCCTGTGACTCTGGGGAGTTCATTGGCCTGCTAGCTCAGATTTTATAATGCCCCAGTTTATCTCTGCCAAATAAGAATCTCTAGAATGAAAACATCTGACTGTTGTTAGCTGGTTTTGTACCTGGCAGCCTCTTCAAACTGTATGTCATCCATAGACGCTGTCACGCAAGACACACCAGCATGTTTCTCAGCTTCAAAAGAGACACATGGACACACAGTTACCATACTGCATTTGCAGCAAGCTATTCACCTATTACTTGTGCGTGAGAGACAGAGATGAAACACAGTAGATCCCAGTTCTTCTTCTGACCACCCTAATGCAAGTCTGCAGTGCACCCCTTAGAAAAAAAGAAGCTAAATAAGATTAAAGTTAATATTTACCATGAAATAAGGGTAACATCAGGAGATGAGACTAGATGATGATAATTATCCTACTCAGTTTGAAAAACTCTATTTAAGTTCTTTCTCTAAAATGAAGAGTCTGGTAAGAGAGAGCTAACAAGCATGTTGCAGGACAAAAAGAGTCACAAAGCATTAACAAGCCTACAGAAATCTCAGCAATCTCCCTCAAAACAGGATGCTGTGAATGTTGGCTATGTTAAACCAGTGTGGAAGTTTTATGTCAGTTGAGGATTCTCAGACACAGGAGAAAGATCTACTGGCTTATTAGCATGGTCACAGCAGTGGAAAGCAGGTAGGTACATGTCCTCAGTGCTGTAATAAAAATGCAGGAATTAAATAAAAACAAATACAAACAAATACAAATAAAAAATCAAAACCAAGTATTTACTTATTGTAAAATATTTTTACCAAAATTTGAACTGTGTTCTTCATCTCCCTAGAATGCATTTGGTTATGAAAAATAATGCACCCTATTTGTATTAATTATGAAAGTTAATCTGGAAAAGGTAAACATCTTCTTTACTGTTAATATTTAATAGCCCAAGTTATCTTTTTACAGCAAGTTATTGTGATTTATTATTTATTTGACCACAGCACCTAGAGCTCCAAATCAGAGGTTGAATCTCCATCACAGTAGGAGCTGTATAAACACAGGGAACCCCTGCTCCAAAAAGCTTCCCAAGTGACAGAGGCAAAAGAGAGGACCAACAGGAAACCTAGAAAATAGCACTGCACAACAGGCAGGAGTTCTCACTCCCAAGCAGCCCAATATTTTTAGCGAGCATCGCAAGAAAAAGGTTGGAGGAATTAGAGGATGCTGCACGTCATATCAGTGTCTGAGGAGTTCCCTTTGAAAATATGAGAGTAAAACACATGAAGGCACTTATCAGAAACGCAGCAAAGCGTGATGAAAGGGAAGAGTTCACTGACGACTAAGAGGCTGGAGTCACCACTGTGATAGGTAATGCAAGGTGATGAGTAAGATGGCCTCGAAAGTGAGGAAGCAGCCAGGTGGATCACATCTAAAGCAGCAGGATATGAAATGAGGAAGGTGCAAAGCCCAGGCCCTTGCAACTGCACCAGCTGGCACTAACACGGGTGAAAGATGGTAAAGCCAAACAAATCCCTGCCTAGAATGTTGAGTTTGCTGTGACACAAAAAGCAAAGCGAGGAAAGATGTTAAAAATCCTTTGTGTGTGATGGGATTAGCCCTGAGGCGTGAATGACTGCTGCTGCCCTAAGCCTAACCAAGTAAAAGCAATTATGAAAGTGAGCTCCGGTGGCAGATCTGCAGCTGATGAAGATTATCACAGCTTAACCGAAGTCCAGGGAGCAGGGATGAACTGTTGTAGCAGCTGGGGCTCTGCCAGTTCAGAACAGGGACTCGAGGAGTTCAGGGGTCGCTGAGATCAGTTCAGAGTCTCTCCACAAAGAGCACTGTAAAGGCGTAAGTCACTGAAGGGCTGAAATCAGATGACTCCTTCGTGCTAGAATGAATTTCAAACAAAATGTGTGATCTTACTGGGAAGTTGCTACATGCTAGTTTTTGGGTTATTGTGTGGGACAAGTTCTCCAGGATCCCAACTCCTTCTATATAGGAAGAGTAGATTACGTAAAGCTGCACCGAGCACGGCACACACCTACGCAGTGAGCGCACCACGGTCACCGCGTCACAYGGAGACGCCATCCAGACATGAGTTCCCCAAATATACCTGCTATTCTCTGCAAGGCTCATTATGGACTGCTAATGTATGCAGCTGTACTTGGAAACGGAGTTCACTGACAGCAGAGATGGCAGAGCCTTGGGTTTTCTTAGTGCTTTAGATGCGGCTTTCACTTCCAGAAGTCAGCTGAGGAGATTTTAAGTTTTCAAAGCTGCGTTACACCAGACACAGAGTGCTCTGCACGCTGGTTGAATTTGTGGTTGGTTTTTTTTCCACCCATGTGCCAATATTCTTAAATTAGTACTTTTCTTTCTTCTAGTATTTCTCTTTTTTCCATCCCCTTTTTTCCCCTCCACTGCTCTCTTTTTTAAATTCTCCTCATCCTAACCACCCCTGCCACCCCCTTCTTCGCTCTCCCCTGAGATGTGACACTCCTCTCCAGCCCCACACGCTTTCTCACTCCCTTGATGCCTGCCTCTAATCTGAACCCCCAAATCCGACACACTCCCCCCGGCTGAAACCTTCCCCCAAGCCCCCCTCCCCTCCCCTCCCCAGCGGCAAAATTTCGCCTCCTCCTCGCCTGCCGTCGGCAAACACCGGGACGGGGCTAGCGGTTTTCAGGAAAGGAGACGCTGTCCCCACACAGCCGACGAGTTTAAGGCACATTTCTGAGGGGAGGGTGGGGCACGGGGCGGCCCCCGCCGCCCTGAGGCGACGCTCCCCCGCCCGCCGTCACCCCATGCCCCGCGGCGCCCGCCCGCCAGCCGGCCGGGCCGCTGCCGCCCCTCTACCTGCGAGGCAGGCGGTGGCGTCCATCCACTTGAGGAGCTGCCCGGCGCTCAGCTCCCCGCGGTGGTTGGCGTGGGCCGGGAAGACGGTCTGGCACATGCAGACATCGCCGCCCGCCGCCGCCCCGCGCCGCTCCATGGGTGCGGAGTGAGGCGGGCAGCGGCGGCCGAGGCTCCCCCGGGCACAGAGAGGCAGCGCTGGCCCGGCCCGGCCTCTCCGCTGCCTAACGTGCTGGGGCGGGCCGGTCCCGCCCCAACGCCCAGGACTGGGCATCGCCTCCTCCGGCGGGGGCCGGGCCGGGGCCGCGCCGCTGCGGGGAGGCGGGAAGGAGCCGTCGGGCTGAGGGGAAGCGGGTGCCGAGGGGCGTACAGGGGCAGCGCAGAGCAAACGCGGGCCCCGCAGGGGAGAGGAGGGTGCCAGCAGGGCTGTGGCCCGTTTCTACACCCGGCTGCCCGTTTCCGTGCCCCGCGGCTCCTGCCCCGGGACCTCCGGGGCTGCCCCACGGCCTGGGGTCAGCCGCCACCATGGCGCGGCCGCCGAGAGCCTGTGCTGGTGCCGCTGGCGGGTTTTGGCGTGCGCATCGCCACTGAAATATTTATAATTCGGCTCAGGTGATTTTTTTTTTTTTTTTCTTTTTTTGAAGTCCTGCTCGCTCGTGTTGTCGCCGCCTTGACAGCCCGGCAGATGGGCCCTGGGAGGACACGCTGCCACCTCCAGACGCTGGTGAGCCCGGTGGGGAGGTGCAGCAGCCTGGTGAACCGCTGTCGCTGCCGGTACGGACATTTTGACACCTACCTCGGCGGCCCCGGCCCCGGTCACGTATTCACACAGGAGTTAATAACTGGAGACCTCATAGAGGGCTCCTCTTACCTCCTCCTCCTCACATGGCTGGTAGGGTACTGCAGGATATTGCTGCTCTTGCAAACTATAAAAATATAAGCGCTGCTGAGGAGGAGCAGAGCAATCGCTTTTGAATCGGTGAGGATGGTCAAAGTTTGACTATTGCCATGGATACATCATTATTACTATTGAAGGCTCAACCACGTGAAGAGGGCAGTTTGGAGGTGCTCACCGCCTGGGCTTGTCAGCTGTTAAGACGGGGCTGGTCGGTGGAGCAGGCGTGTTGCTTCAACGTAGCAGAGTGTGTAACCTGTAAATGGTCTTTAAGGAAGGACTGCAAAGCTTGTATTTAACTCTGTGCTATTTTTCCCCTCCTGGGTATTGTAAATAGCATGGTTTTCAATAGAGCAGCAAGACTGTTTTCTGTAGCCTTTCCTTACAGCCTTTCCTCTTTATCATCTAGCTACGACGTGTTACCCACTATTCCAATKACAGGCTTCCCATGTTTATTAAAAACATACATAAATGAATTTATATCGTGAATGCTTGTTCATTTAAACATTGCTAAAGATCCAGCTTTAACCCATAACAGCCGGGAAAATTTGAATTTTAACCAACCTGCCTCACCAAGAGAGTTTCTCAGTGCAGTAGGGATTTTCTTCCCACATGGTCTGTTACTATCATTGCACTGTAGCAAGATCTCTGTTTCTTTGTCACATACTCTTTTAGCAAGCAACAGGATGGCTGTACCATCACCCTAGTTAGATTCCAGAGGATACTGGCTCCGAAAATCAGCATGCTGTGCTATTCCCTAGATTTATTTCTATTCTGTTGCTTCAGAAAAAAAGTTTGTACTGATTTCTCTTTCCTTCTTTGACTGGCTTCTGTGAAGGAAAGAAACAGACTCTTGGAAGTGGCAGTGGCATCCCTCAGTCTTGCTACCTGAACAGGGTTTGTAAACAGTATGCAGCCAGTATTTTCTCCTTCCTYGTCTGCTCAATCCAGATGTCAAAATCTCAGGTGTCAACTTCTCACACCATGGATCCTAGATCTCAGAAGGAAGAGTCTTCAAACAGAACTAAACATTTTTCTATTTAAAAAAAATTAACTTGTGTTTTGCCTGCCTAGGCCAGTAATTTGTAAATCTGTTTTCAGGTTTCCATGTCATGCTCATTGACCAGGCTTTCTCTAAGATAATGCTTGTTTGTTGTTCTTTCACAGGTAGCTTTCACCTCCATTTAACATAGTCCCAGTGATCAGGTGTTTGGCCCATAATATATCTGTTGTCTGCTGCGAGATTAGGAGCTACAGAGCTGTTAGTATCACAGAGAGGTAGAAGTAAAATCTAAATCTGCTCACATCTAAAACTTTCTGAAGTATGTGGAGGAGTACACGCTTGGGGCGAGTGATCAGCAGACCTCTCCCAGGCTGTATGGAGGAGTTTTAGAGAAACAGAAAAGGTAACTTCTCTCGTTTCTGTTGGGGTAAGGGAAAGCTGGTGTTTGAAAAAACACACCTCAGAGCTGTACATATATCTTGATTTCTAAGGGAAGGATGTAATTCGAAATATGTCCGTTGGAAGTAGGAGCTGCACTTCAAGAACAGGAATGGCCACCCAGGATCCAAATGAGCAATGCACATGGCTGCCACTGCTTTGGACACTTGGCAGACACACCTGGAGAGTGAGCTGAGGGAACTCACAGCCTTAAATGCCCTTTTCCCAAAAGACCCTCTGCTTTAAGCTGCATTTCTCCTGCCCTGCAGCTCCTCTTCTTGGACCCCGTCTGCTGAGGTAACAGACTCTAATGCCTGTCTTCCAGTTGGCTTCAGCGACTCCTTTCTCTGCCAGTCCCTTATACTCCTTTAGCTTCCTACACGGTCTCCATTGGAGTAACTGAGTATTTTACAGCCTTCAGTGTATTTGTCCCCCCAAAATACCTGCAAGGTCAGTATTGTTCTCCTTTCACAGCTGAAAAATTAGGGAAATTAAATTACACAGAGGAGATCTGTGCTTTTCAATGGTTTCCCAGTTGAAAAGTACCTTTTGTGGCACAGKAGCCTATACGAGTGCCTCTGGCATCACCACCAGATGAAGGTAGCTGGACCAACACTACGTGGTTAAGGCAGTCTCTGGGAAGCATCTTTGTGAACCATCGGATTTCTCCTTACTGATTCCCACGGTGGTGAGAGAAACAAATGGTCAAAGGCAGATGGAGGATGCCTTACAGCCAAACCCATACTCAGTCACCATCTTTGGTGAAATTGTTCTTTTGAAATGAGAACTGGCGATGAATTAGAGTGAGCTCAACTTTAACAGTTTGGTTAACTGACTAAGAAATTGACTTCCCTTCAGAACTGTTGCTTGCTAATGCAGTTTTAAAAAGTTTTTGTCAATAAATGATTCGCACTTAATGGCTTGAGGCTTCTGGTGCTGAACTGAAATAGTAAAAACAACAACAACAGATGCAGTACTGTTTTAAAGACATTTACAAAGAAAAAACAGAATGGATATTAGGTTATCATCTCCTAATAACGTGCGTTTGTATTAGAAGCAATGTAAATTAAAAACTTTTGTGCAGCACAACAGTGTATCGCATGAGCACTGTGAAGAACAAGACACTGCGCAATGCCTGTAGAGGAATTGTGCCAGAAGAGGTAAGGCACTTTACTAATAAAAGATGAGCTCAGTATTAGATGTGAATAAATCTTCTGTAAAGTAAAGCCATTAGAGCGAGCAAGAAGTACTCTTCAATCATACAGCACATGGACAGCTAGCAGCCTCCTCAACTAATAGCGTAACTGCTCCAGACCTGCATTTCATCCAAGTTAGAATTTATTCTGAGAAATGGTATGGAACAAGGGGGTAGCAAAGGAGGTCTGATTAAGAACCAGAGTTCCACAGAAGCCTGTGATCTAGAATTGGTTTTTGGGTTTCTACCAAAATTCCTTCTATATTTAAACAGATGTATGCACGACTGGAGAGCTTTAGCGTTCCTTGGAAAATAACAGGCTAATGTGATAACGGTGACATCGTTAACACTTTCACAGATCTTATCTTACCAATGGAGTCAGCAGCTGTAGGACACACCTCCAAAATGGATCTTTTTGGTAATGTTTTAAATACAGATGTCAGTTACTGCAGTAAATCAACTACAATATATAGCTGTGCATCTTTGTAGACTGTATACTTCTATATTCTTGAAACAAATGTATTACTGCCTGAAGTTATAAATGTTTTAGAGATTCATGTTTCTTTCATAACGCTAGTTATTCATGGAAAAAAGGGGTTTTTTTGACACAGCTTGTGAAAATACAACTACTTCTTGTAAAATGAAACTTTATTCTAAAATGTATCCAAAATTGCAAGACACAAGCACCATTAAACAGATAAATAGACATATATTTATGTACATAGAGCATCAAAACACAAAACAATTGTTAATATAATTCTTATACCATTTTAATGAGTATCCATCAATAAAACTTTACAATTTAAAGAAGACTTTTCAGTTGCAAAACAGTTGTAAAATCATATGTATAAATTATGTTTACTACAATTCCAATAACAGAGGCAAAGTAAAATACAAAAATAATAATCAATACTGCAAATTCAAATACAAAACCCAAAGTAATGCTGCACAGGTACATATGTACACTGGATGAATTCATGCAGCTAGGCAGTGCAACAAATTAACTGCTGAGTTTAACTTATCACAAAATGGAACAACCATGTCGGCAAACAGAAGAAAATATATTTTTGTAATAAATCATAGTGCATTTTGAAGTTAGACTTTATAAAATGATTGTTGAGTGATATAATTCTAAAATTCCCCATGTGATCAGAGATTCCCCAACTCCTCTCCCAGAAAATAAAATACAAATGACAAAAGCTAAAAAACCCGCTGTAGTAGAGAGTCTGATGTACTGGTACCATCTTGATTTTTTTTATTCTCGGTATCAGACTTGTTTGCAAGTGTCCATGTCCACAGGGACATGCGTTACTCCTTGCTACCAAAAGTAACTCTTTCATGCTCCAACGCTATCATCTCCATAAACTGAATCTCACGCGATGCTTAGACTGCACTGGTTTAAAGAGACACAGCTGAGCCTTGAAAAAAGAGCTCTTAAATCCCTATGAAGTACAGAGAGAGTGTAAAACAGAGGATAGAGAGACCTCGTTATTCCTGAAGCTCCTACCCCTAATTGCTTTAATTACATAGACACAGATTAACATAAGAGGCTTTTATGGCTTGGATGAAATTTCTGCTAATTTGCTGGGCAAGCGCAAAGCCCATGTTTCTCCACAGGGCTTGCCTTTCACAGTGCAGAAGGCTACAGACTATTTTGGTTGGTGAAAGGAAGCCTCAGGTAACCATATAGAAAAATACTTCCGCGGTGAAAATGTATTAGAGATAAAGAAACAAAATCAAAACAGAACCTCTTGAAAACTGTGATTTCTTGTGTAGCTGCGATACTAAAACATGGCTGTTCACCTTTCAGTTCTGCGTTGGTTGGTATATCATGAACATGTAGATAAAACTGAGGTTCATACCTCATTGACTATTACTGGTTAAGTGTCAAAATTCGATGAGATACAATTACACAGTCTGACACTTTTTTTTCTTAAAATCTCAAGTGATAAGCACGCTCAGTGTTTTCACTAAGAAGTTACTGCTAAAATGCTACATTTCTTTGCTGAGAATACATCAATTTACAGCAGCCTGTAAACTACTGAAGAGTTGCTCCCTGCATCCTTTGTGCTTCCAAAACCCCCTTTCAAGCCATCATTAACTTTCAAGTTAATGGGAGTTCGAAGCAAAAAAGGGATGCAGCAAAACACCTGTATTGGGTAAACAATGTAGCAATTTATACAGCAGCATTTCTAAATTTCCAGCATGCAAGCACGTGTAGAGAGAAGCTAAGAGACGGCATGCACTGCAGTGATACGTCATTGTGCTTATGTCTGGTAGAGAATACTATGGCATTTTCACCCAGGAAAACATAAACGTTAGCCCCAGAAGACTCAAATAGCCAGTATTAATGAAGCCATCCGCTACTACGTAGTAAAGAACACCCCAAAAGAGGGAAGAAGTTTGTCTGCTCATAGCTTATAGATACTGAAGCTGAAGAGAATTACAAAGGCACGATACAAGCCTCTATTTCTTGTAAATTATATATATTCATATATTTTTGCTCATACCACCTCAAGATACTGAATGGTAAAATAGTAACTGAGGATACAAACGTCGATTCAAAGTTAAGCACTAAAAATAAATGATTGCTGGAGAAGATAGCTCATTACTTGCTACATTTCTACCCTTCCTGGGTGGTGAGCTTGTCCACCTTTCCTCCACTGGCTGACAATACCAATCAAGATATTCAAGAGCATGGTGATCCACCGAGAAAACTGGAAGTGTCAGATGACAGAATGGTTTTATGCATCTGAAAAGCTGTCAGTAAGTGGCTGCAACTGTTTTACCTTTGGCCCAGAACTCACTGAGAACCCAGAAACAGTAACTGGAAATTCATACCCATTTTCATGCAGAGATGAGGCTAAGATAATCCGTGAAGATAATATTTTGGTTAAGTTTGGCACTCAAAATATGGAACAGCAAAGCAGGGATTGTACTAGCATATAATAAAAAACAGTTCTCAATTTTTCTATTCATAGCTACACAAGATGCGTATCATCTTCAACACTGAATGACTCACAACTTGGGAAATAAAGCAAATGTATCAATACCGCTCCTGTTAAACTCACAAAAAAATTACACCCACTTTTGTGTGATCAAGTTATACGCCAACTTTGGAGGCAGCTGCTGTCCCAGGCCCAGCTGTAAGAATGTGGACACTTCATGAAGGTGAAAAGGTGCCAAGTTACAACATTCGCATTTTTAAACTTCAGCTGTTCCTCAGCTCACAACAGAATTGGTACAACTGCTGTTATGATTTCGTACCGGCAGTTAATGAAGAAAGATATCAAGCTGAACTAGAATAAGGTAGGTGTATGGTGCATGCCTGAGGTGGAACCTGCTATAAATGGGCTTTGCTAATCCACAGCAAAGATCTGGTCTATCTGAAACTGGATACTTTCCTCATCTCCAAACCAGCATGTGAAATCATACACATTTACTGCAAGTTTACCAACCCSCCCCCCCCCCAAACTGCCATTACTACCTGTATTCTCACAATCCTAAATTAGGAGCTCCTAGATTTATTCCTTAAAGTTCTCAGGAAAGGAATCTTTAGCCATCCCTAGAAAGTATGAACATTGAATATCTTAGTTACAACCTCACAGCTGAATTTAAAAGCAGCATATGCTATTGCTGGTGTTGATTCATCTATGCAATGGTTTCTTCATGCGTTGCTTTCAATGAATCAATCAGTGCAGGCAGAGTGAGAGAGCCCACAACAAATAAAGGTCAGGATGCCTGGGCAGGTGTAAACCTTCTAGAAATGTTCAAACAAGTTAGTGCAAGTTACACGTGTTTATAAAAAAAGATGATCAAGAAAATAGCAACTATGGGGCAGAAATCTTGTG
Source organism: Phoebastria nigripes (assembly GCA_035582835.1). Classification (NCBI taxonomy): domain Eukaryota; kingdom Metazoa; phylum Chordata; class Aves; order Procellariiformes; family Diomedeidae; genus Phoebastria; species Phoebastria nigripes. The sequence goes on along the minus strand of JAYKAV010002796.1, from coordinate 407,541 downwards.
TTTTGAGATTGAAGGATTCAGAAACTCATCTGGAAGCCGCTCAGATTCAGGTTCTTAGGAGCTGCATTATTCTTGCCCATACCAGGCTCAGATAAATACACTTGTTTACAGGAATGTGAAGCTAAATATAAACCCTTGGATTCATTCCACCTAACTGTAGGCCTTTAAAAGTGTGCAGGATTCATCAGTGGAGAGGACAATTGATGCCACAATACAATCTTCCAGAGGCATCTCCTCTTCTGTCCCTTCTCTGACTTACAGAAGAGACCTAGGCTGGTAATTTTTAGGCAGCTAAAATCAGGGCAGGATGAATCAGGCCACGGTGTGGAGCAGAAACAAGTCTGATGTGGTGGTACAGTATTACCATTACAAAACAGCCTGTAACGGCCTTGTCTGAGGCTCCAGCCCAGATACGCTTTGTGGTTAGTGACCCATACAATCCATGTCTTTGCAGCTCCCCAGTCTTGCAAGGAACTTTTTTTAAAGATAAAAACAGTGAGGCTTGATTTTATGACCTTGTTTCCCTTGTTTGGTCCTTAGACAAGGCGGCTTCTCCGAACACCGGATTCCCGGAGCTGTGCTACACTGGCTGTCAGAGGCATTCTCGGAGGGGAAGGTCTCTCAATACACAAATGCACACAGGGTTGTATTTTGGTACAACAGAACTAACACCACCAAACCTCTCAGCACTTCAACAGCTGTGGAAAACAGCTGTATATTTCAAAAAGGATTTTGAAAGAAGGGAAGCCTTCGGGGGCAGGTCTGTTTTCTGACACAGTCGAAAGGCTTCAAATAAAGATGTATCCATGGTACAACTCCTCCCAAGGGCTGCAGCTGGGATAGTTACGATCCCCCAAAGCAAGACCCTAAACCATTTGGAAAGGGGTCACCGTCAGGCAGCATATGTTGGACCTCTCATCAACAAGGACTACTGCCCTTCTGAAACCATCCCAGAGGCTGCTTTCAAAAGTTACACACAAGGTCTGGAGAAGTTTCCAGTTGGAGTGGTTACTCATCCTAACACAAGACTCACACATGTCTGTGTATTTACGGTGCTGTGGGAATTTTGTATCACCATGCTTTTGAACTCTTTCACTATGGCATGGGTTGGCTCTTTGCAGTAGCTGTCAATAACAAAGATGAAGCACACACTAAGGAGAAATACAGCTGTTCTGAAATACACAAACTTTGTGAGACCCCAATATTATCAATATTAATGTTTAAGGTCAGAGGCAGTATCAAGTTTTGCATGTATTTTCTACCTTAATATGTATATTGACAAATTTAATTCTTCTGGTTTGGAAAATTACTGAGGTTTTCTTTACTTCCAAAGAGTGGAGTTTGAACATTAGGTTCATTTATGATGTTCAAAGTCATTCTTTGTCTAAAATACACCTGCCTAATTGTTTAAATGTGACCTGCAAATACTTGGGATTATGGGATTGGGATTACCCTGCTGTTCTCTGTAAAGGGCTGAAGTAATCTGTAGAAACACTTTTTCTGACCTTAGAAATATAGGGCATTTATCTGCAGCGTGGCTTGGAAGTGTGAGGAACATTTATTGCAAGTACTCAAAGTCTTATGTGAACAGGTGAAGGTGCAAAGTCACTAAAAAGACTCTTTATTCGAAAGATTAACCTAGTCATTTAAACTATCAATAAAAACAAATAAAACACAGAACTCAAAATAATCCAAGTAAGAATCCCCTTCAACTTTCACAGCTTTTTCACTTTTCCCATCATCGTCTTTCAGTCTAGACAGGACTTGAATTTCTGATGTCAGAAACCAGCAAAGAACACGTACACATTTTCAGGTCTTTGTTGTATATCATAAAATACTAATAAAAAAAGAATCCAGAGTTCATGAATTCAGATTATTTTTCTATATTGACAAACAGACAAATAATTAAATTCTCCTTAAAACATTGCCTCACGTAAAGCCTGTCATAACTGGGGGTGAGGACCCAATACAGAGGCAGTGCTTTACCCCCTGCATACCCTTAGAGATGGGTTTCCGTCCAATGCAGAAGTTTTTGGAAAAAAAAAAGACACCAGAGGAAAAGCTAGTACGTCTTTGCTCACTTGGTTCAAGGAAGCCTGTAGGCTGGCGGGTCTCTCTGCGACAGTCTACTGAGGTCCTGTAGCCTGCCTTTGCCAGGGGACAGCAAGAGGAGAGACCTTCCGTCCTGTGCAGTTCCATGCACAGGGTCTGATCTCTCAGTCTTGCAGGCACCTGCAGTTGGAAAGCATACACTGCATACCCGGCATGGAGCCACGAAATGTGCCAACCTGCAGCTGCCCGTTGCCTGCTAAAATCCAACCCCAAGCTCTCAAAAAGGATACGAACTGGGTTGAATTCTCTTACGTTACATTTAATATTCCTGTAAATGGCTTATATTATCTGCTGTTTGAAATAAATTCTGAAATCACTAAGCGTGCTTAACAAAGCTTTAACTATATGTGAACAGCAAGTTTTGAGGACAGAACAAGTACTGTTGTAGTATATAATACACATGGCTGTACAATCAAAAGCCACCTCTTGCTTCAAAACAAGAATTTACAGTAGTAAGCAATGGTGACAAGGTTTCTTACACAAAACCTACAGGAATTTACAGAATATGCATGGATCACTGAGGTTATAATGCCAGCAGACTACACGAGTATCTTGTGCAATGTGAACAAAGTTGACAATAGTTTACCAATGCTTTAAGTAAGTCACATAAATATGCTAACCCACCAGCTATCAAATCTTCCTCCTCTCCCCACCGGAAACAAGTGTTTGCCAGATGTGTGTACAGCAATCCATAAAAAAAATTGATTTGTTTTTGTGGTTTTAGGCAAACATGCACAAAATAGATGCACTGCAACATTTTTGCAAGGGGATACTTGCCACAAAAAAAGCCCTCAAAATTGGTCTCTAAGCACATACAGCATTTTGATTCACACTTCTCCAATAGCCACTACAAGGCTAAAAAAGTTTATTGTATGGACGCTTTTTGTCCTGAAAAAAAATTTACTTGATTCTCAACTAACAGAAAGCTCCAGCTTCCACTTTACTCATGCCTTCCATGTCTGTATTTCAGCCCTAGTTTAGGAACTTTTATTCTCTCCCTTAACCATTAATCTAAATGTAAATCAAATCAAAACTAGGAGTTAATCAGAAAAATGAGAATAGACCTGGGAACAGCCTACACCAGCTTTTGAATGTCATGTTTTTAGACGGCAATTCAGCAAACACTGCTTTTCTTTTCTGCTAAACTGTTGGACATGCTCTGTGCTCCTGTTAGCGATGGACTTTGACATCTGCTGGAAGGGCACCTGCACTTTGCTCACCTGTAACAAAAGGTGTGGCCCATGGATATCGCAGTCCCTGGTCCACAACCTGCCTAGATCAAGAAACCCAACCTCTCTACTGGGGATTACAGACTCTGCAGGATGCACCTCTGCATTAGAAAAGAGAGCAGCTACTGAATCCTAGCTACCAGTTTTGCTGCTAACAAGCTTGTTACCGGTAACACACTTTTCAAACTCTCCTAGTAAATTATAGCTTTAGTAAATTTCTACCTCAATTAAACATCCTCTATTTGGATTTTGTTTTCCTCCAATCTGCAAATACCAGCTTTTGTTTCAAGCTATTTTATGTCATTGTTAGAAGTCATCTTGTCTAATGTGTGAGTCTGTGAGATGCTAACTTTCCTAATCTCAAACAGTTAAGAGCTCTCGGGATATTGCACTGCCACTCCTTATTTGTTGTTAATGCTCAATGTCTGTAATGAAATAAACTCTCTATAGCAGGGCTCTAGTCACAGATGTGAACAACTTTCTGTATGTTTATTGGGCAAATTGTCCTTATTTTTGTGCAAAGATCTGGCATGGTACATTTAATGGGAAAATCCAAATGAGAAAGAAGAAAAATGAAGATTAAACAACAGAAATAAAGCCTACAAATATCCAGTTCATCCAGTTGATAATTTGGCTCCTCAAGGATCGGAGCAGTTGTCCATAGCAATAAATCTTCCTATCAAAAGCAACTACTGATGATTCACTCTATAGGGACAAACATAGGTTTGGTCATGGTTACTGTTGTAATTCCCTCCTAATCTGAGGAACTGTATATATCTCTGTAACAGACCAAACTTCTAAACTGTACAGTCTATTTTCTGGTACACCCAGGGTACTGAGAAAACGCATCACCTTTCAAAATCCCCATGTTTTGTGCTGATTCCCTATGAAAACTGGTGCTAAACTGCCAGAATTTTCTATCAGCAAAATTAAGCTTCTTGTCTCGGCATTGTAAAATCTTAAGGGAGCCCCAGACCCAACTGCAAGAAGAATTGTACAAGTTCTCAAGAGAACAGCGAGGTAGCGTACAAATACCTTGTTTCTCCGCGCACACGTGGTGGATTCATTATCCAACCCTTAACTACCAGACCCTGTGAACAAGCCTGCTTGACCACTCAGTTACTCTTCTGAGAGAGAGAACCACAGAACCCTGCACAGCTAAGGGGCACCCTGAATCATCCGTGAGATACAGTGAAAACAGGGAATAGACAAATGAAATGACTATTTGTGAATTAGGCTCTTACGAAGTCATACCTATCAGGTGTAGGCAATCCACTTTTGGGGATGTGGAAGGAGCTTTCAACATAAAGTCCAGCTGTGTTATTCATAGCAACTAGGTAATAAATCTTGTTTTGATCTGATTTCCCCAAAACTGTGTCTTTCAGCAAATATTTATGATGCTGAATTCAAATAAATTAAAAAAAAAAAAAAAGGTAATTTGTTCTCTCAATTTCTTTTGCACATTGAAATTAAATAGTGGCTAGAAAGTGACCATTTCAAATTATAACTGAAAATGGCATTTTTATTAAATGTGAAAACATGTACCCAAGAAAACCTTTATACATTTTTATGGCAAGTTTTCCCATTACATGAGAGGCTTTCTTACATATTTTATGCTTAAATGAAGAACAGTGACCAAACAGAATTTGAACTAAAATTGCAAAGCTGTTAGCTATGTTGAGGGAACTACGGCTGCACAATTGAAAACAAGATGGAAGGACAAGTTCACAAAAATAGCTCATGTAGTAGTGAACAATGCTCTAATAAAGTAAGAAACAGAAGAAAGCCAAATCTGTTCTGCATATTAGTACTAGATACATAAACATGCCCCTGCATTGGTAAAATCTTTAAAATAACGTCTGTTTAGGGAAGACTTAATTTGAGCTTCTAGACTGTCCACGCTCGACCATGGTTTTAGTGTGTTAGCAGTCCCACTTTCCTGAAGGATACTACTTTATTCTTAAATCTGTTTAAAATTAACTATGTGCAGGCTTTATTTCAAACAAATGTGAATGTGTTTGCAGGATCAGAGTTTTAATGTGCTGAGTAGATGATCCATTTATTTTCTCTAAATTTGTTACTGTAATTTGTTTCCAAGCTAACAGCACTGGCAGACAATTTGCATGCATACACTCAAAGCAGTATTTTAGATACGGACTTTTTTCTTGTTTTTCAGGTTGAAACATCATTTTGGTAATTTCATCAGGCCCTCTGTATTTTGCTCTGTTTACTCAGTTTATATATCTGCCAAATAATGTCACATCTCAGATAAATTATGTATTTCACCCAGATCAGGGTCAAATCCTACCAAGAAAAATGACCTTATGTGAGTGGTTTCATCAAAGTTTGAGCAGAACAACTGGCACGAGCAGCAGCTTACAGGACTGAGCCAGTAATGTCTGGAAAGTAGAGGAAGCTGCACACACTAAAATTTAAATCTAACTCATTTATCTCTGAGTGTACTGAATTTTTATAGTTGTTTCATATCATTAAATCCTGAATTAGATCCCTAGTGTGATCAGTTTGAAGAGAAATGAGCTGTCACTGTTGAAAGAGTTTTTTGGGTTTTATTTGAAAGATGTGCTTTGTCAGGATTCCCATCCTTAGGGCCCAACCAAACCCAAGCGTGTTTGGGACAGGAGCCATGGTTATATCACCACTTACAGTGAATTAAAGAAAAACAAATTTACCTGTACTGATCTTTTTTTTAACATCGGTAAGCTCTATTTTACTTAAAGAATCTAGTCCATATTTAGCAACCACAACAACAACAAAGAATCGGAGCTGACTAGGAACAGGAGATAACACTTAAAAATGATAAACTGATCTGAGAAACAGAAATCAGTGCAACATATATCAGCTGAAAATTCATTTTGACTGGTAAAGGGAAAAAAAGAATAAAATGTTCAACACTGAATATTGTAACAGCTGGTCCCTCATTAAATTACCCATCTAATTCCAAATCATCTTTACATGCAGTATTATTTCATTTGCTAGCCACAGAACAGGGGAAAATTCAAATGATATTTAGCCAGTTCAAGAAGCTGTCCTTCTGACATATGAATTGCTATCCATAAAGAAGCAAGATTCTATTCCCTTCTTCCTAATTTGAATTATTTAAAAGAAATAATTAGCCCACTTAATTCTTGCTGTGTATTCCCATTGCAAGTGAAAGCAACAGCTGGATGTCTTGGGACATGGGGCATTTAATCCTGTATTAAGGGGAGCAGGCCGGTAAGTCTGAAAGTTGTTACCATCTCTGAATACGTGACCCATTGGTGGTCTGGGCTCTGCAACCAAAAGGCTTCCAAATAAAAAATGGCAAATGCAGCCTCAGCCACAGGTTGACGGACGACCCTCTGATCTGGGGACTGTCACTCTGAGATGCCTCTGAGTCAAGCTGAGGCACATTTATGTCACTGGGCAGCATACCGTCTGTCAAAGACTCGACTCAAGGTTATTGCCACGTTTTTTACATGCACCAAACTCACTCTGAGGTGGAGGGGGGGAACACGGAGTGCAACTGCAGTTCTTCCTCATGCTCAGGCAATTAAGAAAATAATGCAACCCATACATGCAAATATCCAGGTATTTTTTTAATGCATATGTCAGGCCACATGCTTTACATGTGATTCATACAGCTTCTTCCTTGCCCTAAACCCTGTTCTTGCCTATACAGGACTAAGACATGGAGATAAAATCTGGGCGACACAGAGATAAAATCTGGGTACGAATACTCCTTTTCATAGGTTTATGCAGCAGGTAAAACACTGGTTTCACTGTGAAATTCACAAGTGAATCCCAATTTCAGCTGATTTCTACAAGGCCAGAATATCTGCCAGAGTTCTCACAGTATGAGAGATCCATTACTCCCTATTTCTGCTAGTCTAAGATTTCATCACTTCTGTTTTTAAAAAGCCTTACTTTAACCTTGCCTGAAAGACCCATTTACAGAATCACGATCTATTTATTTCTATATTAGAGAGAAAAATCTATCTAAAAACCCAGTGTGGAAAACCTATCCTGCACCACTTAAAATAAAATTCCTCCCAGAGCTGGACAAGCTCTGACATTATCAATAATGCTGTTGCATAAAGACAGATATAAACAGCAGTTACATTACATACTGGTATCTAGTGCATTAGAAACATAGTAAATTAGCGGCAGTAAGAAGTCAGTGCTTGGAAATAGTCTTTCTTTCCACATTAATACTCTAGATATGATGAAAATCCTACAAGGATTTATAAGCAAAAGAAAGAAAACAAATGAACAAGCAAAAAGCTCTACGCATATTTAAAAAAACCCAAAGGGATACTTATAATTTTAAAGTTGAGTATTTAGCACGTAAGATCGTTTTCTAATGGTTCAGCTGCAGAACCTATGTATGGTTATTATCACCTGATCTTAGCAGTGCACGTGTAAGTAACTTTACTCAAGCACAGGGATGTAAGCATTCCCTACAGAAAGCAAGATGATTAGGCTTCCTTGTATCTGATTAAAACTCTAACAATAAGATATGCAGTGAGTATTCAAGCAGATCTTCCAAATCTAAAATTTTGCAAGCTTGCAGATCTTTTATTCCACCAGTCTGTCGGGCTATGAAGGTATGAGAAGTGCTGGACATACCTAGTAACTTGCAATATCAGGGCACAGAATGACAGGCTACGAGGGCCTGATCCTGTTCATTTTTAGGCCAGGAATGTATTTACTGAGATTAATGCTGCAGTATCAATGCAACAATGTTTAATGATATAAATGTTTTGGAAAAGAAATGGAAAAGGGAAACAAAGATATGCTGGCAGTAAGAAAAATTGTATAGAAGGGAGTTCAAAAGAACAAAGAAGAAAAATCATGTGCCTGAAAGGATGTTATGCTCTTGTATATAAATTAGGATAACTATTTTGATAATGATATTCAATATCTATTGGCAGTTCCATTTAAGGGGTTTCTTTGCACAGGTTTAATTTAATGGTCAGACTTTCATCCTTAACAGGCACCTATAAGCTAAACTATTGCAGATAATGTCAAATTCAGAAAGAAAAAAAAAAAAAAATTGAGTCTCTGATTAATACTAAGCCCTGATTCTGCTTGGTTTTGCCAGAGTAAGAAGCTCCAGCGGCGGCACGTACTCTTGTCTTGTAAGAGAGCCCTCAGTGATGCCACCACGGCCAGCTGTCGCGTGCTCAATGGACACACTGCAGGAGCCCCAGCTTGGCACAGAACAGTACATGGGGTTCCCCTGGAGATAAACAACAGACCCCAGATGCACTCAACGGTTTAAGAGCTCACTCGAGGGCACACTTACCTGGTGCGTGGCACTTGATGCATAGTCCAGACATATCCGTCTACCTTAGTCCAGTAGCAGTGACATCGTCTGACTGAAACTGGGCAGAAAAGAGTCCTAAAGTCCTTCTTAGAAGGCTACTAAGGATAATATAGATGTCAAATGCAGGCTGCAAGGATGCCTGGACTCTGCAGTGCTTATGGGAGAAGCTGGGGTGCACTGGGGACATAGCCACTGAAACCAGTGGTATTAGTGACAACAGCGAAGGGTCTTAGGGAATTAGATCTGATTTTGTGTTTTTGTAACTCAAATCAATAGTAGGGGCTTCTAGCATCTTTTTAGACAGCAACAAAGTGTTTTCCAAAGATAAGCAAATGAATGTAACCTTCATAATCACTGGGAATAAAGTCCACAAAACCATATAATGACTATCTAGTTTATGTTCACAGCTAATCAAAGTAGTTACTATTACTAAAAAGTAATGCTACCAAAATCTTTGATATTTTAACATAATTTTAAGCCTCCAAGAGTTTCATCTTTGAATAGCCCTAACAAGAGAGTAAAAAGTGTTACACCTTTTTATTTTCATATATTATATATGTATATATATATAAAATATATGTAAATAAAAATGAGTTAGGAGATTGTAGTATTCCTTACACATCCCGTTGTGTGCAGCTACCATCCCAATGAGCCCATTACATACACTTCTCTATCACAAGTTCATGAAAAAAATCTCCTTGCAAGATTTCATGTACATAACCACATCTCAGAACTCTCCTCCCATGTACTGGCTCTTCTATATGCAAAGTCCAAGGAGGGGACTTTGCTTTTTGTCTGTGGCATGAATTTTTGTTCAGCCAACAAAAAAAAAACCTCTGTGCCCACATTGCTGATCATCAATCTTTTGATCACTACACAACTGAAAACTTTTGTTTTCTTGGGGGAGCTGGAAGTCATTAGGAACTAAATGTACCATAATCTTGGTTTTAGAGCTTTGCCTGAAGAGACACGGGATTGCTTCCAGAAGCATTTCCTTTAAGACCATATGCCTCTTCTCCATTCTATCCCCAGGTTTCATGACTAATAGGCCGACCTCCTTATAAAATGGCCCAGACTTTTGTCCCTCTTCTGCTCATGGCAAAAGGTAAGACCCTCACAAGGCTAGTAGTCATAAAAAGTTTACTCCATCATTTTGGCTCAAAAAAAAAAAGACTGCTTACTGGAAAGTTTTGGGGTAATTCATTCTGGTAGACGTGGTGAAAAATACACACCCAAGTAGCAGGGTGACCTGATTTTCTGACTGGGCTTGGGAAATACTGTTTATAATTAGGACCATGGACTGTTACAATTTGGTTGAGAATCACTGAAAATGGGAAACGTAATACTAAGTTGTTAGAAAAGGTTTCGGTGATAAGGACTCTACTGTATTTCCACTAACTACCACGCCTACGGAAGATCATGCTAAATAGAAAACTCATTTCCAAGGGCAGAAGAAGCCCTGACACTTTATTGCTAGATTCTATAGCAATTGGAGCTCACTTACAGTAACCTTATAGTACTCTATATAAACTGAGAAGCTTGTATCAAATTCAGGCTTCCATTTAAAATAGATATTGCAGATATTAGGCTTCAATTAAAGAAGAAAAATAACCTTCAGTGCTTCTTTTTTTAAAGGCAAAGTATAAAAAAAAATCACCAAACTAGGTGAAAATTATTAAATTTCTCCAAAAAATTAAGATGAGCTTTCTTCTATTTCTTGAGACAGTACAGTTTGTGATTCACAGGGTAACTGGTATCAAACACAAGTTAATGAAAGCTCTTATAAGCAATTTTATTCCTATCCATAATGGCAGACATTTACAAAATCAGAAGAATTTATCATTTGAGTTCACCTTAAAAAATAACTTATAAAGCAGTGATATATGCAACATAAAACAGTTCAGGAGGGGAGAGGGAAAGCAAATTTTAATAATTAAAATGTAAACGTGAAGAAAAAAAAAAAAGGAATAAAAGTCCCTACTTCTCATGTCTACTTAAGATGTCATGTGATAATATTTTACAATGTCCTGCAGGTCTATATATGTATGTGTGTATTTCTAGATCACACACACATACATATACATTAACCCACACATGTACATACACAGATAATTGTTTGCAGTTCCATCTTGGGCAGTTCTGTTACGCCACTCTTTACAGTTGTCTCAATCATGTTTGGGACCCACTGTGTTGACAAAACGGGGGAGATGGTAGAAAAAAAAATGGTGGGTCTGATTGTGTCTGAGATCCTTTTGTTAAACTGTACACTGGGACGAATAATTTTCTTCTGCAGTAGCTCTCTGAAGAGGGCCAACTCACTGTGGTCTTCATGGCGAGACTTGTTAACGGATCACACACTCATTGTCATGCTAGGGGAGTACTGAAAAAAGAGGAATCCACATTTTAACAACCATTTTTTCCCCGCAGGTAACTAAAACCACTTCTGGACCACGGCGATGAGTTCAAATGTCAACACGCTCTTTGAACTTCCTCCTAAATTCGTACTGTAGCCTGTGCTAAGGCTGTAGTTCAATTTGTGGCATCATAACTTCAGTTATGCTTCTCTCATTATGTGAAAATACAACTATTACTGATAAAGCCAACTCCCTGGAAGACTGTTTCGGTGTTACCTGGGTGGTGTGATGAACCAATACTTCACTGATGCTTTCCAGAGCTTTTCTGTCAGTGTTGGCTTCTGGGGGGGTTTAGCTAGGCAGACGGCTAGTCTCAAGTAGACCAGCTGCATTCATGGTTAGCTGAACCACATAAATATTTTGGAGAGCTCTTTATTACTTTATGGAAAAAAGGGAGTGAAGATATGTCTGACTGGAATTAAACTAGGCTTTTTGGTCTGTATTATTTTGTATTATTGATTTTAGGAGGCAAGCTGAATCAAGGATCAGTGGTCATTCTCCTGTATACGAACCAAAAATTCAGTCACCACATTACATTATTATTGTAACACAAACTGAACTGCAGCCCTTATACAAGCTATAGTTGCCCTCAAGTTAGCAGTACTTCGTTACAATAATCAATGGGACACCACAATGCCTAGAAGTAGTGCGTATCTATATGCCTAAGTTGTTTTTAAATTGAAAATTGTGGACTGCAGAAACACTTAATTTGGCCTAAAATCTTCTAAGTAGAGGAAACTGTTCAAATGCAAGAAGCATTAGTGTTACGAAAACTGATACAAGAAACAGAAAGATAAATTTGCTTTTGCAAAAACAGATGCAATAAAAAACCTAGCCAAAGCTAGAGTTTCAAGCTGGTCATTTCCAAGTGTCCAAGCATATTAGAAAAAGCATTTTGGATGGGTCTTCCCTGTCATGTAAACCGCATAGCATGGACTACTTGGGTAAAGTCTGTTTTGTCCCATGTCATGTCTCTGATGGTTTGTCTGTCCCATCATGTGCTGAGCACTCCCCACAGCGGGCCAGCAAAGCTAGTAAGAACATGCTTATCTTTAGCCAATGTCAGAGACCAACTCAGATGCTTAAAGCATTTGTTCAAGCGATTTCCTGTATCTGAGCCAAAGTAGCTGGGTAATCTACTTTGGTCAAGGAATCTAAAGATGATCTAAAGGTATTTGTGATTTTTAACTTATTATTAGCCAACCACTCTTCCCCACTCCGAAACAAAACTCCTGGTGAACTGAACAGCAAATTTGCCTGAGAAAGGACTTCATAATAATGCCTACTCTAAGTAGCCAAGTAACAAAATATGAATCAGAAAGCAAGACAGTTCCCAAAGGCTACAATGTGACTCGTGCTAGAGGGGAACTGATGCCTAGAAGTAGACTAGAATGCAAGTGGCATGTATAATGCATACCTTGTAGGCATACATCTCATGTAAAACCTTGAGAAAACTGGGTCCCAGGCTCTTTCAGGTAGGAAAATGACATCTAGGAGCACCTAGAATCCAGTAAGTGTCTGAGAAAACTGATTTTCTTTTGAGTACAGCTAATGTCCTTCTTTTCATGACTTTGGTGAACTGGCTTGCCTGGTGATCAGACTGCCTGCCCTCAGTACAAGCAATGCATACCAAATTGAGAGTCAAGGGTTACCATGACCAAGGATCACATTTAACTGAGGTTCTGTGGTTACTGTTTTTTTGGCAGATATTGAAACATCAGTCTTTTTGGGTTGTACAAACCAATTTTCTCCAATACTCCACAGACTCTGAACATATGCCCTCTTTATGAAGACACCAACAGCTAACATGCAGAAACTCTTCCTTTTCACTAGTTAAAGAAGCAAACTCAAAAAACCCCAAAATCTGATTCCCATGAAACTTGCCATGCAATTTGACTGTTTTGTGATCTAACAGAAACTGTTTACTTGTCATAATTTCTGAGCTGAAGTTCACCACTGGCATAGTTAATGAAGTTGCACTCACTTCTGGCAGCAGTGATTTCCAATAAGAATAGAAGTGTTGAAGTCACTCAGCACTTCTGAAAAATCAGTCCACTCCTATTTAGGAACCTAAATGTGGATTTAGAAACCCAGCTTCAGGCACATGAGTATGAAAATACTGTAGTCTTGCTTTGTAATGTGTTTTACACCACATTTTGCTGCCTCAAGCATTCTCCATTTTAAAAAAGCATCATTTGTCCCAGAATGAACAGTAGAGGGAACCTTTGCTTTTTCTGGCTTGAACAGCACACTGCATCTTTGCAACGTGAGATCTACTGATGCTCTAATTATATACTTCAGTGTGAATCCTGTTCTAAAAGACATTCCCTGAAAAAGACATTGTTTAGGAGTCAAAGGTTGGGCAACCACACATCGAAACACTCTGATGTAAGGATCTGTCAACTAAGTGTATTTAGGCTGCTCAGATATCGCCTCACAAATGCCTGCTGTGCATTACCAAATACATGAGGTGTAATTATTACTGCCTGACAGATCTAACTTTCATTGACAACTGACTTCTTAATCTAGAAAAAGAGTTTCTGCAGTAAATCTACACCTCCCACATTTTCCAGTTTCAGCTCAATGTCTAGCAGTATTTTGCACAATTTTTTGTCCAATCAATACTATAATTTTAGAAGCTAGTAAAAAACATGTAAAGCACAGTACTGCATTACAAGTACACTACAGAACTGTTTGTTCTTGCTGTTATTTTTCTTTTTTAAACAAAATGCCAGAGATAAAGGTTCACAAAGTAAAAAAAAACCTAGGTAAAGAAATACTTACGCTCTCACTCTGAAAAGGGTTTAGGAAGTTTCCACCCATCTCACCGTCATCCCTGGGAGTGCCAGGCTGATTACTCATGCTCATATTACTGGGAGAGTTCTGTTAAATACGATTTAAAAATACAGATTAAATATTGAAGATTTCAGTTCATCTCCCAGCTTCACCAAGTGTGCCAAAGGCACGCTTTACATGATACTGTGGTGCACAAAGATGCACTGTGCAACACACTGAGATTTCCAAAGATGAAAAATAAGCCTCTGTGGGGTTCTGCATGATTCCGTCACTAATTTTAGCCTGTAATGTTTTCTTCCCTGAAGCAAGAATTATTCACCCGTAATTCCTGTTTGCAGGTTATAGCCAGCATCTTCTACTAAAGTCAGGAAAAGCTACAAATGGCTGCAGCAGTTACACGAGGTAGCTCTGTCACTCCATTAAACCATGTGGACAAAGTCACATATGCCTTAATGTATGTGACTTATGAATATGTACTTAAAGGTAGACATATGGATGGATCTGGTCTACGCAGACCTTTGCAAAGGCCTGGGCCTGAGGTGTTTGTTCACAGTGTTCACAGTTCATCGAAACACACTTTCACAAGTAGTTCACAAGTGCGGTTCAAGTGCTAAACCACTTCACCGAGCGCAGCTAATACACAGTGTTTATAGGTAAAAGAGTTAACAAGACTTTTAGATAAAAGACTCCTGAGTAACAGCTGGCCACCGGACTGGGCTCACAAACAATTTCAGGAGGAGCTGTACTTCAGAAAATGCCTTCAAGATTCAGTTACTTAAAGAAAGGGTGAAACAAGGTAATTGTCACAGAAATTATTCTGAGTCAATCGCTAATACATGATTATTGTAGACACTACAATTAGCTAGGTGTTTTTACAAAGTTGATTTGTGGTACCCTACCATGCCTGGAGCACTGGTGATTCTCTTTCCATCACTGTTAAGACTCCTACTTAGAGAGGATTTGTGGTGGAAAAGGAGCAGCCAGGGAAAGGAGGGAGTGAAGTAATGAACTTCATTATGAAGTGTTTACGTCTATCACAGTTCTTCCCTTGATTTTTTTTTTTAATCCAGAAAAACTGAATGCAATATTGCTGTTGAGATTTTACTTATACAAATGCAAATCTGGTACGTCATGATAAATTTAACACAAACCTAGTGCAGTCAATGGGCAAGCTAACAAAATGCAACTCCAAGTAGTGCTCTTGATCAAAGTGACCAAATTGTAATGGCTGTAAGAATCCTAAGTGAATTTGTTCTCTTTTTCTTACACTATTCTCAATTGCAATCCTGACACAGCATGTCTGTTAGCATAGAGATTTTTTCTTAAAAAAACCAAGGTATTTTGCATTTTGAAAATACCTGCATGCAGTCTTCATTTAGTATAACTAAATCTGCAAGAGGTCAAACTTTGAATGAAAAATAGCAAAYATCAAAAAAAGAGAAAGTCCCCTTAATTTCTTGGCACCTTCCTCACAACTACAAAGGCTACCTATCCTACCCTGGCACTTTAAAGATGTATAGTGGAGTAGTCACTGAACGGAAAACGGGATGGGATAGCTATGACTTCTACTTCCCCTTCATTCCATATTTCCACACGCTCCCCTTAAGTCCCATGTTGACCACTGTCCATAATTTAAATATTGCAACATATTCCACTGTTCCACAGGATTTACTTCACCTCCAAAGAGAACAAAAAGCATTGTTCCCAGCTTCACCAAATACCAAAAAATTAAATCGGTTACTTTTTGCTACTACATTAGCAGAGTGGTACACCTGATGGCTGTACATACTGTCCGCTTTGCAATGTATTTTGTATGGTTAATGAAAGGCTGCTGTTAAGTTTTCACCATATTCCCCTGACGGATGATCACCATTCTCAGTCTGAGTGGCCAAGTGTGTTTATGGGTTCAGCTCAGTGTATTTATTTTGTTATCGATTAAATAGAAAATTAATTACATAAGTGACATGCAGGCATAACTGTTTTTTATTAGCACCTGAAATGCAACTTACAGAGTTGGGTCAAGACCCCGGCCTCTGCCCTTCTGCTTGCTTCAGTCTAGTTCACTGCTTCTGAAACTGTGATCCCCAGATCTCCAGGAATCACTGGACAACACGTCCATCAAAGACAACTAAAAGCCTAACTAGTTAATTAACATCTGACAATTAAGTTTGCTATTCAGTGAAGTTAGTATAGCAAATATTTAGGGATCCACAGCTTGAAGAAAGTTGAAAACTATTGCTTTAGTTGAACCACACCTATTGTACGTTAAGCAGGAATTAATTCGGGGAAGTCCTGTCGCCTGTGTTATGCAGGCGGTCATACTACACGATCGTATCAGTCCCTTCTGGCCTTAAAATCTATGAATATAAAGTTTAAAATCCACTAAGGCCTTGTCACATTTATTTTATATGATGCTCCCGCACTTTTGTTCATTCCTGGGGGATTTACCCTATTTTATCTTGCTCTGTGTAGTGCAAAGCTTTGAAATTCTGCAATTGCTACAATACGCCAGCCCCAAAGGTTCAAATTCCTGACATAAATGCTTTTATAGCAACTCCCCTGGGCTGCTTTTATGGCCAGTATGGGGTCTAGCATTGTAGCACCAGCTGAGTTTTTCCAAAGCAAGTATGTCTTTGATGCCTGCACAAATTCCATGGGCGCTGCAAGAAACACTGGTTATTAATGTTTATTTAATATGCATAATTTCAGCTCATTTACTTCCCCCATCTCAATCTACTTCATAAAAACTTCATGTTTTGCCATTCAGCCAATTAAATTAAAATCTTCTCTAGAAAACGCAGCTCTGAATTCTGTGAGCTGTACTGATTCTACCAAGACTGGATTAATTTTCTGCATCTCCTGGGAATTGATAATCAGCTCCTCTAATACGCATTTTACTCCACTGAAGTCCTATGCCTGGACTTGAGCATCACACGCCCCAAACTGTGTTAACGTCAAGGAACAATTTCCATCACTGGAAATCTACTTGTGAAAAAGCCAACTGCAAGACTAGCTGGAGATGTATGCAGGGAGACTGTTGCCTTAACAAGAACAATTCTTGTAACTGTGCACAAAATTGGAAGGCAGCCACCTAATAATTTTGCATGCATCAACCCCAGAAATCTACTACTCCTTGCAAGCAGAACTCTTCCATTCAAGTTTAAAAAGCATTATGTACTATTACCTACCCGAAATTACAAATGCTGCCCACACACTTTTATACTATCAATGAAAGCTGCATATTGGGCAGTGCTACTCAGCAAAAGATATTAAAAAGCTATTATATATAATGGTGTAACAGGACAGATCTGTTACTTCCAAAGTAAATAGCATTCTTCTTTTAGTTATTTGAAAAAGACATGCATCAAATGTGATTTCCATGAGTTATTTATTATGGTTAACAAATTACAAGACTTCCTGGTAAATTTTTGGATCCAAGTTTTCAGAGCTCCTGATACTTGTGTTAGCACATATACTGATACTTAATACCAGTGGGTTAATACAGGCTTTTAAAAATAATCCTATGGCAAGCTAATGGAAATGTTTYGGGTTTTTTCCTTAAAAAATGCTGCAGTTTGCAATAAAAATACCAAAGAAAAAATATGGACATTGATTTAAAAAGTGCTGTATGCTTATTATCTCATTGTAGGTTTTTATTGAATCCATCACTGCACGTCTAAGCACAGCACAACTAAGGCAACGTGGTCATTTCAATCCATCCTTTTACTCTTTGCAGAGCCTGAAAATGTTATAGATCTTAAAAAAGTACAAAAATATAGGATTGCTATAGATGCTTCTCCCTCACAGGAGCAGCAATGGTCTTGGACACATTGCTGAGGTCCTTCTCTCCAGGAAAGATACACGCTAAGCACACTTTACAAGGCTAGCCCTCTCCCATACCATGCCACCAGAAGACCACAAACTGGGGAACCGTACAGGGTCCTCCCCCTCCTCTTTGGATATGCAAATATATATCACTAAGTGAAGAATGATTCCTGCCTTTTGAACACCTGGAAGTGTATTCTCAACAAATTCACACTACGAATAACCCATGGGAATTTAGGTGAGCATTTTGTTCCCGATGTGTTGGCATCTCATCATAGCTCCTGAGCATAGACCTACAGCAAGGTCCCTAGAGTGACTGGAGCATGTGCAGACCAGCCTGAGACAGATCTGAAGTGGCAAAGTCTGCACTGGGAGAGATCTAGYGACAGCACGGCGGTACTCAGTCCTGGGGCAAGCGAAATACACTGGCAGTTGATACGCTCAAAACAAACTCATACTCCTTTCTTGGAAGATTTTTAAGAATTTTGCTACAAGTGAACGAGTTATAAAATTTTAACTGAAACAATCTCTTCATCAATTTCTGTATTTATAGATTAAAAGCACAAAAGTGCAGGGAGATTGTTGTAGTGATATATTTAATAGTTTCAGTCAGTTACATCTGACGATGCTAAGTACAAAACATACTGTTTTGTTGGGGACAGATTTATGCCACTTTATCAATACCAAATAAGCTCATTAATTCCTAAATTAATGATGATCACGTATGTAGTAGTTTTATTTTTATGGAAGAAGTGACACATTCAACCACAGTATTATTTTCGTAGATGCAAACCCCCTGTAGGTCAAGCTCACATTCATTTCCAGTATACTATTTAATGGTTGTGATATCAAAACAGTGCTTCTTCTGAAACTACTTCTTAATCTAGCTTTTAGGAATTTACACTAATGATTAAGATATTAACATTGCCTTACAGAGGTGACAAAAGCAATCATGCAGTGCATAAAAGTTAGATCCTAATGGTATTGTCCCAGATTTACATTTAACTAGAATTGATTATTAGAACCATATTCGTTTGTCTTGACAGTATGGAAGATTATAACATGATCAATCAGATTATGAACTGGATATTAATCACATTCATTACTACACATTATTATGCAGTAGGAAATAAGTCTACTTATACTCCCTATTGATTATATTGGGTTTACATTTTCAATTAATACTAATTCTGTCTGCATAGCCTCCAAAGAGTTGACAAGCAGAAAATGTAGATACATAACAAAAAGCTTTGTAACAGAGACAAAGAAAATATGTTTAGAATGAAATATTCTAAAAATTCTAAATATTTGATTAGATACTCACTTTGGAAATACTGTCCATGTCTCCTGAGCCTTAAATTAAAATAGACAATTATTGAGTTAGTTTTGAGCTGAAGTTAATCTAAGAACTTTTTTCATAGTAAACATACAGTGTAACAGCAATATTTTAAAACATAACCAACCATGCATCATCTCACTTCCTTCCCCATGTCTCTCTTAGTAAAAGTTTACAGTCAGAATTGAATAATGTTAGTCCTTTCTCTGTGTACAGAGCACAGGTTCGTACCCAGTGCAAAAAGTGAGAAAAGACTGAAGGACACGCTTCTGATCTGCACCAGTTATTCGGATGGCATCCTTTCAGGATGAGAGCCCAGCACAACTCAAGAAACTGTATGTCCAACCTCCCTGTCCTATTAGCCATGGTAGGGTACAGGTAATGCAATTAATTTGGGGTATATCCACCTATGGGAAATGTTGCTTCAGTTTGAGGGAAAAAAAAGCAAAATAATGGATAACTAGTAAAAGTTGATGTTCCTGGGGAAAAAAAAGACCACTATTTTTACTGAACTTGAGCTATTCAAAACTCCCCAGAAGTGGACTATCTCTAAGGTCACCTGTGAAGGTTTCATCAATGTCTTTGCTCCCAGAAGCAGAAGCCTACTACTGAAATTGGCTGAAATGCCATCAACTTCCGATGCATTACAAATACTGATGATGACAGTATCTTTCAGAAGAAAGCAGATGATCCTGAGGACCAGGGTAACAGAAACCAAATAAAATTAAATATAATGAGTGCAAGACTATTGAAAAGAATTTTTTTCACATGCTGTAGCTCTCACTCAGGTAAAGCCAAGAATAAAGGAAATATAACTTTAGGATGGATGTATCAAGAAAAGCATTTTTAGCAGCAACAGACAGTAAACAATTCTGGTCACCTATTTTCAGGAAAGACAAATTCTAGAAGAGTAGTGAATACAAAATTAGAAGAGTATTGGAGAAAAACACTCAACAAAATGGAGTTGTGGGAGGATACTGAAATAGCTTACTATACTTAGACAGGCAAATTAAGGCCGAGAAGGAATATGATTTCTCTCTATAAATACATCAGATACATAAATGTTAATGAAGAGTCATTTTGT
The DNA here is from genome assembly GCA_035582835.1 of Phoebastria nigripes. Taxonomy (NCBI): domain Eukaryota; kingdom Metazoa; phylum Chordata; class Aves; order Procellariiformes; family Diomedeidae; genus Phoebastria; species Phoebastria nigripes. The sequence continues at coordinate 387,419 of JAYKAV010002796.1, read as the reverse complement.
CATGGCCCAAAGGATAAATTTTGGTGGAAATCAGGAAAAGACTTCTTTCTAACCATCAGAGCTATGAACAGATATCCAATACAAGGGTTGTGGTCAAAGAAGTTGGAGAAGTTCAAGATGGACCTTGACCAATTTATCCATCTGATTATGAGACACAGCTGCCTACTGCAGCATGGAAACAAATGCAGCAGATCTCTCCCAGCCCTCCCCTCCTAAAAGAACTCAGGTTCCAGTTTAGAGATGAAGTTACCCCTAGAAAGCAGTCATCGTTAATTTGACTAAGCACGTCATCGTTTTCAGTAGAGAAAATAACTAACCAAATGCTAGGTACACGTAAAATCCTTCCATAACTGTTTCAATTTAATTTTTTCTTTTAATAAGAAATAATTCTTGGGCTATAGAAAGTGACAGATAAAGATGTGATTACCTTTTGTACAGCTTTCATTTATTTGAATGTAATGTGCATCATTATTAATTAAAGCAGCAATCCACATTAGGATTGTAATATGTAAAGAAAGGCTGTAGAATCATAAGGTGTCCTTATGCAAAGTAATCTAGGAATTTCAGGGACATGCTTTCCTAGAAAAAAAGATAATTCCATTAGGAGATAGATGCCTACTGCTGAATTTTAACCGTTCAGAACATGTCTGCTAAATGAGGTTTGATGGCTCAGGTTTTTTTCCCATCTTGTCATAACCTCTTCGAATTTCTCCCTTCTTCTTACCTGTTTATATTTCCTGTCTCACAAACTCCAACTTTTGGGCTACGAGTGATAGATCTCTACCTACCATGGTAGTACGGACTTAAATGGTATGGAGTTTAGGTTGGCCCGTGCCTGTTCTGGGATGGTGACAGAGCTTTTCTTTGGGGATAGAAGCACAGGGAATGGTGGCAGCTTGGCTTCTGCCTGCCTGACCTGCATCTAGCTTGCTTGGGTTTCTCCCCATAAGGGAAAACACTGCTCAGCAGGGTGTTGCTGGTACCCTTGTGGGCATCAGGCCAGCTCCCATATGTAAAAAAGAACCTTGCTGGTGGACCAGGGGGATAGAACAAGAAACATATCTGAAGTCTTTGCAGCCTGAGGTTCCCTCCTGTTGTTGCCTGCATGATCCTTGGTGCAGACAGAAGTGAAGAGTACAACACAAGAACCGTATTCAGAGCTACTGGCCTGGTGTTACGGTATGAGCAGAAGTAAAAACAAGGTATTTATTTACTTTGTGGGCATGGAAGAGGAAGGCTAAATGCCATTTATTTAGCTGTGGCTTGTTTCTTAAATCCATTTCAAGTGTCTGTCATGCTTCCAGCAAAGAGTAAGAGCAAAGAGTTTGCTAGGATAGTCAGGAGATGTGTGTTTTGCAGAGTTGTGCAAGGCTTCTCCCCTAGGTACAAGTCCTTCAACAATCATAGTGTCAAAAGTCAAGCAGTACACTGTTCCTCCTGCCTCTGCATGCCCTGACAAGGATTCATGTTCTTTTGGGTGCATTAAAATTGGCACCTGTCTGAAGCCGCTAAGGGGAATGGAGTAATAATACTCACACTTAACAGACATATGGCTAAGTATAGAACAAATGAGGATATCAAAATGTTGGGATAAAACCAGCTTAACACATACATCAAAATATGTAATAACTTAGTTCCAGGTAATTGATAAGAACGTGCACCAGCATGTCACAATGACACCTTCCCAAGATTTTCAAAGAGGAAGAGAGGTAAATAAAAATGGTTCTTAAGCCTTCACTTCTACATTACTGCGATGGTATGCTTTTAGACTGGTTTTCATCAACTGGATTAAAATTATACTCTCTTATATAAATAAAATACAGTATTTTTCTTCCAGAGGTGCATGATGTATGCCAACTCATATGCTTAAAAAGTATCTTAATACTTCTTATTGATGTATATACAGCATTTTCCGTTTTTAAAAGACTTTTACATGCAGTCTTCCACACAACTCAGAGAACTAGTCATAGAAAGTGGCACTAGTCATTGAAAATTCACAATGTTTGTAATATTTACTATCATTACCTAATGATCCATTCATATGATGTGAATCCATTCCACCCAGTCCACTCATAGGTCCATCTGACCCTGGCCCCATTGGAAACTACAAAAGGATCAGACATTAAAAACTGGTATTACTGTACAATTTTTCGTAGATCATCTAATAAAAAGAAAATATGCCTCAGGAAAAAAAAAAAAAAAAAAGGAAAAATGCACCGTCCCAGCTCTGAATGCGCAAGTCAAGTGAAAGTCTTTCATGTGAAGACTGCAAAAACATCACTGCTTTTGTACACTTTTTCCAATGCTACCTTCGTGATTTTTGGAAACTCTCACCTCTCTAGGCTGGAATATAACTTAGGAATATTTTATTATTTACTTCAACACTTTGTGTATGACTTTCAAACCTGCTAGTGCTGACCTAGCTCTACTCCCATTGAAGTTACAGGGAACTTTACGATTCTCTTCAATGAGTAAGTGATTAATTAACAGCTTTCAAACCCCACCTTATCTGTACTGACAATTGGACTACTCCGCATTACCGTTGCAGCATGAGCAGTTTCTGTCCAATTTCAAGATTATTAATCTTAAATTTAGTTCTTCAAAAACTTAAAGACATTAACATTATAGAAAAATTTCTAAAATTCACTGCATAATGATTTAGCAATATCTAAATATCTACATTTTTAAGTTCTACTGGCCTTTTTTTCAAAAGGCCCATAATATGTATCGTGATTAAATGAAATATGGTTGTAATCAGAGAAATACAATAAAACTGAAGGCACAGAGAAAGATCAGAGAAGAAACAAGTTCTAACTAAGAATCCAGATTTTTGTCAGCTCTAGAACTGCTGAAATTTAGGCTCCAATAGTCACAATTTAACTAGGTCATTAGGCAAATACTTAAATGTTATCAATAGGTTCTTAGCATCCCATTTAGGTAAACAGGGAAGTTTGTTTCTTCTTAGAGGCATTAATTTGATCCTTTTTTACAGAATGGCAGGGCAACATAATACTGGGTTACTTTCAGCAATTTTCTCCTCCCTTTTCAAGGGTAGGTACTTTTTTATAACAAAAGTTTGAATCCTGCAGAAACTAGTGCTTAGTGGCAGCTCCTAGGATGACATCCTATCACACAGAAGTCTACTGCACCGCAGTGTGACAACTAAGTCGTCCCCAAGATCTACACGCAGAAGCTTCTAAGGTCTTTTCCATGTAGAAGAATATGCCCCAATCATTATTTTGCATGTATTGTCATGATTGATTTGGGAAACATTAAAAAGTACATGGTGGGGGGGTAAGCAACTGAAGTGTCACCCATAAAAATGGAAAACTTAGTATTAATGATATGTGATGGAAACATAGTGTTTCGATAAAAAAAGGCTGTGTAATTCAAAGTAGTATATAACTAGATTCATATTTACATTAGGTCTGTTGGGTCCAGGTGGTACTGCATTCATTAAAGTGTACATGTTGTCTCCAGAGTTGGTTGAATCTGTAATAAGAGATTATTTTAAGTGCTAATATATACCTTTCAATAAAACTTACTCACCTAATACATTTCCTGTCATTTTGTTCATATTATTTCTGTGCCTGAACACTGATACACAGTGGCAATATAATAGAAGATTTCATTCCCTTTCTCTCTATTGCTACCACACAACAGAGCTATGAAACAAAATAATTGCAATAGTCCCTAAGTGACTACTTCTAGACTCTAGTTTTATGCATGACTGTTAAAAGGTTTATAAATCACCAAGTATCTGTAACTATTTAGTTCCATAAACCCTTCTTCCTGGAGTTCCAAATTACTTCACTTATCTTCAATATTTTCTATAAAACAGGAGTTTCTTTCTTATCAGTACTTCCTGTAATTTGTTTTCCATCTGCAATAAATGAAAAATAGCTTCTCATTATACAGACTGCAAGTTAGTACAGTGAATGAAAATTTTTTATTCTTATTCATGTCAGTCTATTTGATTTTGGATATATCTAACTACTCAGTGGAACACTGTGCAAAGATCCTCGCTCTAAGGACAGCTTTAGCTGATGTATCTTCATGGTACAGTGTGGTGCAATGCTTCAAAAAAACCCTGAGTCCAAACCCAACAAAATCACCCTGGCACAGCGTGGTGCCTAAGCCAGTGAGTTCTGCCATAAGTTTCACTTGCCCTTGCCAGATGTTGACACAGCTATATTGCATCTCAGTCCTGTTCCTCCAATCAATGCACATGAACTTTCAGAATGAGCACCTCCAGAGTTGAAATGCAAGATTTAATTAACAAGACACATAGAAGACAACACACAATTCTTCTGGTTGAACTTAAGAAACCGATGCCTAAGAACCATTAGTAGATACAAATTATTCATTCTGATCCCCAGCTTATTCCTACTGCTAACACACAYGAAGTCTTAACACCCTTCATCAATACTTGTAAGAAAGAGAAGGCAAAAAATGCAGCACATAGTAGACAAATTAGGCAAAAACCTTTCCCAAGGGAACTTGATGATAGGCCACGTAAAGAAAAGTTTACTGAGAGGAGAATGACGTTAAGGAAAGTCTAAATACATCCCCGAGGGGACAGCATGATTTAAAAAAGCATTGGCAACTCTGGAAAATCAGCACCTCTATAGTATCTGCAAAAAGAATAAAGAATAGCTTAGTACTCTGTACCTAGCTCCTCCAAAAGACCATTCTACCTCTTTGAACCAGAGTTTTGAGATTGACAACACATGCAAAAACCACTGCTGAGCTGTAATTCCTTTTCCAAGACAAGGTGATGGGGGACTTTTGAGTCAGAAGTAGAGAAAGCGAGAAAGCCGAGACCAGACTGAAATGTGTTGGAACTGGGAATGCAGCCTGACCTCCTGCAAGAATGTTTTTGTACGTACAGTGGGCAGTTAAAATCAAGGTCTTTGTCTATTCCTTGATCTTTCTAAGACAGTTTTCTAAGCATTCATTAATCTCGGTGAGTAAATAATTTCATTATATACAGAGCACTATGTATCACTACAACATTCAAATACGCTGTTTGAGGAAGAGAAGGAACAAAAMGCTTTTAGCCTAAAGTTATGAAAGTAAAATTAGCACTCAAAAAATTATTTTTAATGTCTGATGAGGTAGGCAACAAGTTCTTCAACCACCAGATCCTTTTGAAAAACACATCCCTGTCTCTCCCCATGTTCTGCTGGCTCATGTAAAAATACATAAGGGTCAGTTGGGCCATGGGAACCCTCGGAGCTGTCTCAGAGGCAAGTTAGTACCTTTGCAAAATTCTCAGGTGGCCAATTTCTAAGTGTTTTCATACTTTGGAAAACAGCCTCAAAACATCTTTGAGTACCTAACTGAAAATAGGAACAACTGTCAGCAGAAGCTTTATTTGAGCTGCACACAGACAGCCTAACATGTGCCATAACTGCAGTGCTGACTATTTTTAAAAGTGCAGGCTGTCCTTAAGTTTATGTTAAAAGAGACTCTAACTTTTAAATGCCAGCTTGCACTAATTATCTTTTTCACTGATAATATGAACATCAAGGAAGCCCTATGCATTATCTCAGGTTGCATTTTTTGAAAGGCCTGGAATTGTATTTAATGAAGATATTACACTGGTGCAAGAAGTTTTCATGGCCTGTTAGGAAACTTCCCTACTCTCTTGTGCTGTAGAGGACAGCAAGAACATGTAGGACATAAGGACTGAAGATGCTGTAACATCACTGAGGCGAACAAGTCACTCTTAGATGGTGAAAGTGAGTTACAAAGGCAGATGTTGGCCAAAAGGAGTAGCTACTTAATATTGGGTTACACAGATATAATTAGTTTCATTTTAGCAGATTTCTGATGCTGTCCATGGGGGAGGACAGCATCCTCCATATCCTGCAGTTCCACCTTCATATCAGAATCTTTGCAGAACATTGATGGAGGGAAGTACATACACCTAGCTGACCATCTTTAAGCCTTGAGAAGCTAACTAGCCATCCTGAATCCTGCCATCCTCCCCCTTGGTTCTTCAAACCTTAGTAGGAATGTGGCCAATCTTTTGCATGGCCAAAATGTCCACGTAGTCACAGTTGCAAGATACAGACCATGTTTCCTGGGGAAACAATGGGGCAGTTGAAGTTCTGGGAACAGGTCACTGGTAGGACATGACAATGGTTCCTCTGGGGCCTTACTCCTCCACTGCAGGACAGAGGAGAGCAATCTGTCCAGCATGATCCTGCTGTCAGTCAGATGACATAGCCGTGGGATGCAGCCATGCCTGTGAGTTGCATATTGCTCAAGAGCCACATGTTGGTCAGGTCTATCCCATAGGATGCTACAGTGGAAGTTTCACTGGATTCAGAAATCTCCTGATTTCCAAACTGGTGGAATTGTCCCAAAGAACATTAGCAAAAACAAGTAAAGACTTTTTCCTTGCTATTGCTGAAATTGTGGAAGAAAAGATGGGCTCAAAACCCAGAGAAATTAATTGCTTCGAACTTGACAGATATACTGGTTTTTATCTATCCTATCTCTGCAACACAGCAGGGATAGAAAGAGAGTGAAAGCGCAGGAAAAAAACTGATACAGAAAGTACAAATCTAATAATTTTTCATTAGCTGATTCTGCATGAAAATCAAAGTCTGAAAAATAATTTGTGTACTTCCTAAAATCCCTTATAATTATTTTTAATTATTTCTGAGTATATTTCAGTACCTGCAGGACTAGGCATGATAGGCGTTCCTGGTGGCCCTCCACCTCCCGGAGGACCCTAGAGAGGGTAGAAAATGTCAGTTAGCATAAAAGGAAAAAAATACCACAGTAAAAAATGAACACAGTACAAATGAAAAAAAAAAGTATCGTGAATGTCATGAGTTACTCTGGTAAAAACATGCACATTTTCTGATAAGCTAGCGAACAGCTCATCGCAGATAAAGACAAGGTAATTGGTCAGCAAGCTCTGGCACAGACTTCTGATGTACGTAGGTATACAGATATAAGAATATTATTAGTCAATAACTCTGTGTCATGCTGTGAGTCAGACAAGAGAAATAGACGGAACAGGGCCTAAGACAATTATATTTAATTCCCTCAACTTACTCTTATTACCACTGGGTTTTCAGCTGGCATTTCTGTTTGGTTGTACTCTGTACATAGTCAATGGCAGAGTAACCAATGTTTGCTAAGCACAAAACAAAAGGGTGTCCTATGGGGACAGAAGAGCCTAATTACCTTAAGAAAGCTTTCTTTTTTAGGCAGACTTGGTATCTAGATGCCATAGGCATCTTAATTCTGTCTGTATAATATCCTACAATTTTTTGAAATAACATCTGTATACATAATTTCTTCTCAATTTAATGACAAATGGATTAAGAAAGTCAGGATAATGCTGCGTACAGTCATATCACTTGCCTAGATTGCTAAATCAAAGATGAAAAAAMCAACAAAAAACCAATCAAGGAACATCTATTTTCTTAGTTTCAAGTACTTCTGTGTTGCAAATCTGTTTATGACTAAGAATTGTACACAAACTGCTCTGGTTGTTAAACAAGCTTTTTAAGGTTCTTTAAAAATTTCTCCAATAATTTTTTTCTAAACATCCTAATCGTTTTGTAAGAACAGAACCGTAACTCCTTGCTTCCTATGTTTGCAGATCCACCAATATTTTTAAGTAACATGAAAAACCACCAACTTCCAGTTTGATAAAAATGTCTGTGTCAATAAAAGTCAATAAATATTGACTTTCCATAATAAAAAATACACAGATTGCTAACAACAGATGATTATTTTCATTGCCATATGACTCTTACTATATTTTTATCTCTTTTGTTATATTTTAAAATAGCAGCTATACTGTTCCAGACAGGAACATTCTTTCAGTAGCACTGAATATACAGGTTTGGTTGTTCCTGTCTGCTTACAAGGACATTGCTGAAATTTGCTATAATTCACTGAGATATTTTGGAAGGAGGCAGAGAAGTCTTGGATTTAAAACAGTAGACCCTGTTTCTCAATGGCCTACGTAAAACAACATTTCTTACAAAACGTTTAGCAATAATATAGTAGCAAACACTATTTTCAGACAATCAAACTCAGTAACATAGCAGCTTTCTGACTGATACCGCTCCTCCCCAGGTTTGTACAAGAAAAATACTTGCAGGGGGAAGCATCTCTGTCTGCCAGCCAGTGATTAACTCGCAGTTAATTGTAGATGAAACAGAAATCTTTTACCCAGAAACAGCAGCACATCCCTGCAGTCAGTTAACATAATATATACCTCTATGCTCTTATGTGTTACAGCACCTACCAGTTCTTTATCTTGTGCTTCCCCTTGTTCGTGAACTAAGAAAGGTCACTGAGTATCTTTTATAAAGTGTGATAGAACAAAGGCTTGCTCYGCCATGAAACCCACAGATCAGCTTACAAAAATCAAGGCATAATCACAACACAATCACAATTCGTTTCATACTGCCAGCAGCCACAGAGCTTTTTTTCCCCCCAAATTACAAGTGAATGTGTTAGGATTGGGCTTGCCGAAACTGTCTGAAAGGCCTATTCAGCCCTCAGCAACAAGAAATTCCCCCATTGCTGCTGCAGAGCTACAGACTCTAAATCCAAAGGGACCTTTCGATCACATATATGACCCTCTGGGCATCACAGGCTATGACTTTTTATCCATGTACTTGTGCACTAAGCTCGCCAACTTGTTTTTTTTTAGGTTTATATATATTTTTCAGCATCACGTAAAGAGGTGCAGAAACCACTAACTGGTCATTTATCAGAAAAGTTACTTATCATCACTATTAGCATTTGTATCTAAGTTTAAAATTGTATTTACTTGCATTGTTTGTATATTTTCTTCTCTTAGAAAGTCTGTTGGCATCAACTATTTTCTCCCTGAGAATACATTAATATGTAACAGAATTATTTCTCAAAAACCTGTCTGATAAACTAACCAAATTAAGCTCTCAAAGTGTGTAGCTCCACATCATGAATCCTTTGGCTAAAAAGCTCCTTTAAGAGCTCTCCAGCCCACACCTTGTCCCCAAATGCTCTCTTGGAAGCTACTGCCCCCCAGTTTTGCTTATTTAGCTGTTTGTATGGCTGGAGTCCATGCGTTCCTTTTCCAAAATGGGGTGAGCCTTTCTGAAGCAAGACTACTCTCTCAGCATCAGACAAGACATGCACTGTGCAAGCATTTATGTTGGCAGAAAAAGATTTCAACCCTTGGTCCACCACTATCCTCTGCCAGCAGCAGCCTCAGCTCTGCTTGGAGTTGTCTCTGTGAGTGTCCCTCCACCTATTTTGGGTCAACTGAAGTGCTTCAGCAAGGACCTGGTTCTTTAAATGCTTCAATCAACTTCAATTGTTTTGGACAAAGAGAGTCACTCATCCAAGGAACTCCAGTGGCAGACCTAAAGGAGTGGTAACCTTCAGCACAAGAGTGGGGACAAGGCAGCAACCTTTCCCACCAGCACAGCTGGAGTTCATAGAGCATATCTGATCAGAGGCTCAGACATTTTCTCCAGTCTTTCGTGTGTGTCATTCTTGCATCTTTGCATATCTTTTGATTTCCCTTCAATGTTGCCAGTTAGATGGAACATACCAGCATCTGTCTCATCATTGTCACTGAAAGAGGTAAAATCACCTCTTCACTCTTACTGCTCCTCGATCTATACACTGAAATATGGTGATGAAAGTCAAAAATTACTTTTGTCCAAGTCATTTATCCTAGCTGACCTTTGGCTTGATGTAAGTACACCAACAGAGTCCGCTACTACAACCTGCATTTTACTTAGGTTTGCTTCTTTAAAATAATTTTCTATAGTGTCTCCTTTTCTAGTTTTTCAGGACTTCATACTTGTAAAAAACGAGAATATSAAGTCAAATATTCAAAAAAAATCTTCAAAATCTGCAAAAATAACTGATCACTAATGTCTAGGGCAAAACCAACAAAACCTCTTCCCAACAGACAGAAATTTATGAAGTTCTGCATGAAAAGAACTGGTTTGGAGATCGGCAGATTTGGACTGTTTCCACTAAACATGTGGCAAAATGAGTACTACAGTTATGGACACTTACGAGAATCATAACCTTTTCCACAGCTAATTGTCTAAATAAAGGACAAAAGAAATTGCTTTTGTCTAAACAAAACAAGCTCATCCTTGAACTTATCCTTCAGCTTTAGCTCTGCAGGATTATCTCTCTTACGAAGACTAAAGTAAGAGAAACCTATAAGCAGCACAAACAGATGGAAAAACTGGTATATTGTCCCCACAGTGAAGGACCTGCTATTTCCACATTCTGAAATAGCTTCAGGTTTTATGCTGGTTAAAGCCAATGCCCTGCAGTTGTCTAATCTTCACGTGAGAAAACATGAAATATCAAAAGAGAGGTCTACTGAAACCTGACCGACCAACAGAAATTTGGAATCCAACRTATATACATACATACATACATATATATATATAAAAAAAAAWAWAAAAAATTCTCCCTCATTATCCTGTGACACCAGTACTAAGCACGTGATAAAAATAGATGAAACAATATGCCTTAGAAGAGTACATCAGAAGTACAAATAATCCAAGTACAACAGTAACAGCAACAATAAAGAGCCTAAAAGGATAAACAAAGTTAATCTCTCGGGATAGAGACAAAAAACAGCAGTATATACTCCAACAAAAAACATTTTGTTGATAGGTAAAGTTAAATTCCAGAGAGAGGGTTAGCATTTCATGTTCTTTCGAATGACAGCTCAATGTTGGGCCTGTTACAAAGTTTTAAGTATTTCATTCTGAAGTACAGACTAAGAAAAAACAATGATACCAACTAATCMATAATAAATTAAGACAACGTCTGTGAAATGAAGACATAACAGACTATGGAGAAAAAAAGAATTTTCAAGTCTTCAGAAGGTAATTATAAGAATAAAAATTTATCTTAAAATGTTAGCTATAAGGACCCATTTGTACACCTTTGGGGAGATAAAAGCTTGTTCTAATTCTTCAAATGCTTTTTTTTCTGAAGAAGTTCAGAAACTCATACACAATGTTGTGTTACCAAGAAAGCTGAGGTTTTTTGTCCTTTATTATTGAAGACAATATATTATATTGGTTACATAAATGTTTGCTGAAATAAACAGCACTCTGGGCAATTTTGACCAGACTGATAATGATTCTAGTAATGAACATCAAAATATGCACCATAGATGGCAGAAAAAACCTAAGTGCAGATCAGATGTTCAGTTCTCAACCAATACACAAGAGTTCTTAACATCTGGACAGCTATTTCTTTGCCTAAATAAAATGTAACATCTATTCTAATAAGCAAACACACACAAGTGTACTTACTACATAGTTCCCAGGAGATGCTGAAGAATAAGGTATCTGTAATATCAACAGAAACAAAACAGTAATTTCTTCTGCAGGGAGATGGAGTCCATACATACATYTATCTATAGCTGTAGGTTAACGCTTATTTGTTTAATTTATTTTCAAGACACAGTTAAGGATCACGGAAAAATGCTACTGTTGTCAAAACAAACACCTCTTCTTTTTAACAACTTGTCGTTGTAAGTATGTTCAAGTCCAAAACTAGCAATATAGACACAAACCAAATTTAATACCCAATATTTCAAATAAAAATATTTCCATTTAAGATTACTGTGCCCTGGTAGCCACTCTAATGAAATTACTACGAAAAACATAATTCACACATTTAAATGTCTGTAGGCTGAGGTCTGGTATCTGCTCTCCATTGTTTCATAATAGGTGAGGCATGCATTTTTAACAGCCAGCATCACTTTTTTAAGATACCAAGTTACAAGGTCTAGTACCAATCCGGTTCTTGCATCTACTACAAGAGTCTTCTTATTCTTATTGTGGGAGCCACAATAAGGTCTGTAAAGATCTGCAGTCTATAGCAAAAGGTTAAGCTATAAGATTATCAAGGTAATATGCTTTATAAGGTTTATAAACTTAAGCAGCACATAACTTGCATTTAGGTCAACAGGACTTCAGAGTCCCAAGCATGAACTGAGTTTGTATGTTCTTATATATACTTAATCTTGATTAAAATCTTGACCATAAAAGGAAAAGCAACTCTCTCAGATCTTTCACCCTAGAAGATACTAATTTTATTTCTTTGCATTATTCTTTTTTTTTTAAAAGGACAGTGTTCTATTTTCCTTTCGAATTCAATTGTGGTATTTGTTACAGAGGATATCTGGAGAAATCCAGTTGCCTGTGAATAACCCAGTTTTCTTCTTTATGATAGCCTTTGYAATTATTCTCTCTAAAGGAGCATGGACCAATGCTATTATAGGAGGATGGAGTAAGAATTAAGCAACTGTACTGACAAAATACAAAATTATTTTGTAGTATAAGCATCTTACATGATTGTAGACAACTTGTCAGTCAACTCATTTTCACAAATACATCTAGTACTGGACTTCTCAATTAATTTCACAGAATGAAAATATTTCAACTATCAGTTGAAAAATACCCTAACATCCATTTTAGTTGAGTACATGCAAAAGAAAACTGAGGAAAAGTTTCAGCTCTTTTTTTCCCCAATTGTCATTTGTAGAATTAAAAAATCAAAACTGAAAACAACAGAAAGAACCAGGCTAGTTTGTTAAGCCAGACCCATCTTATCCAACTGCAAGTGCTGAAAAGGGACACATTTTTATACTAATGATGTATGATCACCGAATGAAAATGGAAACTTCACCTTTGTGTTTTCTGAAGAAATACCAGACACTGTTGTTCACGTGGGATGCCTCACTGACCTCCTCTTCCTTCAAGCTCCTATTAGACTACCTCATTTTGTAGTTGTTGCAATGAAATTCAAKAGAGTGCACTGCTTTTTACAAAAAGCATATAAAAATGGCTGATATCTTGCAAGCAATTGCTCTATGATTCCATATTCCCTTGTTAAGAGCAGCAAATGTGCTTTTGTTATGTAAAATATGTGAGCACACATTAAGCTGTATCTTAACAAGCTGTGATTTCTGTAGAGCTTGCTGGCCAGATAGTGTTGACCTCTCATCTTTCCTGCGCTAAAGGAAGCTAAAATGTATTTTAAATATATCCCAGGATAACCTTTGTGTTATGGAAGTGCTGTAACTGATGTAAAGATGCAGAGCTGTTGTGTGATTATGAACAGAGCTGGAAATCTGCAGGTCAATGAGCTCTCTGTTCAGATGTGCTCCTCACTGTACCTGCTCTGCATTAGGGTTACGGGGAAAAATATAAAGCATGCAGTATTCTATTTGTTGAATGAAGCGGAATTTTTTTCCTGGCATATTGATGAGAAATACTTCCCTAAATATAAGATGATGTCTAATATATTTTAAATATTTACTTACAGAATTGGCATTGGTTGGGTTTGGCCAAGGTCTACCACCCCCAGGACCCCTGTAACAGAAGATGAAAGATGAGACACAGAACAATCCCCATCTTCTGACCAGCTCGGAGGAAGCAAATCAAAATAATCTGTTTCCAGAGTAAGGAAGGAGATGGCTTTTTTCAAATTGAAGCGTGTTTATAAACCATAACTACACCAAGCTATAATGCTATAGCAAAATTCTCATTGTTGCACTACCATTATCATTTAATCTGTTTATGAGTTGATTAAAGATAATTTATTTATTATTACAACCCTGCCACTCACATTTAAGACATTTCAGTTCCTGACTCATTGCGGTACTTCTGTACTCTTCAGGACAGGACCTGCCAGAACGGCACCACAAGGAGTCCTTCCCCTGCAACCACACTGCCAGAGGCTATGGCAGAGATGGCACAGTTTTGCATCGGTCCCAAACACTTGCAAATTTAGGAAGTGCCAGACATCCCTCTTTTATATTCTCAATGGAACAACTTGAAAGACACTGCAAATTTGTGTCTCTTGAAGCGCTTTCCTTCTGTTCACGGAGAATTTAACTCTCTGTTACACAGATGCAACATTTTAACGCGGCACAAAGAGTGAAAAACAAGTTCCCAAACTCTTTAAGTTCTCATGAGGAGTGTTTTTCCTTGTAATCTGTTAACCTTTTCAAAAATATTTGGAGGAAATATCACACATTCCATGAAAGTCTACTTACAGTACAGACAAAGGCAGAAAGGTACTAAAATATAAGTGTAATTTCAGTCACAGAAACAGTACTCTTGCTTACATAATTAAGTACCTTCCTGAAGAATCAAGGATGCATGCATTTATTGAGTGTGGCTCTAGAATACTGCAAGTATAGTAGTGAGTACTTTATAAATGTTTTAGGAAAACCTATTTTTTAAAAGAACAAGCCACAGAAAATATGTTGCTATAACCTGTATCTGATAATAATACTAATAACATTAACAATAATAAATCTCATGTATTAAAAATTGAAAATACGCCATTTTATACATACACTTTAAACGTATGTTTAAAGATGTATCTAAAATGGTTTGCTACTTGACTAAGGCTACATTATCTCCACAGAAGTCACAGAAACATGAAATTCATCATACAGGAGGCAAAATGGAAATTTCAAACTTTTCGGACATTCTCGTTACACTTGGCCCAAATGGTGTATGCATGATTAAGTGGCAGCTCCCCAGCAGGAGGGACAAGAGTGTCTCACAGGCAGAAGACCTGTTTGATAAAGCCAGAGACATCAGAGGGGTATTAAAAGCAGAAGGGAATGGGGAAAGGAAAAAAGGAAAAAACGTCCAGATAGAGCACGTTTTTCTCACAACTCTTGCTGTTATTTTAAGTTTCTCACTCTTAGCTGAGCTCAGAAAAATAGTTTCGTCATGAGGCTTCGTCTTTTAACAGTCCTGAGGGAACTAAGCCATATGGGAGGTAAAATCTCCATGTTTACAGTCATGACATCTCAAGAACCGTAATTATTCCTGGGAGCATTAAGAACTCCTAGTTATTTATAAATAAGATGAAATCACTTTTTGAAGGCCCTGACAACTGAGAGGCAGAGCAGATGACAAAATTTCGCGTTTAAAATGGCATTTTGGCCTCATTAGCTTTAGAAAAGCAACATTAGCCACCACAGCTTGCCAGACATGGGAAAGTGATTTAAATATAGAGAAGAAAGCAGGCTTTATTAATGAGTTCAGGAAGTTTTCTATCTATTTTAAAGTCTCGCAAAACTAAAAACTATTAAGTAGATATGTTGCCCGAGGGATTTAATATTGAATCTTATTTTTTTTATTAACTYGTTGATGAAACTATAAAGAAATTAGTTCAAACAATCAACTGAAATAAATCAAGTGAAAATTGATTTATTTCCGCTGACATTGTTTTTGGAAGGTTGGAAAACAGGAATGTAAGTGAGGGTCTTTCCTGCATTATTCAATGGGAGGAAGGGAGGCAGAGCAAGGAAAGGGACTCAGTACTCATGCTCCTCAGGTCAAATATTCAGCAATTTCTCCTCTGCTAATGATTACAAGGTGAAATATTAGGTGTTCTYCCCCCCCCCCCMAAAAAAGTTGTTCTTTTTTCTATGTATCATATTTGGTTTATTG
The DNA here is from genome assembly GCA_035582835.1 of Phoebastria nigripes. NCBI lineage: Eukaryota > Metazoa > Chordata > Aves > Procellariiformes > Diomedeidae > Phoebastria > Phoebastria nigripes. Next base: position 371,925 of record JAYKAV010002796.1, on the reverse strand, counting down.
GATCCTCTTTTTCAGAGAAATCAGGAATATTTGTAACAACACTGGAAGCCCTTTTTCACCCCAAAACCCTGCACTTGTTTGTGTGACATTAAGTAACACAAATATATCTAGCGAAAAGCATCAAATGGAAAATAGCTGTGATGACACTGCAGATTACTCTGAACTAGAGAGATATTAAAAAGCCGACTCAGACACATGATTGGGTTAAGCCACAGCAACATGGAAATTTAGACAGGCCTGATAAGGAGACTGGGAAACTCACCTTTCATCTAAAAAGCTGTTGGAATTTGCAAATTTACTGGAAGCCATGGACAGCTCTAAGTATAGACTTAGAAAACACTGTAGCAGATTCTGCTGGAAAGCCATATGGTTTTTGTGGAGCCAAATGTTGTTAGCTTATAAAACATACATAAAAAAAAGCTACCTGCAATTTTTTTCAATGCAATGCAAGCAGGTTTTTTGCCCTTTATTAAATGTTTAGTTTGGAAGCATCAACTGAGTCATAAAACATTATTATGAATGCACCAGTTCCAAAATGGAGTAATTTATGAAGTATCTATCGCTATGACTAATTACAGCTGCATTTTCTCCTTAAAGTTAGTCCTATAGCATTGATCCTAGTACTTGAAAAAATAAAGTCTAAAATATCAGTTTCCCAAGGGGCAAATATATTCAATCAGGAAATTAAACATCTAGACAAAGGTTTGTGAATTAAAGTTAAAAAACAAAATCACATTTTTGTTCTTTTCAGGCATGACTGATATATTCTTGGTGCTTGAGACAGCACTGCAGGTCACACGGGCCATTAAAAAGTGCCAGTGAAATGTAACACTGCTCCCTGAAATTTGCCATTTTGTTCCTAAGAGGACATTTTTCCACAAAGAAATAAAATCTTACTAAAAATGGCTACACCAAGTTTCAACTTAAAACCTTATAGCTAAAATAAAGTTATTTTGTAGAAGAACATAGGATACGTATCAGCTGTTTCAAACAGTAATCTGATAGGCATTAGTTATGACGGAGCAAGCAATTATTTAGCAGTACTACATTTGTGGAGTAAAAGCTCCTGGACTGAAATACTGTCTATGAGCTCTCAAGCTGGTTGTTGCCATTTTTGACAATAAAGAACACTTTTTCATCCAGAAAAATGTAAAATTATATTTGGCAGATATTCTGCTCTTAAGCAAAACAGCTTCCTTTCTTTTGCGCTTTCTGAGAAGAAAATGCTGGATTTTAAACGGCAACTGTTTTTGTAGAGTACACATTTTTATATTTTAACATTGCCAAAAATCCAAAAACATTGAATAGAACACTGAAAAATTTTCATGTAAGAAAGAGATATGGCTAAGACAAATGTACATTACTATAAGGCAATAGCCCTATGTATAGTTATCCTGTTTTCTAGAAATGTAAGTACACTAAATGACTTAACACTGTTACTTCTTAGCACTGTGCATTAGATAAATTGTAAGGGATAATACAAAGAACGCATTTAACACAGTTGGGTCCATCTATTGCCATTGCCCGCAGGTTATCCTTGGATGCACTCTGACTGATCCTGAATGCTGGAATTGACCAGACAACGAGTCTTCACTAAGATTTCGGTATAAGGACAACTTTGACCGCAGTTAACTTTACAGTAAGAAAAAACCTGATGTCCCAGAAATACAATGAAAAAAAACCCAGACCATAGTAACCCCTTTGTTTTCCTTTTGATCAGTATATGTCACTCCATTTGACAGAAGAAAAAAAATACTCATTTTGACCGTAAAAAAATTATTCACGTAGTCAGGCATGCAATAATGGAGCTCCTTAAAACAGTCTGTGACTCAGCATGTAACACAGGTCAGGATATGCTACAGCATAATATTCCAGTACCAGCACTTTGGACTCTCTTATGCCTTTAAAGTGCATTGTAATAAGCAAAGGGACAGTATGAAGTCTTGTTCAAAACCAAGAAAGAGTATTCTGTTCCCACTTTCAGCTGAGCTGGAGTAAAGATGAGTTTGTAAGAAATGTAAAGGAGTGCAGTATATGCCTGCTAAGACACGGAGACAGCTATGGTTACCTACTTCATAATTATTGCTTCACATCTTGTTCTTCTCAGAAGATCATATACTGTATCAAAGTTCATGAATTTCCCAAGTAAAGGACTCCAATTCATGGTGTCCCCTTCAAGAGGACATACAAGTTCAAAGGAAAATGTACTTCCCACATCACTGAATTAAAAGAACATGATCTATGAATGTTTACTAGCTAAACACAAGATGAAATGTGCTTATTAAATGCTGCAATATGGAAACGTTAGTATTTCAACCCATCTCCTCTCTTTCTGGCAGAGCAGGAATTCTTCTTGTCATCCAGGAACCTGCTTTCTTATTTTTCCTATGTAAACTCTCATTTATGTGGACAAGTAGTCTCAAAATATCTTATCTATCCTCAATTTTACTTCTACAACATTTTATTTTAGAAAGTTAACTTTCTTTTCTTACAATTCAATCTCCTCCTGAGGACAATCTCTGTAGTGCTTATATTATACTCACACTGAATTTCAAATATCTAAGTATTTTTTCTACATCAATTTTATTTAAAAGAAGAAATGCCTACCCTTGGGAAGGTTCCTAGAATTGTCTTGAGTCCAATATATGATGTCTATGATAGAGTAACACCCAACTTTAGATTTTATTTTATTTGCTTCAAGAATTCAAGGTATGTCTGGAAATCAGAAGAAATTAAGGATATGGTTGATTAGATTTTTTTTTTAACTCAAAAATGTATTATTAGAGGTATTATCTATCTCAATACCTCTTTTACTTTTTCAGGTTGGTAACTCTTTGCTTGAAATGAAAATTCTCATCTCTCATTTATGTTTGCTATAAAAATAAGAGTAAAAATGGGTATCTATGATATAATGATAACAAGCACATACAAATCTTCACTGTGTTTTCTGTGTCAACCTGCTGAAAACTCATTCTTGAAAGACAAAGGTGTAAAAGGAGTAAGAAAAGAACATGTTCTCTGCTTTGGGTCGTAAAATCATTCTAGCGTCTTGATAGCTGGACCACCATGCCGCCTTCTGTGACCACTCCAGGGTCTGCAAAATGCTGGTTATGAAAAAATGTACTAACTTCAGTAGAGGTAGGGCCATGATACAAGAATGACTTGATAATCTCTGGTCTGTGGTACACTAAAGGTAACTATAGCAGCCCCTTAAAATTTGTGAATCTCTTAAGAGAGAAATCTAAATAATACAAGGAGCACCTTATTTTTTTTCCAAGTTTGGTAATCATGTGAGCAACTCCAAGCAAGCAAAAGATTAATCTAAAGTGCAGAAGATTGCTCATGCTGGGCCACTTGCTATGCTAAAATCCTCAGCTTAAATCTAGTCTACTCTAGACACACTAATTTTACATCTGAAATTTTTCTACACACTTAGAAAGGGGGGTTGTCTAGAGGTATAAAAGGCATAATACAGTCCCATGACTAAATCCATGCCTGGAATAAATCAGTATAGCTTAACTGAACTCTGTCTATATCAATTTTTACCAATGATGATCCAGTCCCAAAAGTACATAGGAACACTGAAAACCTTACACTCGTATCTGTAATACTCTTCTATCTGTTTAGAGTGAAAATAAATGTAGTTATGGAAATAAAAACAGCAACAGAGAGAGAATCATCCATGCTTCTTCTTTCAAATATGTCTTTTTTTATAAATAGTTCTAGACAATGGTTTTATTTTGCTGAAATTAAGTACTACTTTATTTTGCAGAAAAGAACCATACTTGTACCATTCTTTACAAAATATTTAATCAGTAAAGTAAAAACATAAATGTAAATAATGTCATTTAAAAAAAAAATGCATACAAGAATATATCGGTGACTATACTAACAAAATATTCCCAATATTTGAACTTTGACCTGTGAAAGAAACTGAGTATTTGTACAGACTTGTAGGGACAGCAAAGGCTCCTGTAAGAGATGCATGCAGAAGAAGGAAACTGCTGTGGGTTCACTTTTTTAAATTTCAGTTATTAGTCATCAAACCATGTTACTTATCAAAGCATGTTCTCCTTGTCTTATGTATCCCAAATGTTACTTCTACAATGAAATAATGATTTTTCTAAATATTATAAGATTTTATTATTGTGCTTACATGTTCATTCCAGGCATCCCCGGGCCACCTAAAGCATTCAGTGGGGGTCTCATTGCACCTCCATAGTTCTGCAATGATAACCAAGGGTCAGACTACCACAAAACAAAAAAACAAAACCAAAGAGGAGGGGGAAAGAAAGGACAGCAGGTTAATGATATCCCTACATAACTGCTGACTGGATAGGCCAATGTAATTCATTCTTTCAGGAGTTTCCACTGTTGACTTAAAAAATAATATTGTTAACCCCAAGGAGAAAGAATTACAAACAACAGAAACAGACTAGGAATACTTAAAATGTCAATAGTTTCAGGAGGAATTATTTACAGATATAGAGGTCAAATCAATCGCCAGCAAGGGGCAGGTTTTATAATGTATTCAACTTTTATACCAAGGGACCTCATTCAAAATCAGAAACCTGGACTTAGATTCTGAGATTTCTACATCGTGGAATTTAAAGAGTATTATTTTTAATTAGATTTTGTTAGGATATCAGTAAATGCTTGTATAAAATTACACCATATGATATCACTTTTATAACATACAGCATAACCATTACATTTCTCTTCTAATCAGTCAATTCTAATAAGTCTATGGTAACTAATATGAAAAGTATTTAATATGATAATGAATGTCATAGCGATGCCAACAAATTAATTGCCCAATGCCTATAAAATCTGAGTTTATGCTCTCATATTATGACAAAAGTTTAACTGTACTATTTACATGAAAAACTAAATTATACCTATTTTTATTCAGAGGAATACAAGCAGAACAGTCTGTCTCACCTCACAATCACAATGCACTCCCTAATCTGTGTTAATCCTGCTACATTTTTCTGGTATTTCAAAAGAACGATGAGAGTGCATTCTCTAAAATGAACAGCTGTGCATTTTGGAAGGAGGGGGGAACAAAGAAGCAATTTACTTTAAAAAAACTTAGAACATTGTTGTAGTCTATTTTCCAATAATAAAACTAATACACTCTATTTCATGTATAGTATACTACAAACTGCATAAACTATATGACTCAGGCTTACGGGTGTTCTCTATATTGGTCTGATTCACAAAACCATGGAAATATGAAGTCATGAATACATGGGAGAAATCCAACAGTGATATTCAAAGTGTGGGTCTGCTGCTGTTTATACCTTGACTGATATGACATATCAGTTCTCTAGAACTGATCTAGAACAGATCTACAACTAGCAGAGGAGGTTCTGTTGCTGCAAACAAAAACGTCAAACTTAAAATTTTCTTCGTTGTTAACAATCCTGAAAGTGTCCCATCAATAGCTGGTTTGCAAGAATACAACCAGAGGCTGCAAACAGGTGTCCTCTTCCAGACCCAACAGTGCCATCTGAAGATAGTATTACCCAGAGCTGCTGGTCATCAATCACTACTCATTCCTGCCTTTTTGTGTGCAGCCGGTAGACTGATTGGTGCTCATGCTCAGGCAAAAGTCAGCCAGATTAACTCAAACCTCCTGTTTAACCTAGGTTATCGTAGATAATTTTGTTAGAACTGCAGGGCAGTAACTGGTGGGTAGTCAAAGCAGCTGGGCACAGTAACATCCCCAGTTGGCACTACTGGATCTGGAAGAGAACACGGTCTGACTGTAACAAAACAGCAGTTCCGTATCTTTTTTATTTCCATCTTGATGTGGAGGGCTGAGCCATTCTCCCTATTTGGCCTGCCTGGTATCTCCCCTCTTTATTTTAATTCAGGAATCATTTGTGTGGACCAGGGTTAAAGATCTCTATGGAATCCTGCAGGACTGGAAGAATCCTAATCAAATGTACTTCTAACTCTAATTCTGCTAATTCTAATCAAATGTACTTCTAACTCTAATTCTGCTAATTCTAATCAAATGTACTCCTTCGTCTCAAAATAAGAGCGCTTTCATTAAGGCTACCAATATACACGTTTCTTCAGCTGCAGCTATGCTCTCTGCAGAAGTTAGTGCCCCAATCTGTTCATTACAGTTTTTTACTCTAAATCACCATCACCACTGTTTATCTGGTAGTTGAGTTGTTCATAAAAGTGCTCCCTAACGTCAGGCGGCCAAAATGAGCCAAATCAGCCAAGACTTTTTTCTGAAATATTTAAGATGACCCGATTCTTTTTGACTAGAAAGCATTAGGGAGCATGTGGGAGGCTCACCACAGATATGAAGGACAGGGAGAAGTAGCAGTCACAGATTGGAGGTAGTACCCCATTCATCTAGCATAACTACAGCTTGAAAAAAGCCTGAACCTAATTCTTTGGCGCTTTTCACAGATTCAAGCATTTACAACCATCCACTGCTTTTTGCTTCATGTTATTTAGTTTGAAACAGTCTAGGATCATAAAATACAAAGCTGACGTAAATTTTCTCTAGTTCTCAAGCATATGCAATGCTATACTTGCTGTACTGGACATAAGCATTTCTATATCAGCACATTAGTGTTTTGCAAGTTGACTGCCTGTGCAGCAAGGTGGCAGGGCCTCCCACTACAGGCACACCTAAGTCAACTTTACAGCACTATAGCAAGAGGACGTTAAAAGCAGGTGTGGAAGATCCTAAATGACAGATACAAAGATAGATGATGATCCATTTATAGAAAAGATTTATTTGAGAACTTAAATTCTGTGTAGATTACCTACACAAAATTTTGTGTAGATTAGTGTGGCCAGCAGGAGTAAGGAAAGTGATCGTCCCCCTGTACTCGGCACTGGTGAGGCCGCACCTCGAATACTGTGTTCAGTTTTGGGCCCCTCACTACAAGAAGGACATTGAGGTGCTGGAGCGTGTCCAGAGGAGGGCAACGAAGCTGGTGAAGGGTCTGGAGAACAAGTCTTATCAGGAGTGGCTGAGGGAACTGGGGTTATTTAGCCTGGAGAAAAGGAGGCTGAGGGGAGACCTTATCGCCCTCTACAACTACCTGAAAGGAGGTTGTAGCGAGGTGGGTGTTGGTCTCTTCTGCCAAGTAACTAGTGATAGGACGAGAGGAAATGGCCTCAAGTTGCGCCAGGGCAGGTTTAGATTGGACATTAGGAAAAATGTCTTTACTGAAAGAGTGGTTAAACATTGGAACAGGCTGCCCAGGGAAGTGGTGGAGTCACCATCCCTGGAGGTATTTAAAAGATGTGTAGATGTGGTGCTTAGGGACATGGTTTAGTGGTGGACTTGGCAGTGATAGGTTAACGGTTGGACTCGATGATCTTAAAGGTCTTTTCCAACCTAAACGATTCTATGATTCTATGTTTTTTCCCCGTTTTAAGAGGATGTTCATTAGAAGAAAGAAGAACCTTACAAAACCACTGGATTTAAGAGACAGCAAAAATGGAAAAATTATCCTTGTAAAAACTGGCAAGAGATTTGCCTGCTGTGTGACTAATGGTGCTGCATAAAGTATCAGCTCAATCTCATATGGCAGCATTGCAAAGCTTCTCTCTCTACCTCCAAAAGGCAAGTGTAAATATACTTCAATGCTACAGAAAAAATAACAAATATATTTAATAATGGTTTGTTGGTCACACAGCAGATGTTGCACGCAACTGCACAACTGGTTTCTACAAGAAGAACCAAAATTGTAAAGACAGTTATGAATAGATTTGAAAGGCAAAGCTATTTAATCATTTAAAATTCAGTTGTTATTCCAAGGAACAAAGAAGTCACTAGAGAGATTACCTGCAATGGGGAAGTAAAAATGCAAACTGTGGGCACAACAAACATGCTATAAAACAAAATACTGGCAACACCAGTATGAAACACCACCACCTAAATTTTCTCCCACTGAGAGTGGTGACAAAATACAGAATAATCATTTGGATTCATATTTCAGGTATGCATCAGAATTAATCTGTTTTCTACCTTAGTTTACTGTTGAAATATAATACTGACAAATATCCACTCATATTTTCACACTTTTGAAGAAAGCCTATGAACAATTATGACCAGGTCAGCAGCATGGAGAAGGCTGATTCTTGCAATCCAAGGTTGCTTTGTTCCTTGAAAACAGAGCTAGAGGGATGCTTGTGATTGACAAGGGGGAGAAATGGCAGCATGAACTTCTCATTTTACATTAAAATCCCTCTAGCACTCACCAAAAATCTAGATCAACAATGGCTGAAAGAAAAACTTTACAGAATTTTGGGGGGTATTTTTGGTACAAAGAGTTTGCCTAAGTTAGAAGTATTAATCCTTTCCTCCTGAACAGCATAATCAGTCAGGTTGGGAGGATGAGGAAACACGTACTTGATCCTTGGTCTCCTTCACAGATGTCAACCTTTGATTACAACATACACTGGCTGTAGGACAAACATAACTTTTCTGAAATAAGCAAGTTAAGGGATTYCTCTTTTAATTTCAAATCTTAATTAAAATGACTGATGTTTTCATTTTAGACTTTGTACAGCTGCAACTCAGAATTAATTTTTGTAATACAGAAAGTTTATTTTAAAATGGGATTAGAAGAACAAGTCCTGGCCATCTTCAAGCTATGGAAAGCCAGAGTAATATAGTATAAGTATAGGCCTATCAATAAAAATGGGTATCTATCTGTGGCAGGTACCTGTGGTCCTAACGGAACCATTCCTCTTGGAGGAGTCATTCTCTGCATTGGCCCACCCATGTTTGGATGCCCTGCAAATAAAATTATGTAACTTAAAAAACTGCAATACACAAGCACCTTCTAAAACAACTTTAACAAGTCATTCCTTTTGGATTAACAAAGAACTTAAAAAGCTGCAGTAAGCTTTGAAACACAGAAAGACACGAGTTTGAGAAGACAGTACTATTGAATGGTCCAAATAATTATTTCATTCACCTTGCTGCCGTGTTGGGTCCATCCCGCTAGGCAATAATGGCTGACTTCCTGGGACACCTCCAAGTGCCTGCAGGCATAGAAACCATATGTTAAAAGCATATAATGCTTTGAAATTTATGTCAAAGACATAATGCAGATATTTTGTTTTTAATTCCCGGATGTTTCTTCTGAGTCAAGAGTAATGTGGAAGACTTAACTTTCCTAAATGCCCTAACTAAATGTCCTAAGTGCCTAACTTATAAACTAAAAGTCCTCAATGTCCTACAACCCTGACTATGGATTTGCATGGGCAAACTCTTGGGCTTCTGTGGAATTATGTATAAATAATCTCCTAAATATAATTGCCTAATTTACTTCCTCCACCCCAACCGCCCGCACTTCCTTCATTTTAGCTTAGCTATTATTTAACCTCCAAACACTGCCTTTTTCTTGGGTACGTGGCAATTTATCCAAACTTATTGCTACAGTTTTCCCTTTTAACCATTATTTTAACATTTCCTTTCAGCGGTCAGGATGTGGACACCAATATTCTCTGAGAGTGAGACATAACTGAGCCAACCACACAGCATTCACAGGGTACGGTTAATCAGGGCTGTGATGTGGAGGACATTTTATCTTCCACTCTGCCTTACTCTTGAAGGGCATCAATGCCAAGATAAGCCTATTATTCATCTATGGGAGATAACAACAGTCACAAAACTTGCTCTTAAATCTTGCCTTCAAGCATGAAGGTACATTGTGTTGTCACTTCACCTGTGGTCCAAATCAAACACATTGCTTTTATGTCCCTGCATTTTAATCTGCCCTTTGGGTTTACAGTAACTGAATTAGGTTTAAGGCTAATTTCTACAGTCTCTTAAGTCAACTCTAATAGTTGACTATAGTTTAGTCAACTAGAAGAATGTTTTTATGAATGGATCTTTGTAGCTGATCTACCAGGTGCTATTTAGCATTTCAAAACAACACCACATTTTCAGTAAAAATGTATCCAGAATGAGTAAATCTGTTATTATGAAAGTAATCTACTCAGGCAATACAGGTATTGCTTACTGTGGGAATGGATAAAGTACTCTTGACCTGGAAATACTGTAGTAGTCTTGGATACATACAAAGGGGAACCTATCTGCAAGTATTATACAGTTCATTTCCACAAGAGGTAGGAAATTCAAAATTATTATGCACATTATTACCTCAAAGGTAATACAGTCAAAAGGTACTGCACTGCAAGATTAATAGAATAAACAAATTATCTGAGACAACATCATTTAAACCAGAGTTTTACATGTACTTCAGTGGCTTGAAGTCTGGATGATACATAAGAACAATACATGAAGTGCATGGAGAAGTATCAAATACTAGCAAAGCAGGTATCAGTCACTTCTGCCAGAGATGGCATGTGACACGTAAGGACACGGAGGCATTTGCTGCTGTGAGCACACATGACCAAAGACTTAACTCATTACACAAAGGACAGTGGTTCCTTTCTAACACATCACACCACTTTTCAAGAAAAATGAGCATACCTGCACAGCACAATGCATTGCCAACAGCAAATACCTTTATAGGGCTTAATCTCGTAGTATGTGATCCAGTACTGGAGCAACTTAGGGGCACACGTGTGGCACTTGGTAGGTACTAACTTTCCTTGCTACAAAGCCTAGATCTAGCTCAGATAACCCTTACACAGCACTGGACTGTGCTGTGCATGCATGCTCTGTGTTACCCTTCCTTGCCTAAGAAACACAATCCCTACTGCAAGGCATTAAGGAATAGAGTTATAGTTACAGTGGAAATTTTAACTCTGATTTTTACTGACTTCCGTCTAATCAAAATTTCAGCCTTAAAGCTGCACTACAATAGTTTATTACTTCCACACACTGCCCAGCTATACTGTAACTTAAATAATGGCAGTGTTGTTAAAAGCAGTAATTCATGAATGCGGCATAATGTAAATGAATTGCAAGAGCTGTAATCCATTGAGATTATGTGATTATGCTACAGCTCTGAACTGAAAATAGCACAATGTGCAGACAAAAACACTTCCGAAACTAAAACTGCAGGTTGGCAGCGCTTTCACAGCACTCAGCACATCCAGTTTCTACCTGCCAGTATTTACAGTGTTTGGAAACATGAAAGAGAAACAAAGGAATATGTGAAACCCAAACACTGGTGTATCTTTGGCTAAGATATTACTGTAAGGTGCAAAACTCAGGAAGATATTTTGTACTGAGTTACAGTATGTCTGTAGCAAACATTTAACTAAAGTGCTAATGAGATTGCACTCTTATGCTGTCCCCTGATGATCACTTCAGCAAGGTTAATTAAGTCACCCATTTCCCTTGTGAGAAAGTAGCTATGGTACAGGTAACTTAACCTGCTCCCAAACATCACCATGTCTGATGTAGAGGAATATCTGAAAAAGTCTTGCCACCTGATATATCCAGCTCACTAAAATTTAAACTTCACACTTTCTGGCAATATTGTGCCCTTGCTAAAGACAAGTTTGTTGACATTGTGTTATACAGATATAAAAAATAGCCAGAACTGAGGTTGTGGTATAAAAGTCTTCTCATCAAGCTGTGACAACAAGAAAGGCAGTCCTGGAAGTCTAAGTTGGACCAAAACACCCATTCCATCTATCCCATCAACCTTTCCCAATATTGTAAATGACCCGGTTTTTCTTTCAGAGCTCCACTGGTATTTTTCTGTCTGCTTATCTTTAACTTTTCATCTACTGACAAATGCTTTCTCCTCCTCTATCTGCACTATGGAGAACTTAAAAATACAAATGCTATCTGCTTCCAGAACCATCTTTTCACAGATGGGCCAATAAAGGTCTCTGCTGACGAACAGCAGCTCATTACGCATTCTTGTTACACTGGCATGCATATCCTTTAATGGAGATGAGAGAAAATGGGGGAATTTGATGCTTTTATAAAGTCCTCAGCGTGTCTATAAGAGCCATAGAGCACTTTATGATATCTGTTTCTCACCAATAATCTCCGTATTTACTATGAAATAAATATACTTCATGTATCCAACAAAGAACAGGAGGGAGTGATGCATTTTATGTAGAATTAAGTAAAAAAATTCTCAGAGCTAACTGCTTGATGTGGTTAGGAAACTTCAGAGAGTCTAACAGTTATGGGGACATTCTGCCTTCACCTCAGAGCGGGCAGCGTTGGCTGGCTGAGGTTAATGCAGCACCACACAAGGCAACTACATCTTCCCTCTACAAACAGGCTTAACGCACAATAAATTTTGAGGTGTAGACACTAATCATAGAATCATAGAATCATTAAGGTTGGAAAAGACCTCTAAGATCATCAAGTCCAACCGTCAACCGAACACCACCATGCCCACTAAACCATGTCTCTAAGCGCCTCATCTACACATCTTTTAAATACTTCCAGGGATGCTGACTCCACCACTTCCCTGGGCAGCCTGTTCCAATGCTTAACCACTCTTTCAGTAAAGACATTTTTCCTAAGGTCCAATCTAAACCTCCCCTGGCGCAACTTGAGGCCATTTCCTCTCATCCTATCACTTAATACTTGGGAGAAGAGACCAACCCCCACCTTGCTGCAACCTCCTTTCAGGTAGTTGTAGAGAGCGATAAGGTCTCCCCTCAGCCTCCTCTTCTCCAGACTAAACAGTCCCAGTTCCCTCAGCCGCTCCTCATAAGACTTGTTCTCCAGACCCTTCACCAGCTTCGTTGCCCTCCTCTGGACATGCTCCAGCACCTCAATGTCCTTGTAGTGAGGGGCCCAAAACTGAACACAGTATTCGAGGCGCTGCCTCACCAGCACCAAGTACAGGGGCAGGATCACCTCCCTACTCCTGCTGGCCACGCTATTTCTGACACAGGCCAGGATGCCGTTGGCCTTCTTGGCCACCTGGGCACACTGCCGGCTCATATTCAGCTGGCTGTCAACCAGCACCCCCAGGTCCTTTTCCGCCAGGCAGCTTTCCAGCCACTCTTCCAATTAAGCAATTTCAATTCCAATTAATTAAGCATAGGAAAGTGAGCTGGGAGTGGCATGGCCACACCTTATCAAAATAACTATTTAATGGTCAGACCAAATGGGGTGAAGAGGGACTGAGTGAGTTTTGTAGCCAGCGAGCCACTGGTAGCCAACAAGACAGCATTCCCTGTTCCCACCACTGCACCATCACCCTGGACCACAATGGTGCATCAGTGATAAAATCTTACCTGATTGGGTATCCTTAAAGGTGGCCTTGGACCTCCAGGGTACCGAGGGGACATGAAAGGCTATGAAAAAAAAGAAATACTGCTAAATAATTCAACTTAGCTTGTAAATACCGCATCGAGTCATTGGGCATATGGCTTGTGCCATGCTCACACCTCAAGCATCCAGCTTAAATACTTCCACAGAACGTTCAGTATATTATTCCACAATGTTTAGGAGAACTAAATAAATTTAGAGATTCTTAGTGAATGCATCTATCAAGAGACACTATTTAAAACTTTGTTACAGCAATTGAGAATGCAGAATATAAACAACTTAACGCATTAACAGTGAAGAATAATAAACCATTTAAATCATATAATCACACATCTAATTCCCACTGGAGAAGGGGGAAAAGATAGGAACCCTGGAAGAGAAAACAAAAATGTTCTTGGGAGAGTCAAGAGGTAAGTAACACCATAATATTTCACAAATACTTTCCATCATTTTTCCATAATAATACAGTAAAATGTAATACAAGATCTAACCTGTGAGGGCACAGATTTCAAGTTTATGTCGTAAATATTTAGAACTTTGGTGGTTCCACTAGCCATATTAATTCAATGTTGCACTCCTCCCATCCCTCCATATTTAACTCCATGCTCACACAGTAAATCTCCTCTCTCAAAACCAAATTTATACCCAAATCTGTCATACCATCCTGCACCTTGTGAGGTTCTAGTGGCTCTTGGCTACTGCTATACTACTTCCTAGCCCACCAACAAGGTCAGTCCCTTGTGAAAAACAAATGGTAGTACCAGCAAATACATTTAACATCTCTACTTATTCCATCCCAAAGTGTGACAATAATCTAGAAATCTAAAAAGCTGGGAGATTAGTGGCAAGTGTGAGATCTACAGGAAAAAGGCACAAACATCTGACTAAACAGATGATGAAGAGGATCATTTTGGCAAGCAAGTGTACCTATAACTCCAGCAGAAAATGAAGAGCTAAAAGTATGCTTTGACTGTGAACACAGGGACAGAAAAGACTGATTCTTTATATTGTGAAAGAGGAGCTCACTTCTGTTCATGCCACTGCCACTGGAGACAAGGGAGAGATAAAGGAAAGGAGTCTGCTGGGACCTCCCAGGGGCAATCTCTGATGACAATTGCGCTGCTGCATGTTTAAACCCACTCTTTGGGGTCTCTTTGAAAAGAAACAAATATACCTACACAGACATCATCTAGTCAGCTGTAGCTAAGGACCACTGGCAGGTCACTAAAACTCTATGATCAACATCACTGTTTTACAAATGAATGGCATATTTCAGCTCCATCAGCAGCACTGCGTTATAAACTAAAGTGCTAGTGATCGCCCATCCTAGTAATGCATGTGTTAATAGTAGCAACAGCTAATAAAAGAATTGTAATTATTTTATCAATAATTAGTAACAGAATTTTTCCTATGATCTTGCATAAAAAAATTGAACAGAACCTTTCACATCTCAGAATCAGATGAAAGCTGAAATAACGTAACCTACATAAACACGCATTCAAAATAGGTACTAGAAAGCAATTTAAAATACAGAGGGTTTACAAACTGGAGAAGAAAGTTCAATGACAATTGTGAAAAGATTACTTTAATAAAAAAGGCATTTGAAATAATGTACTATAGAAGAGGGAGGCTTCCCCATGCCCTCTCTCTGATGGCGAGATTCTCTGATGAGAAAGAAAGAAAAAAGGGTTGTGCATGCAGTGAAGGCTGTAAACATGCAGGTCCTTGTAAAGCAGTAAAAGTGCGAGGAACTTAAGAATTTCAACAATTTCCACAAAGGTCAACCAAGTGCATTGAATGGAGTGCAGCACACTCTAGTGAGTATCTTGGATTTGGCTTACCTCATTCAGCAAACGAAACAACTTTATTTACAGTTGTACAGCTCATAAAAGGGAAATCAGCAGTGTCTCTCAAGACAACCATATCTTAATGCAGAATCACACTACTAATATTAGTATATACTAGTGTGTTACTGGCAGCACATCTGCTCCTTTCAAGCAGGATGGAAACCTGCTTGTCCCCTCTCTTCCCAGTGGGTTCACTTTTCTATGCAGTTTATAAAAATAGCTAAAAACTTATTTTTTGTATAGAACTGCAATTTTATTTAAAAAGCTGTAACAAATACCCCACTGCATTAAGGAGAGAAAGAGGCTTATTCATATAAAGTCGCAATTTCACTTTTCAAAATATGACTTGCGTTGTTTCTAATGCCTGACAATTAGAGTCCGTATTTTTTGGTTTGCTGTGCCCTGGAGGTCACTAGCTGCTTCAGATTTTTGAGAAGGTCTGGATCTAGGTAGGTCTCAAGTCTATTTAATAAAAGCCTCACAGAGGCTTTCTCTGAAATTATATATAAGTCATCAATTTTTTTTTTTTGAGGCATAGTTTCCTAAGCAGTCATCAAAGCAGACTTTAATTTGAGAGCCAGTGCATCTATTCTTAACTGACTTGTTAGTTCATTGCATGGAATAACTACAGGAGCCTCTTTGATACAACTCTGTCCTACAAGAAGGTTTATACACTGTAAATATTTATGTATCTATGTATTCCCCTTAAACATATTTGTGGAAGTGTTTAAACCTTCTCCTACTCTTTAAGCAACTGAACCCAAGTGGAACTGCAACGAATGACTTCATCTAGTAAATTTCAAATAGTTCTTTCGGTTCTTGATGATCCATGGATACAAACACCGCACAGTTCAGTAGGCAGGAAAATATAGAAACAACTGGGAAGCACAACTAATATTTTGATGAATATAAGTATCAATAAAGGTCCAGACAGCATTGCAGAAAATGGTGAGATAGTGATGTTCAAGGACAATTCTAAAAAATTTTATGCTGTTTTGGACCAAGATTTAGTACTTAAGTTTACCACAAAAATTCTACCATTAAAAAGAAAAACTTAAATATTCTCATTTTTGTGCCAGTTACTAAACTCCTCCCTCTCCATCACCAATGTCACGTTTGTCCACAGAAAGTTCTACCGAGATGTACCAAGACAACAGAGAAATTCTGCCAAACGTTTTAATGAAAATAAATTAAATATGAACAGCTTTTCACTACATTGGGAGCATTTTTTTCAAGTCTTACACACACACACACGCACATTATTAAGCACCAGGCATTCTGAAAGACACAAACTCAAGCAGTAGGCACTTCTTGTCACATGTTGTTTCACTACATCCTTTGTAATTAGTAAGAACAGCTGACATTTAGTCTCTGATCTAGTTTTACTGTATTGTTAAAAGTTGCTGAAATGACCACGGCTTAGGGAGGAAACACTGCAGACTTATATTTCTTACGGCCAGTAGCTCTCTTTCCTTGACTTCTTGGAAACTTTTTCTTCCCCTTCTCTTAACGATATTGCAGCACATACATCACAAAAAGTAATGGGTTCAAAATATGGGCATTAAATTAAAACCAGCGATCACAGATTTTGAATTGGTCGGTGTAGCACTTGTCTTCTGAAGACAAAAAATAAAATTTTCACGTTGAAGACTCAGACGTTTCTGCCTGCTACCTCAGTCTTGTGTCAATTCAAAATTCAGCATCTTGATAGTCGAAAACCTTTAATGGATCCCCACACTAAATTCTCAGCAAGACAGACTCCTTATTTGTCTCAGAGTTCAGCAGAGGGGACTGGATAGGTGCCACGCCAATGAATCAAATACTTCCTTGCTTACCCCATCTAGCAGGGAGGGAGAGGGCTGTCAGCAATGCACAGAGTACAAGAGCACTTCTTCCACCTAAGGATTATAGACATATGACTCTTCAAAAAATAGTTAGGGTAAAAATAGAAAGAAATAATTAAGCTGGAAAAATATGCCAAAAGATAGGTAACGTGATTCAATAATGCAGCAATACCTTTAGCTATCGGGTAGGAAGAAGACAGAGGGGCAAAAGATATTATCTCCTAGAGTCCTCTCTGTGCAAAAGGATGTAGGATACACTTCAAATAACATACCTGCCATTTCAGGGCCAGATCTTGCCTAAGATGTTGCAAAGCCAGTCCAAGGGAAACCAATCTCTCAAAGCTGATCTGACTGAGGAAGAAGGGTATTACCAGAGTGGCTCCATTCTACAGTAACTTCCAGGTGCTGAAATGGCTCTCAAGGGTCTCCAGTCACTACTGCAGCCTTCAAGTCCCTCTAATCCACAACAGGGACATTATGACGAGTACGAGGAGGTGCTATTGTGCACTACACTAAGCTACAATTAACTTCTCAAATGGAGTTCAGGAACTGGCACATACACTAATGTATCAAGAAAAGCGAAAAAAAAAACCCAAACCAAACCGCAAACAAAAAACCAAACCAAACCAAAAATAAAAAAGAAAAAGAAAAAGAAAAAAGAAAAGAACATGAAGAAAACAAAATAACAGGCAAGAATGTCGTATCTAAGCCACAACTGAGATGGAGATGCCACCAGCGTTTGAAAACATGTGTCACGCAAGTTGCAGCAACACCAGAAGATCCTGCTAACTGTTTTGGAGAACAGCCAACTAAACACATCTGCGAACACCAATATATTGCAATTACTGCCTTCAGGTATAAAATTCAGTAATTCAGTATCGCAAAAAGCATCTTGAAGGCTGCTGTCATGCAGCTGAGACCAAAGGAATATAATCAGAAGCTTCTACTAAACTGGGTGAAAAAGAAGCCAGAGAGGAAAAACCTTTTGTGTAGTCACTGCAGAATATATGTATTTATCAACTTAAAGTGAAAAAAACTCCACCTAAAAGGAGAAAAGTACTAAAAAAAGAAAAGAATACTAAAAAAATACTAAAAGAAGAGAGACTACACAAAATAAAATCAAGATGTGAAATCTTAAATTTAGTAAGCATCCTATCATGTCAAATTGTTAAAAATACTTAAAAAGAAGTGAAGTTCAAGAACTTGAATGATAGTGCCGCATGTTCTAGTACTTTTTGTTATCTTCCTGCTAAAGAAAGAATCCAACTGTGTACAGGGAGAGTAAAGGGTATCTTATAAACTGTGTATTTAATATAATTTTGCGAGTTGTGTGTGCATGTGTGCACGTACCATGTAAAAACCTTGTAAAACACTATTTTTCTTAACCCCTGGGAACACAAGGGGACAAGCAGATAATAAGTTTCTCAGTAGGGAAGTCTCTGAAGAAGCAACGTTGAAGCACAGTAGTCTCACTGCCCACATTTTGGTTACAGTATTGTCCTGGTTTCAGCTGGGATAGAGTTAATTTTCTTCCTAGTAGTTGGTATAGTGCTATGTTTTGGATTTAGTATGAGAATAAGGTTGATAACACACTGATGTTTTTAGTTGTTGCTAAGTAGTGTTTACACTAGTCGAGGACTTTTCAGCTTCCCATGCTCTGCCAGGTGCACAAGAAGCTGGGAGGGAGCACAGCCAGGACAGCTGACCCAACTGGCCAATGGGGTATTCCATACCATGTGACGTCATGCTCAGTATATAAAGCTGGGGGAAGAAGAAGGAAGGGGGGACGTTCGGAGTGATGGCATTTGTCTTCCCAAGTCACCGTTACGTGTGATGGAGCCCTGCTTTCCTGGAGATGGCTGAACACCTGCCTGCCCATGGGAAGGAGTGAAGGAATTCCTTGTTTTACTTTGTTTGCGTGCGTGGCTTTTGCTTTCCCTATTAAACTGTCTTTATCTCAACCCACGAGTTTTCTCACTTTTACTCTTCCGATTCTCTCCCCCATCCCACCCCGGGGGGAGTGAGCGAGCGGCGGTGTGGTGCTTAGTTGCTGGCTGGGGTTAAACCATGGCACTCTTTTTTTTTTTTTTTTTTTTTTTGAGATAAAGACAGTTTAATAGAAGAGAAAAGGAAGGGAAAATAATGATGATAATAATAATAACGATAGAATATACAAAATGAGTGATGCACAATGCAATTGCTCACCACCCGCTGAGCGATACCCAAGCAGCGATCGCTACTTCCTGGACCACGCTAAGCTGAAAAGTCCTTGACTAGTAGACTACTTAGCAACAACTAAAAACATCAGTGTGTTATCAACATTCTTCTCATACTAAATCCAAAACACAGCACTATACCAGCTACTAGGAAGAAAATTAACTCTATCCCAGCTGAAACCAGGACAAGTATTCAGGAAAAATTATTTCACAAAAAATATCCACCAGGAAGCTGATGACATAAAGGCACAGAAGCTGGCATGTTTCTCTGCCAGTTGTGTAATTCTTGCTCTGTCTTTTTTCAGTTGTTTGGGTGACTCTAGAATATGGTCTGTTTTAGTTCTCTTGTACCTAATACTGGTGGAATAAAAGAATTTAAAAGATGGTGTTCTAAGTATGACAGATTTCAATAAATCTATTTTTCTTTAAATTTACTTCCCTTCCAAAAGCTGGGAATATAATTTACTTGCTTCCAAACATGGGGGGTTTTTTTGCAATGACATTTTTATCCTTTTTTTACTCATACCATTACCTTTATCGACCACATTTTGTCCCACAGAAATTGCAAAATTTACAATAATCCACAGTCAAATAACTAATCCTGAATATTGCTTACATTTCAATTCCTATTGAGACTGAATTCCTAATGAGATTGAATTTACTGTAAATATCCGTATCTGTTCCAACACATACATATTACATGATACCCTATGACTTGTTATACTGGATAGCACCACCTCACGTAACAAGCACACACACACCAGAAAAACAAATAAATGTAGTTCAAAAAGAATTACTGCAGTTATTGGGCATGAATAATGGAGAGGTTGCATACATCTGCTAACCGTAAAAATACCAAGAGCCAAAATGCCAGCGAACAAATCTTGGGCTGAGGAGAATAAAATGGAATGAATATTGTGTGAACAGGAGAACCCTATCTACATGGCATGAAAAAATCCACCTTTCTCAGCTTAAAATAACAATGTTCATCTAGATTCACATTAACATCCTCCCAGCTAGGTGTACTAAAAGCTTTTTTCAGCTCAGGAAAATATGCATTTGTCTGGTCAAAGCAGGACAGAAGGTGTGTTTTAAAGCACACCACCAATCTGGTTTAAATGACAACATTTAAGCCTGCTGCAGAAAGCAGGGCAGTAGCTCAACCAGTCTCATCCAGCCAAAATACACCCTCCGAGGCTGACCGGCTTGCAGCTGGGTGACTTGCTAAGCATGATGCATGGAAGCCCCAGGAGGGATGTGCTCAATGCACTGAATGCTCAAGCCATTGAAGATGTCCCCTGCCCAGCTCGGCCCTCCTGCTGTGCCCAAGATGAGTGTTCCCACAGTAGATCTCACGAAAGGGAAGGTGTTTTACGTATCTTGGGTACTTCAGCACTGTGTCAGCCAAGCCTGACCAGCCACCAGCACGTGGGCTCACCTGGACACCTCTCCTCGGCCCCAGCCTGGGGCAGCACCACCCCGCTGGGGGGGCAGTGATGGACAGTGGGGAGAGAGGATCCTCCTCTAACAACAGCTCCATCCAGACCGGTAAGAGGATGCCCATGCCACGCTCTTATTGCATTTTACACAGCTTAGGAAAGCAGAGGAACGGGTTCTGCTTGCACCAGACAGTGCTCTGAAGGGTTTCCCAAAAACACCTCTAAATTCATCATTTTAGAAGCAAACAAAAACAAGTGGTAACTGTTTTTCAGCATCCTATTTTTTTTTAACCTGCATTATCAAATTTAGAACAATCTCCTTAGATTGTATGTCTCAACACCCTGAGAGGCGGATGATGCTCCTAAATGGAGAACATCTCTTAGGGGAATAACAAGAGCACACCACAAATTAAAAAATAGAAGGTGAAACACAGTTTTAGCACTCAGTATAGAAAAGGACTGAAATGGTATTAATTGGTTTGTATAATTCAGTCACCATAATCAGCACAAACTCTAAACACTACTTAACACTAGAAGCGGAAAATGGAACCACAGACTTAATTTGTACACACTACGACAAATTATTTTAAATTAATTGTGCTGCTACTTGAAGAGCAGGTATTGTAAGAGGGTCCAAGCTGCCAGCATCAAGGTCATAAGCCAGATGGGAATTCTCATAATGACCAAATCTCTTCATTTATTCATTTAAAGTTCTAAATGATAAGAAGTGAAACAAACCAAAAATCTTTGTTCTCCTCCATTAAAAAATGAATTCAATTGCCAAGTTACATATTCTGTCTCTGAAAATACAATTCATATTCATCTTTTTTGGTTTTCAAATTCTATTCCTGGTTAAAAGGATTGGCATCACTTAACTATTTATAGTCTAAATGGTAAAAGATAAGACTGCTTGATATTTTTATTTCATTTTCTTATTATGGTAGCAGCACTGAAAAATGACTAGGAAGTAACATTTTAATGTATCTCCTGAAGACTCCTATATTTTGTAAAATGGTTTAGAGGTGCTTTGCAGTGATCACTGGTGTGCATGCTTCCATTCTCAATGAAACGGGGGTTTGTACTCTTGAAGATTACCAGCGGTGAACCATAAAATATGTGTGAATTGAATTTATCCAAGATAGTTTACAATCCATATACTTTCATTTATTTAGTTTCCTCTATGTTTTTCTGTGGACATCTCCATCAGCCATAACAGTCACCACAGTGTATAAGACACTCTTCATTAACACATTTTAAATCTAACCAGGACTAAACTAAATTAGCTCTCAAAATGACACTCTTGTGCTGGCACAGCCTGCTGATAAGCACAAACATGTAACTTATCCTCTGCAAAGCTCGGACAGGCTGTCATCAATTCTTAAGAAAAAATTGTTTTCCTATTAAACTGCATTTTACTGTTAATTATACAACCCTTCTTGTCCTCCTTCGCCCCYCAAATGGCTACCACAGCGTTAGAGGTCTTTGTTTTATATTTTGCTAAAGTATTTCAGAGATGAAATTTGGGCTACACACTACACATCCTGTAATCTACCAGTATAAATCAAACTAGCTGTTTTCATCTATGCTATTTCACATAAAATCGTGTTAGATTCTCAGCACTGAGGCAGGATTTCTCTCTACATTGGCCTTTCCTGACGACCAAACCTATATCCTTGAGCAAGTTCTTCTCTGTGCTTCAGATGAAGATCCCTGAAAAAATTATTTCTGTATTTATGGTTTTCTAAGAGCAGCCTGACACGGTCCAGCAACCTATAAATAGCAACAGTAAGAGGTTTGATTTAATTTAGAATATAGAGCAAAATTAAATTTTTTTTAAAAAAATTGAAAAGCCTTCCACAGGCCCCTGTCTTTCCACATCTAAAATTCCAAAAGTTACAACAATACTAGCATTTCAAATAAAATTAATGCTTTATCCCTGCTCAAGAAATACAGGACTCATTCCACCATCTGAAAGAACACTGCAATACATACCTTGCACACTCTGCATAGAAAAATGAAGAAACAAAACCTCTTAAAAAAAAAAAAACAACAAACAAAAACCTTTTGTCCCTAGCTAACCACTTCTCTGTGATGCTAAAAGCAGGATCTGCCCACTCACCTGGCTACTTCTCCAGAAATTTGAGAAAGTAAATAACACTCATTTTGATGATAGATGATCTTTAGGAATTGTACTGTTATTATGTCTGTCTCACTTTGAGGGAAATACCATTATCTCATGCTCACGAAGACTTAACAAGTGGGAGAGAAGTTCTGCACGCGATTTTTAATGGAAATTCTGAAAATGTGATTTTAAAAGGGCTATTACCTACATGCATTTTAAACCAGGTTAATAGTTTTGACTTTCATTTTTATTTAAATGCAAATACTACAGAAAAGAGAGTATTTCAAACCTGACTTAAACTGAAACCAAAAAGTCGAGAAGTATCACCCTTTAAAAAAAAATAAACAAACTGTGCTTTTACAAGTCAGACCATACACACAGCTCACTAATCTCGAGAAAGCATTTCCTTAAATTTAGTAAACCTTCTAGTCACCCCTGATTATGATATATGACTGATTTTTTGGAACAACTTTGACAACGACAAGCTGGAGTTTGTTATTCTTGCTGTTATATTTAATAAATATATTATTGCAAAGCTACATGCATTATCTTCAACCAAGGATTTTGGTTTCAAACGCAGGCACTTGTGGCTCATGTAAAAGGTAAGTGTCAGACTAAGACAGGAACTGAATTAACCTCAGCAGAAGGAAGCATCACATATAAATAACAACCCTTCCCCTACTCTTTAGTACCACTTCAGCAGCAACTATAATGCCAATTTTGGTGTATGGTCAGTACCCTTAAATTTCTGATGTTTATCTCACAAAGAGAGAACGTGAATTTTCAGGATAAGATTATAAAGTTCAGAACAGATCTCCTGAGTATGTGATTTGTGCCCAGTTCCACCCCTTCCCCCTGCACCACTCCACAGCTAGCAGTGGGTCTGTGGCTGCTTGAGATGCACACGTGGAAGGGGAGGGGGGGAAGCATGGGCTCAGAGCTTATTTAGCTACTCAAGCTGAGCAGTTTTAATTTGTTCTAACAGTTATGAGCAGTAAAACCACTACCACAACTGCAGGATAGAATTATCAAAGCCAGCAGATGTCGGACACCTTTATCTTTTTAAAGTTGACTTTATTCCTGGTATTTAGAGAAAACGAACAAAAAAGAGAGGAACAAATATAAACTACTTACAGATCTTTCTAGATGCTAATCCCCTCTCACATAGTCTAAAAAGTCAAAATAATTCTTAAAATTAAAATCTTTTGAAATACAGTGTGATACTGGCAAGGACAAAAATGCACAGATCCCAATTCTGCAAAGAATTAGACGTACACATAATTTTATGCGCTTGAGTATTYCCAGTGGGTGTTCGTCTGCTATACTGGGGTGGATGCGTTTACAAACAACAGAGACTCCAAAAATACAATAAAATTCTTCTTACTAACATTAATTATATAAACCCAGGGGAAAAAAATCCCCTTTAAAATCTATTTTCAAAGCTTTTCAAGGCCTACCAAAGCTGCTAGCTTTACTCACAAGCTGTATTTGTAGCTTTGGTGACGTTTCATTCGCTCACAGTAATGTTTTAACAATCCGTGATGCTTTTCAAGCTTCTGGGACTTCACTGTACCTGCGCTGCCCAGGGCCCAATTCTTTAACTTTTCACTCCTTCACCTGCAATTATCTCATTTGCTTCACTGGAATTTAGGATGGGTGTGAACATGTAGCAAGTCCAGCTAATTTTGCAGTCATGCTCCAGTTCATTTTTAATAGTTTGTACGTTTTAGTTTACAAAAAAAAAGTACAGGTAGTGCTGCAGAAGTGCAGAAAACATGAGGATCAGCAGTGAAAGGTAAGTGATGAAGCAGGATGCTACCATTGTTAACGAAGTATGGCTCTTTGAAGATGGGGGATAAAAATGGTAATGCCCTGGAAAACCAGGAAACTATGTGAGTGTTAGGGGAAGACAATAGTTGAAACAGTTCAAAGGGGTTTTAAAAGAAACAAAACGTTTTTAAATCGATACAGATACACATTATGGTCCTGCAAAGACCAGTCTGAGAGACGCCTGCATCTTCTAGCTTTAGTCATGTAATTTAGCACCTGGAATTAGGAATCCTCATTCCTTGTGCAAACAATGACCCCTTGGTGGATAATTCATAGAAGCAACACAGGCACTCCAAAATGGCTTTGAAAGGACGCTGGAGGATTTCTCCCTCCTCATCTTCCTTACTGCTGGATGCTTGTTCAAACGAGCAATCTGGGAGGATGTTCTGCACGTGTGAAGGGGCTGAGGCAGAGGATCACGTACCCAGGAGATCCCTGGCCAATGCAATAGTTTCTGGGAGACTAATACATGTGAGCTAGATTACAGTGAGTGCAAGGACTGAGTGAAACCACAAATGGGCTGGTTTAACCCCAGCTGTCGTGGAATCAGAGGAGATGTAAAGGTGCCATCCGTATTTGTTTSGGAGACTTTGACCAATGACATTTAAAAAGGAGCAGGCACTCTATACTTCCCCTTGGAAAACAGCTCAATTATCATTTTGCTTGCTAGTTTTCTTGGGGGTATATAGCAAAGATTTAACTGTTCTAATCAAATGCTGCATTTATCAAATCCACAATACAAGCTCTGTTTTTTTAAAATGTATCATACCATGACTTTACTATAAATATTGTAAATATAAGTATAAATTTAAATAGTACATTATAAAGATATTTTACAGCCTTACACAGAAACTTACAAATCCATTGTCTTTTTATATATAAATAGTTCACTATTTCTGTTTCAAAATGCAAGAGGTGTGTGTTGTTATTGATTTTTAATTCACTAACTTACTTTGCTTATTTTCACTATCTAAATGCTATTTAAACTCATTTTTTTATAGCAAATAGTAATGCTAGGCAGGAAGAGAAATGGAAAAGTTTTTTCTGCTCATGTGTCCTACTGTAATGATACTCTCCTAGAGCATTAGGTCAGCTCTACTAAGGCACAACAAGGCTAAAAATAATACTTCAGAATAATATGGATTGAGCTAAAATGAGAATGAACAACTGCCACTAGATGGCACGACAGCCTTACATTATTTTCATGGGTTGGGTTTGGTTTGATATTTTTTTTTCCCTTTATGTAAGAGGAATATGTAACATTTGTATTTCAAACATGGTGTCGACACGTTTTTCCCATGCTTTTCCAAGTATATCTGATGATCACAAATTGGTGAATGAAGCAAACTACTTGACAATTCCTTTAGAATATATATGCACTATGGAAATAAGGTTTAGCAGTAAGCTCAACTAGAACAAATTATAACAAATTTGCTGAAAAAAAAGTAATGCATTTAAAAGAGCACTTCACTTATATGTGAAAAGGTATAGTCAGTGGTAGAATTTAACTTTAAAAAAAATACTGAATTAAGCAAGTGAATTGTCAATTATCAAACAACCTGATTCCTCTAAATCTCAGTTGGCACTTGATGAGTTAACTGTGCAGCAGTATCTCTCAGGTGAGTTAAATACAAACCCAATGTTGTTACCTGCCTGAGTGCCTTTAAAAAACAGCCACGTTCCTTATACAGATGCAGACATGGCAAACTTTTGGTCAACCATGTAATAAAAGTGGTGAAAATAACTGGGGTTTAATTAAATATGCATTTAAATATTTCTCATTGCAGTGCAACAGTAAGCAACCAGGGTCAGATATTCAGCAGTGCTAGTTGTCACTAACTTGGAGAAATATGATGAATTCCACTGGATTAGAACCTAGAACTTCTGACCAACCTGATCCAGCCGAAGATGTCCTTGCTCATTGCAGGGGGGCTGGACTAGATGACCTTTAAAGGTCCCTTCCAACCCAAACCATTCTATGATTCTATGATTTTAACTCTGCATTTAGGTGTGTTAAAACCAGAAAAATAACTAAAAGGCAAATAAAATCCTATGAAATCAATACTTTTCATTCTGTTTAAAAATTCAAAATACTTCAATGAACACAAGTTCCAAAACTTCCCTCTGGCCTCTGTTTATTTGC
Source organism: Phoebastria nigripes (assembly GCA_035582835.1). Taxonomy (NCBI): domain Eukaryota; kingdom Metazoa; phylum Chordata; class Aves; order Procellariiformes; family Diomedeidae; genus Phoebastria; species Phoebastria nigripes. The sequence continues at coordinate 345,274 of JAYKAV010002796.1, read as the reverse complement.
TTACTAAAGCTGATACTGTCCACAAAGACCAAATAAATAGTCTGCGAAAATACAACTGTGACATATCTCAAATTTTTTAGCTGATTTAAAGATCAGTGAAGAGATGGATGGAAATGGGCCAGCACTTCACTACCTGAAGAGCAGTGGTTTGCACCTGAACACAACCCTCACGCTTCAAGTGGGCACACTGGCATGTGCCATGGAACAGAAGTGTATCTGGGCTTCAAAATTTCCATGACGATATTTCCAAATGTTCATGTCGTTATTTTCTAAATGCATACTGTACCATGACGTGCAAGTATAAAACATGATTTTTTTCTGACCTCGTTGTCCTCAAGAAGAAGGGAGTGAGGCTACTACTGAACACTTTGAAGACCTTGCTCTGCCTCTATCTAAGAGAGCTTTCACAAGTAACATTTCTGTACTGCACAGAACCAACCCTGCTGAAAAATGCTGGTTGTCCTCAGGCCAGAAACTGAAAGTAAGATCGGATACAAAAATCTGCGAGTATTTGAATTCTATGACCTAATCCTCTTGATCACAAGTGGATAAATTTAACTCATTGTAAATGAGTTTATTAGAACCTTGTGTAAAGCTTTAGCTGCTGACATTATACGCATCCTCTAACGTCTAGATCCAAAGGTAAATAATTATTATAATCTTATTCAGTCCTCCAGTTGCCCTACTATTTCAGTATCAGATAGGACTCCAAAAAGAGGGATGAAGACTAGGTCACGTTGATCTCTGTGGATGGCCATATGAAGAAACTAACAACAGAGTAACTCTGATGCTAAAAAATGGCACAGAAAATGTCCTAAACGACTTTATTTTATTAACATAGTAGCTAAGTGCCTTCCTCACACCTTAGCTTCATGTACAGGATGTGGTCTACAGAGGAAAACTGGCAAACTGATGATATATTTCAAGGCTCAGACTGGAGTTAGATGAGCATTTCAGAAATATATACAGCCACCTTACCCTTATGCAATCTAATATAGTTTTATGACTTCTGTTGCCCAAATAATTCATAATCTTTTAAAAGGATTGTCACTTAGGACATTTCATTTTAATAGGTGGAGAAACAGAATTTTTCTTCTGAAGGAGAATTGAAATGACTTATYTTGGGTTACCCAGGAAAAACGTGGGTAACTCAGGGATCAATTGCATACCATTTTTTAGCATCCAGGCTCACACTCTGATTACCAACCATTATCCTTCTCTGAAGCTCTGTATTTAAGAAAGCAACTTACCAGAAGCACTGACCCACCAGACATCTCCCTCACTGAACTGCACTTGACCTGTTATTTCAGCCTGAGACAAAATCAACTCTAAAACTTGTTTGGGTTCTTCTATTTGGAGTTTGAGAGTCTTGTATGACAGAACTATTGTCTTCGCTCCTCCTGTAGTCCAAMACGTTCAGTTTTGCTGCTAATGAACCAAGAGCAGATTTAGTTACTATATAACCCCAATTTATTTCCAGAGTATCACCTATTCATACTGAAAGAAGATGAGGACAAAAAAATGTGTAGCTATGAAATTTAAAGTTACATTGAAATACATACACACTAGTAGATGAAATTGAGACACATCCTAACTCCACATAAACCTGTTTCCTGGACTTTTCAAACTGTATTTTTGACACTGTGAACAATTCTCTTTTTAAAAAAAAGTCATTTAGTTGATGATAATCGTTGTGCACACCTCTACCTCCTTCCTTTCACTGTATCATTGTAAGGCGTTGCATTTTGGACCGTCAGCACAGTAGTGATCATCATCCACCACCTGAATTGAAGTATAAAAATACAAGCAGAGAGAGATACAAGACAAATACAACTGCTGGCTTCAGAACTCCACCTCTGTGGACCAGGCATAAAATGCCAGAGGCTGCTAATTAACGTCCGTGCTAGTGGCCTGAGTATACGTGAAAACCTCATCTTACAAAGAGCAGAGTTTTACCAGATACTGTCTGAGAAACCATACTTCTGCCATATTTATCTGCCTCCATGTGCTATACTAGTGTACTGCGTTATTTTCTTTTATAAAAAATAAAAGAAATTTATCTTCTTTTATAAAAAATAAAGGTCACAGAAATAATGCTAGTGGTCAGCAGTGCCAATAAAACTGGAACCCAGGTAATGTTTCTTGGTTCCCAGCACAGTCCCCACCTAGGTTGCCACCTTCCCCTGACCTGTCTGATAAGAAGCAATTGCAGCAGCAAGAGCATCCATTTCGTTTACGTCCCAGTTAGTGGTTAGCACTGCACGCCGAAATAGAGTTGCAGTGTAAAACCAAGAGCCAGTACTAATGAGAAATGAAATGACTTTAAATCGCCTAGCAATTCTGAGTTAGCCAAACAGGGCTGGAAGGTAGTGGCTGTCAACAGCTTTAGCTTAGGCCAATCCAAACATTTCATGAAAGCAACTAAAGGCATCCTTATCATTCCAGGATGACCTTCTAGATAAATTTTAGATTGCAAAAAGTTGAAATGTTACAATGTTTTTGTAGTGCAAAGTCTTAGTGAACTAAATATAGATATAAGCACCATTCTCCCACTGTTTCTATAATCTTCTGACTCATAGAAAACAAAATTGTTCACTTTCATAATCTAGGATTGAGTTGCAGGTCTAAATTCCAAACTTTCAGTGAAAGAAGACTGGCAGTTCATAGAAACGCTGAAGTTTGTCAGTATTCAGATCAAGAGAGATGAACACGTTTTCTGTGATTTAGTTTATTCTTGTGATCAGTTAGGATCAGAGGAATTGCAGAAGAGTATACAGAAACTGATTGTCTAGTTAAAGGTGTACTAGAAAGAAAGCACCTATGAAGGAAGCAGGAAGTTTTGATCATGAGTTGGCATGATTTGCTAACTAGCATGTTATTTCTTTACATATATTCTTAAGCAGATGACTGCAGCAAAAAACTAACAACCTCTTGAAAAATGTTTGTTCCACTGACAAGGCCACTCAACTGAGGAAAGTAGATCTCCATCAACTAAAACTGTAAGGGCCTAATCTTGAGTATTGCACGTTACAGAGAGGCATGATGGCACAGATCTAGCAGTTTCAAGAAGAGGTGAAGGGTGATGTCTGGAGGAGTCCAGACCAGACTGTGCAGACCAGCTCTTGGAACCTGCCTTGCAGAAGACTCATTGGCCATGCTGTTGAGTTGATGATAGCTCTGATTAATGTCACAAACTGTGTTACACTGAAAATGGATTTTCGTCTGTTTATTTTCAACCCCAGGCTTTGCAAAAAGAGCAGGCTGTTGGTGGGGCTTCAAGTAAGTCAGATACTGACAGACAAGGAAAGTTTACCCATACTTAACTTTCTGTCATCTTGTCTTTCTTATGTCTGTAAAGATCTAGAGTGGCTAGAAGTCTTTTCACGCTTCTAAAAACAAAACTCCCACACCCTCCTCCTGCAAAACCTTTAAAATAGTTACTCTCTCCTCTGTACTTCACATACTTGTCCCATCTGTGCCCCTTCCCCCTCTTAATTGTCCTCAAAGACAATAAAAAAACAAAACTTTAATTCCTTTGACATTACAACTGGAGTGGGCGGCTAAAATAAGTGAAATATTTATACAATATAAAAATAAAGATAAAATTGTGTTTAAAAAAATCTACCTAACCAGCTGTTCAAAACAGTAAAAGCAGAAATAAAATAACTAATCAGTTCTGCCAGCTCCTGAGGATTTTGTGACTGGCAACAGTAACATATTTTCTACTTCACTTGCAAATTATCTTTTCATTCAGGTATTAAAAATCACGCCTCAGTTTTTGAGTTGATGAAGAAAATAACATGCTCATGCCAGGTTCAGGGTTTCTTTATGTAGGTATCAATACTGCAGATAACAGGTTTTTTCCCTCTGTGACCGTGAGAAGAGGAAGACCATACAAATAACGTTGTCATCTACATGCAGTGTAAATAAAGACTGCTGATATCCTGCCATTTGTGTACAATCACCATTTGGATAAAAAAATAAATAAAACATTTCTTCTTTTTTTCCAGATGGAATATGCTTCTTTTGTCTATTTATCTCAGAGAAGAAGGAAAAGACACTGGTCTCTACCTGGATTTCAGCACTCGGTTTTTACAGAACATCCTATCACGATGTTCTCCCCACATCACAACCCTGGAAATCTGCATTGTTTCTTTTGCATCATGAGATCAAGCATGTGAAGTAGAAATCTCTGTTCTTCCTAAAGACCTGTTTCAATGCTAGAGATGCTGCTACTTTTTGCGCCTGCTGCACAGCCACCGTTTGCCAGTGTGGAGAAAAACAACTGAGCTTTGGTGAAGAGGAGATGCAAGCTCGCTCATAGGAGCAGTCCAATCTCAGACTACAACTGTTAGGTTGGCCTTGCACTAAAAGCTGCCATTTTTTCCATCACAGTATTCTGTACTGTTAATGTCCAAAGTGCTAACTGGGTGTTTAGTTTCATTTATGACAAAACTTAACAGAAGCAACACACGGTCTAAATCCTTGGCTTGTTTTTTCAGGCATTAGGGCTGAGATCTTCAATATGCAAGGAGATGCTCAATGGGATATTCTTAATTGCCTAGGTCTAATTCCCACTGAAACTTGAACATTTTAAAAATCTGGCCTGTGGCTTTACCACAGAGCTAAACACGACCAACAACGTTCTTACTTTAAAGTTTCAATGCAACATATGTATATTATCATAAGAAATTATTTTAAAACTATATTCAAGCATTTTCAGTCTCCACTCATAAACTGGCACCATTTCTTATCCTTGAAATTTTGAAATGACTTGTGCTGTACTATTTCATAAATGAAACACTTGTCAGTCAGAGAGATCCCTTCCTTTCCACCTATTCACTTTTGTTAAAAAATAAACTCTCAAGTATTGTACCATATAGTGAGACACAGTTTAGAACAGGACCTTTTCTACAGACTTGTAAACAGTATTACGGAGGATTTTCTATCCTAAAATTCCTGTAATCGTAATTTTTCTGAATACCTGAAAAAAACCCGGTGGTACAGGACCTACTGGCATGCCATCTCCTGGGGGAATGTTTCCTAGCACTGGACTGGGAGCTGCTGCAGCACTCTGAAAAGAACAAAGGGAGAATAAACCTTTGTCATTGCATGGTAGGCATTAAACCCAAAAAAAACCCCCAAACCAAAAAAACCCCCAAAACCTGACCAAAATCCAGAAAGTAATTCTCTGGATATGTCATAATGTCATTGTTTCATCTGAAGGTAAATTAAAATTGTATAGTGCTTAGTCTTCGTTTATACAAGTATAATGATTTGTTAAAATAACAAATGTATGTTGAGGGGAAGGATGCTAGAGATTGCACGGGTATACAAATATGCGTTAATTAGATAAATCTTGACTAGATTTTTAAAAATATTGCATCTGAGTGTGTCTATATATATACAAATGTGAATGTAACTTGCACACTTTTTCTTGTATTATGTGTATAAACATCCTCACACATGCACAAGGATATACATATAGCATAAAGAAAGTAATTTATGCACTTTATCAGCAATTTCCAAGCACTTCAAAGGTAATGTCAACAGACTGTAATATTCTTTCAGAACTACATCAAGCTTCAAAACAGGATTCTGTTACAAACAGTACAAGAAGGAATGCTCACGATCCTGCTGGTAATGCTTATGATTTTACCAACCCCAAAAATAACCACCATGACAAATTAGAAGAATACAGGTTACGTTTTTGGAAGGAAAAAGAAGGGATTTCTAAAGAGTGAATCAGAGGATGAAATTAGTTACCTTTGCAAATCCTTTAGTTAGAATAAGCAAGTAGAGAATACTGCTTCTGGCAATTTACAAGCAGGAGATCGTCGCAAAAAGGGAAGCCAAACTGTTATTGTTGTCATGTATTGGAACCTCAATTACTTTTAATTTCTAGCAGTCTTCCTTCCTGCAATATGTTTCTGTACGGCATAAGGCTGAATCACCTATAAAGGCTTACAATCTTCTGTGAAAGTACTCATGCACACACAATGCATTGAGAGCCACTTGCAGCTTACTAATGACCTGCCAATATCTGCCCTACAGAATATGAATGGCTTATGTTTATTAACTTACCACTCTATTGTACGCTCACACTTGATATCCAAAAGATGCAGATCTGGAAATTTTATTTCCAGGTGTTTGGCACACTATCTAGGAAATTAAAGAATAATGCTGGAAAGATTTGAAAACTGGCACAAAGAAGGGCTGACCTTTTTAAACCAAGCAGAGAGGAAATATTCAGTTAATTACCACCGATTTTTCAATGGCTTAAGCTGTGCTTTAGAACCAAATTTCTGAACAACTAGCAGTAGCATATTTAGCATCTAAGCTGTATGTTCTTTCCAAACAAAAGTCTAGAACATATCATTAAAGTACAAAGACTGCAGAAAGTGCTGGCTTCAGAACTGAGTGCAAGATTTTCATTCACTAGAAAACCCTGCAATAAAGGGTCTTATTTATGCAAGAATCTGGTCTGCAGGATCAGTGTTAAAATACTATATAATTGCAATTGATAGAAAAAGCCAGTCAGGTGAGTTGGACGTAGCAAACACTTTTGAATCGCAATACCTTGGCTTGTGAGAGGCTGCCACAAACCAACCAAACCAGCCTATAAAGCTGCAGCAAATAAAAACAGTTCTCTGCTAGCCACTGCCATTCTTTGGGCACTGCCTGAAGTTCATGAGACTGGAGTATGATGCTGCTTAGATGCATGCAAAACCATGCGACTCCCGGGAAGGTCTCAAGTACTTCTCTCAGGTCTGTCGCAGTCTCTTGGCCTCCCAGACCGAGGGGGAAATAAGCAAGTGGTGTGTATGCAGAGGAATAACTCCTGAACAACAAAATAATTTTGTTACCCTTCCTTTCTTTTGCACGGCTTCTGTGAATGTCCACTAATTACTTTCAGATTATCTACATTTCCAAAGGAAAACAGGAGAGAAAGTTTTCGGCTTTTTTTTTAAAGCAAAAAAGTGACCTGTTTAAACTGAGCATTGGGTAACAATGTCAAGTAAAATCATGAATAGGTGCAGACACGGTTTGAGTGAAGAACATTGGATCTTACTTCCATATGTACAGGTTTTCTAGATGAAGAATGACAACAGTAGCATCAGTGATGGAGAAAATCAATGATGTTAAAAGCCTGAGCATCTTAAAATGTCCAAAATAGCCTGCACTGCAGTCTCTGACTAAGGAGTAGCCCATTAAAGGGGCACTAATAATGATGAACCTTATTACAATATCATCCCTCCTTGCATACTAATTCCTGATTGCCCCTATGCTATCTTAGCTGTGTCCATCTTTACCAGCCATGTAATACGCACTGTGGTATGTCCAATGGAGCCGATGCTACAGAGTAAAGCATTTGAACAGACTATAATAAATCACTGGGCAAACACATATGAAGTCAGATAGCCAAAACACTGTTAAGTTGCAAGATCTCAGAAAAAGAGCTAAGCAGCACCTCCCCCGATACACGACCAGTATTCAGAAGCCTCCCATCCCCGGTTCCCTCACTCCTACTCACATTATTTAAACTAAACTATACCCGGCATTAATGCATGTCAGAGTGCCTGAATGCGCTCAACGGGTCTTAGATGTCCTCCACAACTGCGGCCCCTACCAGAGCCCCCAGGTTACGAAAGGATGCTTGTCAGAGAAGGAGGGAACAACTTCTCAGGATGCAGTGCTCCTATAGGGATCTAGGGATCTGCACCTGCTGAGTTCATGCCGTTTCCCACACTTTGAAAATCACTTTAAAAAAAGAAAAATGGTAAAATCTACTTAGCAGTTTCAAAAAAAGAGAGAGAATGAAATAGTGATTATTCCAAAACGGGGAGAAAAAGATTAAAATTATATCTGTTAGGATTTATGTTAGCCGTTAAAGCTCCTAACAAGGCTTTATAAGAAATATACCTAAAGGTAACATTTTCATAATTGTCTCAATAGTGTTTTTTTAAAAAAATACTTTTTTTTCCCCATTTTTGAATCTGACTTGGCACTGATACCAGAGGAACCCAGCTTCATTCCTCAGTGAACCTCAGAGATCAGCACACAACTCTCCAGGACTGGTAAAACAGGCACAGGACAATTCTTTGTCTACTGAGCTACAGACATAGCAATGAAGTCTGCCTCACACGTGTAATGAAACGCATTACTTTCAGAGGTGCTGCCGATTCCTGTGAAGGGGATATGGCTCCAAAGTAACCACTTTTTAGGAGGAGTGGGTTTTGTACAATTTTGTTGATGAAGAACATGTGGAGAAAGGAGCTGGATGAAGCCAACACATGAGACTGGAGAGCTTCTACAGCCTCCTCAGAAAGCCTTGTGCTTGAGGACTGAAGTCCCATTCTGGAGACCTGCCCTGAGGGTGGCCAAAAGATCTGAGCAGTGCTATCGGACGAATATCGGAGGAATCATTTGCGATGATGAAGGGAGAAGAAAAGCACGGTCTTGTGGAGGTGATTACACAACAAGTGATCCAGACTGATTTACTCAATCTTGGTTCTCGTGGTTTCTGGAGAAAAAGGTCTCAACTAGAAGGGAACTAGCTCTTTGCTTCAGGCTAGTTACTCAAAATTAAATTCACTTACTAATGTTGGCCATTTTTTGATTGTGGACCATGATGTTTCAGGGAGGTATTCAATGTGTTGATTTTAACTGGCCTAATTATTTGAGACTTGATTACATCATGCAGTTTACAGACACTTGTGCAAAACCATCTCTCCTTTGTATTTCTGAGTGGGAAGGAGGACAGAATGATGCAAAGTTTGAGTGGCCATAATAGTAGGTCCATTTTACTGACATTTGAAGTACCGCTTAATAGTTGTAAGAATATTGTAGTTATAGGCATTCTGGAATAGTCTGCACCTGTCTTAGGTGTTACAGAAACTTCAATTTCTATCTTTCATTATGTAATGTACTGGGTTTTTTTTCTGTTTTCATGTTTGTTTGTTTGTGCTTTTCTTCCCTGATGGGCAATGAAGTCCCAAAACCAGAAATAAAGTATTTTCAGTGTTTTAGGTATATTGCTATCCAATGAACGTTTTAAGAACTTATACCAGGTAGATCAATAAACAAACCTGCAACTGTTGCATTGCAATATTCTTATTTATTCTATCCTGATGAATTATTCAGTTCTTTTTTCACCGTCTCACAGCAAACCATGGCTTCTTTTTGCAAGCATTACAAGTTGTTCATCATTTATACTTCCATTAGTTTGACATTTTAAATATTTGCAATTTGCTTTCCCTGCTTTTCATAAATAGGAAAATTTAAATGGTCTATTCTTTTTGTACAGTATCTTACCTCCTTAAAAATGGAAAACTGTATTTGCTTTTGTAGCTAAAATACTGAATTTATGGTATCTCTTTACAATTACTAATTAAAATTATGTACTTGAATGAAACTTATTGTGGTCATTCTTTGTTCTACCCAAGCTACTCTTGACAATGTAAAAATAAATGATTATTTTAAAAAAATTAAAACTAGCATGGTTTAGGCTGGTTTTTACAATAAAGAAATCACAAAGTAAATAAAAAATAAAAATAAAATAGGTTAGTTATTCCATTAGTACAGTATCTGAAATATAAAAATCCAGAGAGAAGTCTGCAACACATAGGTCATTTTTTGAGGCTATCACAAGAAGTGGTTTATGACGGAAGCTCACAGAAGAATTCCATTTGCAATCAAAGAATTTTACAAAGAAAGGACTTGACTTTATCTATAAAACTCCTCATCTGGCTCATTCACTAATCTGGGCATTTAATTTCAGGTATTTTGCTTAGAGTAAGACATCCTTATTTTTATCCAAAATAAGAAGTTTATCATGTTACTAAATTTTTCCACAAAAAGGAGATTTCTAATCTTTTAGAAGTCTACTTGAGGATGAATGATGAAATCTACTTGATGATGGATGAGAGAAGTTGGACCTCACATATAAGACAGATCTATGGCCACTCTTGGCCACTCAATTCCCTCATCATCCAAGCCTCCTCCATAAACCTCTTCTACATCAGCCCTAAATCTGCTGAGTTAGCTGGACAGTCCTAGTTTCTGTTGAATTACTAGAGGTGGTGGGTACCCACTTCTTCAGCTGCATCAAGCATCAAGCCAATCCCCCCTGCTACCGGCTTATTCAGAGGCAGTGTCCTTGTGTTCTGTCTTCTGTGGCAAAGCATGAGCACGTTACTGGTGTGTTGTACTGTGAAGACCACACAAGTAAAAGTCGCTGCTGGACTCCATGCAGAGACAAGGTAGTGCCTCTAGATGACACTGAAACTACCGGCACCAATGTCCATGATGCAGGCAAGTTTAAACCCCTATCTTAAGATTCAATGATGCTAAAACTGGCATCAAAGAGGAAGAGGGAGCAACAGTTTGTTGAGAGCACAGCAATAGTGTCAGGATGAAGAAGGAGCTGCATTAACAACTCTGGTTTGGAAGATGGTGTGGAGCTAGACCTAGTAAGGCACAGATGCTTGCCAGTGCTGTCAAGTATGCTAGCCTAAGTCTGTCTCTTGGAAATAAATTATTTCTACAGGGAGAGTCTGAAACAGCTAAAAAGTCAGTTTTCCCTTTTAAAGATTTTTCCTCTCACTGTTTGCACAGTAGATGCAACTGTGCTTTCCCACCCTCCACAATACCTCCCATCACATAGCACACACCAGTGAGGTGTGCCCGAGAACGCTTCACCGTCAGCCCGAGTTGTGACTCTTCTATATACTGCTGGAAGCAACAGCCTGTTGATGCTTCCATGGGTAATCTCCAGGCTGACAGAGCCTCTGAAAGACAGCCCTTATCCCCTAATATTAGGGTAAAATGGGGTGCTCTCTGGAGGGGCACTGCAATGCCTACCTAGAAGGTTCACACATTTTTACTGCACGGCTTGATGCACGCTGAGTGTGATGCACCACGAATGCAGCAATAAAGGCAGCCCAGGGCGAACACATGAAAGTGAATTAGCAGCATCAGTATGATTATTTATAAATTTTCATACTGGTAAAATTTTGTAGCACAAATATGTCTGAGAGCATTCTGGAAGAACAAACTTCCAACCTGCCTTCATGAGTCCTACAACCTGAACAATCTGAGCAGAAACATCCTATTGCAGAACTGGCTGCAAATAATTGCAACCTCATGTTATATGCACTATTTTTCTGGGTTCAAGGTCAAGAAAAAACAAACCAACCAAAAATACCCAAGAAACTTTGTGTTTACGCCAGATCTCAGAAGTCCAAAGCCTAAGCAGCACTTGCTGAAAGTACTCTATGGTGTAGGAACTCCTACTTCTCATACTCCTTTTGCTGAGACTCTAATTACCTTAGTGATACAACTGAAAGCTTTGCTTTTGATTATTCCAAAATTTCGTATCTGATTTTGAGCGATAATCAGAAAAAACTGCTAACGTACTCTGAACAATTGTAAGCAATGCCAGACATACTTTAGCTTTCTTTCCTCTTTCTGAATCCAACTTCAGAGACAAGTTAGGTCATGAGAATTTTGGCAAGATCTTCAGAAACAGTAACACTTAAATCAGTTCCTCTGAAATAAAGGTTTTTCATCGAGTGATATTTTCATGAGAAATCTACTACAGAGCAATTCCAAGAACTATCTGTATTATATATGCAGTATCATTTTACATTTCATCTAAACCTTAACGTGACTAAGATATATTCACCCCTCATGTTCAAGTACTGAAATATAGATACAACTGGCACTTAACATCATGTTAAGGATCATTTTGATCCTGTAATAAATAAACCAATTATTACTTTATTTTAAAATCACTAAGCTTTCTAACCTAAATGAATTTAAATTTCTAATGAAATTTCTAATGCATTTTTAATATCTTTTTWAAATTATGGTATAAGTATTAATATAATGTTTTCATATATGCAACCAAAATACGCAGTAGCCAGACAAAAATATTCTGTCATGGAGGATATTAATACAATCAGTTGAATCAAAACAAGAGCGGGAATGTTCAGCATCTCAGGTGAGTTTTGTATATGTTCATCTGACATTAATACACACGTAATTTAAACAAACTGAACAGCAAATGTGTAAGGATGGATGTGAAGGACAATGCAGGGAAACTACAACCGCCATTGGTACCAAGTTTGAAACACTGATGACAGCAGCATACTGTTGGCAGGAAAAGCAGAAAATGTTTAATTTTTGGTAGATATCTCCTTGAAATCCATGCTGAAAACTCAGACTGATGCTAAGCATAAATAAGACTGCTAGTCAGTTGATAGCTCCGAGATGAATGTACAAATAAGTTCATATGAAAGTCAAACGTCTTTCCAAATCAGTATTGCTTAATTCATCACATCCAGCGATGCCAATTAAGAAAACTGTAAATAAACACAGGAACAGATGACATTGGGGCCGTCGCGTTTAGCTGTGGCCAGTCCCTGATGCACCAAAAGCACAATACTAAGAGAAAAATAATCCAAAAGACAACTGTCTAATTTTTGTCACTTTCTTATACCCTCCTTTTTCCAGTATTTTTGTTAAGCACAGCACTCTGGTTGCTTTCCCACAAAGGCATGGATATGCATAATGCACCAAAAAGCTAACTACTTATTACTGACTTACTAGTTATTATCTTAAAGAATACCTTCTAATTCACAATATTTCATGCCTTCTCCAGCTTACTGCAAACAAACAAGAAACTAACTGAACAGACACAGGCATGCAAAATTGTGTATTACGTTTTATCACATTTTACTGAGTATTTTTGATACAACTATGTTGTCTTCTTTAGGAGAACACTTAAAAAATTGTTGTTTCTCTTTTTTTCCTGAGGACAAAGGATAAATACCTAGTACTACTTTTTCAAGTTGATGAATTTAGGAAATGATGGGAATTAGGGAATTTAAATTTAGTTGTTTTTTTTCTTCTGGGAAGACAAATGATGGATAATTACTATTTCCAGTCACTTTTACCACTTGCTTAATTTCTGGTCATTGATAGCTTCAAAGTGCCAGACATACTGTAGCCAACATTGTAACAAGATCAGCAAATTTCCATTTGTAAACACTTCAACTTGTAACTCATCAAGTATTTCTAAGCCATTAGCTAGTTACTATAATAGTGCTTCATTATTTTTTACCTACCACAAATCAGAGAAAGAACTACATTGACTAACCACTAGAAACCTTCTCATTTTCTCCAAGATAGAACATAAAACTACTCACCACTCTGAACAAAAAATTTATAAAAAAATGACGGGCAATAAGCTACTATTCCTTCTGCAGAGCCTTTGAACGCTCAGCTGTACACAAAAGAATCATAACCCCTAGACTGGTTTACTTACAATGAGTTTAAAATCTTCCCAAAAAGGTAGATTCATCACATTGATAGAAGCAAGCCATTTGAAAGATCTGGATCACAAGACCTAATTAATTCTTGGTGTAGTTCCATTGACATATATTTGTCTAAAATGTTTAATTTCTGTTCTGTAATAGGAAGGCATTCACGTGACAGTAGTAGACTGAGAAGTGTAACTGTAGAAGGTCACAATGCTATTCCTCGTAACTTCTCAGTTTTCCTCAAATTGCAGCTCCTTACAGTTTGATCTGGACTCTGGCATTGTATTTCTGTTCACTCTGTCTTATATATTATTATGAGTGATAAAGAATATATAGTGTCATATAATAATAATTCTATTAATAGCCAAGTTGTATATTTGTTATCAGAAGAAAAAAATCACATTTAATCTTTTTTTGGGGAAAAAATTGGCTTCCTCAGTGTACATCAGCAGACTTGTTCACTTCACGAAGAGYGGACCTGTTGACGAGGATGGTATGCTCCGGGACTCCATCCATTCTTCTCTCCCCTTGAAATAATCCTACCCCGAAAACAACATCACTGTAAGCAAAGCTTCCCCATATCTGAAGTAGGATTACAGTTTGTTTTACTGTGTCCCAGTGCCCAATCTGGGGTTTTCATTCTACTTAGCTGAGATAGTGAAATTCTATTACAGAACTGAAAACCTTACTTAAGCTGGAAGTATACTGTTAAGGGTAACAGAAATTATTTTTCAGGAAAGCTTTGCTATCAGTGAATAAAAAGTTTTCAATCTCTTGCCAGAAGACAGCATTTCAGTCCTGTCTCTTTGCTGTTTCTTCTTGGATTATTTAGAACACAATTTCCAGACAAAGATTTCTCTAAAGTATGGTTATAAAGAAAAGTTATTTTAAAATGAACCTTTATTATTCACTGGAAGTTACTAACATCACTACTACGCATAGGTATAAACAGAATGTTCAGTTTAAAAAAAAAGAAGTGCAAAAATAATTTGTGTTTTAAATATGGAAATAAAGTATCAAATTTCTGTCCATTCTTGTTCAAAACTGAACAGAACTATGCTTAAAAGCTGAATACTTGGCTTTTCCTATTTCTTTATGAAGACGTGAAAAACAAGAGTAACATTTCAAATAATGAAATAATTTTGCACAATTTTCTAGGAAAGTAAGGGCATTCATTTCAGCTTAATTCCAAGCCCTGTGTTGTTTAGTAATGTATACCTATGTACAAAATCGAAACACCAAAGGCTAGCCAACTGAGTTATGTTACACCTTTGATAAAATGCAACAGTATTATCAGATTCATCAGTAATAACCATGCTGCTGACAAGATAAAGGCACTTGAGGACAGAAAACACTGTTGTTGCAGCTTGGAGCCGAGTTGCAGTGATATTTCAATGAAATGACTTCTTTCCAGAAGTGACACTTACACCCCTCCTCCAGATTCCCTGGAGACCAAGACTGCTTCGGTCTGCTAGCTTAACAGCCGCAAAATACTCAATGCGCTATTTTTTTCCAAGCTGCACCTCCAGATCACATCTTTGTTGAATAACGTGACATTGCAGACCACACATTTAACCCACTGCCTTCCTCATCACAAGGAATTTGAATGAAGATGTGTGAAGATGCTTCTCTTAAAAAGAAGTTAGGAAGAAACTGATCAGAGCAAATTATTTAACTTACATGATTGTGACAAATTACATGTATCCCATTGAATTTTTTAATATGTCTTATCATATCGAAGCATTGCTTTTACAGTTAAAATTGCTAAAATACAAAACTACTGTACAAAAATACACTGTTGCCTTTCCTCAGTATTTTCTCAACAGCTGTTGGGGTCATATAATAGGACTGCAAAAAAAGAGAAATACTGCTGAGATTTTTAATATACACAGTCAAATATGGCTAGCTCCTGAAATCGTTATTCCAAATAATTTTAAATGGTGACCGATAATATGGCATCCTCTCCAATCAGGTCAAAGATAGGTACCTAAAGCTAATTTTTAGAAATACAGTGCTTAGTCCACCTTTGAGTTTGAGTAATACTCAGACTATCACTGTGCTTAAGCCATGACGTACTGCACAAAGTGGGCTGATCACTGCTAGTCTTTTCTTCCTGCTCCAAACAGTTTTGTTCTGTTGATGCTCTACAGAAAATTCACATTTGGTACAATTGTGTTAGTTAGGCTAGTATGACAACACTTATTCTAGTATATTCCAACTTTCTCTAGTAATTAAGCTGGTTGGCACAGTATCTTTTAACCATTTAATTAAACTAATTGTTAAACTCATTTTGTTTTCCAAAGATTTTAAGACTGCCATAGTATTGTATTCCAGTTCTCATGCCATTGCACTCCAAACAACAGTCAAGTGCTCTCCCATTTTAAGAATATAGTGATTAATAACGATAAGATTAAAGTTTCTCTGCATCTCTCTGTATTTTCCAAGTTATGAAACACAAATGAACAAATATGCTGTGAGTTGAAAGACTGAATTTTGATTATGAAATGCAAAGTAGACAGGTTTGGGGCTATCCTTAGGTCACCTGGGAGTGATTCAGCAATCTTGGCAATATATGCACACCTTCAGAAAAAAAAAAAAAACAGAAGAAAACTCAGTAATTCCCTCCCTATCCAAAATGGATTTCTGTCTCCATATGTAGCTGGCTGGAAAAGAAAGCATACACTCAGAAAACTAAATGCTATTTCAGAAGGAGCTGAACTGCGTGATGGAACTGCTCCTCTGCTCAAGAAATAGTATACTTGGATTTTCTTGTCTGGACCTTCATGTCATGGAATTCCTCTTTAATAACCTTTACTAAAATACTAACTACAGATATATCCCTGTCTTTTTCAAGGCTGTGCTGTAAATGTTAGTACTCTGTCCTAAAACACGAAAATATGTGACTTCACAATATTGTAATATTGACAGCACATTTTTACAGACAAAACATACTGAAGGAGCCATTTGGATTTTTTGAATGTTAGCACCATTGTTGACCAAGTTAGTGGTACGTAACACAATACATAATTCTCTTTAGAGTCTCTAGCCTGATTTTCATTACTTTAAAATCAGTGGTATTTCTTGTGTATATGGGTGCTGAAAAATAAGTGCTTAATTCCATAACAAGTACGTGGTCATTTTAAGACACTGGGAAACAGCAATTAAAAAACCGCCACACAATATTATTATTCTTTCAGAGATTTCTCTGTTTTTCTAAAGAGTGAAGCTGTTCCCTAAACGTCCTGAAGTTAATTCCATAAGCAGAAACATCAGCACAAGGCCAACATTTTCAGGAAAATAACAAGTATCTGAAAATTAAAGATATATGCTGGAATATCTCTATTTCCATACAACACCGAATAAAACCTTTATGAATACTTCCCTACCACGCAAGACTAACTAGCCCAGTGAGGCTCATCCTCTCAGGCTCCCTCTACAGCCACCACAAAGAGAAAGCCGCTCTGAGACATCCTCCAGAGGCATCCATCTTTTCCCATCATCTACAAAGGATGTGCAGGCAGACCAGCCTTACCAAGATCGAGGTTCACCTTTGTGAAAACCCTCTACATATTCAAGCATTTTTAGTTTAGCTGAAGCGTTGCATGCAATATATGGTGCACAGCATTTATAACAAAATACAGTCCACTAGATAAGACTTTTGAGACATGTCTGTAACTAGAATTTTCAAGAACAGCTAGAATGTTTAATATTCAAGTCTGAGAAAAACACTGGCAATTTGAAGAAAAACATGATAAGTTAAAGCTTATGGAAAGCTAGCCTGTAAATTATCTCATTTTTCTCACATTGTCTGAATATCTATCTTTGGATAAATGTAACTCGTTGAGCACAGAGTTAACACCTCTAAGCACTAAAACAGAATTAAGTACTGTGCTTATGAAGAACTAACATTTTCATGCTGGTTGACTATTTGGTATAAAGTAGTTATCTTGGGTAGTCTACCAGTAACAGCAGCCCATCATGCTACCCCATGGGGTACCAGAATTCAAGAAAGAGGCATCCATCCATACTCAAGGGACAGCAGAGGCAGAGGGCTCAGTCTTCCAAGGACCTGCCTGTGTAAGGCTTTTTAGATATTCTTCTAAATGCTTCAGTATCTGAAATACTCTGCCTGTATCTCGAACACTTTCTATCTGGAATGGCGGCCTGATGCACATGTCTGAGACTTTTTTAAAATTTAGGATATGGGAAAAACAAACAAACAAACAAACAAAAAACCTAATAAATGGCATTTGGAACCCAGCAGCTCTTCTGCCATCCCACCAAAGAAGCCAGGCAGAATGGCAGTGTCCCTGAAGTTAAACAGAAACAGGTTACTGAAGATAAAAAAGACTAAACCCTCCCCTTTCTTTGGGAATTACATTCAGTGCCTCACGTGAGAAAACGAAATCTGTGACTGTCCGGCACGCACCCACGGCTTGCTGAGGACTTGAGCCAGGAACAAACAGGCTCCCCAGGAAAAACCCTGGCTTCAGCCACCAGTGAGCTCGCTGGGTCCCCAGGTCACACTGCAAAGCAGGTAAAACCCAAGTGGTTGTCTCAGGTTGCTTCTCCTCAGGCAACCAATTATTTTACACCCCGTGGTGTGAAAATCCATAGCGGCGATAATGAGAACTTGAGTCTTTTAGGGTCAACTAGCTCCTACACCTCTTAAACACGCTTTTAAAACCTTAATCTTTTGCTTATTTTATTATTACTAATGTTTTTAAGTAGTGCCCACACAAGCACTGGCATGGCCCTTCCTCCATGCTGCCAGCAAGCCCTGGACGTGGGGAGTAGGTCAAGGCACCTCCTTTCCTGGAGGGATGCTGATTCACGCACACCCTCCACTTACGCAACCAGCTATCCCACTGGGCTGGTCCCGTCCTTCTGCGGACCGCTGGGTCACCCACATGGAAAATGCCAATGTTGATAGTGTATTTTTAAATACGTATGTTATACAGGGAACAAGAGACAAAATCCAGCTGATGTAAGACTGACTGCCAAAACTTCTGCTTCACCGCGTAATTCTTCATTGCACTCCATGAAAAAAAAAAAAAAATCAGCTAAAACCAGGAATATGGTATGAAAAATTCCCTTCACAAGCTGGCAGAATTATAAGCAGCTGGAAACAGTCAGGTATCTGTCATAAAAAAAGGTACTATCCAACCTTGCCTGTAATAAACATTTATACATGCATAGATTGCATATAGATACAGATTGGCTTTAAATGTGGATTTTGGGTATATATATCTTCACTGAAGATGCATATACTGTGGAGAAGGAACTTTATAAAGTAAAGCAGGCATAAAAAACATTATTTATATAAATAATAGGTCAGGTCACATAACACCAATCCAAAACAAAAGCAAGCACATTTTCCCAAGTTCCCTAACAAAGCATTTGAGTGCAGACCTAACTGTCACGGTCACCTTTGCTTCAGGACAGTGTCCAAGCTGACCTAAAAGACTAGAGGTAAGTGTTAGTACTTAATGGTTGCAATAATCCGTATTTCACTATACATAAAAAGCTGGCTTCCTCCTCTCAGCTAACACAGCGCGGCTTGCAGGAAGGGAAGTACAGATAGATCCAGTTTAGCTCTGCTCATTGAAGAAAATTATCTAAAGTGGACAAGAGCAGCTAAACACCCATGTGCCATCTTAACACCTCCCAGTCCATAATGCTGTTAGAAGTTAGTTTAAGCTTAGGGTAGACCACAGCAGTATAAGAACTACATAATATACAGGCTGGTAACAGGTGAAAATAAGAATTAAAAAAAATTGAAGCCTACTCCCCAACCTAAACTAACAGAAAAAATTAAAAAATTTTAAAAATTAAAAAATTGAAGCCTTCTCCCCTTCCTAAACTACCTAAACTATGGCAGTCAGAGGCATTTTCCCTCTCCATCCTGACTCCAGTGCATCCTCCCATGACACTATTTCTCCTCCCTCTGATAAAGAAAACCCAACAATTTCTCAGCCAGGTTGGTTAATTATAGAGAGCTGGCGGGTCCCAAGTGCTGTGCTACCAGGGGATAATATAAGCTACAAATTGCTGAAGAAAACAAGCACTCTAGCGGTGCCCCGTACTATCAGGTAAATAGCCTATATTATGTTGGGGAAGCTGGCAGTGGTGATACAGACTTTTGATGGGAAATTATACTGCTCTCGCTATCTGCAGATAAGATTCACATCAATAAGTAGTGGAGAGCTGACATTCTTCTTCCTTCAATCTCAAACGGGGGAAGTTTTGACAAAATAAGACCCACTTGTAAAAGACGGCGGCTGAGCTGCCAGATACGGGGTTTACATCCACGCAGTGTTTTGTTAACAGAACAGCATTTATTGGGATTTCCTCTGAGTGACAGCCAAGGCACAGAACTTTAAAGCTCATCTATTGCATCATTTCTTCTTCTTCGCTTCCGCTTCTAAGTCTTCGAATCCCTAGAAACAACTCTAGGCTCTCCAGAGACTTCAGCCTGTCTCGCAAAACCAACCATGCTTCTATGGACAGAGGGTCCCACGGGAGGGATACCCATGTTTAGCACAAAAGCTGACAAAATTGAGTTAGTGTCAGGTAACCGTGGATAATTAAGTAGTACTTGGTTTAACTGCTTCATCTACCCTAGTAGCCTCAACATAGCAAGAGTTGATGAAGGGAAAAGGAGACGGATTTCTGGGACGGTTATGTTGGTTCTTTTGCAAATTACTTCAGCAAAGCTTAAACCTGCTAACCTGCATGCTTGATGTCCTTCATGCCCCCAAGTTCATGTGAAATGAATGGCTATCGCGTTCAATTTCCCTTGTGAGTACCACTCCCCAACGATGCAGTGCACCACTGTGCCTTCGCTTCATGAAAGTGCTTTCCGAAAAGCAAGTATACACTTGTATGCTTGTGTGTACAGTGATTTCCAGCGTCTGTTTTCTAGAAAAGAGTCGTTTTCTCATTCCCTGTCATTACTATTCTCATCAACATTTTGCTAATCAAAATTATATGCAATAAAGGCTGCTCTCCTTACTTTCTAACCATTCAATTTGCTACCTCTTTAAAACAGGTAACAAGACTACCACCTTCATTCTCAAAACTGCCCATATTACACAGAAAATGAATCATACAGTTTGTAAGCAACAAATACTGTTCTGTTACAAGTTTTTTTCTTGCTTCTGTTGTCCTATTAGTCCCTTCTGAGGTATGAATAAGGACAACATCACAAATATTAACAGACACCAAAAACTGTCAGAACAGATGAGCTGGACAACGAAAACAATATGGGAATTTTTTGATTACTTGGTAAGAAGCAGGTTCAAGAGATACCAGATAACAAAGCTTCAAGTGCCAGGAGTATTTAATTCCTACTTAGGTATATTTCATCTGCTGCCTAATTAAAACATTACCACTCCAGCTTTGAAATCCAGGAGGAAGGTGCAGAGTTTGCATGGCAGAAGGATAACCAAAAGTTCATTTTTCCTCTTAATGGCCCCAGCTTGGTATTATTCTTGTATAGACTTCTGTTTGTGGTATATTGTATACTAGTGTATACATAGCAAGGTTCACATTTAGCACAACTATCTCAGGTCAGTGAATGTCTAGCTACAGCTACACTGAATGAAACAACTTGTAATTTCCAGAGTGAAAAGCAGTTCAAATCACAGTAGTAATTGTGTGAAAAGGTGACAAAAATCTGGGCTTAAATATATAAAATAGGAAGCTTGGACAAAATGTTTAACTTCGCAGGCTGAGGTAACTGTCACAATTTTTATCAGCCACAGCAATGAACTTACACAGCCTTCCAATTATTTTGTAAAATCCTCCTTTATGCACAGAACAGGGTGCAATTTTAGCATGACAATGATATATGCGCACTTGGTAAGGCACCATAAAAAAACAGCTCGCATTTAATTACTTGACTTGGTGTAATCACTGTTAAATCCTTCTCATCCTCAACAACACTCAACTCTATCAGTGCCTATTCCTGTGATACTTGTCAAGCACTCTAGTTCTGAGTGTATGGGTTATTTTTGGGGAAAGAAGGGTTTTAAAACAAAAAAACCCAGCAGTTTCGCCACGATATAGTGCCAAGACAAAATTACAAGAGGCAAGGGTAGGCAGCTCCACGTTTTCAAATTTAAGTCGTGCCATAGTTGGCACATGAAGAGAAAGACGTGTGTGCCTGCAGGAAGACTCGGGGCGTATTCAAGACCCCAAATTTGGGGTACTCTTCACCAGCATCTGCAGAGCTCCCCTCTGGCTGCAAAGGATGCTGCTCAGACCCAGGCGTGAGGAACCGACAGTGATGCTCCCTGCACCCACCAGCCGCTGCAGAAACYGCACCTGGAGCTTGGGAGGAGGTTTATTTTGGGTGGCCTTCGGAGGTCAAAGGAGGAGAGTGGAAGATGGCAAGGCATTCTAGGACTCAACAGCAGGGAAGGTAAAGGTAAATGGTCCATTCCGTGCAGTTCTGAGTCACCTCCATCCTCATAATTAAAGAAAAAGAAAATTTCAATGCTGGACAGAAAGTTCAAAATATGCCTGCAAAGGGTATTTTAAAACTGCTTGTTGGTCTCAAAATTGTCATGTAACCAACATTCCACTTCAGAGACAAAAATGTTTTGCACAGGCAACCCTCCCCCCTGCACTTTTTAGGCTGTTGCTTTTGGCTGAGGCCGCTGTTACAACAGGAAATAAAAATTATATTACTGAGGAAGGAAGCTAATGAGCTTCCCCTCCCCCAAACGCCATTAGACACTTCCTGAATAAAGGAGAAGCACATTAATATAAAGAACACAGTACGTAAGCAACCAGAAGCTGAGCCTGCTGTATGATTAAAGCTACATACAGTTTTCTGGATGGAGAAGGAACACCAGGTCAGCTTCTCTAATGCACCACCACCATTACGCTGCCTTACAATGTTTGTGCCAGAGTGCTTTGTCCATTCTCTTTTTAAACGAGCCAAAAGCAGTGATGCTTTCATCACTTCCTCTGGGGGAATATGCCAGGCGATAAAACAACTCCTTGTAAGGAGTGTTTTCCATGCACTTACTTAGAAGTTACCCTATTCATTTGTTTTATTGTTTTGAATTTAGGGCCACTTAATAAAACCCCAAATCTGGGCTTTTATTGTTTGGTTTGTTTTGTAGATTTTGGATGTTCTTCAGACTGAGGGATTTCCCAACCTGGGAAATATCCAAAGCCTGAAAATAAACAAAATATCAAACGCCGAATTTATGCAGGCTCAGTGACTGACCCTGCCGTGTTACTAACATTCAGCATTATTCAGCTTTAAAAAATGCAATAACTTTTTCAGTGAACAGAACRTAGATATTCTTGCGTCAATCTATGTTAAAGAAATTATATTAAGACTTAACTGAAAATCATCAGGTTTTCCATGTAGTTAATCTGTATGATGTATTTTGGACTGTAGTTACTTTAATTCATTCTTGGCATGTTTTGTTGTTTTTTTTTTAATCAAGTTACTGTAAGTAATTTAAGAGGTGATTCTGCAAAAACGTAAGTAAGCACCATCTGAAGTGAATTAAATACAAAAGAGTGAAGTTTTGCACCTGTTTAAAATCTTCACAGGATCAAACCTTCCCTGTAGAGGAGAACTCTTAATGGTTTGATCACAAACACATGAAGTATGTGAGTTTATAGCTATTCAGCACAAGTTGGGCTTTTTTGACTACCTCAGCATGACCACCAGTGAAAGCTACGGGTGTGTTTCCAGGACAAATGCCCACATGCCGTATGGCGTTTCATGTCATCTCCATTGACCTCTTGGGTAGGGCCAATGTACAACAGCACCTTGTCTTTTCTTCTCCTCTTTTCCCCCCAGTATTTTAAAGATAGCACCTGCAAAATCCTCCTTTTCTGCTTTGGCTTATTCTGTTCTCAATTCTTTTTCTTTTCTCTTCAGTACATTGCTTGTTTCCTTGCCTTCTTTACGTTCCTCTCAATTCCTTAGTCCACTATTCCTTTTACCTCTTCTGATTTAGTTCAGTTGCTGAGATTTAATATGATGCTAAAAAAAATAACCAAATTTTTGAGTTTAACTCTTACTGGCAAAAATGAATGGGGAATAAAAGTGTCCTACTGGTACACTGTCTGGGCCACACGCACAGCAGCACATAGTCCTCATGAGAAAAAAAGATAAAGTTAATGAGGAGAGCATAATGGTTATGCTTGCCATAGCTTCTCCCAGTATTTGTATTCTGTAACTTCTTCTGTATCTAAACACTGGCTCAGAATTATTTTATATGCCATTTAGTTAGTTTTAATTTCAAACACCACCT
Organism: Phoebastria nigripes; assembly: GCA_035582835.1. NCBI lineage: Eukaryota > Metazoa > Chordata > Aves > Procellariiformes > Diomedeidae > Phoebastria > Phoebastria nigripes. Next base: position 321,663 of record JAYKAV010002796.1, on the reverse strand, counting down.
AAAATGTAGAAAACAAAATAATTAAGAACTTAACTTACATAATTTTAATTTTACACATCCTTTTCCTAGTGTTACAATACATGCATTATTTTATTGTACTTATAATATAAAATCGGGCCATTTCATAATCACACTAAGACATCTTAGAGTGTGTCTCATGCTGGGATCTTAACATTTCACCAGTAGCTGAGACACTTGGCTTTTTGGCTTCCAAGGAAATTAAGACACGGCAATACGCCAACGTGACACAGTGCCTGTTGAGTCTCAAGATTTAATTACAGGATCTTATTTTTCAAACAGAAATCACACGAGTCCCTAGACCATGTTTAAAACAACAAAAATTTGTCATTTAATCCATATTGATTAAATTCCTTTGCTACTCATTGCAGATAAACTCTTTATTAGTGATGCTAATGTACAGTACTTAAAAGACAAAAAAAAAGAAAATCTTCTTTTCCAATTTGTTCACCCATTCACAAAGTACAGCTATTATTTCCAGCTAAAACTAGCAGCCTTTGGCTACAACAATTATGAACATACCTAAACAGTGTTTTGAACAACAAAACAAGTTTAAATTATTGAAGAGAATTCCTCAACAAAGTAAAAGGACAAGCTGGAGGCCAACACAACTAGTCAGTTTTAACCAGGTTTTGCTCACAGTGACCCTACCTAAGCTGCCTTGCAGAGCACTGCAGACCGGAATGCCTTCAGACACTGCAGTGTAGACAGAAACAATCAAATCACTCCCAGCAAAATAAAAAGTACATACATGCATAAAATCTTTCGTACCTCTTACTCTCCAGAAATTAAACGTTAGTGAACGGTTAMATTTTAGCACTTGTTAATTCCACAGAAAAGCAGAATAACTCTGCAAGGAATTAATGCTAAATTAACCAAAAATTATAAATTTTTTTTTTTCTCAAAACTGATTGCTTCTTTTACGTCTGCAACACTCAAAACGTTAGATACTCTAACTTTGTGCATGAACATATCTGGTTGAGCATGTTTTTTCACACTCCTCAGAAAGCTTTTCATTAATCACCTGCCAAACATCTAACAGTTTGCAGCTTCTTACATAACAGAGCCTCTACATCTGTGGTTTCTGATACCAGCATATCATCCTAGTATCAGCGTAAACTGTAAATACACACAATGTTTTGCCACAATTTTTCTTACCAGTTGTAGCTAAGCAAAACAAAATCTAAACCACACACAACCCCCCGAATCGTTACCCCATGACTCAACAACCATTTTTTCTTAATTTAAAAGCCAATAAACATTACATTAAAACATGAATGTACTAAACCATTCAATTTCTCTGTTTTTTTTTTTTCTGACATGTTGTAAAGCCAGCAAAAGGGACTAAAGATCATCCCAAGATTAGAAAGGTATTCAAGTAGCAGGCATTTTAAAACCACTGTATTCTCCAGGGGACAGCCCTCTACCTTCCCTGCAGGTGATGCTCCAAGCCTGCTAGCCCCAGCCCAAAACACCATGCACTTGCCTCTCTGCTACAGAGAGCAAACAAACTCTGGGGCCCAAACATAAACTCTGCATCTCTAGATACAGATAAATTATAAGTATTTTAAAGATGAGGACCAAAGATAGCACGAAAACTTCATTCTGATTTTTTTTTTCCTCCCTGGAAAAAAAGGACTTCCTAATAATGAAGTAATGAAGCAGTAATTACTCTCACACCCTTATATTATCACTCATTTCACATGCCCTATCATGCTTTTTGTTGAGAAAATTGCTCCAGTATGCTAAAAAAAAAAAAAAAAAAATCAGAACTGCTACAAAATCCATTTGAATTCAGTAAGATTTTTCATTTTTGGCCTATTATACTGACACTATCTCTTAATATCCATATGAAAAGCAAGTTTCTTTTCACCTGGAGATCTCCAAAGTGCTGGACACAGAAATCTGTTTATCTTTAAGGAATTCAACATCCTTGAAATTAAGATGTGAATATTCAAAGAATGCCTCCCACACCAAGCCTAAAGATAGTAATGTTTCATTCCCATTGTATATTTTGAACTCCAGAGCTGGCAGTTTTGGATTTCTGAATTTCTGAGTGCACTGTTTTTACTTCAGAAGATAGAAAAGACTGCACAATGATTTCATAAAAGCTCAGAAAGTAATTTTAACCCTTACTTAAAATGATTTTCAGGTTGCCCTCATACTTCTTACTCCATCTCAGGGGGAGACCCACCTCTTCTGTAGCACTTTAACTGCTTTATAAGGCATAAACAGAGCATTTACGTAGCACTAAATCACTGTTTCAGATTCATATGACGCAGCAAAAACCTTTTGAACTGGATTTCTAGAACTAAGAGATCTAACAGTCCTGAAAAATTGAGTCAAATTGAGCTTAACTACGGCAGTCAAGTCTTTAAATAATCTAACTGAAACAGAAAATCCTAACATTTAATATCGTCTGTTTTTACACAGTTGTTTCGAAGCTAAATCCATCACAATACTATGAGGCAGCGGCACATAACAGTAATGGCTATTGCAGCTTTATAGCAATAGCCATTATAACAATGGCTATCCAAGATTTAACAAAAAAACCCAACAAAAAACTATCATGAAAGTGAAATTAAAGCCTTTCTTGACATGTATTTTCAAAAACAGTAAACCAAAGTTCCTTCAGAAGTCACCTTGTAATTACATGTTTCTAACAGCTACAACCTTGCACATCCATTAGGTATCTAAATAAATAACGGTTTCTTCGGTGTAGTAATAACAATGAACAGTATCTTAATATAAATCAACAGTCTCTCCTTGCAAAAAAAAAATGTAGACCAAGCAGGACATAACTTCTCTGGGGACTGAGAAGGCCTTGTGTGTAAACGGTCAACTCCTTCCTCTTCCCTCAGCAGCAGGAAAGGAAGCGTTAAGGGTGGGACATCACTTACATGTCTTACAAAAAAATGCTAGGGATCACAGATAGGACAGAAAAAATACCTAGGCCACGGACAGAAATAAACTTCTTTTATTCAGCAGGGAGAAAAAGAAAAGCGCTGTAATTACCGCATTGCTAGCTGACACAGGAGGAGAGAGGTGGAGTAAATGCACGCACCACATAAATATAAATATGTAGGGCTGGACCTTCTGTACTGCCTGGTAAGAAAGGGGGAAAAAAAAACCCTTAAGATAAAGTTCTTCCTAAGAAATGGAGCAACTTGAAAAGTCAAAACCTTCCCAGCATTTGAGGGAAGAGAATGCACTTATGGCCACCCACAGTGCTTACGCCTGTGCCAGCTAAACCTCACTTAATGGGATTTCAGTCAATTTCGTTCAGAATTAAGTTATATTGGAAAAGGAACTTCTTACTCTAAAATTATTTAATTTATGACTTACAAGTCACTTAGTTACTGAGGTCGCAAGTCCTATCCAGACAAAACTGGCAACAGAGAACAACCAATCCTCAGTCAAAGTTATTTATTTTCACTTAAGTCAGTGAATGAAATTAGAGCATAAAAGGTAATTTTAGAAAGGTCCAAGGAGGGACTCTACACTGTCTTAGAGAAACATTTTCAGTTCAGCAGGTTCATATCTTGGTGTAACTTTTCTTCTAGTTTTAACAAATGTTAATCTGTCTGTGACAGACCTCCACAGGCCCCTAAGCAGTAGTTCTTGCCTGTGGTGGTTTCGTAGCAAGTTCAGAGAGATTTCCTTTCGCAACAGGCTCCTGGGTTTCAAGAGAGCTTTAAAGATCATATTTGTTTCAAAGACATTTGCTTGAAGTCTTTGTTCGTGGAAAGAATAAAATCACTGTACCATGTATCTTTACACCATAAAAGGTACCTTCAGTTGGATAGGCTGAAACCTGTGGCCATTCCTAGCTTTGAGCACCATCAGCCCTTAAGGGTTCTCTCTGCAGAATCAATGAGGACATGAAGGTCTTCGTGAGCATTAAAAGACACTGCACATCCCACAGAGGCTTCTCCAGATTTCTGTTCAAGAAACTTGGAAGTGGCCTCATTTGAGAGGATTAAGGGATAAACTTCAAGGATTATGATGACAAGATAGAAAGACGAAGCAGGATTTTACCAAAACCTGGCTCTGGTTGATCACCACAGCACATAGATACCCCTTCTCTTCTTCCGGGAGAAGCAGTCAGGCAATGTGCAATTCAGCTGAGACCCACAGAAGAATAAACGAACACGTTGCTATTCAGCCTGCTTTAGTGGAGGCAGTCAGCACTTAAGTCACATTTAATTTTAACTAATTCCATAAAAGCAAATTAGAATGAAACATGCATAAAGGTAGATAATTCACAGGGCAAAGTATCTCAAGGCAATAGTCTCTAGCTTAAAAAGAGGGCAGAAAGAACTTGCAAAGACGAGAATATGGGCAGTGCACAATGACTACTGTAACCCCATGAACCTCTACAACACTCTTAAGAAGTTGGGTTCTTACTAAGTCTAGTCCAACCCCTTTGCTAACAGCAGAACTGACTACAGCAGGACTGGGTCCAGCCAGGTTTTCACTATCTCAAAGAATGGAGGCTCCACAGTCTCTCTGGGGAACCTGTTCTAGAGTCTGGCTACTGCCACAGTAAAACCGTTTTTTGTGATGTCTAAATGGAATTTCCTGTATTTCAATTTGTGCCCATGTATATTAAGTCATCCCAGTTAGCAAGATCTTGTATTAATTTGTGCTCAATATTCAAGTTACAATAGACACGCATTAAAATGAATTAAGCACTGTACAATGACTCCTGCTAGTTTCAAAAGGTATCTCCAATTCAACGCATGGCATCAGTTAAAAAAAATTAAGTCATAGAATCATAGAATTGTTTAGGTTGGAAAAGACCTTTAAAATCATCAAGTCCAACCGTTAACCTAGCACTGCCAAGTCCACCACTGAACCATGTCCCTAAGCACCACATCTACACATCTTTTAAACACCTCCAGGGATGGTGACTCCACCACTTCCCTGGGCAGCCTGTTCCAGTGCTTGACACCCCTTTCGGTGAAGGAATTTTTCCTAATATCCAAATGCGGAAGAGTAAAAACGTGGTCAATGCTAGTAAAAGAAACAGTACTTAAAGAGTCTCCTTGGGTAATTGGCACAATTCAAGCAGAGTTTTGAAAAGAGATTATTTTTCACCAAACTTTGAATAGAAATGTATCAAATAGACCCATGAGTAGAAGGTATGCTTGTTGGCCTCACAAAGACATTCCAGGACTGGTTGTCCAGCTCAGAAGTCTGAATCCAAGCTCAAAAACAGAGCTGAGGCTGTTTGTTTGATAAGATTGTTTTTATGTTGCTTCCTCAAGAGTCTGTTATTTTAGTAGTTCTTTTTCAAAGGAATTCACTGAAACTCCACCCACTTCAAACTTTTAAGACTGCCAAGGCGACCAGGGCTCAAAAACTAAAACGCTGGATATTTCAATGACCAGGAAGGACCTGGCCGTTTCATCAGACAAACTGCAGAATTCAGTTTTTTTCAGGTACACTTTTGCTTAAAGCAAAGCAAGAAGGCAGTATAGTCACTGCACACACTCACATACAGTATGTCTTTCAAGTAGCCTGTCATTTTGGAAGCCATGCATATATCAACACTCAGCACTCAAGTATGATACGTGCATGGCTGTAGAGCCACCACACCTGTCTTACTACATGGCAGAAGGGAAAAGGACTGAGCAAATCTCTAGAAAATACTATACAAGCTCATAGTCTAAATTTTCCAATGTTTGCAGATATTCTGCATTAACTTATCCCAATGACAGCAAATCTAATCAGACTGATATAATCATGAAGTGACCAGGGCTAATTAGATAAAACTAGCTTGGTTTAAGTCAACCTGTCTGCCACTTCTGACACCTTCGTAGCTGGATGAGTAATGAATGTACCCCAGAAACACCTTATCCACTGCTGAGGTGTGCCTATTGCTATGGATGCAAGTTATTAGCTAGTGCTCATTGTGAGATTACTTCCAAAAAAAAAAAAAAATCAAAAAAGTTCTCTGAATGAAGGACAATAGCTCGAGTTGAAAAATTAAATAAATAAATACTAAACCATCCATTTTAAAGAAGAATCCTACTGAGCAAAGTTCCAATTCAACAATGTTATGATGTGTTATGAGGATCTAAACACAGAAGAAAGAAACCAGCCGGTGAATAAAAACATTTTCCAGAAAGGTATTGTGGAGGTATGAAGTTTACATAAGCTTGAAAGTAAGATGAAATAGAAAGTTCTTAACCAGTTCCAAAGAGAGGAAGGTAGGAAGAACTCCCTGGAGGTATAAAATACAAAGGACAAAGAAAAGTATAAGCATGCCCAAGATTATTACATCATCAATAGTGTCTTTTCCTCATAATTAAGCTTAATTTAGTAGTTTAATTTAAAGACATGTTTAAGTCCTTAGCTGAATAGGTATGAACATGAAGTTATGCAAAGCAAGTCCTAAAAACAGAATTAGGTAACATTACACTATTTTTAGATTATTTAAAAAATGAGCTTTCAATTATCACCTACTACCTTTATTCCTCGAAGCCCACAGAAGTATGTGAAAGCACATGACTCCCTGATAAATAACTAAAATGAGGGCCTCATCAGATGCTAAAACATTACCTATAATAAACATCTCACAGCTTAGATGCTGTGCTAATGGCTGTATAGGAAGAAGTACAAAAATCAATGACAGAATCTATTAAATCTAAAAGGTACTTTTTTCACTTGAACAAGCATTATTAAAAGCATGTCTGCAATTCACATCTTCCACAATCAAATAAAAAAAAGAAAGAAACTGAAATCATACAACCGTTGACAACATCTGAAGAGCCTTCATAATGCTAAGCAATACTCAAGAAAAAATTGGTTTTTACATGAAGGAATCTTGTACAATGACACTCTGCAGAGTCATTCTTGTATATGTGGTGTACACTTTCCGTAGCTGTAGAAATTATGGATCAGTAACTAAACTAAACTAGATGGAAGTCTTCTTCTGAATTATGGCAAAGCGTCTCTCCACCTCTAAACTGATATATAAAATTACTATCCTACTCCCATCAAGTAAGGTCACTTGCACCATTATATTTAATCTATTTTACAGCTATATAAGAAAATACTTAATTTCATCATCTTTCTATACATATATGGAAATCTCAATAACAACAACAGGAATTTCACATTCACAGGGAGAAATATATCAACTGAGTTGCAAGGATTTGGGAGAATTTCTCATGTTACCTCTCTTTTTTTTGTAATATCTGTGTATGCTCCCTTTGAAAGGATATGGAAACAATTTGCAGGTCTCAGTAGATGAGCAAAAATTAAAAATAAATATGGGTCATTAGCATTTTTGAAATTAAAAGCCCAGGCTCACACTGTGCTTTAAGGCAACTGCAGTATCCAAAGCTGCTTGACCTTAGCTGTTGCATTGAAAAGATTGACTGTGCTCCTCTAGAGCACAGAACTGGAAAAAAAAAAAAAGATTATCGATTTGTTTCCAAGCTAAATTATAATCAACGCAAAAGAAGTGCCAATAGTTAACCAGTTCCTCTTAAGTTTGGGCCCTTCCAATCTACGTGTCTACTGCAGCCAGATTAAATGGAGGCCATAAGGAGGACAATTTTAGGTTTTCCGGGATTTAACCTTCTGATGCTAGATAAGCATTTCCCTTGCACTGGCTGTACTAATGGCTAAAACCAAAGACCATTATGGTGATGATTCTGATTAACAGAATTCCTCATAGAGACAATACATTTCTCATCAAGCAATGTCCTCCAGGGTAACTTAGAAGACCAACAAACCGTGGTTCTCCAACACAGGTAGGATTCCTAAAAGACCATAAAAGAAAGGCACCGTTTCACACACACAAAGCAAGTCTACATGGATATTTGATGAACTGAACATTTTTCACAGTATGGTTATTTTATGAAATTGTAATACAATTTAAAAACAGATTTTGAGCGTTCTAATTAGGCATAATATTTTGTATGAGCATGATTTTTTATGAAATTCAAATAACGTTGCTTTTTAAATTGCTCTTAGATAAAATTTCTAAGAAATGAAAACATTTCTGCTTCTACTTAGGTATTTGCAATAATGCTGTACACCTGTAAGGCTGCCAGGTGAATGCAGCCAGAAAGGGTTAACATTTATTTTGGCATTGAGATGTGGTTGCATTCGTTCTTTCCCCAAAACCAAAGACTGACCTAATCACTGCTGAATAAAACAGCTTCTGCCCATCATTTCTAGCCTCAAAAATACAAAAGAAAATGTTGTCATGGAAACCAGTCTATCCCAAAGGTATACTGCATTTTGCTAGATCCAAATTATACTAGTATCCATATTTCCCTTAATAGTAGAGACAACTTAAATTCTTTGCCACGTCACACATCACGCTGAGCACGGCTGCCATTCAACACAACTAAAAATAGCCTTATTTTTTCAATAAATTACTAAGTAATGTTAACAAATATATTTAAATTATGAGTTTTGCTAATATGTGAAGTTATAAAATCTTCAAGCAAATATGAACATGAATGGCAAATCACAGAAGACGACAGAGAACATCAAGTTACTGAAAATCACAAAATGCTTTTTGAGAAGAATCTGAGAGTTCATGGTAGCCTTTGGCTCATTTTCCAGCACTTTTAAATGGATACATTATTCTGATTCATTTCTGGACCTAAATGCTGTATATTTACTACAGAGTATTAAGCATTTGCTGCATTAAGTTCAAAATCTTTAGATAAAAGAAAAAAGCTGAAGAGCTTTAATAGCAATTGTATTTCTATAAAGATCCCTATAAGGAGATGTTCACTGTAATTCTATGTTAAAGACTGTATTTTATTACAACTTCATTGCATAAGCACAAAATTTGACAACATCTTCATGGTACTTCCAGCCAAATTTAAAACAGGATGTAAATCAGAGCAACATGAAGGGGAAGTGTAACAGCAATCACATGAACTGAACTTGGCCGTGAACACAGCCTGATCATTAACTACAGATCTAAAACATGATGCCAGTATGGAGGTCAGATACCTTGTGCTATATTTCCACCCTGGCCTTACCCCATCCTTCCAACAAGCGAGCTTCTCAGCCCCCTTTGAGCAGAGCTCCTTGGACGAGCCAGCACAGCTCCCAGCCTCCGCAGCCCCAGGGACCTGCAACCGCCCTTCCTGCAGCAGGAGTACGCCAGACTCCATCACACTTAGCGTTTGCTCAGAAGGATGCTCAGGACAGGAGGGTCTCTGGCCTCCCCCAGCAATACCACTGATTGTTTATACGTGTGCACACACTCACATACAGAAACACCCTAACTTAGATTGAAATCACATTCCTTTCCACAGGGATATCATGAATACTGAGGCATTTTAAACCTAAAACTTTCTCATCTCTAAAGACTGGATTTGTTTTGATTGTATGTGTGGAATTAGTTGCTTTGCCCAGTATCACAAAACGCGTCAGTAAGCAAATCTATGAATCTAGCTCGGAAGCATATGGTTTGCTTGTCCGATCATAAGATGAAGATCCTTCCGGATACTGCAATCATAAAAATAATTTGGCCTTCTAATACTATTTCTCTAAAGCCTGAGATGAACCATCTTCGTATTCATCACAGAATCTAGTGGCAAAGAACTCTGTACTCTTACAATGTCCTTAGGGTCCTTCAAACACTACTGAAGATGAATGAATTCAAAATGGCAAAAGCTGTCAAATCCTGCAATTTTATGTCAAAAAGAAAGTTTTTCTTTGTAGTTTAAGCAGCACTATGCAAAAGTCTGATACTTGTGGTAAGGGTGGTGATTACATCAACCCAGAGCAATATAAACAACTATCTGCAAGTGCAATCTCAGTGGGAGGGTATAACCAGTCAACTGAAATGAAACAGCTACGCCCAAATTCTCATTCTTATTTTTCTGCATTAAATGAAAGAGTACTTCTTGGACATCACATAACATCCTACTTCAGATTTATTCTTGCTCTGACACATTCTTGATCTGACACTAAATGCACCACTGTTGCACAGAAAGAAAAAAGACAGAAAGCATTCTGGATCCAGGTGAATCATGGCTAAGCAGAAAAACAGGCTAATGAAAAGTAATTCCAACTTGACTACTGAATAGATAAAAGGAAGCTTCTCAAAGATTTTAATTACAGACTGTCTCAAGAATATTCATGCACCAATGCGTTTATTAAGAACTGGGTGAAAATGGAAAATGTCTGCTTATTTGACTTCCAACTCAAGGAGACACAATCTCAAAAAATATTCCTCCGAAGGACCAGTACTTTCAGCCTCCAGAAAGGAGAAGAGCTATAAAAAACTGCTGCGGAACAACCAAGAAGGCAAAATAAGAAGAGAGGCAGGCATAAGAAGACTCTAAGGTCCCAGTTTCAATTCCTTCTGACTTGCCAGTGACCATGTTAGCTATTGACACCAGGAGGCTCAAAAAGTACACTTGGACTTGGTGAACTCTGCATGGCATGACCCAATATAAAAACCTTGCACAAAAGCAGCCAAAATCCAAGAGGAAGTTTACGACAGAACTTTTTGCTGGTAGAGGAACACTGGTGACAGGACTGGGGAGCCTTGCAAGTCTCTGAAGTGCTGGGTGGTAAGTAAAGCAGAGGACTTTGCAGAACAATATATGCATTTGCCTCTGTCTCCTGCTGCATTACTCTTCTTGCCCAACTTCTCCTCTATTACGYTCTCCCTACACTCCTCATCGCTCTATTTCCCACGTTCTTGCTCTCTGCTTCTTGATCCCTTTGCTGCTTCTCTGCTGGCTGTCCTTCAGGCTACCACATGCACAGCTTCAAGCTGTCTGCACTCCGCACTCCTTCTCCATTGCCCTCCCAAGGCTGGCTGGCAAGAAGTTCTCTCCCATCTCCCACATGCTTATCATTTTTCCTCAGGCTTGCTACTCACAGGACTCACCATGCAGCTTCCCAGGGGTCATCCAGCTGATGAAGAACCACTGATTTATCTTGAATTTGTATAAATTACACTGGCAGAAGCATTTTTTTTCCCTCAAGTTAAGTTGCAAGTGTATGTTAAGATTAATCAGGAGAGTTTACTGGAGATTACTGGAGATAGACAAGTAAAGCCTTTAATCACACATAACACAGTTAAATGTAGGACTATCTGAAGAAGAACCACAACCTGATGCACTGAAAATGTGTATACTGGAGGGTCTTCCTCCTGGAGTTTCTGGCAGGAATCCATTAATCATGCCAACACATGCCTGTGTTCACAACTCTATGAAAAAGACAGCAGTTTATATTTCTGAAATACCTATTCATCATTGTGAAATATATGGACAGACAACCCTGGAAATTGACTTTTTTTTTTAATTCAACAGCTATATTAATATATTTGAATGTAATTTATTTTGATGATCTGTGCTGCATCTGGAGCTTTTCACAACAGTTCGAACATCTCTGCAAAAAATTATGTAAAGGGGGAAATCAACCTGATGTTCACAGTAGTTCAGTTTCCATGGTCACACAGAATTTTACCTTTCTTACAAAAATAAAGTTACTAGGTAGTACAATTGTGAAGAAAATCCAAGCTCCCTCCTAGGACATGAGTATTTCACTCTGCATCTCCATGAAAGTTTAGGCAGTTGGTGCCAAAAGTGATACAGTGGTTTTGCTACACTGCCACCCATTTACCCAGAAACAAATAATCAAAAGACGGTAATGAAGCTGCTGCTAATCTGGGGATTAGTTTGAACCCCCATTTCAAACTGTAAAATGCCGTATCTGGCTAGCAATTCAAGCCTGTGATTTTTTTAAGGGTATTCCTTTCAAAATTATCTTGAAGTGGCCTAATAGCATCAGCCTGTCTATGATTTTGACAGGCCACCTCTTCTGAACTTCAGTTTCTGGTAACTCAATCTCAAGGTCAACAAAGGGTGGGAATGAGGTGAAGGTGCTGGCTTCCACCATGGGCAATCCAGTCCGAGGAACTGAGCTATGCTGACAAGTGAGAAGAGCACATCATCTTACACACTGGGGATTTGGACACTCAAAACCACCTCTAACTTAGGTGTCAGGCTTAAAACTTGTGTCAGATCACAAAAACTACTCTAAGGCAAGAAAAAATAACAATTTATGGAAGGTGTTCACTAGACACAGACACTCCGTACAAAGTTTTTTTAAAACAACTGTAATTCTCAAAATGAATAACCATAATGGTGGTTTTCTGTTCCACAATTTCCTCCTTTTCTACAGACTTTCAAGAAACCCCAAATGATGTTGTAAATATAATGGCATACTTTGTGGGCATGGTTTAACTTTTTCTTTAAATAACATTTTAGATGCTCAAGTGAGAACATGAACAGAAATGTAATTTTAAATACATTTAAAGATGAAAACCTGACACGGTCCACTGTCAATAGCTGACTTTTGTGAGACTAATAAAAATTTTAAACTATAGGATATATCATACCCAAGTAACCTACACATTCTATTTAACAGTCTTGTTTACAATACTTCAAAGGTAACAAAACAAAAATCTGACTTTTCATACAGTCTGCAATTTCACCAGCCTGTCTTGGAACAACTTGAAACTGGAGAAAATTTTACTCAAGATTTCTACTGAGTTTTCTAAAGTCTGTAAAGTTCACTCACAGGAATTTCCATCCTAGGACTTGAGATATACTCACTGATACTACAACTAACAGAACATTATGTATTTGTTGTTGCTAATCATCCAAACTGGATGTTCTGTGGGTTTTATTTTTAAAAATTACATCTTTTCCTCCCCCCCGCTCCAGTCCTTCATCTGTTTCTATTTAATGGCTATTAAAATAACTCAGATAACCCACACTTTAAAGTTCTTAGTATTATGGAAAACACTGCTCCAACTCAGAATTTCCCAGTAGTTATAAATTACCATAACCTTTTGTAAAAGGAAGAGATAGATAACCTCGTTTATTTTTTCTGAATTTAGGCAGCCACAATCTGAGGCAGGCAAAACCATTAATCACGTATGGAAAAATCTATTCCTTTATTAATAACAAGACTTGAACACAATCAGCACGCAGAACTTGTTACATGGATTAGAGTCTACAATTTGCTGATATTTAAGCTTCTACGTGCACGTTACTGGCCTAACCATAATATGTTCTTGGGGAATACAATAGTCTATCAATTTTATATTACTGCCAAAACAAAACCAACATCATTGTTTGCTGTCCTGGTTTCGGCTGGGATAGAGTTAATTTTTTTTTTCCTAGTAGTTGGTATAGTGCTGTGTTTTGGATTTAGTAGGAGAATAATGTTGATAACACACTGATGTTTTTAGTTGTTGCTAAGTAGCCTACTAGTCAAGGACTTTTCAGCTTCCCAAGCTCTGCCAGGTGCACAAGAAGCTGGGAGGGAGCACAGCCAGGACAGCTGACCCAACTGGCCAATGGGGTATTCCATACCATGTGATGTCATGCTCAGTATATAAAAGCTGGGGGAAGAAGAAGGAAGGGGGGGACGTTCGGAGTGATGGTGTTTGTCTTCCCAAGTAACCGTTACGCGTGATGGAGCCCTGCTTTCCTGGAGATGGCTGAACACCTGCCTGCCGATGGGAAGTAGTGAAGGAATTCCTTGTTTTGCTTTGCTTGCGTGCGTGGCTTTTGCTTTCCCTATTAAACTGTCTTTATCTCAACCCATGAGTTTTGTCACTTTCACCCTTCCGATTCTCTCCCCCATCCCACCGTGGGGGGAGTGAGCGAGCGGCTGTGTGGTGCTTAGTTGCTGGCTGGGGTTAAACCACGACATTTGCTCAACAATATTCAATACTCTTGTCTTTGACAACTCTATACCAAGCATTGCAAAGTAACACCTGTACAGAGTTAACACTAACAGTGACTGAAAAATTGTGCCATTTCCCCATAAATTCAGTGAAAGCAGTGAATAAAAGAGAATTACAGTGAGAAAAGTAGCAAATTATCTGGAGCAAAAGGAGTATTGATGGCAATTAGATACATTAAGATTCCTCTAACAGTATCCTTACTTTTAAATGGTTGAAACTTCTTGTCTCATATTTATTTTTCTGTCTTCTGCATTTGACTCCATCTATATTTTGAGCTTTCTTCCTAGCTTGTTTGTGTTGCACTTTTTTGTTCCAGGCTAACTGTATTTCCGTACCACACCATCCCTAGTAAACTGGAAGAGTACAGAAAATCCTTCCACCACTTTGCAGACGTGGAACAGGAAATTTTCAAGCATCACTGATAAATACTACCTACCTGCATACAATACCGAGTCGTATTTCCTTAAGCTGCTGACAGAACTTCAAAATAGGCAGTATTATTTAGATGAACTAACACATGGGCAATTCAGTGTCACCTAAACTAAGGAAGAATTAAAGTTGTTCAGAAACTCACAGAATCACAGAATGGTTGAGGTTGGAAGGGACATCTGGAGATTACCTAGTCCAGCTCTGCGGCTACAGCAGGGCCATCAAGAGCAGGCTGCTCAGGTCCACGTCCAGATGGGTTTTGAATATCTCCATGGATGGCCTCTATATCCCCTCTGGGTAACCTTTTCTACCTTATCACCCTTACAGTGAGGTCTTTTTTACATTTACAAGGAATTTCCTGTATTTCAGTTTGTGCTCTTTGCCTCTTGTCCTTTCACTGGGCACCACCAAGAAAAGTCTGGATCCATCTTCTTTATTCCCATCAGGTATTTATACACATGGACAAGATCCCCTTAAGCCTTCCCTTCTCCAGGCTGAACAGACCCAGTGCTTTCAGCCACTCCTTGTACAACAGATGCTCCAAGCCCTTAACCATCTTTGTAGCCCATTGCTGGACTCACTCCAGTAAGTGCTTTTCTTGTACTGGGGAATCCAAAACTGGACACAGCACCCCAGATGTGTCTCACCAGGGCTCAGTAGAGAAGGATAACCTTCCTCAACCTGCTGGCTGCACATCCCTGGCTGCTATTGGCTGCCTTCGCTGCAAGGGCACACTGCTGGCTCATGGTCAGCTTGGTGTCCACCAGGATCCCCAGGTCCTTTTTGCAAAGCTGCCTCCCAGCTGGTTGGTCCCCAGCCTGTACTGGTGCCTGGGGTTATTCCTCTTCAACCATCAGGACTTTGCATTTCCCTTGGTTGATCTTCACGAGGATCCTGTTGGCCCATTTCTCCAGCCTGCAAAGTTCCTCTGAATGGTAACACAACTTTCTGGTGTATCAACCACTCCTACCGCTTTTGAACAATCTACGTACTTGCTGAGGGTTCACTCTGTTCAATCATCCAGATGATTAATGAAGATGCACACACGACTCCATCACCTTCCCAGAAATGGAGATGAGGCTGACTGGCCTGTAGTTCCGCGGATCCTCCTCACTGTTCTTGTCAAAGATAGGAGAGGCATTTTCTTTCTTCTAGTCCTCAGGAACCTACCCCGATCACCATGGCCTTTCAAAGATAATCAGGTGTGGCTTGCAATGACATTGGCCAGCTCACTCTGTACTTGTGGGTGCATCCCATCAGGTCATGCAGACTTCTGTATGTCTGGTTTATCTAATGTTCCCTAATCTGATTGTCCTCCACCAAGCATAAGTCTTCATTGTTTCAGACCTTCCTGTGGGTGTCAGGGGCTTGTGACTCCTGAGGGCAAGTCATACCAGTAAAGACCAAGGTGAAGAAGGCATTAAGTACCTCGGCCATTTCCATGTCCTTTGTCACCAGAGCCCCTGCCCAATTCAGCAGTGGGCCCACCTTTTCCAGTCTTCCTTTGGCTGCTGATACAGCTGCAGAAGCCTTTGCTGTTGCCCTTCATTCCCTAGCTTTCATTTCAGCACTCCAAATGAAGTATTTCATTTGAAAACAGCCATATCCCATTTGCTCTGTCCCAGTTTGGAAGAAACTAAGATTGAACTCCTACTTCCCCCTGCACACAGTAGGCATTCATGGTGAATTAATTACCACACTAATTGGTACCTTCCTTAGAAACAAGCTGAGGGAGGAGTATTGCTGCAAGTACTCCATGCTCTTGCACTACCTCAGAAGCTCTAGTGTGCCTGAAGAGGACAGAGAAAGCAATCAGAAAAATCATTATTTATACTGGAGAACAAAGGTAGTGAAGATCAGAACTTTCCCCTGGCTCTTAGTCTGCCAGAAGAAGAGGTAGAAGATGTATTTAAACTTCTTTTTTCACATCTGTTCTTACGTAGTCACTTTGAGCTTTTTCTAATTCAAAAAGTTAATTATTCTAGTCAATATTCCAAACTATTTTAAGCATTCCTGGTCTTCAGGTGACTTTCCCCTAAAGTCCTGTTATGACTAGGTCATAGCTTGTGCTGATTCTGGGCCTCATCACAAGATACTCCGGGTCACTTAGAGAGGGCTTAGGTGTTTTTGCACAGAGCTGTGATGCTCCCTACAACCTGGACGTCCCAATGCCTCAGTATGTTATTAATATGTTGCTTCCCATGTCTGGGAAAGCAGGGGGTAGAAGGGGGAGAAAGTACAAGGGACCCATGAAGATAACATAAAGGATGGCAGTCTATTTTCTGTTTCACAAGGACTTTCTGCACCCCTCCTGGCTGCTAGCTTATGAACAGCAGGCCATTTTATACATTTTTTTAAAACTTGAGCTGAAATTATTTAGACTGCAACCGCTGTGTGGTTTTTTGGGGTCTCCTCTACTTCAACACAACTAAAATATACCAGCAGTATCTTAAAAATTTCTGATCATCTGTGGTTTCCAGTGATCAGGCAGATGTGCTTCTCACTGCCCTCATAAAACTCTTTTGCATGCTAATACCTCCATCCATGAGAAATGTAGCATCTTTAGAATTTTTACATCTTCGCACTCCAAGGGGAAGCATTTTTATCAGTGTCGTACGATCTTAACATATTTATTGGCTTGAGGCTTTATCTATTTGAATCAGAATTCAAATTGTCCAAATGTTCAAAGGGGCTTACTTTCAAAATGTGTAACAGCCAACTGAACAGAACAAGAGACTGAAATATGGGATGGGACATCTAGACTAACAATAATTGCCAGTTGTAAATAATTTTTAGAGCATTAATCACCTTCCTAGCATATTGCTACTGGCAGCATCCAGAAAAGGTTTGTTTTGAAGAATCTGAAACAGTAGAAAATGTTGGTGCTGCTGACTTATACTGTAAGCTATTTAGGTTTGTAATAAAAGCAAAGATTTCTGTGGGACAAGCAGAGCATTGGACTGTACAGAACAGCACTGCAAGAGTGCAAGTTAAAACTGGGTGAATTTGGGAAGCATAGGTAAGAAGTATAAGTATGACAAAAGGGAAAAGAGGAACCAGTCCAGAGACCAAAAAGAGGGACCAAAAGACACATTTCTTAAATGTAAGCTGCAAAACATTTTCTTTTCAATCACGGAAGAAGGCATTTATGAGCTAGCCCAGCAGAGCTAGTGGGCACAAACAGCAAAATCTAAGGAAGACATTAAGTTAAATTCATTCATGCTACTCTTAGACAGTTTCATTTCTTTGACAGTGATAGTGGCTAAAAATATTCAAAAGCACTTTATACCATTATGTTAAAATTTCATTCTTTTACACAAGTACTGAAATTAAACCTTCTTGTGCCTTCACCCAACAAACAAAAGAACAAGTTTAAAAACAGAATCCAGCATCTAAACCTCCTCTTGTCAGGTGCTTTGTGGGTTTTTTCCACACTGGTAGAGCAACACCTGTTGCTGAATATTTTTAAACACAAGAGGATTTCTTTTAATGCTGCTGGACTACGTGGCCAAAATTTTAAGTGACAATAAATTAAAGCTCGTTATTGTCATAATAATGGCAATGTAATATGTTTCAATGGTACTTAGAGACTGTGTCTTCTGGAGTTAAAATTAATTACACCTGTGCTGTCTATCACCAATTTATTCCAAAATTACAACCTCTGATGACGTTCAAAAAAATCCTTAGTTGATCTCATCTGTAAACTCTGCATTTTTAAATGAAGGACATATCTAGAGACAAAATATGATGAAAATAACGTAAAGAATCACCTAAAATAATAGAACATGTAACAGCAAGTGACATATTTTTCAGCACACAATGTTATAGCAATTCTCTTTACACCTGCTGTTTTCAATGGATTAGGTTTATTTCCCTTATTTTATGTCCCATACACACAGTTCAATATGACTGATTACTTAGAAGATTTATAATTCTGTTTCAAGATAAATACGGTAGGAATAGTTCCTTTCAAGAATGACTAGAAGACTGCATCAGCAAGCAGGTCCCTGCTGATATTTTTAACCACTTAGGGCTTGATGATCTGATATCCAAGATGGTTTCATATCAAACTCAGCAAATACCTTTTTTCGATGTGACCTCAGAGTGAACCTAGTCAGCCTGATTTCACCAGCTAGATGGCAGAGCAAGGGAATCAAGCAGGATATAATACATTTAGCACAGAAGCAGAAATATCTGACTGTCGCTCACACAAACAGCGTTCAGATGCTGTCACTTCTGCTCCCTCTAAATTTCCATGGATTTAAATTGGAGGAAAAATTCTCCAGCTTTGCTTTTAGCTAAATGTAAGATTTCGACAAATATACATACTTCCAAGGACTCTAAAAAATCCTACTACTCCAAACTCAATAAAACAGCTGTACTTTTACAGGAGTACAAGAGAAAGTTTCATGGTTACAATCCTACACATCCACAACATGCTGATATTTTTGCTAAAATGTGCTACCTAAGCAGATGGAACATCACTGATTTTTTTTAAAACATGAATCTTTAATGAAACCAGGGTATCCCAGTACTTTTGGCACCCTTTGCCAAAGTTCAGATTTCTACAAATAGCTACCTTGATTTGCTGAAATGGTTGAGTTTTTTAATAATAGTATTATTTTACATTTTTCATATCAAAAAAGTTGAACCTAAGAATCGTAACTCTGTAGAGCACAGGTAAGGAACATCATAAGTAAAATGCAATAATTCAGAGAGCTGGAGATTATAAGCAGATGACAGCAGGAAGTACTAAAGCAAATATTTGCAGCAATCTTAATTAGGATTTGTCATTCTGACATAAAACGTTACTTTATGAATTGTGTGTACAGAATTTAATTTAATCCAACTGTGTGTGTGAATTATGATGCATACCTTTATACTTATATAGCCAAAACAAATTAATTTTAAAATTTACACGTAAGATTTATATATATATATATATAAAAAACACTCCCATACACACAGTTCAATATGATATTATGCTTTACTTCTAGTAACACACACTACACGGAAAACTGGTAATAACTGGCTGTGAAATCTTCAGAGGTAGAATTTTACTATCCTAATTGTTTTTAATGCATAAGATAAACTGTAAAAAAGTCAAAGATGAAGGAGTGGTTCAAAGTTAATAAAGACATGAAAGCTGCCTGAGACACTGATTCCCCAAACTTCTTCTTTAGCAAGCTTCTCCAAAGTAAAAAGAATTACAAATTTGTGTGGAAACAAAGAACGATGCCCAACACAAACCCCATTTATCCTGCTGTTGAGTGGCTCTCCTATGCAGGCAATCCCAAAGCTGTGGACAGACGTCCACTTCAAGATCTATTGCTCCAAACTCTTGCTACTGCCCAGTCAGAGTTTTTCTGACAAGCACATCATGTAAAATCCCTCAAATTCAGGCAGGTTAGCCCAGAATCAGTAGTTTGGTCAGTGTGAGGAAGCCTGCGAGAAGAGGAGAGCATGCAGTATACTAAATGTAACTCTTTCAAGGTGTTACACAGAAGGAAATCATCTAAATAAAATTAATTAGGGCCAGGGATGGGGAAAGAATATGCCCTTTCCTTCTCCATATGTCTGCAGTACAAAGTGGAAGTACAATTTAGTCACTTGAATTCAGGAGATAGCTCAGACTTCTCTCACATAAATCTTCCTCGAAGGACCCAAGTCATGGATCTTCATGTATTACACAAAAATACTGATTAATGAGAATTGATAATATTGGTTCCTTCCTCAGGACTGCTTTTCTTTATGCTACACGTAGCAACAAAGATAACATTTAATTTGACCTAAGAGTTATAAAAATCATCCTATATCCGTGCTGTATCTATCCAGTGATATACCTACACTTACTCATATTTGCTTTATAAGCAGGCATCTTAGCTTTCCTGTAAACAAAATACAGTAAAATAAAGAAACACAATACCCGGTTGTTTCTTCTCCTAGGCTAAAATGTTACTGAGTCCAACCTATATTATTTGGATTCCCCACATTTAAATTTTTTTTTTTTTTTTTTAAGAAAAAAAAAATCATAACTACTTCCCTTTGTTTCCATAAATTCTGTATGGCTTCAAACCGAGTCACCAGTTTCTTTCAATTAGTTTTCTTCTTATGCTTAAAATCTATACATTTTTGATTCCAGCAATGCTTGCAGTGCTAGTGGTGTTATTGGTAGTGAGAAGAAATATCCCCATTTTAAGATTACTATAGTATCACAAAGTAATTTAATTTGGAAGAGACCTCTGGAGGTCATCTACTCCAACCTTCTGCTCAAAGCCAGTTCGACTAGAGCAGGGACTTGTCCAGACAAGCTCCAAGTATCTCAAAAAATGATACCACAACTTCTCCGGGCAACCTGTGCCAGTGTTTTATCACAGTTGTTGTAAAAAAGGTTTTCCTTGTGTTTATCTGGAATTTCCTATGTTCCAGTCAGACCTTATTTAAGTCAATTCACCTAGTAGAAATAATTTTTCAAATAATTTGCCCATTTAATTTTCACTATTTATACTACCTGAAAGTATATGAAACGTATTCTTTGTGCATTTCATTTACCCTGCCTTTTTTTTTTTTTTTTTTTTTTTTTTTTTNTTTTTTTTTTTTTTTTTTTTTTTTTTAAGTTAGAGGAGGAAATTAATTGTTATAATAGAACCTTAAACTCAGTGAATACACTGTAAGTTTAAGTAGACAGGTAAGTGTATGAGCAAAGAGCGCAGAGCCATCTGCATACCATGAAGAATTTGGGAAGCTTCATATACACTCTTATGGGAAAAAAAGATTGAAATGCAGAAAACCAATTCCCTCTGTTTATTCAATATCATTCAGTATGTAAGGAAAAGCAGCTACTTTCCACTGCTAGACTAAAGACTACAAAAAGTTGAGTGCCTTTTTTTCTTTGCTACCTATTATTTGCTCTGTCCTTTCAAAATAGCCCTATGTCAAATCCAGTACTGTAGCTAAAAAGTTTAAAAACCTGACATGAAACAAAACAAGGAAAAAGCAGTTCAATAGTTCTGCTACACCCCAAATTAAAATCGAAGGGTCTGAAAACAGCACGGGAGCCACCTCAGCGGTTTCAGCAAAAGCAAAGCGTGCTGGAGGCACTGCCAGCGCTGACCGGGTACCTGACGGCGTTGTAGGTGCCACCCAGGCACAACAGCCTGTGCTCTCTGGGCAGGATGCCCTTTCTGAAAATACAGCATTTTCCATGCCCTGTGAATCTCAGTCCCAAATTCAGCCACGGAAGAAGCAGCAGAATTATGTTTATGGTCATTCTGATTTTTTTTTTATTCCCCTACTGCCATTTGAATAAAATATCGAACTTACTGACTAGCAATGGTAGGGGAGGGACAGTTCCAGACTGCAAAGTATAACAAACCCATATGTACATTTCAAGTTTTTCATGAAACTAACAGAAGGCTTCGACTGCACTGATTCCATCCGAGGTATAGCAAGTTGAATTTAAAATCCCATTTCACTGGAAAGAAAAGAGCTAGGTAAAAACATCTATTAAGATCTACAGCTCCAAATTATATAATTAACAAATATGATTTCTTAAGGAAACTTACTGTTGAACCAAAGTATCTTATTTTCTTTTACAAAACCTAAAGAAATAAAATTACTGGTTATTGTACACGGAGGAAAAACAGATTTGAACTATATAGAAGTTGTGTAAGTTAAAAACAAAAACTATCCAGAAAAGCCAAGTGCACACAAAAATCTCCAATGGTTATGCTCCCAAGAAGCTTTAATACCCTGTAATGATTCCTCTTGTCCCACCATATGTCAATTTTGGCAGCCGTTCCCCGACAACTATTGTCAGTGCAGCTGATCTGACGCTGGGATCTCACTAGACATTACACCTCTCACAATCTGCAAGCATTAAGTGGAATTTTCTTTTTATCATCTTCAAAGGCACGTTTATGGTTTTTTAGTTTTTACATCATTAAATGAAAGGAACTGATTAAATGGCTCCGACATGAAAATTTATCGTAAAGGAAGAGTTTCAAAACCCTATCTTACTAGATTTAAGGACTTTACTACATAAGAACACGACTGTAGGAATTCAGTACAAAATCCTTGCAAATTCTGGCCTCACAGATATAAGTGGAAGTTTCGATGTCAGCCTGGCCAAAACGTCATCTCTTGATTTTGCGCTAAAATCTACCTTGAGTGAAAATCTTGTAGGTGGACATTATAAAACAGATTAAAGTTCAATATAAACACGTAGGCAGATGGACAGATGTCAGAACCTGCAGTTGTTATCATTTTAGTAAGACTAAGAAATAAATGAATTACATGTGGCACCTTTGTTTTGTTCTTGTATGTAAATATTAGGCAAAACTGAATTAAAAATAAAATTCACAATAATAAAACTTTTTTCTGGCAACGGATCTAAATACGTAGATTATTAATGCCATACTGTTCAGATTTCCCTGGTACATAAAATAAATTCTTTTATGTATAAAATAAACAACTCATGCTTTGAAGTATATCATTTACCGAGATACTAAGGAGCCAGTCTGTGTTATGGCTAAGACTTTTAAAGGAGGAGGATGTGAGCAATTTCAGAGAAAGAAAAATTTACATTCTAACAGGAGTTTCACTGCAATCAGCCATCAGACACCTTTCATTGCATTTTTGTCTTTGTCACACAGGACAGTGATGCCCCCTCCCCAAAGCAGAAGAGTAGCAGTAAGTCACCATGACGAATTGTTGCTGATTCAGTGAACCCGTAGAGACAAAGCCCTAAGCACTGCCTCTGTCAGAATTATATTTCATGACATTCACGATACCTTTCTTTCAGCTTGGGAAAATACTAAATATTTTCTCTACTCACAAAATTTAAAGTTATAACTCAAAAAGTAATTTTCCAAATAACTAAAAAAAAAAAAGTTAAATAATTGTCACAACTCTCCCTACCCAAGCCTGCCTGTGAACTAAGGAGGTCGAGCCCACGTTAGCTCAATTAGAGATGACCTGTGCAAACCCTTTATCAAACACTTGAAAACACTGGGAAATTGAAAGTCAGGAGAGGCAGCACAGAAGTGGGAAGTGACATATTATTTCCCACTATGAAAAGCACTGTCTGCATATAAAGAAATATAAACAGGAAAATCAGCAGAACTTTTGCATTGCGGTTTACAGTGCACATGTGCATAAACAGAGTCTAAAGCTCGTCTCTGTGAATACACAGGCTCATACTGCATTTATGGACATCATGTTGTAGTAGGAGTGCACCAATAAAATTTGGCAATTTCATGAAGTTGAAAGGTCTCAGTAGTGAAGAGAAGGATCAGAGTCTCACCGGTGAGGAAACAGATGGATAGGATGACCCTCAAAGGGATTAAATTTAACAAGTGTAAACTAGAAGATGAATAGCACACCTACAAATTAATAGAATGTATTTTTTTTAAAAAACAAAGTTATTAATCTATAGCAAGATAAATATATAATAATAAAGAGTGATTATGACATCATGAAAGCAAACATGAATCTAAAATTTTAAGTAATTTTGGTAAGCATAGGAAAACACGGATGTCAATCCAGAAAGGATCGGTGAGATCCCACCTGGGACACTGTGAAAACTCTCACCATTCGGTCTAGATAAAATTAATTTGAGCTGGAAGAGAATTAGAGAAACACTAATATGACAACTGCAACAGTGGGAAAAGGTTTGACCATTAAGTGGTGGTGGAGATCTAATCCGGCTTATATGACCATTTATTAACCATGACTATTTTCATGATGTACATTAGGAATACTGGCAGAACCAATTTAAGGTGGAGATGGAGCATATACTTTTTACTTTGACATCTTTTGAAGCAGAACACCTGTATAAAATTAAACAAAAATTAACATGACAGTCTTCCACATGCAGCCTCTTCTCTTTTTTTGGTGGGGGGGCAGTTGACAATAGGTTCACCCAAATCATATTACAAAATCAGCAATTAAAATGAAAAGAAATAAAATTATACTAGTAGAAAGGATAGTTCCAGCTCCCATATTTTTTCAGTAAAGTGTAAAATGAGCAATTCTATCTCCTTCATATCTGCCACTTTTCTAAAATGCTATTAAAAATGTTCACGGTGCTCATGCCTGTGTTCACATACTACACTATTTTGTAACAGTCTCGTGCAATATGGTCACAGGCTCTTATGACCAAAATAACCCCAAATAAATTCCTAGCAAACAGAACTGTAAATATTGTTGTACTTCTTTTGACTTTGATCAAGCTACACTGAGTTACCCTGGCTGAAAAGCTGCCCCAAAACATTAATGTCAAATCCTGGTTCCAGTATCGCAGAATAGGGGAAAAGAAAACAAGAGACTGAGACAGGTAAGGTAAGGTGTTTTTTGAAAATTAAACCCAAGCACTTTTTCTTGCAAGTTAGTACTCAGATAAGATTGTTTCACTCAATGCTTATATATAATGCTAATAATGTATGTTCTTTAATATTTAAGACCAGTAAAAAATTCCAAGCGCCTTTAGAGGTGGTAATATTCACTTCCCCCATTTTACAGGAGCACAAAAAAGATACAGCAAGTTTGGGGAAAAAAGTTCACAGGGCAGAACAACGGCAACATGAGGTGCAGGCAGGGAATCCCTGAAGTCCCCGCCCCACATCCAACCCTTTTTATCACGTTACCTCTTTCTGAAACCGTATGTTGAGTGCACAATGCAAGTATTTTTAGACTAAGAGCTGGAAGATGCCAATCTCCTGGCTTTGTAGTTCAAGCAAGTGTTGTTACAGCTTTATATTTACATAACACATATAAATCTTCTCCTACTTAATTTTGAACACTCTTGAGCTGATAAACGTGTACAGTCACGTACATATTTTTCAAATCTACAGCCGCATATATGCAGTTGATAAAGGCACACAACATGTTAATTGCATTAAGGCGTTGCAGAGAGATGTGGGTCATGCGATCTGTCTACTGCCATGGCGAGCAGCCCACTAGAGACAAATGTGTAAAAGCTGGCTGATGCCTGCTGACGTAGTACGCAACGAAATATAAATTGCACTGAGTGGTCAAACACACCTGAAACTTAACTACACTGAAACTACTTGCGTATTGTCACGACCCAGCGTAACTGCAGCAGACCTGTACGTAGGAGAGCTTATTATTTTTGGTCCCAGAAAACCTCTGCTCGGTTGAAAGGATCAAAAAAAAAAAATTGTACTTAAAAAAAAATAAAAAAAAAAAAAAAAAAAACGGAAAAGGCAATCATGTTCAACAATAGACAAGCATTTATCTTGACGTCACATTTCATCCACAACGCTAAGAGATGGCATCTGGTCATTTTAGGGTGACCGCTTGTGGTGCAGGTCAATGGAAGGTATTTTAGAACAAAAGGTTTTCTATGCATGTAATAACTGTATATAGAGAAGCAGAAAATTCAATTGCAGAGAAAGGGAGTCACTTAAGAACTGTGAGGTTCCAAAATCCAGAGAATGTCCTTAAATTTCAATATAAATCTATGATGTTATTTTCTAAAAAAAGATTATGGCTAATGCTGGAAATCCCAGTAACAAATTGATTCTACATTAAATATGAGTATTTTACATATTAACAGAAAATAAATGCTAAATAAATAAATTATTATTTCTTTCTTCTAGATAAGACACAAAACACAAAATTATGCCTACTTTTGTTCTTCTGAGAAAAAAAAAAAAAATTCTAAAATTACTGTACAATGCGTAAATAGTTAGCAACAGCAAAAATCGCTGCCGTAAAATCCTGGTGAACTAACGTACTCAAGCTTGTACTAAAGTAAAATTTCCCATAAATGATCCAAACAACCATAATCAAGCATGTTTTCTTTCTCTCCTTCACTCACACTGCACCACCTCACCTCTCTTCTGGAAGAGACTTACTCTTGAGGACACTGTCTGCAGTTACCTTAAATATTACATTGTAATGATGCAAAGAGTCTGTGCATGAATACTGCCTTAAGGAAAAACAAAAAAAGTCCTTCCCCTGACTTGAAATCTCACTATTTCTTTTCCATTCAAAGCAAATTGCAAGTATCAAATATAAAAGAATATTTTAAAATGCAAAAATATCTTAAAATATGAACATTTTCGTAAGAAAACAAAATGATCAGACACTTCTTTGGACAGTGATGAAAAATCTGGTGCACTGCTGCATAGGAATAAGTATGTCAAGGAATGACTTTGATCAGAAAGTATTATATTTTATCTTTATAAAAGGTAAGTTTTAAGAGATATCAACTGTTGGCACAAGCAACTCATCAGTGAAGGGGTTAAAGGAAAAATTGTATCACAGGAAAAATAGAAAATTTATTTTTCTACAGTGGGCATTAAAAATGAATCTTACACTAAAATTAGATGGCCATACTCTGGTATCAGAACCTTTCCACGCCTTCTCTTAGTTTAGGCTCTCCACAGAAGAGCATCCCGTTGTGTGCACACAGGCACACTTGAACTCCGAGCATACTCAAGCCCTCCAACCGTTAATAATTTAATAGGCTAAGTCACCACCGCTATCAAGCACTGCATGTAGAGTTTCTAGAAAATTAACCTCCTCCTTCAGCATTCAAAATCCAATCAATTACTCTCCTAGCCTACAAACATCAAAATTACTCTCATTTTTTAAAAAACTCTGTAACATCTAATATTTGAAATCTAGCTCACTGTGTAATTATTTCCCATAACAAATGTACTATTTGCAGTAACTGTTTAGAATCCTTTCTGGAAAACATAATCCCAAAACCAAAGCTGGTTCTGTATTAAATACAAATGATCCCAAAAGCACTTGATCCTATCATAAGGGTACGTACAAGAAAGTTGGAAGGAAGAAAATGTGTAACAGCCGTATCAGAAATCTTTTTTTGAAAGAAGGGAAATGTGCTTCCCGTATGCATGTTACAGACAGTTTTAGTGTCAGATGTCAAGCTAACATTTGCGTTCACACTTAACTATGTTGAAGCTCTACTAAGTACTGGCTTTTTCTTCTCTTGAAGGAGAAAGGAAAAGACAACTCATGAGAGCACATGTTGCTGCCATCGACAGAGACTTCAGAAGTATCCTTTGCTCCACAGTCTTCACCATTACTTATTGAAAACATCATATGCTGGCCAGGGAAGACAATGTTTTTCAGTATTTTCAAGAGAAAGCATTTTCTCAGTTACAATTCTTGAGAAACTTGCTTTGAAAAGGCTTATTGAGAAAGTGAACGAAACTATTTATATTGCTTATCTCGTGTAAACCTGTCAGAATAGAAATTAACAACAGAGTAACTTCTCTTCCTTCATTGTAGAAGCTTCATATTGATTTCCCTATTTCTCCACATAATTCATAGAGAGATGTCACTTGTGTGTGTTATAAAATGTCATATGATAGGTAGGTTGGATGCTATTTATTAGACAAGGTCAAAACTAAATTTTTAGGATTTTGAAATTTTAACAGGATTTGATATGGCATGACCATGGAATATTTTAATGAAATAAAATCTAATAGCACAGAAAAAAAATCAAAATAAATGACAACGTGTATCTTGAAATTAAAAAGGCATATTCTTCCATCACAATGTTTTTTCAGAATGAAGTATTTCTCCACTTCTAAAAATTATTTCCATAGTAAAAGTGATCTAAATCGACAGCAATGGTGGCGGATGCTAGCATGTAATTAAACAACATTTTCGTTTAAATTTTGCTTCAATAAAACTGTACTGATAATTATCGTAAACAGAAAGTTTATTTTACTATCAAATAAGCCCTTACATGTTTATGAATTAAGATGTCAACAACAGAAATATTCTCAAACCAAATATATTATTTGAATCTGATGTTGAAATCCATATTTATTATTTGATACTACAATATATATATTTTTTAAGTTATTACATTATTTTGTACCTCTTTTTTAAATGAAATAGAAGATCATTTTTGCGAGTGAGAGCTCACTGTACTATAAAAAATCTCTGGTAATTCAAACTTACAGTAGTGATAGTTTGAAAACAGTACTTTTCCACACAAATGCACTATAATGATCACAACCCAACAAACTTAACTGTTATAAAACAAGTGGAGTTATACTACATCTTAAAATAAGTCCTGCTTCCACAGTACACAAAGCTAATGTATAACCACTTTTAGATAATATTAACAGAATGCCTGTTGAGTAGACTCAGCTTTTCTGAAAATTTTAAGTTTAATAATGGAAGTACAAACCATACGTGCCCTCCAGTGCATCTGTCAACTTTTTTAAGTGCCCTATTCCAAGACCTTTAAAAAAAACCCCTCTCTAGTTCTGAAAAATTAATCAAGCAGCAAAGTACTTACGACATTGTCTTAGACATGTGGTTGAAAGACTCCAGCCAAAAAAAGATTTTTTTCGATTATCGGATGCCTGATATGCATCTGAGGAATACAACAATGGTAAGATACGGGACTACGACCAAGGAGAGATGCAGCTGACTGGAGATAAAGAAATGACAGAAAGTGTAGCCATGACAGAAGGTCAACCAGCAAGTAGGGAGAATAAGGAAAAGGAGAAATAAGTCTTTGTGAAAAGAGAGAAAACAGAAGGAGAGGWGAGAGGACACCCATCTGGTCAAAATAACATTTTCACCACTTGTAACTGAGCAGTGCCATTTCAAGAGCTGGACCAAAACACAGAGAAACCTTCAACACAATGACTACAGGATAAGAAGCTTACATCACTGTGATCGTAAAAAGTGTATTTAGCCAGATGTTAACCTTTTGCTGCCTACCAATACTGCTGGGGAAATAGAACGGACATGAGATCCTTCTAGAACCCTATCCTATCTCTAAAGGGGACAAAAAACGTGAAAGCAAGCTGAAAGCAGAAGTAAGGTAAGTTGATCATGGCATTGTACTTCATTCTGGTTTTCTAATGTCAGATGTTTGCCTCATCTCTGAAATATCAGATTTAAACATAACTTTCTAGTATTTTTATACCAATCATTCTGGATGTTGCTATTATCCCCCAAAACGTCAAACCCCTTCTGACATCTTGCACTCTAACTTTCACTCTTTAAATGGCAGAGCATCCTACAGCCTAAAAGTACATGGTGAGAAATTTTTTCCTTTTCTCAGTTCTGCCTTCACCATTTTTAAATTGTATTCAGTACCTCTTTTGTCATGAATAGCCTTGAAAATCATGTTTTAATCAATAAACATTGATTCTTGCATTGCTCCACGCCTATAAAGCTGCAGCCTCTCTCATCCAAATCCACCGATTATAATTTATGACCAACTTCACACTCGTCCCACCTCTCCACCCACAAATTTATACCCTTTGAACCCAAAGGACTGATTCTTTTTCCTATTATTAACCACTGAGTAGATGAAAACACTCTGGCAACCAAGAATAAATCTCCATTTTAACCACTCAATTTCGATTTTTAAAAAAGTTTAATTCTAGTTATGACACAAATAACATTGTTTCACATAGTATTACTTCTGCAAGTGAAGTAGTTTTTCTGTTGGTTCTCTAAACCAAAACACAGGAATAGGACAGTTTTGGAGAACGCACGAGTTGAGAAGGGAAATAAAACTATCTGTGTAATAAGCTCTAACTTCTTCAATGCCACTTAGTTTCTTCACCACTCTTGTCATCTTTCTTGCTGTTCATGCGGAAGTGTCCTTTTTTGGTGCCAAGGTGACCATTATTGCACACAGAAGCCAGATGAGGCCGTGACTCTCATTTTTCATAATGAGGCTGTAAAATTTTCCATACCATTTTCCACCCTGTTTATTATGCAAGTCTTACACAAGATTACTTTTCCTGTGTTATCATAAATAATTTCAAACTGAGGAATATTTTTTGGATAGCTAAAGAGCAAATTTCCTTAAATCCCAGTTTCAGAAATACTGTGAGCTGATACCAAAATAACCCATCAAAAGCCAGCAGCACTGCAAACAACATGAGAAGGTTAAATGCAAAATGGTTGTGTCAGAAAAGCTGGTTAGTTTGAGCTCTGGATTTCTACATCATGTGAACAATTAAGTAGTGTTTTTCATAGATGGTGTGTTTTGTCAAACAACGTTTTTTTTTTTTTATTTGTGTATATAATAATTTATGCAGTAATTATATTAATATAGATTTGTTCATATATTAAGAAGGATTACAAGTTTAGTGATAAATGTGCAAACCAAACAGCAGTATGCCCACAATTAGAATACTGCACTCAGCTCTGGAAATACAGGAATTCCCAAGGATGATTATAAAAAGTGACTGAGCTGCTGAACAACACAAGTTATGAACAGGGTATTTATGATACTAAACATCCACCTTATAACAGTGAACGTTTAAAATGATTCAGTCTGTGGATATAGGCACTCACATACGTGAAAATCTTCGATCATAAAGAGCTTACCAGTCTTATTGGAGCATAACAAGATCCAGTAGCTAGAGGTTAAAGTTATATTGTTAAAATTGAGAAGTACTCAACACTAAATGCTATTTTCTACAAGTCAGGATTATTAAACTCTGAACTCACTCACCAAGAGAGATCATGGGCTTACTACTGGCTGGCAGTCGTTAAGGTGAGACCATGGCTTTTTTTAAAGTTATGCTCTTATCCACTTTGAGAAAAAAAGTAGCTTGTGTGCACTGGAGCCTGATTTCCTCTGCTTCTGTCCTTCTTTCGCCCTAGGGAGAACTAGGTGGCTTGCACTGCCTTCAGTGTGCTTGCAACACTTGTAATCCTGCATGGTGGCACCAGTCATAATAAAGTATCATCCTTAATGGCTTCTGTTGGTTACCTTTCAGAGTCCAGGAGCAATTGAGAACAAAAGTTTGGCTTATGCTTTTTGTTCTTCCCTTTTCACTGAAGTAGGAGAGGCTGGATGTGACAAGGTACTGATGACCACCTCTCTGAAGTAACACAGACTCCCCTTTTCAGAAGCTAGCTTTTGACTTGACAGAGAGATGGGTGACACTTCATGGTCTGAGAAAGCCAGGAAGTCAGACTGACCCCTTTAATCTTCCCTTCTGCTTTTAATTTTACCTTAAATCAGTGTTCTGGATCACAATTACACATTCACACACTGCATAGATGTCCCCCCCGAACTACCTGCAATGGTCCAGACCCTCTTCTCTATTGTTCTAGTTTGTTATGACATTTAAGTATTTTATGGGTTAGTCCTAACTTTTAAACAATAGAATATTTCTCAGTTTAGCTTTCCTAACCCTCCCAATTATTTTGCAGGCTGTTTTTAATAAACTTAAAGAATTGGTTTAGTTTTCTACTTTTGCCCACATAATCTTGAAAATCTATTCTCACCCTTCTAATTTTCCCTTGAACGCCACTTGCTGAAATTTACATTCCTTACTATTTACCTCACGAAAATTTTTCAATTATTTCCATGTGTTTTTGTTTGAAGAGCATTTGACACTTTAGTGGTTAAGCATCCCATCTTACCTTTCCTTTCTGTTCAATGGCACACTGACTTCTAAGAAACTGCTGGTGTTCTCTTAAGTAACATCCAGACCATGTCTCTAGTTTTTTTTTCTTTTTAACTTTTAACCTCAGGGTCTCTCTGACTAACTACCTCACTTTATTGAAATCACTTCCTCTAAAGCTTAGTCTCCTTCTGTGTTGCCTTTTGGTTCTATATCTCCCCCTAGGATGTTGAATTTAATTATACTGCAATTATTATTAAATCGGTGGCTCAGCCATTCTGTCTCAAATTAACTTCAGTTCGCTCTTTAATATTAAATTCAGAATAATGTTGGCTCTCCAACTAACTGTTCTGAAGAAGTTCTTTAATGTGCTAAGAAGCATACTGAAAGTTTTGTGCTAGTCACCCGGTTTAATTCTGACTAACTGAAGTCCTGCATTATTATAATAATTTAGACAAGATTGCACAGACTCTTCAGCTCACTCTGTTGGTAAATCAGTATCCTTTTCTTGATTTATGTCTGACTATGCAGCATATTTAGTTTCTCTCAGTTGAAGATGAAAATATGAAAACTACTGGCTTTAAATCCACCAGCTAACAATGCCTGTGTAAAGAAATAAGTAAAATTTGAATAAAATAAGCATTGCTTGAGCTATATGACTGACTGCCACTCCTCACTTTTCACTTCCACACACAAACGCACACCACATCTGGCCAAATGCACACACAAACGCACACCACAAACGCACACCACAAATGCACGCACAAACGCACACCACATATGGCCAAAAACCTGTATACTCTGGCAATCTTTGCCTCCAGGGGCTAATAAATTTCAGCCTGCCTTAAGGCTTTTTAAATTTGCAATGAGATCCCATGCTTATTATTACTTATCGTTTACATTTTAATAAAAAAGCCTCAGCCAAATCAGAATTTGATTATGGGAAACATTGTATAAACAAAAAGCAAGAGAGAATTCTTACCACAAATAACTTACAGTTTAAATACAGACGAGAGATCTGAGAAAAGGACAATTATGCCCAGTTTACAGATCAGGAACTGAGGCAGAGAAGTTAGATTATCTTCATACAGGAATCCTGCCTCAAAGTTGGGCATTTTCCTCAGTCCTCCTCACTTTACACCTATGTGGATATTTTTAACTACAAGAGTATCCTTTCTTTCTGGATTGGAAGGGAAGGAATAAAAGGAAATCATTGGAAGTCCTCCCTCTACCTCTGTCTTTCGTGTACTGAATGGTTTAATGCTCCATGATAACCTGTCATAAAAAAGGAATCAAACTGGATTGCCTCTATGTAGAAAGTTAGGCCTGTTTACCTTCCCTGTTAAACAAGCGGCAATTGTTTGTGGTATTTCTACAACATTTTGCTAATATGCTGAGGAAATGAGATGATAGAAAAAACTGAAATGCCATTAAAAAATTCCACATAATCATCATGCAGAATACAGATATGCATGATACCTTGATGCAAGTGATTGATGTCTCTCTCACCAGCAGTTTTCTGGTGGAAAAAGAGTTCATTAACATACACAGGAACTGAAAACAACACATAGCAACAGTTGAGTACCCTCCTCCAGGGCTTTTGACATTTACTATTTTGCCATATGAAGAACTTATGAAACTCTTATACCCAGACTACTTGGAAAGACCAGTGAGAACTTTCACTGCCTTTTTTTACCGTCTGGATTTATTTCCGCATTCTTTGATTAAATAAATGTTAGAAATGCAGTCATACTTCGTGTTCTTTACTCTGTATGCTGTCTGACAAATGTATGTTCTGTAATATATGAAAAACAGCGATGTTGATACTTAAAAGTCTGATCATGCATTACAAAGGAAATCAGTCACGCACACTGAAGACTGATTTTGAAACTGGAAACTACTGTGTCACTAGCAACGCCAGGAATACCTTCACAGAGGACTTTATACATTTTTGTACAATCCAGGTATCCCGGAAGGGATGTGAATCAACAGTTACTCAACACAGATGTACCTCCCCATGGACTAACTATTGTAAAAGAAACAACAATATGACTTCTCTGAAGTAGAAGAGTTCTACTTCACTCTTGTAAAACTGGTACTGTTAAACTACACACTGTGTTTAATTTATATCTGCATATTTATATAAGCTATTCCATTTGATATCCCTACCTCTTTGCTCTAAAAAAATTCATAAATACAAGCTTTTACACATATATGTACACCACTGTTTAATCTGTGCCCTATAGTCAGGTTAACTGCTGCCTCATTTAACCACTGAGAAGTATACTTCAGTTCTACCAACGCAATCGAAATGTTGCTTTATTGCTGCTTTTTTCTGTTGTAGAACAATAATTAGAGGAATAAATAGAAGTTTATTTCCCTATCCAGTGTAGCAAGAGAAAACTTCAGAGTTTTGTTACTACTCAGGTAGGTCTTGCCTTTGCAGAGGAAAGAGACATCTAGAAATGGGCACAGAAGTAGGAAAATCTGAGAATGTCTCATCTGAAATACATTGCTAATGCATGTTGTTGGATGAGAGAAGCATCCTACTCGTTGTGTACGTCCTCTTACTGATGTGCCCACCTCTAAAGCTTAATAGAAAGCACAAAATCTATTGCGTTTTTTTGCTTTGTTCATTAGAAAAAAGTTATGTGTTCACTCTTTCGCAGCTTAGGAAAAAAGGGAATAAAAAGCTCAATTTGCATCTACTATTTAGTTCATAGCACTCCAACTGAGTATTTAGAAACTGCACACAACAGTTCCACTTGGGATTCTCTTGCTGGCCTCAACATGTCAGGCTTGGCACTACTTACAACAGGATGATTTTCTAAATACCGAGCTCCCTTTGACCTCCAGGACACAGAACTGACTGCAACAGACTGACTAGTGCAACCGTGCACAGGGAGTCATGAGAAAAGAGAAAATAAAATAAAAATACATGTTCAAGTTTCCCTTACTGAAGAAGGGAAATTGCTTTGCTTGAGATCATCTGTTCAGTGTGAAATTACCATCAAAGAGGATATGGAAATTGTCACTTAGATACAGTAATATTTTTGCAGACACAACTATCTGCTAGTTCAATCTCTGGGAAAGAATTTACTTTCAGGTTGTATATCATGGTTAACTGAAGAGGTTAAAGCTACGTTCAAACAGTCCTTTTTTTTTTTTTAATGATATAAAAGTTTGGATTTTTCTATTATTACTGTGTTCCTACTCTACTCAGACAAGGTCTTCCAAATCTGCATAGAGAGGGATAAAAGATTTTTTTTTAATGCTGCTGAGTGGAAA
The DNA here is from genome assembly GCA_035582835.1 of Phoebastria nigripes. Classification (NCBI taxonomy): domain Eukaryota; kingdom Metazoa; phylum Chordata; class Aves; order Procellariiformes; family Diomedeidae; genus Phoebastria; species Phoebastria nigripes. The sequence goes on along the minus strand of JAYKAV010002796.1, from coordinate 286,773 downwards.
ATATTTTCTCCTTTGTTTATTCTTTTTTTCCTGTGCTGTACATGAGGATGAACATCCAGGGTATTAAAATAACTCAATCATTGTTTTAAAAAACAAACATGTACACCCTAGGGGAATAATCCTTCCTGAATTTCTTCCTTAGATCTATCCAGATCCAATTCTGAGAACTCTTTTTCTCCTACAGATGAGAGAGGAAGAGATGCACATGCTCTTGCTTCTTCATGTTTACGGTTTTCTGTTTTATTTTTCTTTGATCTTTGGACTTGCTTGAGGAGGAGTTTCAACTATAAATTAAAAAAAAAATACCCTTTTCCAACTTCTCCTTTCGAAGTAAGAGGAATTAGTTCTTCCTATCAATATCCTTGCTGGAAAATAAGGACAAATCAAACTAAAGTCAAGGTTTTGTGGCACCTCTTCTCACTATGACACCGCAAAGTTTCAGACACACTGAAGTTGTGTCTGAAGGGAGATGATAGAGGTTGATTGGGGCTTTGTTTGCATTCTTGGGAGATAAGGGATCACCTTGCTTCCTCTGTGTGGAATTGGTATAAAAGTGGCAGGCAGAGACTCAGAGGAGAAAGAGGAGAAAGACAGTTTGTTCCTCTAGAGTAAGACCGATTGAACTGATTTATAATCAGGGTACTTGCAGCTGCAAAGAATGAACTCAGAGACGACTGCTAAATTCAAATGCAATAAATTTCAGAAAAAAATCCTAATACATTTAATAGTAATCTTTGTATTCTATAATAGCGTTGTTAATTACACTAACAAGACTTTCTCTGAGAAGTCTGAAAGTACTTAACAGTATTAAGAACAGAAAAGTAAAGTGGTTAAATCACAGACAGAAATTAATCTAAAATTCCAGAACAATTTTGCTACCATATTTGAACCATGTAGCATACAGAAGTGAATTGGTAAGCAAGTCCCTAACACAAACCGCATATTGAGTAAGGGCTAAAATTGTTCAAACTCAAGTTATGTGAAGTATGACAATACTCATAAAATCATCTCCACTTGGGTTTGCATCATTCTCTCAACTCTTTCTCCATAGCTGTTTAATTCTATCCCTATAATTTATACTTCCGTTGGATTTGTACCTCATTTTCAAAACTATTGTTTGGATTATTAAAGACACTACTGTTCACACCTCTACTTCCGAAGATTTGTTATTTGGGAATTCAGTATTTTTTCAAAAAACACACTAACATAATGGGGTACGTCTTTGACTCCTCTGATTTATTTTAAACCAACTTACTGGTATATACATCCTCCATGTACCATCTTTGGTCATCAGGCCTTATTCATTCTCTAGCCTAAGGAGCTACAATATTAAACTCTAAAAATCTCCCTCTCAGGATTGCCAACTTTTTTTCTACCCTCCCCCCCCCCCACCCCATCAATACCTATGACATTATCAAATTACAAGGCATGAATATTTGCAAGTAACAGTGCTATGTATATCTGGAAAAATACATATTTTTCTGCATAAATGGAAAATGGTATGTACTCTTCTGGTTTAAATATAAAGAGCGATTTTGTTATCTATAATTATGTTCAAAGGTTTTGGTCTTGCTATTACTGCCTGACCCTACCCAAACAATCATCATTCTCTCCTTAATCAGTTTTTCTCAGTTGTTTATACATCACTCTAACCTACTTCTGACGTATTTTAATATTTAGGGAAAGACTTTGGGGCAAGGAATAGCTCAGATGTGAAAAATAAATAACTAAAATAGACTCTTGCCTACGCATAGCTACAGAATAGCCTTGAGGTCGCTACAACATTTCTGGCAACTAAATCTGACCTTGCTAGCCCTGTAATCGGTAGATACCAAGATATCATACATGTGTGCGCAAGTCATCGTGCATCTAATAACAAATGCTGGAATTGACACTGCTATCAAATTTCTCAAATGTCATTCCATCTTTTTTCAGCTTGAGTAGAAAGAGAAGAGAATTATGTTTAATAAATTAAACCATATATGCTTTTAAAAAAAAAATTCTTTGCCAATTTATATGTATGAAGGAAAGAGAACAAAAGGAACATTTTTTTAGACTTCTATTGTGCCTTGCTCAGTCACTGCGGGTGGTGAAATGAGAAGCACTTTGCTATTTGCTCTGCTTTTTGGAACACCATGTATCCTAAGTCTCTTTGTCTTTCAAGTCCTGTCCCTCTCCACAATATCTTAAAGACTCTCTCTGATGGTAGGGAAGGTTGAGGTGTCTGTTTAAGGCTTGTCCCCAGGGGACAGAGCGGCAGCAGCTCAGAAGCTGATGTGGAACAGAGCCCACTTAGACTGGAGGTTCTGGGAAAAGAGTTTGTTCAAGCACTGCATGTCAAGTCATCCTCTATAATGTCACATTAAGACCAGAATTATTTTTTTTGCTATGGCAAATATAAAATGGACTACATTGCCCCGAACAGAACATATTCTTCCTATACAACTCCAGGGATGACTGTTTCTGAAGAAGTCCAAAATTGGTCTTCCTGTGATAAGGCAAAAATAATTACAATGTCAGATAAATACCATTAGTATTAGTTTTTCAGCTACCGTAACAGCTAGGACTATAAATAGATGGATACAGAGAACCAGGAGGACTCAAGGAAAAAAATGAGACAATACTGACCACCACCTAGGCAGCAGACAAACCAAATTAGCAGTGCATTTCCCTGATTTTTAATGTAAAAAAAAAAAAAAAATTAAAAAACCAAACAAAAACCAGGTCTCACACTAAAGGTAAGTTTTAGGGATTAATCTGAAGAATGGTAACAAGGTAAGTCTGAGGATATTCAGAGAGCTTCTCTTCCACACAAAGAGAAAGCACTGCAGTGCTTGTTTGAACATCTATGCAGGAAGGGCAAAACCAGTATTATAGCAGGTGATGAACTTTTGATTAGTAAGTGGTAACAGAAGAGTGTGATCTCGGAAAGGAATGGAAAGAAACACAGAATTGCCAACCAGCAGCGTGTAGCAAAGAAAGTGAGCAGCAAGTTAGAAAAAGTATCTTTACAGAAGTATTCTGGATGAATACTGGTGTAGCAAACCCAAATTTTTCAAGGCCAGAGAAAAGCACAATTCCATAATCAAGATATTGGTTAAGCACAGAGACAATAGTTTTAGCTGTATAGAAAGACAAGAATGACCATATATATAGTAACTGGAAAATACTTGCAGATCTCAAAGCGTATCTGGTTATGATAAGGACAAGGCAAGGAGGATACCAAATTTACAACCCTGAAGGCCAGGCAGAAAGTCTATTACTCCATGCAGTCAAAGAAGAAGATGGCAGAGGGAAACAGAGGATATTCTTAAGTCCCCATTTCAGTCAAAATGAGCTTGGAAAGGTGCAAGAGAAAAGGTAGGATGTTGATTTGGGGAAAAAAGGTTTTTAAAGACATAAATAGGTAGAGTTATAAAGATAGTAGCTGAGTTTGTGTTTGGAACTGAAGTAAGAGTGAATACACCGAGAGGAAAAAAGGCAGAAAGCTGGTGAAAAGGAGAAAGAGGTGGCAAAAAGATGAGGAAAAGCCACCGCAGGAAACACTGAAAGAGTATCTGGAAAGACAGGAGATGAATGAGATGAGTACATAGCCAAGTAACTAATGGCACTGAAGGTGGGACAGGTTGAATAGAATGAAGAGCGGGTCAAGACTTCCACTTCACTTTAACGTAACAGGTGAAATCTGGATTGGAGGAGTCTCTCACACCTTTGAAGGAGAGATACCCCACACGCACACAGTGAGAGACGAAAACCTGGTGGCAGACAGTAATATGGCTCAAGGAAAAGGGAATCAAGGTTTTTTTGTGTTCTTAAAGACGAGAGAGACTGAAAAACCCGAGTTAAAAATCAGGTGGGAATGGAGATTAARAAGAGAAAGGTAAAGAATTATGCAAAGCATGCAAGAGAGCTGAAAGACTGGAACAAGCAGAAGGAGAGCTAAAACCCCTTCCTGAATCTGTGACAGAATAAAACTGAACAAGGAAAGGGGAGAAGGAAAGGCAAACCAAAGGAGGGGAAAGGTCACACTATACGTTATTATGCTATTATTTTATTATTTTTAAGAAGTCAGTGAGATCATACACTGAGAAGGATGGAAGGGAGAAGCCAAAGACTTCAGCAGGGATCCAAAAGCAGAGAAGAGCCAACTGAGATGGCAAGTATGTGATCTGATTACGTCCGAATGTAAAGCTGTTCAGTGACAAAGATGGCAGAGCTGGAGAAAAAAAGGAGATCAACGTGTAGCAAAAGGAAGTCGGGCTGGTCACAGGATTTCCGCTAGAGATACTGTGCTACATGAGAGCAGGACTGGAGGAAGCGGATGCTGGGAGACTGCCAGGGCCAGCAGTTGGGGGGTGGGGGGGGAAGAGGACAGCACAGTTTACCTAAGAGCTCTGTTCAAATACATGCTTAGAGGAGGACAAACCCAGGAGTCAGAACAAACAAGAGGTCAGGACCTGCAGTGTTTGCTCCTGCAGAGCAGAATTTGCAGGGGATTTGAAAGGCTTAGTCTTGCTCTCAGACGGGGGGAAAAAAAAAAAAAGGATACAGTGGGTGAGCATGCAGAAAACTGCAATGTTAATTACCTTAAAATATTAATTATCTCCAGGAAATCTCCCCTTTGATTTGGGGAATCCCAGCTTCCCAATGGCATAGAGCATGTATGTGCAGAACTGGAGGCTTATGAGATATTTCTGCATGCCCAAGCTACCAGTCCCTTGATCTAGAAGCGGTTTTGATCCAGTACTCATTACAACAAGTTCTCAAGACAACCAGTGATTTTTCAATCTTCAGTTTTACATACCAGCATGTCAACATTCAAGCAGTTCCTGCTCACATCAACCGCAGAGTTGCAGGCTTAAATACACGCCCTCCTTCAGTGATCGTTAGGAGCAGTAATATAATAAAAATTCTGCAACATCTAATTGTTTTCAATGCAAGTACTGCTGAAAGATATACGCTTGACATTTTTTCACCAATTAAATATTGAAATTAGAGACAGCTCCACTTTGAGACATACAGATTATAACGCCTGCATTCAGCAGATACGCTTACATACATATGTTTATACATCTTGCAAATCTTATTCCAATTTCACTGTAGTACAATTCAGCAGTCAATGCTATCATTATTGGGGGGGGAGGAGGGGGGGAAGAGAGAAAAATAATTAAAAAAAGGTTCTCTAGAACTACCTCCAAAAATTACTTTTTCAATAATCACCCTGAAAATTCAAGTTTAGGTACAGCAATGTTGATTTTTTTTAAAGAAGACTACACAATACTGTTACTCATCCTGTGGAAAAGATTATCTTAGATCTTGATCAATTGTTCTGGGAGTCTAAACTGCAGTCTCTTCTGAAATGTCCCACTCCTCAAACAGTCTTGCAGCAGACTCTCCAAATCCCCACTATAGCAGTATTAAATTAGCAGGCAGGCAAATTAACCAAATCCTGACAACTTAGGTCCTTATTTACTCTCTAATCCTCCTGAAATCCCCAGTAATTTTGCCATAGTACAGGAATTCATATTTTGCTGGAAAGCATGGATTTAAAAATTTTTACATACTAGACTTCATGTTAGGAGCACTGTTTCAGGACCATGTACATATGCAGTACAACTGAATAAGCAAAAAGGGGTTTTATATTAAACAGCAGATGAAAGTTTGGTTCCAGAACTTAGTATAAAAGTAATGCAGCATCTGAACTACTCAACACAATTCACCATTTTACTTTGCATTTAAAAAAAAAAAAAAAAAAGTACTATAGAAACACAGTGTGTGCTAATTGCATATCTTCAGAAATAAAAGGAAAAAAAACCACGGGAAGAACTCATGTACAGAAAGAAAAAAAATGTCAGCTACTTTAAGCAGCAGATACAACTTTCTGGATATAATGGTGAACTGATTCATTTTGGGATTGCTGTTTAATTAAAAAGCTACCAAGAAGTCCACAGATGAAAACAAGCTATGAAGAATATGGTTGTACTTAATCTATACCTAGCATAGAAATGAGGAAAAAAACATTTTCCACAGTTTGGCACTGGATATGGGGCCCATTTCTAAATTTCTTCCATTCCATAACAAAGGTTTAACTTCGGCAGCTGCTGCAATACAAAAGCCCCTCGACAATATTAAGCTGCAAACTGCTAGCAACTAGAACAAAGAATATTGACAACGCTGTTTAGGTCCCAAAAGAGTACATTTAGAAACCAAGTAACTGGAAATGAGACTTGAACCAATTCTATGGTTCATCAAACCTACGCAATAATATGTTGCCTCTAGTGCAGTTACAGGCAATGAATCTGAATGCCTGTCAGGTCAGGATTAAAAATTAAAGCAGAGGTCTTGGCATGTCAGGAATTGACATTGTTTTCTGAAACAGCCAGTAATGCTAGAAGAGGTTTGGAGGGAAGGCATAACACACCACAAAGCTTCTCGCGAAGAAATATGCAGGGCTGTATCTTTGCCTACAGCAGTTGTGAACCAAAAGGGAATGTTAAAGAAGTTCCAATTTAAAAACAAACAAACAAACAAACAAACAAACAAAAAACAAAACAAAAACAAAAACAAAAAACCTTTAAAAGCAACATCACTTAGCAGTGGAGGATTACCAGAACAACGGTGACAGTGGGTTAAGAAAAGGAAGAGAAAAGACTAGCAAGAAAATTTGCATATTTTGTCAAGGCTGATAGCCAGTTTTGAGACAGACATTTGAGAATGCTTGAAAGCGCAATACTTCAGTCTTTTTTTTACCATTTTTATACAAGATACTAAATACCTGTACAGAAAGTGAAAACACCATTTTAAAAACAGAATCAGTGAGCTCAAAGGATTTATTCTGTTGTGCACAGCCCCAAGAGCATAGGTTCAATCTGAGTAATGTTAGTTGTGCCTGCAAGCTGGTATCATCCGGCGGATACTAGACGGCTTTAAAAAAACCAGTTGGTTACGTCACGCAACAGTATGATGAGACATCTGTCTGCATACAGCAAAGCTGACATAAAAGTATTAACTGACTTACCTAAAAATAGTTTCAGAGAACTCAAGATTACGATCTCAAACAAAGGTAAATAAATGCAGAAATCTAACACTGCTAAATACGCAAGGAAAACACAGGTAAAAGAAGAATCTGTGCCTTGGCTTATTTATTACGTGCACACGCAAAGAAGAGTGCTCAGAGTGGTCACCTCGTCTTTGTATTCCAAAGCATTATTTAAGCATTATTTAAAATGTCTTTCTCACTGATCTGTAGAGAAAATCATTATGTTTCAGTGCTGCACTAGAATCAGCAGGGGGGGGGAACCAAAAGTGACTCATATAACTTGTGCTAGTTAGTTAAATCAGAACTACCAGCTTAACTCCTGAGCTTTATAAAACACTCTTCATGCTTAAACACTAGCACTAGTGGTTTTCACAGTAACATTAATACTAAGCAAGTGTAATTTTGTTTTAGTCCACCACATTCTATTTATTTTTAAAACTAATAAAATATAAAAGGAAAAATATTGGGGGTTTTGTGATTACGGAGCCTTCTTTTGTGTTCCTCCACTATACATGTGAAAGGACATTTCAGTGAAAATGAATCTTTTAAAGTAGAATGGACCTGAAGCAGGACTGCTTCAAACAAAGTTAAAGTTCGGAACTACTTGTATACTAACACACGAGAACTTTTGCTCGGTGCATCGCTCTTCTCAACATTTTTTAATATGAAAATGTGTTTGCATGCTTACACTTACGTATTTTATCATATAAGTATTTTTTTCCTTAAGCGATACAATGAAAAGCTACACCAAGCTAAAGTTAGTAGTTAGTGGGAAACTGTGATAATGGACTGGCATTTCCAAATAATATATGTTCTTTCTCCACACATGTAGAGATCAGAGGTTGACAGATCCTAGGTTATTGGAAATGTTATATTCCATAAGCCTAAAGGTAAGAGGTAATTTCTACTACCTCCTGCTGCTTGATCCATGAATGAACACAAAAATGACGGCTCTAGAGACAAGCATTTAACTGATCTCCCAAAAATAAGCAAGATGTCAACGCGACAGTAGTTGTCAAGGGCAGATTAGGAACTACACTGGACTGCAGTACGCAAGTCTAGCAGCCAAAGAATTGCCCTGGCATGGAGGGGTTCAGGGGTTAAACAAATGGGCCATGTGCTCAGTAATTCACAGAAGGAAAGGAAAGGTTAGACAATGAACACCTTCAGGTCTACATTAATAGGTAATAACCAAAGAAATAATTTTGTTTCAGAAATGTTGAAATGGTAAATTGCAGAAGTTTTCTCCTCAAGCTTTTTTATCGGAGTGATCTCGCACGCATTTTAAAAAGCTGCATGTAGAAAGAGATAAAGAGAGAAAATTGATGAACGATAAATAATGACAATCCCCCCAGCCCCTCCTCCTTTTCTGTGTCCTGACCTCCTGATGTCAAGTTGGCTAACCCCCTCACTAGCGATGCTCTGGAGGGCTCCGTGCTGGTTCCTCATGAGATCCTCACAGCCCCTTTGGAGCATGGAGCTGGTCTATGTGAGTCAGCTCCGCACGCGCCCTTGAAAGACAGTCATAGTGAGATTCTGGCAAAGTTACTCTAAAATATTGTAAACACATAGGAGACTTAAAAATCAGAACATCAAGTTTAGACATTCAACAATTACGCTACTCCATTTTACTCTGGCGATTTGTGTAATACCAATTAACTAGTATGGAAATGCCTTTTTATGGAGCAGCCAAATGCTTACTAGAGTTCGTGAGCCACAGGGCTATCCAGAGCATTAGGTTCAAAACGTCCTTCTCTTTCATACTAAGGAAGCACTCTCAAATGCAAGAAGCACTAAAATTTCAGATTAAATTATGGGGAAAAGTTGAGGAGGCTTTAGGATACATCTGCTGTGACAGGAAAACGTCTTTTAAGAAACTGTGGTATTTTTCTTCTCTAGCAATAAATACATTTGGAGATTTTCAAGTCAATCACTTTTATTTACTACATGTTGGTGACTTGAAAACAAGACAAATCACAAATGGCACTTTTAAAACTTTGTCCTGTAACTATTTTTCCTTTGTACCTCACTCTACTGTGCCCCAGTTTAATGACCAGTTGTATTAATTATATTAATTTTACAAAAAGTCTAGAATACCACGTATTGCAGCACAACTCTTAAATATGTAACGTATCTTCTGAACCAGCAGCAGTACAGCTTTGCACGGCCTTTGTATCTTCCATGGAAGTCACACTTTAGGAAACAACTCCAACAGTATTTTGTCTCTTGGGGCACCTGAATTTCCACTGAAGACAACCAGAGGAATCAAAAAACTAAGCAGACAATAAAATCAAGATTAGAAATCTGAGGATGAAATAGACTCAAAGATGCAAGAAACGTGACACAGGAGAACCGGAGGTATGCTCTCATAGCAGAGCCATGCAATGTGAGCATGGGAACAGATAAAGAAGAAAACCAGCTATACATTAAGAAGAGAGCACACCCTCTGGATGGATGGATGGACAGACAGATGGATGGAGAAATCCCACGGAAGGCGAAGAATCCTCAACGTCTAGAAAGCTCCAGGAAGGAAGATACGGGGCCAGGAGCATGCAAGCTGACTATTTTTGTCTAGACATGTATATTCTTGGGCAAGCCAAAAGACCTTGCTTTCCAAAACCTACACAGAGTCCAAACATCGAGCGTCCACCCTGAAGAGACAAACTGTAAACCAGAAAAAAACCTGTGCTTCCGACACCAAAAATAGAATTTTTTAGCATAAGAAGAGCAAAAGGCACCTGGCCTATAAGGCCTGATATCTCTGAAAGAGCAGACAGTTGTAGGKAACAATTTTTCAGCCAATGAAAGAGTTAGAGCTCATCCAAGAGAAAGTTTAAGGATGGACAGATTCTGTGTTGTAGGAAATAAAATGAGCACCCAGCCTGGGGAACCGCACCACGGCTGTGCAACTGCACGTGTTTTAAAATGTTCAAGTAAGATGCACTATCCGCAACACAAAAACGGATGCATTTAGTTTTGCAGCTTCAATAGCTCCATGGTTTGCTTATTCAGCAAAAACATAACACAGAAATTACTATAAAAAAGGCAATTTTCACTGACAGAATTCTTCTTCCAGGACAAGACATAATATACACGTTTAGGTAATAGTTGTGTGTAATTGCTTACAACACACACAGAAACAATAATTCAGTTTCTGCTATTATCAAGGCAGTATCTCAACAACCGCAACATTTGCCAGGCCCCATTTAATAAAGTTGGAACACGTTTTCTGACTCGGCTTCTAGTCACTAATAAATAGGAAATCCAGTATGTAAATGTTTTACAATCTATTTCTTGAAGTATTTCCTTTGATCTCAACATGAGATTCTGAAAACTGTGAGTAATCTAAAAAGAGAAGAGAACAGGTATTTGAATTCCTATGTTTTACTATAACTTTTTTAAACCAGGAAGTTCCTGACAGAACCAGGGCATACCACGTCTTTTATGCGACCGGTTTATGGAGTCCTTTTGGTTAATCCAGTATTACCTCTGTATCAAAAAAATGCCTATTTGTTAAGAACAAAGATATTATTACAGACACATGTATGAACTGAGCCATAGCTTGAAACAATAAACCCCGAGATTTACAAGGATAAGTATCCTAATGCCTATACATACACTCAGCCTCTTAAATAGGCTGCCTGATTTACGACAGCCAGAGCACCTCTGGACTTCATCTCACTTCAGTAAAAGCTGCTGCATACTCCAGAGATTTTGAAGTGAAAAAAGAAAAAAAGAAAAGACAAGGGGGGGGGAGGGGGGGGGGGGGGAAAAAAAAAGGAAAAAAAAAAAAAAAAAACAACAAAAAAACAGACTACCTATATTAGCAAGAACTTGTAGCCAATCTTTAGGCACGCATTGCTCGGATTTAATTCATAGTGTCAAAATCATCAGAGCCCAAATTACTAGCTCTTTCAGCTCCTGCTCTCTTTAAACATTTTTTTAAGGCACGTAACAAAAACAGAGGTTTTCATTCAAACCTAGGCTCGATGGTAATAATGTTAATAATGTTAACTAACTGGGCCATTTCCAGTTAACGCTATTAACAAATCATCCTCTGCTCTTTCTGCCAGCGCCGTTTCTGAACCCGAGTTACACAAAATCCCTCTCCCTGAGAACAGGAGAYGGGAACCTCGTTAACATCAATCCCCTGCAGCTCGCAGGAACAGAGTAGCTGGGGTAGCTGAAGTGCATTGCAATGCGCATACTGTCATTCAACTACCTTTTTAATTATTTTTTAAGATGGATTTATTTTGCATTTTGGGTAGTTGACAAATTAAGAATAAAGTACAAAATACCAAGTTGATAATTTTTTCTCTTCCATTTATTTTGAAGTTTTTAAGTCACAGGCCACTCAACAGTAAATGCACTGTTTGTTAGGGCTGTCCAATCCACAGAAACATGGACTAACCCAAGTTGTCATTGACGAACACTTCAAACACTGTGGTAGAGTCGAAGAGGGTCTTCTGGAAGGACGTGAAGGTTCCAGACAACATAATTTGTGTGCCTACCGTGGGATTTAAACACATAGCTGTACATAGGTATTTAATAAAAAAATACCTTCTAGAAAAGTCCAGCTCTGCCACCACGTAGCTTGAGAGATGTCTACCTGCTATCGCAGCCTCTTTTTTTAAACCCAAGTTTGTAGTTGTTTAACTTTCCTTTTTCTTCCCAAAAGCGCCAGTTTTTAGTGGCTCTGCAGTTCGGTGCTTGGGCTGCAGTTTCTCTCGATACGGCTCCAGAACCCAGGCACTCCCAGCAGAACTCCACAAGACAAACACTTATACTCAGCTTCATGGCAAGGTTAGTGGTGACCACCATTTTCTTCAAACAACTGCTGGGGACGTCAAATCTCCGCTCTTCCTCTAAAAATGGCCTGTAAGCATGGTGAATGACTCGGCAACTACATGATAATGCATAGGGTTTTTTTCTGTGGGACCACTGCTCCACAGATGGACTGGGCTGCACATTCCTCCAACTTCATCTTGTAGCACAGAGAGTGGTAAGGGAGAAGCATGCTGAGTGCAAGGACGATATTTACAAATACAGTATTTAGGTCATTTACAAAACAGTGATGCCAGCCTCTAATAATGCTTCCAATATGCAGAAGCATCATATCATCAAAGATCACTTTGGCCATGGTGGGTGAGCTACCTCATCCCTTCCTTTCTCCCCCAACAAACGCAACGGTTCCACCAAAAGGAACAGTGCTGTTCAATCATTTGTTCTTTTGTTCTACCCACCCATCCATCTAGAGGTATCTCTATAAACCCTCAGAGTGCCATTTCTGCTGAAGGATACTGGGAGAAAAAGAGTTCAGCCTGAAGCAGACACCTTAGACAGACAACTCAGCTGAAACTGCTGAAGTTTAAGAAAATTTTAAGTAACTAAAAATAGGCTTTTAAAAAGAATCTTAAACTACAGATTCCCCTTCATAAAATTATTATACATATTGTAAGAAAATTGAAAGTTACACTTGTTTGTGTGTTTTAGTGGTATTAAAAATGTACATCTATTAATTATAAAGGTTCTACAACTATCACTATGGGATGAGATGACAACTAGTAACAGGGTAGAACATTAAAAACCTATTAAAGCCCTCTTTCGAAATCACCCTCTTGGATACGCCTTCAACCATTTTCTTGTGCTAATTTGGATTTCAGGAAACTGAATATAAGCAATGTCAACTTTACTGGTGAAATTTCTTTTTTTGGTACCTAAGCATTTTCCATCATTCACTCAGGTCATGTTTTCTAAGCAATCAAGCAGGCTAAAAAAGATATTTTTAAAAAATAATGAAAGCTTAGTTCCTTGTACAATTTAAGAAACATGATTTAGGGAACAGAAGCTCCAACAAAACCATCCACATACTGTAGTGCTGCAAAAAGAATTAACAATACCAATTTTGTTCCAGGAAGAAATTCTGCAAATTATCAGGAAAGACAGCAGGGATGTAAAGGACCTCCCTTTTTTCTTATTAAGAGGAAAAGGAAATAACAATTTTCCCTATGTGTCTCACTGTTGAAAAGGCATGGGATTAAACCTCAAACTTGACAGAGCAGGAAGAAGCTTTGTATCGAAGCCCGGACTGAATATTCATAGGGGTACAGAGAATGCACCATATTAACTCTCCAAGAATTAATAGTATTCAGCTAGTTACTGGAAGTAGCAAAGCTCCAAGAGACCACCACAGCCAAGCATCAAGAAAGGCCACCAACAAAGGGAAAACAGAAACCCAAGATGCTGACGGACCCATAACTTCCTTCTTAATGCTACAGGAAAAGGCTTCCCCACAGACAGTGAGAGGAAGCCTTCTTTCTCTCCAGCATCAAGGAGGACAGAAGATCCCACAAATGCTCAAGGGATGGCCATCACACAGCGAAAGAAAGAACAGTTGGTAGGAGGCTGTTTATTTTTAATTTTGTTTATCTTCCAAGGGAGGAGGGCAGTTACTGCAAATGCTAAATTAAACTATCCAACTAGCAGAAAGTAAACTGTTCTAAACGAGTGAAAGCCAAGACAGCAGCTGGATCTGACTCAGGAGTGGTAGGAGCTATACTCTTGTGATCCATCAGACCCCAACCCAACACATGTCCACCATATAACAACGGGGGGAAAGCAGATGAAGCAAGAAAAATAAAGCAATTGGCAATGGGAGTCAGAAAACACCATACTGCTGTACACAGAATAACGTAAAACCATGAAAATAGTGGGAAAATAAACAAAATATTATAAATTAACTGCTAGGATGGAGTAAAAAGCTTTCTGCAGTGATATATGAGTTGTCCAGGGAACCTCTCTTCAACAGTTTTGTCCTTATAAACAGAAGTTTTGAGATTTTCTTCACAACAGAGAGAATCAGAAAAGGGTCTCTTAGCACATGAACATTCAGAAAAAAACAGACTACATAGATCAATAGCTGGTTTCTGTATTGAGAAATAACTCTAAATTGGACAGTAAACAAGAATGACCCACTGTGTTCATACCACTTCCTGTGACCCTGATACTGCAAATATATATGTTGAGTTTAATGAGGGTATTCACACATACAATGCTACTCGACCATGAAATTGTTTGCCAGATCAGGCCAAAGTCCCTGATCCTGCCATCAGATCTGTACAGGCAGATCACAACATCTGTGTAGATCTGTGATAAAGCCAATGAGGTCATGCTCCACAGGGATTCAAGTGTCTGCCTTTACAAATCTCACTGCAAATCTTACTCATGTAAAATCGATTTATGAAGTGTAAGATCATACTCCATTATACGCATATACACTATCTGTATACTTTCCTGCCTCTCTCTTAAAACAGAAAAGGTATTAAAACGCACCTCATGGATTATATTCCCTTAACTATTTTAGAGCTAAGAACTTTGTACACTTCATAGGCTAAAATTTCAGTTTTACAATACATTTACGGAAATCGGATCTGAAAGCAGAACTGGAAAATGTCCTCCAGATTCTCTATGGCTCAGAACATAATATTTATCATACACCTTATAAAGCTTTATCTTCCTCTTCTTATCTCAGAGTAAACTAGACAGGTCATGCACCTCTTCTGGTGTGAATTATGCAGAGTACTACTTTCTTGGCAGGGTAAATTAGCCTCTGATGGGTTACAGACTGCTGCATTTGAGTTTTGTTATAGGTATCCTCGCTAACTGGCATAAATCTAGTTTGTGGATGTTACTGTGACAGCACTATGGAGATGTCCACTTAAGTTAAGGAGGGGTCACAATGAAACAGCCTACAATGACAAAATGCGAAGCAGATTTCCACCTTAAGTCAAGCTTGATTTTGATTCTCCTTGGTTATGCCACAATGTCCATTTTTCTCTAGGTACGCATGTATGGTTTTTTCTGCAATACTATACACAGGAATGAAATGCTCTATTTGTATACACTAAAGGTTTACATATTTTCAGTGGCTAAGTTAACATGTTTAGAAAGCAAAGATTTCAAAACAAGAAACAAGATTTCAAAACCTCATTTGCAAAACAGATATTCTAATATGGAGATCTGCACATTTCTTCTCAAGTAAAACAATCTGTGGAAGCTCAAGAATCCATGTTAGCACAATTAGTTGTAATATTAAGGCATTAATTTGATAGAAAATTCAAAAAGACTATCTGTTCCCTGTGACTCATGTTATATAATGTGCATTTCATATTTAGTGTAATGTTTGGATGTGACAGTTCTAGTCAGTCATGGATATCCATGTTCCCTCAAGAGGCTTGCCTGCCTTTCCTCCTCATTACTTTATTTTTCACCACCTCTCATAAGGCATTTGTTGTTCAGCTGTTCTTATTAAGAGCTGCATGTCTCCTGCAATTTGTGATCTTCAGGATTCATCTTTCATCATATTAGAGAGCAGATGGAAGTTATAAGTCTTTGGTTTTTCCAGGCATGTGTTAAGCAAGTCTGAAATGAGTCACTTAGATGTATTAACAGAGCAGTYGAGCTTATTACAAAATCCATGTTTGGCATATTGTGCAGAAATAAGACTCTCACTTTCACTTTTTATGAGGCTAAAGAAGAATACATTTAGGCAAAATGCATCAAATCTAGCCAAATACTGTTATCAGAAAAAGAAAAATGCTTTACATCAATGTAGTACTGGCTTGCACTGTATTCTTCTGGTGCAGACAAACGTATCGCTACATGCAGATGTACACAGGGAGGCACACACCTTTGCAGAGTGCTCAAAATACCCTCTCGTAATTAGCTCACAGAGAAATTTCACTAGCTGAATTGGAACTGCTAAATGCAAACATTTAATAGAAGGCTACCTAAATCATTTAGCATTATAAACATCAGACGAAATCCTGATATGGAAAATAAAGCATCAGAAGAAAGAATACCAAGGGGGAGGAAGAGCGTGCAGAGGAAGTGGGTTGTTGCAAGGCTTTAATCCAACATTTGCTCTCTATTGATCAAGTGTTTGTTCAGTACTTTATTGATGTAAAGCATTACGCACAATCAGTGTTAAATATTAATGTCAGAAGATCTTTAACTCTAAATTCAGAGCATTTGTTAGTCAATTTAATATTCCCCATGTTACTAAGCTACAACTTAACCTCCTTTAACAACTTTCTGGAGCGCTGTAAAAACATACTGTGTACACCAAGCAATGAGTAAGAATGATCTGTATGTCAACAGTGGTAAGTATAACGTTTTTAAATACAACTACTAAAACAAAAGTTTAGAAACAGGACATTTCTCAATGCATGCTACTTAAACTCACGGTAGGATGCATCTTCTCATTCTTAAAAGCAAAATAAATTCAAAAGAAGCAAAGTTTCTACAACTTCTGAGGGAGTATCTAAAATCCACAAGGTTTACACTTTTATATTTTAAATTATTAAAACACACATCATGAAATGTGTATATGCATAAGAAGTGCTTGCATTTTTAAAAGAAAAAATATCTTCCCTCCTTTGAAACCTTGATTTTGAGTTCACTCCAAATTATAACATTTAAAACTCAAACTGTAATACAACTTTCACTGTGGTAGCATAAATAATCCACTATAGCAAACGAAAAAAAGAAAATTAGAATTTGAATCAGCAGAGTTCTATTCCAAATACATCAGGAGTATTGCATGAAAATTTACACTAAGATACATTTAACAACATCACTCTCAGAAATGGTTGAAGTTAACAATTGTTCATCAGGACAACCTAGCAGGAAAAAAACTTCAGTATCCTGGAATTTCCATAGAACTGGTTAAAAATTTCCAGTGGAGCCTTCTTCCAGGCAGTAACATATGTCATAACTTTAGAGCAGAAGTGCCTTGGTTTTATTTTAATTATAATGAAAGCCCTGAACACAGAGAAGTGAACCCATGGAGACATCTATTATGGACTAAAGCATCTAGTAATTTAACAGTGTGTCTTTCAACAAAAAAAAAAAAAAAAAAAAAAAATCTTACAACCTGTATTTTGTACAAACTTACAAATACCTATATTTAGGTATTTATACTATACCTTACCTGCATACTGTAAAAACTAAATTACTCTGGAAGGCTGCAAAGCAGCCTGAGCATTCCAGCCACTTCCCTTAGTCTTTTGACCTCTACCTCATCCTGTGCACTCCACATTATCTCTTAAACCACTGACTTCTCCCTTAACTTGTTGAATCTTCACATACTCCCCCTTTCCTCCAAGCAAAAGAAAACAAAGTTTTGTCCCACTTCATAGATTTGGCATATTTTTACATATAGTGTATATAAATCTTTTTAGTGCTCTATTCTGAAGAGCTACTATTTTTTGCACAGAACATTCTCGGAAAGCCTCCCCTCATTAGAAAGGCTGTTATCTCCTATTGTTTTCAATGAAAACGAAGCGTAAAACGGTTCTTAGAAAAGAGGCACTCTTTCAACATGTCCACTGCCTCCCTCTGGGAACCATGAAAGAGGAGCTAAACTGCCTTCAGGGGAGATGGTGGTTCCTAATACTGTCAGAGGCTTCCACTTAACTCAAACTAATTAACCATTTTACTTCTAAATTCTGAGAAAATTAAATCTCCACTCAAAGGAGAAGTGTTGAAATTTTGGGGAGGAAATGTTGCTTTTTCTCTCTGAAACAAATGGCTTACTTCTCACATTAAAAGAGAAGCACAGCACCAATTTACCTGTGAAATTACCTCTATGAAGAGAAAAAATTATGCGGACTGTAAGAAACAACACATTTCTGTATCAGAGCTTACAATTAACATTTGTGACACAGAGTAGTTCAAATCTGATCATTATATTATCCAATAATTTATGGGAAGGAATGATGAAGGAGGATGGTAGGAGCAGTACAAGCACACCTTCCTTCTTCATGGAAATGTGAGAATGAGAATTCTCTTGGAGGGTTTCTTAACAGGAAACAAAAAGAAAATAAACCCGTATTTTCCTGCAAAAGCTGTCTCTACAATCCAAGGAAAGTACCAATTTCTCAACTTTGAAAATTTCTGAAGAGCAAACAAAAACAGTTGCATAGTCTTGGACATAACAGYGCAACATTTTGAGATACACCTATAAATATGTGGACCAAATCCTGACACACGTCAATGCAGAAAGTGATGCCTACTTTGACTGGGGGCTGGAGCATGCTTTTAATTAACCCTTTCCACACAATTGCATTAAAGAACATCTACTAAGCAATAAAGTTACAGAGCTGAAGAGACTGAAAAAGTTAACCTTGCCTCTGTACAATTCTGCCAATACCATTGTACGAGACCCTCAGATTGTGAACCACACTGTCCTCTCCAAACCTTCCAGTAAGTACTGTCCTCCCATGAAGACATTCACCTCATTTGATACTAGTGTTCCTACGCAATTGACAACTGAAGGAGGAAGATAAGAGTTCTAAACATTTATCATGTTTTCAGATTTACAACTTTTTGGTTGCACATATGAGAAAGCCAAGGACTTATCACTTTGTAAGACACATTAACAGAGTATTCTGCACAAAGTATGATTTATTAATTGTTCATTTTATTTTTCTAATAGACTAGTGCAATCTTTAACCGTATGGATTTACTTATGTGTTCAGATATGCAGTTTCAAAGCAAATGCCAGACTTCCTTAGTCTCCTTGCAGCTTTCATATCTAAGAATATATTTTACTATACATATACCTGAACACCAAGAAGTGAGACATGATCTCTGCRGAATAAAAAGAGGAGCAAAGACAGACATTTCATTCCTACTTAAAAATGAACGCTATTTACACAAAAAGCAAAGGACATTGTTTTAACAATGACTGTATGGAAGGAGATGCTTTCCATTTCCATATTACTTACAAAAAGAATCATATTCCGAAGGTGAAATTACAGATACGGTGATGACCAGCAAACATGTAAAGGGCCTTCCACAAGTTTGCAGAAATCATGTAAGGAATTAACAGGTAACTCGGACCAGAAGCATTGCTTTTGGTAAAACAGTCCTTGATCATTACTTAGAAAGCAGGCCAAGCACAAATTATGGAGGGTATCGCACATACTCCTCAGTCAAAGGAAATCACACCTACCCACAGAATTGTGCCTGGGAACCTCTGCTTTTAACAACAGCCCATAGGACCATGGAGAACCTCGAAAACAGAAAAGAAAGCAATGGAGAGAGGTTCTCCTGAATTTGCAGGAAGGCTACCAATTGCTCAGAGATCTGAAATCCATTGATCTCATTCATGGGCCCATACATTTCATGATCCCATGGCAATGCAATTTGGCATTCGTTCCATGAGTGACACTGAATTCAGCACTTTGTAGATTATCTCTGATTTCCCCCCCTCCTCCCCCGGAGAGCAAGTCATCTCTTGCTCTTCCACACTTGGGGATTATGGGGAGCTTTTGTTTTGATTTTTGTTTTAAGCAGAAGGCATTAACATGCATTCTCCATGGAAACAAACAGCTGGAAACCAGATCTAGAATTCAATTTTCAGCAAGAAACCTGCGAGGACCTAGAAGCACAAGCTGCCCTCGCTAGGTTGCCTGCAGAAGATCACAGTAGCAAGAGCTAGGGAAGGCAAGAAATAAACAGCTAAAACAAGTTCTTCCATCCCCGATACACAAAAGGCAGAGAAGGAGGTCCTGTGATAGACTGCCTGGAAAAGATTGTGACTGCTGTTAAGCATGAACTCAGACCACCTGGGGAATACAAGAAGAAAACACATTTTCAAACATCATCCTGAAACAGAGTAAGCTTCCATGTGTCTAGATCAACAAAAATCTGCACCTAAAATACAGTTCTGTGTAGGTTTTAGAAGTAAAAAAAGGTAGTTTAATGAAACTAGAATAAAGCAGTCCTCGTTGCAGAATACAGTTTCACTGTGCTATGTGAACATAAGGCTTGAGATTTATGGTCACTTCCAACAAACATTTAATGATGCCTTCAGAGAACATCTTCTCACAGGCCTTTCATCGTAATCTTCAGTCCAAAAAAGATGTAAGAATACTCATAACCCCTCAGATTCTGAGTACTGCTAATGATAAATTAGGGGGTTTGGGGCATTTAGTGCAGGCAAGTGCCTCTTAGTTCTGCTGAAGGAAGATGGGTCCAGAGAAGAAAGTGGTAATTTTTTTCCCCATAAAATATAGCAATAAATGCAGAGACCCAACTTGTTCTTATGAAAGACACCCAAAGAGATTGATCAGCCATCTCAAATGTCCAAACACTATGCCCAATAACTTCTAGAAAAAATTGATTTGTATCACTATGACCTTTAAAAGGAATAATCTGGACAGAACCGATTATAGCATAGTCTTTAATATACCCTACAACCTTCACGTAAAGCTAAGCTCCCTGTCATACAGCTCACTATTAAAACGTGCTAACAAGTCAGGTGGAAATGTGATACCAGCTTATGAGACTGTACAGTCTCTGGGGCAATGACTGTGTCTTTTTTCTTATCCTGTAAATTACCTGGCATTCTTCTGGGAGCCATAAAAACAAACAAGAGACCCTTACTCATACCAAAAGTGATCTTTCAAAGAGCTGTGGAGAAGACACTAATAAAACCTTACCTGGAAAATAATCAGGGTTTTACTATAGCTACTTGYGAGAACTAATAGATCCTTCTTTGCACCAACACCACATGGAAGAACTTCCATTGTAACGAGGCTGAGAGGGGCACAGGAACTTCTGGACTGTAAAAAGATCTTTACTGTTATGTAGAGAAATCATCTTGTAAGAAAGGACTTTTCAGGTACCACCCCTCCAAACCCAGGGTCCAGAGAGTGAATGAACAGCCAGGCCTGAGGAAGAGGAGAATGGTCACTTGTGGCAGTCAGAAGTTCATTGGTAGGAGTGCTGCTAAAAATCCATTCTTCTCTGAGGAATCACAAGGTTTATGTTTTATCTTCCCTTTTGACCCAGTACATTTTCAGCTTGGAAAGAAGTGGAAAGAAGGCAGGAACAAGATGCACATTGGAACCTGCTTCTCTCAACAGAAAATCTCAGTTCAAAACCCAGAGAAACAAGATCTTAACTAGAGAGATGAAGAGATCTCCTTAGGACACTGTGAAGAAAGAAAAACCCATTCTACAGTGAAGACTAAATTTTGTCTCAGAGCATCCATGTAAATTATTTTTCACAAGACCTCAAAGCACGGAGTTTTCCTCCAGGAAAAGTAACAGGTACGTGTAAAAGAAACATGGGGGCTTTCCTGCTTCAAATAAGCTACTCCTACCGAAACGCCTGCAATATTAATAGTGAGCGAGCACCAGTTTTCTTTCCTGAGTTACCTGAAATGTAAACAATTTCTAATTCTAAATCATTTACATTAAAACTTCAAGGCCAGAACCTATCTCCCTGATCCAGCACATGCACTTTCATGACACGCATCTGTCTTTTCAAGCCTAAAATATATTATATAAATGTACCTAATGAGTTCAGAACCTCGTTCACTCAGAAGATAACATTTCCAATTGCAAATCTCAATAGAAAATAAAAATAGAACCCCTTTCAGAGAATAAGGAGGAGCTGTATATGTATGAGCTATGCTCATCAAGATGAGCATAGAAAATCTTCTTTTTAAAGCCCAAATAGGCCTTTGCTTTTCTATTTATTGGATTTTTAGTAAGATGAGTGTCGTTAGTACTGCAAGCAGTTACAGCCTCCACCTTAGGAGTCACTTCATGTTCCTGCTGTCAGACATGAAAGATTCTTCTCCTCTCTCTAGCTTGATAAAAATCAGAAGTTGTATTAGTACAATCCGAACACAATGAAACTGTACTTCTAAACCCCTTCTCTGCAGAACGGGGATGCTACTATATAAAGAAACCTGTACGCACATACATATCAGAAAATTTAAATAATAGTTACCTAAAAGAATTTGATTTTACTGTTGTTTTACACAAACAGTCAAGAACAGACTCAGTGGCACAGACTGATAGGCGCACACAGGTTAAGACTCAGTTTGCTTGATTAGGCAGAGTTGATATTAGAGGAAACTCCACATGCACTCTTTTTCAGGACAGAGTTGAAGAGGGATCCTGCTAGTCTTCTCACCCAAGTGTACTGCAGATGTACAAAGTCCAGCTGCAGATATTTAATTGTATTCAATGACAAGCAAAGCACATGCTGAAATCTTACGGCAAAGTAAATAATGAAACAAACCTCATCCCTCAAAAAAGCATTGTCCGAGAACAAGGTGGGGGAAATCAAATGGCATTATTTTTGCAACTGCAGTTAAGGTACTGTAAAACTTAAGTAAACTTAAAAAACCCAAATCTTTCTGTATCTATTCATTTTATGAGTCAAGCTCTGTGTGTTCCAGACTGACTCGCAACTACGTTGACTGAGGCAGCAGTATTTCACAAATCATTAAATCATCTGCAAGTGCTTTCCTCCTCCATCAAACATTCTTAAACCTTTCTCTTTTCACAAAAGCAAAGGCAGACAAGATATTGGCTCAGCTAATTCAGCCTATTTAGTGTTAAACATGACACTTATGGTGTAACCAGATCACTCACACCTTCAGCAAGAATGATTTTTCTTAGGTCAAGTAGAACACATACCTAATAAAAAATTCTGAATTGCTAATATGAATGAGTAAACAAGCCTTCTGTGCTTTTTGTACTTGACAATTATGGTTTTCAGATATGACATTACAGCTACAAATGCTCTATTACTTGACCTGCAATTTAACAGCAGGGTTTTGATTTACCAAAGCCCTCAGCCTGATGGAGAAGCCAGAATCCAGCGACCGGCTCTCTGACGGTCTTCACCGATGATGGAATTTTGACCCCTCTGGAGTCAATGGCAAAACAGTACATGGGTCAGGATTTCACTTAATAAATGTTCATCCTCCTCTGTTGTGAAATATGCTTGGTTGTATTTTATAACRATTTGTTATATACTTTAATATGAGTGTACAATACACTAATGAAATATTAAATACATGTAAGATTTCAGAAGTATGCACTTATCATGATGCAGACTGTCTTACTAAGCAAAAAGCACATGATGCTAAGGAACACCATGAGTCTTGCTAGATATTAGACGAGTTTATCTCAACTGTGACAAAAATAATGCAAAAGCTCGTTTTTTCCTGTCACCTTAAAAGATTAAGAGAGAATGGGTTTTAGAAATACCTGGTGAATTAATTTCTAAAATAAACCAATTTATCTCTCAGATAAACATTCTTCCTGTCTTAACACAGACTGATGTGCATATAGAAGCATACCATGATTTTATTTTTCCTTCATCGAACACGACTTTATACAGTAACTTAAACATTCAGACAATCACAAAATAGTATCACATACAGAACTCATTTGAGTATTTTCTAAGTTTTTTTTAATTATGACAATACACATCACAATGCAGACAGAACTGAGCAGTAAGGTCATGTAATATTCCAAGACCCGTAGAAGTTCGAAACACTAGAAGGGTGATGCTAAGACAACTTTTTTTTATTTGACATTATTTTGATTCACCTACTCAAATTCTTAGCATACCTCAAAATTTAGATTCAATAGTGAACTTACTGATCAGTGAAACTCTCATGAGTTTAAATAATTGTGGACTCCACTCCTTTTTAGATTTCCAAGTACTTTTTCATTGAAAATTTCCTCTCGCTGATCATTTTATTTCAGAATTATTTCACAACAACGTTTACAGGTTTCAGATTTTTGGCTTTTGTTATACACATTATATTTTCAGAGCACAATGTCCCCCACTGAAGTCAACTGTCATACTGTGGTTTCTGATCTCCACAAATTTAATTCACTGACGTCGTTCCCTGCAGTCATAAACTATTCCTGTAAAACTATTTCTCCTTCAGTGGGGAATTAAACCTTGCTCTAATAACAAGGATTCAAAACAACAGCTAAATATTGTATTTTTCCAACAACTGTATATTTAAAACAGGACAGGTAAAAAAGATTGCAGCAATTGTACTTGCAAGAGTTACTTCATTTTTAATTTGAGGAATATGCTTTACCAAGTTGGTTGACCTTAACATCTCTGTGGGTGGAAAACTTCCCTGTAACTTTGTTCCTCCCTCTGACACTTTTTTTTTCATTAGTTATGACTAGTGATCAATGTAGCCTGGACATGACTGTGCAAAATTGTCCAAGCTCTGTTACCAGTTAGCCTCATAATCTAACCACCAAGAACAGGGTATTAAAGTGGCATTAGTCTGTAAGTAAAATATGCTGAACAGTTCTAACTGTGTTGATGGTGCATTTACAACCTAAGTCATTGTTAACTACAAATAAGGCAAGATCACCATTAGCTCACACGCTGTAGGACACCGAGCCATTATCAGATTATGACAACAGAAAATAGAAAATGGTCACTTAGCTGATTCATTTCTGTTTTTCCAAACTTGTGTTTCTAAGACATTGGGCTACGGCAGTCTAATTTTAATTTTATCTGTAGAAATATTCTTCTGCAGTAACTACACAGTATTTCTAAAAGAGACCTGGAAAACACTCAAGGAAAGAGGTTTCAGAATTGTGTCGTGAGAGAGTTATACAACCCTCTTTAGACTACATCTATGGCCCAAAGGAACGATAAACTCAAGAGTGGTCAGCCTCCTAAGGATTTCATCAGTAAAAATGAAAACACCGGATGGAGAGGAGCTGACATAGTAGAAGGAACTCAAATTCCATCCTAACTCTGGAATGCAGTTCCACATTTCTGTTGAGCTCCATTTACATTATGAGAATGGAGAAAATGAAATGAAGCTGTTGCAATGTTTTGGACCCTAGTTTCTGGAATATTTTTTTATGATTATTATTAGTCYTTGCAGGCAAAACACCACCAAACTCCCTGCTGTGTTTTGAACCAAGCCTCAAAGGCATCAAAATTGGCATAATACTTTTGCCCTTTATTCCTCCAGCTCTCTTGGACCAGATGATTTTGCATTTAACTTGTTCTATGATGCTTATGTGTTTATTACAGTGATGAAAAATACCCGCTTCAGGATACAAAAATACCTGAAGAACAGTCACACTTTAAGTCAGTATGGTCCTGATAGAAGCCAGGTGATCAATTCCATCTACTGAACAGCCTTTTCTTTAGCACCAACAGAGTACGGATATTTGGACAGGACATATCTGTGCTTCCATTTGCCCTGCGCCTTTGTGACCAGCCTGATGTGTCCATGGCGGGGGAGGACAGAAGGACATTATTCATTCTACATTAACACATGGGACAGCACTTTGATCTCCGAGATGGATTCCAGGAGTTTTCCATATGGTGCTGGGTAATCACAGAATTAGGAAGTCCTAATTCTAAGGCAGCCCCAGAAAACTGAGAGTTACTTATATATGATGGACACCTGCACTTTTGAGCCACTGTAGTGTAGAAATACTTCTCTATCACATTTATACATACAATTAATGAAAGCGTGGTAAAGACACCCAAAACTTACATAGTCATGAAAGGCTTTTGCTTCACTTGAATGTTCACATGTTTCTCGTCTTTCTGGAGCTGCACAGTAGAGATCCCAAAATACACTGGAAGTTAAGAAGTTACAGAGATGGTGAGAAAACCATTGTAATACTCGTGTAGATTTTACGGTGTATGCACACTACACATGCATATTCATGTATAGAAACAGACATATCACTTCCTCGCCAAGGGATGAAAACACCTCTATGAAAGAATTTAGCTTTGTTAAACATCTATGAAGAATCAAGTCCTGCTATCTGATTCTCTGAGGCAAGCAGTGCTGTATTCCTTTCATACCACTATAGTATAGACCAAGAAGCTAGTCTAATATGCAAGGTTTAAGGGTATAAAGCATATTATTGAAGCTCTGCATTTAACCTCATCCCTCTGGCAACTGCTGCAATTCAACTTCCACGAAGCACAGGAAGGGACAGATTCGTAATAACATAAAAAGGCAAGAAACTGGAGAGAAAACTGGGAGTTCTTCCAACGTCCAATACTGTGCTTTAAACAAAAGTTCTCAGAGAAACAGGTGTATGAACAAGAGCAGGAAATAGATGGGTATGTTCTTGGGTTATAAAGAGTGAAAGGAAATTATGGTACTCCCATCCGTCTTCCTCCCCAACCCCCTTCAAATAGAGTTATGCACAAATCAGTTCTAAAACAAAGTTTCTGGAATGAAATTATGTGTATGCTAGAACAATTAAAAGAATAAAATCTGTTAAGAGTTTCATAGTGCTTCTTTATTGTTTTAGACTTAATCCTCTGTAACTTAGTCCAGCACCATAATACGAAATTGTGGAAAATTTGAGTACTCTGCTGCAGACGATCAAAATGAAGGATAATGTAGACATCAGAGATATAAGGAACACATTCTTCTTGCCAGGCTTCCATCACATAGCTAAAAGCTATGAAAGAAAGGTCAATGAAAAATCTGCCACCTTCCACACAGCTGTACAAATCACTTGRGTTTTTGTGTTCAAATGGGACCACTTTAGAACTTGTAAATTCTTGTACTCCTTACAGTTGGACATATTCTCTGTATTTTGTATTCTTTCAAATGCAGGCATATTGGATATATTCAAATCATGTGACAACTAATAAATACCATGGCTAAATAGCAATGACTATGAGCAGTCTTTTCTCCTTGGGAGTCCTACACATACACATGTGTGTCTCTGCACACCAGTATATGCAAGCAAATGCTATCATGTATAAAAAATTACAAGTCAACCCCATGTTTACCCGTATTCTGAGCTGAGAGAGACTGTGGAAATGCAAACACTGCAGCACCAAGCCCATGCTAACACACGCTGCCTCTCAAAAAGGCTGGTAGCTTGGGTTCAGCTAATTACTTTCATATGCTGTTCCCGTGACTAGAATGTGGACTGAAGACTGAGGAAGCTCACATCTATATGCAGATGTATATGTATAAACTATGTAGTTATATACTATATGCACATATATATGTATATACTATTTTTTTCAAATGTAATTATTTAGGATATGTAGAATGATCTCTTAAACGTACAATTTACTGCAAAGTGGTGAAGAAAGAAATGCCGGCCACCTTCTTCCAAAGATGCTTTCTTATCAATGCACTATGCAATATTTCTTTTTCTGTATCTAATATCTGTATCTTTTTCTAGATGTCATTTTCTGTTCTTTCATTCCTTAACAAGAAAATGGTTCTTGATCCTCATCTTCACATTCCTTTTACAATGCTCACCTGAATTGCCTCCAGCTGCTGGAACTAGCAATCAATATATTCTAAAAATCAGAGGAAAAGAAAATTGATACTTACCACCACCAGGAATGCAAGAATCCTGGGGGCTCCCCCAGTGTGATGTTTTTTTCCCATCTTATCTAAAACAAAACAATAAAAACAGAGGTGTACATTTTTGTGATCCTTGTGACTAAAACRCGTTACATAATTCAGGCAGATAGCAAAAAGAGAAAGAAGAAAAGATTTCATAGTTATGAAAGGCTTTATCATCATCAATCTGGATGGCCATATTACTTACTTTATTACACTTATTAATACACCTGATACTTAAAATAATCTTTTCTTATTCTAGGAAAGCATATTTTAGAATTTTTTTTATTTAGATTCTGAATAGAATTTTATTAATGACGTATTTTGTATCACTCCACCACTGAGACGTGCATTATTTTAAGGTCAAAAATGCATGACCCAAAAAAAAAGTGTTAAAAAGTACCCTTAAAATGATCTAAAAGATATTCCAATTTGCACTAAGGAAAACATAGAAGACACGGAACTAATGTTACGGATTCAGCAGGTGGCAGTCTTCCCTCCGCATCCGAAGCGAGCCAGTGTTTTATAATCCTCAAGGAGTGCTTTACTGTTAGAGGTAATGTGGCAAATACGAGCAGCATCAGAGTTATAACTCAGTTTCCCACCACTCAGTGAAAAYGCAAAGCTAGTTTGGCTTGGTTTGTCTGTGCTGGCATGCAGTTTAAGAACTCTTACCCTTGACTTCACACTTTTCTTGTTGATCAGCAAACCGATTAGACAACATAATGCACAGTGACAGCGTTCTGTCTCTCTGCAACACTTCCCAAACGTTGCATCTTAGCTATGATCACACAACCATTTTATTAATGCCATAGTCATTAGTTTGTCCTTAAACTACAAAATTAAGTAGTTTGGACTACAATAAAGCCCATGTAACTATTGAAGAAGATCTGTTGCAAATAAGTGGAGGTCCTGCAGAAATCCACACAACACTGTACAGAAGAATGTCTCCTGTTAAAACTGGGTGAAACTAGGGCGTTGCATGCACTCCAAATTCCTGCAGTTACAACTACACACAGCATTATTTCCTGTCCAATTTTGTTAAAAAAAATTGTTCAAACACAAACCATATTCGGTCTCGAGACAGAAGTAATGGCAGGCAAAAAGAGGATTATTTTAATGAAATGCTTAAACAGCCTTAATATGAAAGGTATTTAAAGATATATATATATATATAAAAGTACATAAAAGCTTACTATAAAAGGTAGATACAGTGTTCATAATGCAAAAGGCACTGGTAAAGTTAGCATTTTCCAAAAGAGACTAAAACTTTGATTCTCAACTCCAACTTGATTTCCACATCCAATTCTTAAGAAATTTAAACACATACAAGTTCTGTCAATAGCCTGCAGGAGAATAATATGTAGTTCATACACCTAAAAATGTTCTTTGCACTCATATGAATTAACCTAGTGTAATTTTGATATAGTATTTAAATACAACTATTCAAAAATAATTTTGCTATTTAAAAACTATTTTTAAAAGGCAACCTTGAGGCACTATCCCTTCTGTGGGTAAAGCTGGGAGAACGAACCAGCTGCACRGTGCTTAACCCCACCACCACGTAACAGTAGTTAATATTAGTTAATATATATTAAGATATTAAAAGCATCTTTTAAAAAGTTCCAGCTTAAGCACTGGCAGATAAAAATATTAATAAAAATGAAAAATATAAACAAAAGCCAAAGCTACTACGAAGGTATTACACACTCTTCAAATACACTCTTCTGAGGAATGATTACTCCTCACATGCACTGGGAATGGCTTGGAAGGACTTGTGTTAATCACCACAAATACACAGTACTTCTGAGAAGTTTCAAAAGCAACATAAGGAAGAGACACAACGTACAATCAAAACAAAAAATTGCTCCTGAAGTTGAAAAATCATTCAGTTAAGAGTAAAAATTATGTCCGCGTAGAAAGCCCTCACTATGTCTAAGCAGTATTCATGCTCTTCAAAGCAGGGCTTGATGAGGAAATTACCCAATTCACAGGTCTTATGCTGGTTCTTTTTAACAGGACATATTTCATCTTGAGAAATTTATTCAGAGAAGGAGCCTGAAGGGAATGTGGAAGTTTGAGACTTGTTTGAAGGGGTTTTGTTTTGTTTTTCAAAAAACACATACTTCTGTCTCACATGGCAGATGTCAGTCTGTCTAATCACAGAGACGTAAAAAGATTTATAAGGAGTTACTAATTTTACAAAAATACCCTCACTGTCAACTGTATCGATTAAGCTCATAACCGGTGATTCATTAACTGGGAAATACCCACCTTCCTGGTCCAGCCAAGCTAATGGGAATTACTCCTCCAAGGCTAGAACCTAACTTCAAGGGTAGAAAATACACGGGGTAAGGATCAGCTCTTCAAGGAAAACGTAGCAGCTGGGGCACCAAAGGAAAGATTCTGCAGCAGAACAGCTTCTTTTGTTTCAAAAATGTGTGTACCCCATCTGAATAGCTCTCATAAGCAATGACATGGTTTAGATGAAAGCTAGTTGTGCTAGCCCCTTGCCATTTTGTCAATTGTATGATGAATTGGTATGAAACAGCTGTTGCGTTACTTCAACCCAGTACTTCATGCCATGTCTCCTGAAAGGAAGTACATTTGCAGATCAAGATACAAGAGTTATAGCTAACAAACTGAGGAGGTCTCTGCTATCAAGAGATGCAGGAAAATGCTAGATGAGCTTGATCCTATGTTTTAGAGATGAAAGCAACAAAGCTTTGAAGGCTGTACTCAACAAGGACCACAAAGAACAGTTCACCTTCTAACTGAAAGATCAGCAGAGGACTTCTAGACCTTACTGACTGTCCTGGTTTCGGCTGGGATAGAGTTAATTTTCTTCCTAGTAGCTGGTATAGTGCTGTGTTTTGGATTTAGTATGAGAATAATGTTGATAACACACTGATGTTTCAGTTGTTGCTAAGTAGCGCTTACACTAGTCAAGGACTTTTCAGCTTCCCATGCTCTGCCAGGTGCACAGGAAGCTGGGAGGGAGCACAGCCAGGACAGCTGACCCCAACTGGCCAAAGGGATATTCCATACCATATGACGTCACGCTTAGTATATAAACTGGGGGAGTTGGCCAGGGGGCGGTGACCGCTGCTCGGGGACTGGCTGGGCATCAGTCAGCAGGTGGTGAGCAATTGCATTGTGCATCACTTATTTTGTATATTCTGTTATCATTATTATTATTTTCCCTTCCTTTTCTGTTCTATTAAACTGTCTTTATCTCAATCCACGAATTTTACTTTTTTTCCCCTCGATTCTCTCCCCCAATCCCACTGCGGGGGAGTGAACGCGCAGCTGTGTGGTGTTTAGCTGCCTGCTGGGTTAAACCACAACACTGACTCACAGAATCACAGAACAGCTCAAGTTGGAAGGGACCTTGAAAGATCATCTGCAACAGCCCTTTGTGGGAAAGGGAGCCTGGATGAGATTACCTAGCACCCTGTCCAGGTGCATCTTGAAAACCTCCAGTGATGGGGACTCTACCATGTCCCTCGGAAGGTTGTTCCAGTGAATGATTGTTCTCACTGTAAAAAAAAAATTTCTTTCTCGTATCAAGATGAAACCCCTCCCTGTGCAAGTTGTACCCATTGCCCTTTGTCTTCTCCATGTGGCTCCTTATGAAGGGAGAACCTCTGTCCTCTTTGTAGCCACCCTTTAAGTACTGGAACACTGTGATGAGGTCCCCCCCGAGCCTTCTCTTCCCCAGGGAGAAAAGACCTAACTCCTTCAGTCTTTCCTCATAGGGCAGGTTCTCCAGCCCTTTAACTTGTGGATGAAAGTTAAACTAGACACAACGCATTACAAAAATATAGGAATGCTTAAGACAACCATCTCTAAGTTATCTAGTAGCAAAGTGGATTCCATGATATCCAACTTAAATTTTCCTGTTCTTAATTCTGTTCCACTAGCCTTAGCCACGTTCCCTGGTAGATCTTTAAGGAAGGGCTCTTAACCTTTGTCATTTATACATATATAGATACCACTGACGCCTGTATAGCTCAGACAATCTATGCATGCTTACTTCTTTCATGCCCCAATGTTCAATTTTAGACCTACCCTGAACTATCTCATCTTTAACAAAATCCACCCAAACTATTCTGGCAGGTGCAGACTGCCAGAGCAGAGAAGGCATTGAGCACAAATAGCCATGCTTTTTAAGGAGGGACCAAACCAATACAAATTTCCTCCTATGCCACCTGGGCGTCTCCTACACCTGAGGTACTCTCACAACAAGCTCGCCACAACAGGGCAATTGCTACTCAACAGCCATGAGCCAGGAAAGGACAAAAACACACCAAAAATCGTAACTTGCATTACATCATAAATTTGCTAGAAGACTTTTTTTGCGCTTCTTTCAATTGACGTTCTCTTGTTTTGATCCCATATGCCAATACTCACTCTCTAACAAAAACAGCTGACTCACATGGGGTACAGAGTTGGGGTAGAGCTATTTGTGGTTTACAGCCTAGGACTGAATGGGCATTACAATGTTAAGACCTGTCTACTACACAATCAACTACCATCTTTTTTCTATTACTTTTACCACTTGCCATTTAACTAGCGCATTTTAGTTTATTTTCTCCAACTGTATTAGTGTACAGTTTTCTCAATCTGAACCTGTTCACCCAAATATAATTTTTTCCAGGTTTCTCTGTATCAGTGGTAACTGCCTATGGTTCCGATGTACAATCATTCACAAGTACTGTCAGCATAGTATTTACCCTTCTGCACTGTTAATGAATGAAGTAAATAAACTCACAGCTTTATGTGAAATCTAACAGACGCCTCATACCAACTCTATACATTATTTGTCCCTGCCCTGCGTTTACCGTCTTTTGGCTAGTAGTCGTCTTAATTTTAAAGATTTGATATATATTCTCATATTACAGTCGTTCAGACCTGAGAGTTTCTCTGTAACCCAAGACCGAATTAGTTTTAAAAGCTAAGTTTCAAGACACTGTATTGAACGTTTTCTAGAAATCCAGATGTCATACCAGTTATACTTCTGCCAACTGCTCATTTTGCAAATATACCATAAAACCAAAATGAGCAAAACGAATGTTGCACAGTGTATTATTTACAAATGACAGCTGTTTTGGGAAAGCCAAGATGATACTTGTCATTATTTTCTCTTATTTTTCCACTGCTTTACCAAAGAGAAAAAACAATTGTCAAAAACGTAGTTTCTATAAACATAAACTGATACTACCACAATTCTACCTCTTTTCCTTATCTCTGCTATGTGAATTTTCTATAAACACCACAAACAACGCTCCAGGTTCTCAGCCTCCCCTCTCCCACCTCCAAAATGTCACCACCAGTACAGTAATTTTATTAGCTTTTGGAGGAGTATCAGTTGAAGCAGC
This sequence comes from Phoebastria nigripes, assembly GCA_035582835.1. Taxonomy (NCBI): domain Eukaryota; kingdom Metazoa; phylum Chordata; class Aves; order Procellariiformes; family Diomedeidae; genus Phoebastria; species Phoebastria nigripes. The sequence goes on along the minus strand of JAYKAV010002796.1, from coordinate 254,150 downwards.
AACTTTCCCTAGTACAACATCTTGCCTATTTTTTCCTTACTTCTGCTCACTATTCAACTAGTATTATTATTATCTTAAATGTTCTCATCAAAGAAAGATTAAAAACAATAATAAACCCAAAAGACCTCAATAGGCTTGGCATACAGGTATTTCTGCATCCCAGAGTAAATGTAAAATGCTAAGGAGACATAATTTACTTCAATCTTCAAAAGATTTATACAAAGTCTTTGAAAGACTATGAAAAATAATAACTATTGTGTAAAGGTAAAAATTCCATTAGCAGTGGAAAGTGTTTAAGAAACAGGACCTAAATGTTTGTAGTCATAATTGATTCACCAGATGAAAAGAAGTTAAATAGTTAGAAGCACGGTAAGAATACACAGAGAGGTCAGCAGCGCTTAAGAGAATGAGAACTGCAAGTATATGACAGTAGGATGTAAAATACATGATTGCTGTGTATTTTGGAAGGGTACATCATTCACAGTTGGGAGATATCAACAATAAGTTAGAAGGTCATCAAAAAAAAGTACCGTCAATGCATTCTCTCACATACACATTTATTACAGAAAATAGATGAATCTTTCCTCAATGCAAATCACAGAACGGGGAAAACAAATCACAGCAAAAATAGTTATGCAAAGGCATGTTAAATGACATGGCAAACTGGCTTCTGCAGAATCAGAAATCTATGCTGATCAATTAAACAGAAATTCACGGTTGTCACTGCTGTTTATTCTAGACCAACGTATATTTATTTCACTTGCACACACTGGAAAGTTGTGTAAGGAAAAAAAGGATGGGGAAACATACCTCTGATAAAAAAGTCTGGGCTGATTTCTGTGCTCCTACATGGAGCAGATATTCATATACGTACAGTGCTAATCTGAAAAATAAACAAAAAGGACAATATTTAGTATTGTGCATTTGTTTATTCCTCGTCTTTAGAAACAAAGGATAATCACAAGTTTGAGGTGCACTCTATTGCCTTTCACAAACCACTATATACTGAACATGACAAATCTATTATCTATACCAGAACTTTTAAACTGGACATGTAGGTCAATCTGAGCAAAGGTGTTTAAATAGTAGTTAATTAAATATTATTAAACCCCCAAATTACTTAATGTCAACATTTTTAATGATATTTGGACAAGTGCCCAGTGAGCTAACAACTGACCTACTGCTGCTCTGTATTTGCCCACTCTATACCATGCTTACTGTAAATACAATATATACGTACAGCAACACCAATTATTTTTCCAGATCAAATTTTTTTACACACAAAATGTGTCAAGCTGTTAGCACACTTGAACAATAGCCTGTGTTTATTCGAAGAACGTGCAAACTTCGGGCTGCATCAGGAAAAGTAATCCCAGCATCCATCTGCCACATGCCGTACAACCACCTCTCTCAAGCGAAGTGCAAACAGTTTTAGATTCATTCAGACTTGTGCATCTAGGAGGTCTGATGACAACAGAGCTACGAACGACTCTCACAGCTGCCGAAGGAGCTTCCCAAAAAGTGATCTTCAGCACCCAGGCACATCTCCAACTAAGTCCAAAGAGCTGAAATAAGGATCTCACTGCAGGTAAGGACTCATTCCCTGAATGACCACCCACTGCAACTTGGGCTGGGAAGCCCTGTTCAGCAACCCAAGAACAGGGGAGCTGTAACAACAACCAATTTCTATTGATATAGGCTATGCAGGCTAGATTTGAATGAGAAAACCAAAGTAGTAACACTTCCTATTCCTCAGCTGACTCTCCAGAGAGGCTCCCGTCTGCCTCATGTTTCAAGTCTTTCAAAATTAAATCTCGTTTAAAAGAATGATTTAATAATAATGCTTGGAAATTGTCTATAAAACATTTCAGTCCGAGAAAAGAAAAGAAAGTCAGGCTGCACATCTTTTAAATTTGCTAGCTGAACTGTTCTTAAAAAGTACAATGTATTTGCATGCATTTAGTGATACACCACTATTCTTATTTGAAACATTTTACTATTCACATTCAAAAATATGTACTCTAACTAAACAAAACAGAGACAGAGAATATCTATTTTCCTGTTACTGTTCAAAACGTTATGCAGTATTAGATGAGATAACTGTCATCATGGCACTGACAGAGTAGTAATTATTGCAGTAACCTATTAAGTGTGAAATTCTAAAATCTAGAAAAAGGCATTCCATAGAAATTATTTTCATTAGTTGTTTATACTTTGTACATGCAATACATGCACTACTTTACTCTCTCTCCAACAGCAAAACAAAAAATGTACTTTTTTCCTTAAATTAAAAAAAAAAAAAAATTGATATTCAAACATGTGACTGGTTTTAGTTTGAACCTTGGGAAGGGTTGTATCCACTTTTTAATTCCAGTATTTTACAAAACAGTTATTTCTTAGTTTGTATTGTGCCATATCAACAAATGCAGAGCTCAGTGTGCTAAGCAGAAAGCACTTGGTTCTTCTAATGGAGCACAGTACGATCCAGTGCTCAACTGCAAAGCAGCTCAGAGAGGACACAGTGATATGCCTCTGTAAGTACTGTGGAGAGAGAGAGGATCACATACTCTCTAGCCTCTCATCCCAAAAGCAAAAAAAGTCGCATCTTGTTGACTTAATTCTTTCGAGTTCAACTATCATGCAATTTTTAAGCAATAAATGCTTGTAGACAAAATCTAAGAAAGACGTAACAGGCAGAGAGGATGCACCTTCTACAACAGCCAAGATGACATGAATACCCAGTAATGCTTTAAAGCATCTCATTTGTCTTCTGAGATTCCCGTTTTTGTTCCTATTAAAACATGAAGCCTGCAGTCCAGATAAAAGGATTTGCGTGAGCATATCCCTTCTACCCCACGAAGGAAAGTGAAACAGCACAAAACCCAGGAGTTTATTGCAGGGACACCACCTTCCTAAGTCTGCCATCTGTTGAAAGCTTTAGCAAATAGTGCACCATGATACCCAAACTGACAGTGCAATACTTTTAATATCGAGAAAGATTTGTGAGTCTCATCTGGAGACTACCTGCAAAACATGGCGCACGCAGCTGTGCGCCAGCACAAGTCAACATCGCTACCCTGTGCCCATCTTCGCTGGTCCAAAAAATCCAAGATACTTCAACACTGTGAAAAAGGCAACCCTAAAACTTTGACTTAAACACACGGAATGTGCTAGTTAAGCGTAATGAAAACTATAACATCTCCAACTCTTTGACATGCATTATTACATCTTGGTCTAAACATACCAGCAGTGAAATGAAATGGTGAAACAACTGTGTTTATTAAGTGTGGGGGGTAAACATAGCAGATTTCAGGAAAAGAATAAATATTCCCGGTTTTAGGCTTCCAAGTTGATCCACCTGTGGTAAATTAAGAGCGGGACCATGCTGGCAAGGCTGTGACAGGAAAGCTGGGACCACCTTCCATGAACAGATGTGAGACAGAAGGCACAACATAAAATAACCTGATTGGGTCTTATTAGATCTAAATCGCTGGTCCATCCCTAGTTATTATGCTGTCAGGAAGTCTTTACAGAAGTTAACAACGTTACAGCTTCATTCAGAAATAAATGCATTTACCACCGAGATCAAAAGAAAGATACTAATGTTTTAATGCATTAGTTGCAGCAAAAAGATCAATGGAAACTGATGCGCTGAAGTAAGACACCAAAGAAACCCAAAAAAGATGTAACACTGTGTAACAAGGAGGATCACCAGATACACAAACTTCAACTACAGCATAAAACCAGAATAAGATAAAAATGGCTACAGTCCAAGTGTGTAAAATGAACAAATGAATAAACTATTCAACATCGGAGCAGAAGACTAAGAAAATAATAGTGAGATGGTCTTCAACACCAAAGGACTTGGGTTTGAAATGGCATTTTAAAAGACAGTTTTTACTCATTAAACTGGTGTGAGAAACCGTGTAAAAGCAGCAAGGAAACATATGTTAAATTTTCACATTTGCATACTTGTTGACATCCCATGAGTAATGTGAGGAAAAAATATTTCCAATCAATTTGTGACAACGCTGAAGTAATTTTTGTTAAAAACATGCCATAGGCCAGAGTCCCCCCTCCCTGCCAAGACAATTAGATTACACATTCATCTATGGCCTGATGATACATTCACTCTATTTTAAAAAGTTACTGTCTAGCTCTTACTGCTACAGTGCTCATTTTGCTAAGCTGGTGTGTTTTGCCTGAAGTTTCTGCTCTAATTGAACAAGGCATTCATACATCCTACAAGAACCATTTAATCAGTTCTAGTCAACCAGTTGTCACAATTTTACCAGGAAATAAAGAGTAATCATGCTAACTGTGCTGTGGAAATGACCTCCTTACATGTTAAGGTGGGAAGATGCAATTAGCTTAATGAGAATTTACAACCAAAGCCTTGCCAGCAGTATGTCCATTGATGAAAATTAGGTGGTAAACTCCCCCAATCCCAAATCAAAAGATTAAGACAACACCTAACTTCCCATAAAAGGCAGTGCAAACCTGAAAGCACCAGGAAGATGTTCACCTTATCTGTTTTTGGTATCTAACTTAGGTGCTCTGAGTCACGCTCCCTGCACCGCCCCGGCAAGCTTCATTGACTATATGTAGGGTACTCAACCGGCTGTTCAGACGAACATATGCCTAGAGAAGAAGAGCTCAAGTTATTATCAAAAAGTTTTCCAGGAAGTAATTTGTCCATAAAAGGTAAAACAGTGGTATCTTTGTTTTGTTCCATAAGAAGACGTCTACCGAGAAAGTTTTTGTCTCAATCTATGACTGAACTTCAAGCACTAAGTTTGGTTTATTGTTATTTCTAAGGAGACAGAGAACAAAAGGAGAATGGCCACATTTTTCCATGAAGTTCAAAAGCTGGGCTTAGAAGAGTAAGGAATTGCAATAAATTAGCTTCTGCTTTCTCTTGAAGGCTGCCCAGTAAACCTGCCAGAAGCAGGCAACTATTATACACAGCTTCATGCAGTTGAGAAGTGCAGTTGCTTTCATTGTTTTATTAGCCACATGTCATAACTAAAAATATATGTAATTTAACTGAGGGTACAGTGGTGTATAACCATTATCCAGAAAGTTATAAAATCAATGTGATGGAGCAAGAGCCTGCAGCTCCCCACCTTTGGCAGCGTGCCAAAGCACGGTTCAGGTACTGTACCTGCCTTCTGCAGCACCGACAGTCAGCTTACCGCTGTGATAAGCAAGTGCCGCCTCTTCGCCACAAAATCTACGATGGTGAACGACTGCACATCACAGGAATGTCCCTAGGTGCTACCACCTCCTCTGCCAGCAACAGACATTATGCTGTTAACATCTGATGCTGGATGGGGGGCAAGGGGGGGAGGATCTATAATGGGAATGTTCCAGATCTGAGCATCACCAAGATAGGTTTAGCATTTTTGGATTGTTAAGACTTAATTTTTTAAAACTATTCCTGTATGGAAAATTCTGCATATGACACACCATCCATTTAACTTTTGGTTTTTTAAACAGTAGTTAAAAAACACAATGAAAACTAGTAAATCGATATCCATACATAATTTCTAGTTTGTGTGAAGAAGAGTGAAGCAGCTGAATAACATTTAAAAGAACAGAAAAGAACTTAAATGTTCCTCGCTGTGTTTCAGGAGATTGCAGTATTCCAAAATCACTACTCTGACCTATACAGAGAAGCAGCTTTTTTTTGTTTCCAAAAAGGTATATAGACTTCATTTCAAATCCAGATCCTAGGAATCTCACTCATTTAATACCCAAAATATAAACCTCATTCTCTGAAGCAAGAAATAGTACAACTGAATCCGTATTTTAAATATAATACAACAGCTAAAAACATCTAAAATTTGGGGCTTCTTGAACAAATTTTCTTGACTCCATCAATCCAGTAATTTAAAAACTGCTCTGAAGCTCTTGATGGTGAGCTGGTTTTGGCAAGTTTCAACACCGGCCAACAATTTTTTTTTTTTTTTAGAAAGTTTCATATCTTTAACAGACATGTATGCCAAACCACTCTTTCTCCCCTATTTGATCATGCTGACAGTCATTTTCCTCTCTCTCTCTCCCTCCCCATATATTTATATACGAATATAATTTTTCCCTATATATTTATTTTTCAATATATTTTTTCATATAATCTTTTCCTATACATCTCATCTGAGATTGAGGTGATTCAGTCTGCTGTCAATCATCCATGATACGAGAGGACTGGGACAAGAGACCACACGGGCCATGCTGGGTGCAGAAGTGCTTTGCTGCACGAAGCTGAGCCCCGCAGAGTCACCAGTGCACACCCCTACTCAACTCCCCTGGACGGTGGGAAGGTCAATTTGGATGCAGCATCAAGCTCAAGCTACACCCAAGAATTTAGCTATGCTTTTTCATTTGCTTAGGCAGGTGCATTAACAACGGCCTCAACGTTACAGTGATTTATCTGCACGCACGCCCCTAGCGCATCCGCTCTCCGGGCATGCCGCTTCACCTACATGTAATTTACATTTTGGTTTGTTTAGCTTAAGGCCAGCAGACTGCTCTTTTCAAGAGCCTCTAATCGTGCCAGTCTACTGTTTTTTTCCCAGCTCAAAACACGATCTACATTAATGTTAGTGCTCTGTATCCTATCAACAATGTGATTAATTTTCTTAGAAACACCTGGGTATTAAACGAAACCCAAACACTGGTGTGAGGAAACAGTATGTCCCAAAGGAGATACTCTGTGTTTGTTTGGCTGTGTGCGCTGCCTTTTCTGAGCGCTCCTATCACAGCCCTGCAAACACAGGCAGCATAAAGTGTATGTATTTGACATTACCCATATCCTCTTACTTCTTCCCCTGTAGACAGCAGGAACATTCTCCTTGTATGCATCTAAATATCTGGGGCTTGTACCCAGTGCTATAATGAACAGTGGCCTCAGTGCCTTCTGTCAGGCTGACAGTACTTTCCAAATAAGCTGATCCTTCTCCTTGTTTATTCTGGTTTTACAGATAGGGAAAGCCTTCTCCTACTATGATTCTGGAAAGGTACTCTCATCACCTCTAGCTCTCTTCCACCACTTGACTGCTTGCAAGATGTCCTGAAAATATGCTTTGTTAATTCTGGTCACCCTCCTCTTGCTTCAGGTGTTAAAAACAGTTGTAACCTAGTAAAAGCCCTTTTACTCTAATGTAATTAGAAAAAACGGCAGGTTTTTTTCCAGTTTACCCATACACTTGCAACTCACAAATTCTTTTTGCATCCTCATTTCACATGTTTTACTACTTAACCTCCTGTAGACTTCAAGCACTAGCATAACTATTTCCAGCAACACATTAACTTGTGCACCAGTATATAACTAAACATTGAATAGGTATCTGGTATCCAYTGATCTTTTGAAAAAGATCAGAGATACATGCTGTGGTGGTGTCTGCAGTCTCTCCCACAAGCACTTAATTGCATGGTTTTACATATTCTCATCTGCTAAGGGTGTCTTGGTTTGTGCTAAGATGTCACACTGCAGTGTTCCCCACTTTACTTTCAYCTGACTCTGCTTGAATTTCATATTCATTTTTGTCTCAGGTCTCAGCTTGTAGAAATTACTACAGATCCAAAGTATTGCAAAATTAACACACTCTTCTGTAGACTCCATCCTGAATGGGATAATTTCCATTGATTTCCGAACAGTTTATCAAAAGGTAGATTTTCTTGATGACCTCTAAGGTTTCAAATAAAAATCTTTGCCCTTTTTGCACCTATGTTCTGCACATACAGTCCTCAAAAAGTTTTCCAGTAGAATTTCACAGGCTTCCTAGTCCATGGTTAAGAAAGAAGTAAGGCTTATGCACCTGAAAGTTTGTCTGTATTTTTCCAGCTATATTTGCTTGTGTAACTTCCTGCAAACCTAGTTCTCTTGGGCCACCAGAGCTACAGCATTATTCCCACAATATTCCTATGTGAAAGTTGTTGAACATCTCAAATGCATCAGCAACTGCAATCCTCAGAAATAAGACTACCTTACTTTCATTTGCAAATGACAGATGCAAATGAAGAGTGAAACATGCTGAAATTAATTGACTTTGTATTTTCAGTGTTTATTTAGCTTCCCAGGACTCTGTGCCTCCAGTTTGCTGAGGTGCCACTTACCTCTGCTTAAAAGATTGCGTGTTTCTGTAGCCTCCTCTCCCACCTTCTTGCCTCCCCCAACCTAATGTCACCAGCCTAGAAAGCTAAACCATTTAGATATACCATTCCTGAAGTCACATTACAGACAGTTCTTTGCTCTCTATGTGGGTTGAAAGACTGTGTCCCCTTCCTTCCCCCCTGCGCCTGAGGGCCAGGACGCGGAGGCTTACCCCAGACTAGCCAAACTGATGCTGATGGAAATCTTTTGTCATCAGAGATGAGTTTGCTGTAGCAGAGGAAGCAAGACAAGCTCTTCGGGTGCTCTGGTGACTTGCAGAAACCATAGGCTGTAAAACGCCTTTATCATGTAATTCTCAGGGCTGTCCAATGCAAAGCCAGTATGCTACTCATATAGTCTTTGCCCTTTTTGCCTCTCCTCATCGAGGGCAAACTATTTACACTGAAATAGCCCAATTCCTTCCCATACAAATAGAAAAGAAGGCTGAGTTCATCCAACCACCCACTGACACTGAGGACCAAAAGCATCCTCTTCTCTAGTTTCTTCCCCCTTTCCCAACTTAGAAAATTAACCTAACCAAAAAAAGTGAACAGTTTTCTGCTTGATGAGTGAGCTGAATCAGCCTGCAAAGGGCCAGAGCAGCCACACAGAAGCAGCAAGAAGCAGGAGACTCATTTTGGCAGTCCTGGACTGCCAACACAGCTCTGCCCACACCTTCAATTCCTTCTCCTGGCTAGAATCTCAAACTTGGCATTTTATGAAAATGTATGTATTTTTAAGGTAACCTCTAAGTAGTTTCTTGGGCTTAAACCATATAAACTATTCAACTTACCATAACTATAAAATACGCTAAACAGCAGCTAAAAAAATAGTTACATGACAAAACACATTTTGAAGTGCAAGCTAAGACTTCTATAAAAATACATGAGCTTCCACCTCTTCCTGATAATAAAGGTGCTAACCTTGGTCTTCCCTGCTGCTTTCAATGGGATAGTAATGGGTTTTTACACGCTATTTTTTTCCCTGGTATATAATTTGCTATAGTTAATGAGTTTAATGCATGCATCCTGCCCTGGCAGTAAGCAGAGCTAGCAGCATGGAGCTATTGTAAGGAGAGTCATTGGCAGAGAGCAAAGCACAGACACAGTCCTTAGCAAAATGCAAACTTTAAAGCTATACACATGCCACGGGATCACCAGTACGTGGTACCTAGCTGAGCAGCTAGTATATGACATTTCTTTGCAGACTTAAAACACTTGTTACGTATGACAGAAGGTTACTTTAAAATCCTGTATCAGCAGAAACCAAGGCTGACACTGACCCATGACACTGCAAACACTGGGTTTCATGACTCACCATTTGCCACTTGTCACCCACCGTACTCAAAGGAAAAGTTAATTTGCAAAATCTGCCAGTGACTGAAATGTTTTAAAATCATGTATGAAGAAAAAATACATTTGTATTTATACGCCAACAGCAAAACAGTGACTGGCTTCTAACCAATGCCTTGGTAGCTCGCACAGGCTGTTCAGAGCATTGCTGCTGTACAACTGGTGCTTCAGCACTGCTTGGCTATGGCACAGGCAGATGACACCTTCTCAAGCTACAACAGCTTGAAAGGCTACCATCTTTAACACTTCACGGTGGTCTTTTAGATGGGAGAGTCTCTCCTCCCCACGGTGAGATGCACTACTGAGAACTGCTGCTAGCCTGCTTCAGTGCAAAGCCAGCCAGGTCACCTTTGATCAGCTTCAGCAGCAACTGGAGCCATGACAGCTTACGTTGCACAGATGCCAGCAAGGGGTTACCATGACTCTGTTGTAGTAATAGCTCCAAGCAGTAGAGTAATATTATCTTAAAATATTACAGCTGTTCCTAAAGCAACTGCCTACCCTGGAGCAGAAAGAACTTGTCCCTGTCTACAGCAGCACCAGGAGAAGGCAGAGAAGAAGGAGGAAGCACAAATGTATACAGCCAGCTCCCCACAGATGAGTTAGATTCATCTCAGATCAGCACCAACTGGACATGCAATGCCCAGCAGCCCCAAAAAGCAAGYACTATGTAACTTGATTTTCATTCCTATGAAGAAAAGAGTATTTCTGAGTATCTGGCTCCTAGAAGGACCCATGGTTTTGCCAGTAGCTTTCCCAGCTCTTCTCAGGAAGTATAGGTTTAATATCTTTATTACATATGGTGGGTGGGTCCACAACATTGAAGATTACCAGGAATCACTGCTACTGAAACCTTAAGTCCTCTCTTCAAAGCTGTAGTATCTCAGCAGATCAGTATCTCACTTGTCGTAATGTGAGTGAAAAAGTGGAAGAGGACGACCCTGGCCGGTACCACAGACAGGCTGGAGGATCACACTGCTGATCTCCTTTGTAAGAGTCACAGTTAATGTTGGGCAAATAATTTTTTTTATTTCTTTTACAGTGTATCATGGTTAAACCAAGTTGCACATAATTAGTCAAATAAAGATGGTATCGTTCCTTCCCACTGCCTGCTCCAGTTAAGTTTTTAAACCCTGTTAAGAACAAACTTCGTACTTGGAGGTTGGTAGGATGCTCTGAAGAGCTCCCTTCCAGGTTTCACAAACTGGCACATTACCACAGGAACATGTCAGCGTACGTGTCAGTGTACCTATAGGCTGACGGGGCAGCCAACTAGTAACAGATGCAAATCCAGTCATCTACTTGGAAAGCCACCGAGCTGATCCTGCCCAGCCTTTTGGCACACCTGTACAGCAACCCATAAATAAGAAAGAGCTGAAGGATTTGGGTTCAGAGAGCAGCACACAGCTGTGGCGGTTTCTAGCGCACACCGATTCTCCTCCTGTAAAAGGCTCAAGGTTTTGGAGAGAAGACTTGTCATGTTTAGTGGCTGGTTTAGATGAGATGCATCTCAGACTTACTAGCAAAATGTTTTCTGAATTTCATCGCAAGTTCCCTGTTGGAACCAAATAGTCAAAGACTGACTATTACTAATACTCCTGCTGGCAGATTATCTCAATGGCAAGCGGAAATAATGAACATTATCACAAAAGAATAAAACAGTAGACTTCCAGAAGCCACAATCAACCATGAAACGGAGAATTAGTCTCAAGAGGGAAGGGGAGAAAACAAGGATGAAGAGACAAGCCATAACGAGTCACCTCATGAATCTTAAGGGAATCATATGGGATGAGAAAATTGAGGATGAATTTCCCTGAGTATCTATCTAAAAAGTAATGGTGGAAAGTAATTTGTATGACTGGTTATGAAATGACAGCATTTTCTTCTGGAGCGAGGAAGTTCTGAAAGCATCAGAGTAAAGCTAACAGACCTCAGAAGTCAAACAAATTCAGGGAATTGGTGGAAAGAGTTTCTTCAAAAGAACAGATAACCTGAAGAAAAAAAGTGGAAGACAAACATCAGGTGATTCAGGCTATATTAAAAAAACTCAATGGCAAATATCAATGCAAGACAGACAGGAAATAATAAGAGGTTACTCTGGCTGCATCAGAAATTCCTCACTGATCCAAGGAAAAGGTGCAACAACAAAAAATAAAGTAAAGGCACATAACAGTATTAAGGAACAAGACAACCATGCAGGTGACAAATGCAGAAAGGCTGAAATGCAAAATGAGTTTCAATGAGCAAGGATATTAATAAGGCAGCAAGAACGAAGCCCATACCACCAAAGAACTGGAGTTCCACTATTCAATGCAAGAAGCATGCAAAGCAAAGAGAAGATAGGGAAGTCTGAAGTCTCGGTGCATGCTTTCTTTCCACCTCCACAAAACAGCAGAAGAAAGCATTCATACTTAAATACAATAGGAATACACACAGCAGGAGGAAACAACAGATTAAAGAACGGCTTAGTAAGACAGCTGTACTACAGGGGAGAGGGCTGGAGCACATTGCCTCAAGAGTGCTAAGAAATGAGCCAAAATATTTTCTGAACTTGGAAGAACTTAAGAAAGTCTAGTACACATCTTTTGAAAAGAAAAGAAGAAAGGGCCCAGGGATTTACACACCAGTCAGAAATAATCCTTACCACCACAAAGTTTCACTTTTTTGGACCAGACAAGCCATGAACGTGACACTGGCTCTGTTTCTCAAGAACGGATCACATGATTTCTACTTCAGTAAAATCCAAATCCCTTCTCTGATAGAAGAACCGGTGCTGCTAGAGATGGGGAAAGCAGACCTTGACCTCAGCATAAATCATCCTGGCTTCCGTCAAGAGAGGCATCCAATGTCTGTCCTGGCCGCACGTTGTGGTGCCCGACACATGGCAGCTGCGAGGCCCCTTTTGGTGCTCAGCACGGTCACAGCATCAGCAGAGGCTGTGACCAACCTGCCAGTACCAGGAGGTGTCCATTTGGATCTCAGCATGGAGTCAGCAGTACGTTCATTACTTCTCCAGTGACACTGCTCTGCAAAAGCTGGACCCTCTACTCCTGAACCCCTTGACAATGCAGGTATGAGGGGGAAAAAAATAAGCTTCTTCTAAAGCCTATACCCCTCCTCTCCCAATTCAGAATGGCTTTCCTGTATTTATTTTGGGGGCTGGGTCATTGCAATGCTTTGCAACTCCAGAGCTGCAGATAACACAATGTCAACTCTGACATGAACTTTTATGCAGTTCCTTCATTCCTTCTGAGCCAGTTTCTCTGCAGAGGTCATGAATGCTGCTTGCCCGCTTAACAGGGCAATGAATGGCACAGGCTCAAGCAACATCAGACAGCTGAGGCCACCAGGAAAAGCCATTTTCAAGGGTATGCTATTAATTTCACCTTTCTAAACCTTGGGGTCCAGTAGATGACAACTAAGCATCTGTCTGAACCATAAAGTTTCCCTTCCAAAATGGGCAGCTACGATGCTGGTCCCTGGGAATAATCACCCTTTTGAGATTGCTACTCATGTTGGGCGAAAAGTTCTGCACAGGGCACTGAGGTGGAAGAACTCAAGGCATTTCTCTAAAAAAGAAAAACAAAACAACAGCAACTACCCCAACCAAAAGATAGTCTTTGTATGTACAGGTATAAGTGTCAAGTATATGTACAGAAATTCTCAGCACACATAAATTGATCCTGCAAAACTTCATGCACAGTATTCCTCCTCAAATCACTCCAATTTTCACTCGCAGGTCAATTGCACACAATTTGGTACCATCAGACCTACCAACTGCCATATGGCTGCCAGCCCTGTCACACCTGTCTGCTGAATTCTCACACATCTGGCTAACCTGCTAGAAGGCTTTAAGCATTTGCCTGCTATTTCTCCCCTTGGCTGATAGAGACATGCTGAGTAGACAGCTGGAGGTATTCTCTTGCTGCTCCCCAAACTGGATGACAGCCAAGAAGGATTAGCCAAGACCCCCAGCTTACTCAACATTTCCACTCAGCTACAACTCCAGATAAGCTCAAGCACCCAGCTGCAAGCTACAGTTCATGCATGACAGGTTTGCTGAGCTTCGAGYCCTCTCTCAAACTGCCCAGGGGATAGTCTACTACCCAAATATATGTATTTTACAACTTTACAGATAATTTGCTTAGACTCCAAACCGGAAGTTAGTGGAAATATTTTCTTTTGAAATGCAGGTCATAAAAAAAAATACTAGTTTCAATATCCTCCCACAATTTTTTATACTGAGAATACTTTCCAAACAGAAAGAATTTCATCAACAGAAGGAAGATATTTTAAAATCTGGCTAACAAAGAGTTGCTCCACCAAAAAAAAMCAAAAAAAACCAAAAAAAACCAAAAAAAACCAAAAAAAAACCCCAGCAACAATAAAATCTTGCTGTTGTGAAGCTATACTACCAAATGTTTGACTAGCAGTCTAGAAAATTTTAATGCTACCTCTCCAAATTGCTTCTACTTGCTGGTCTTTGAAAGGAATAAACCAGACACTGGACAAAAGGGATGAAAAGTATTTGATTCCATGTTGATGGCTGATGTTTGGTGGAAAAATTGATATAGTATTGTATTTCTTCATAATTAAAACAGGGAAAATAAGCAAACCACTTCTCGTACAATCTCTGGCTCAGCACTTCTTATTTCTTAATCAAAATTTAAAGGACATAAGCATCAAAAAGACTGCAATTCTGTCACGTGCAGGATGCAATTCAGACCGGCTGTTTTGCTCTTATCAATTACAAATGCGTTTTTGTACAGTACATATTCAATTCAGAAAATCTTACATTTGGCTTACACTGGAAAATAGAAAAGTCTATTTTCTCAGTTTTGTAAGTAGGTATTACTAGAATACTATAATCCATACTGGATTCAGTTTTTAAGTTAATTTCCTTGATACTTCATAGGCAGGCAAGTCAGGAAATACAGAATGTAAGTCAAAGTCATATTGCCAAGATGCAATTGCTGCAGCAGAACAGTAAACAGTCAAATGGGAGACTTCAACAGGCCATGGACAGGTTTTGAGATGCCAAGAGTTGGTGGAAGGAAAAAAGAAGAGCGGGGAAAAAAAGAAGGGGGGGGGGGGGCAGGGGGGAGGAGAGAAGGGGTGGGAAGAGAGAAGCAGGGAGAGGGGAAAGAAGGGAAAAAGAAGGAAAAACCAAAACCACATGGGTTCTTGGCAGCCAAACAATTTAGGCTTCCAGAAGTTAGCATCAAGGCTTATGCTTCAATRAACTGATACGCCCCAACACTGCACACCTATTAATAAGCTGAATGAGTCCACACCTGACCCCAGCTATGGCATCACAATTCAAATCGCTAATACCCTTGGGGATTACCATCAGTGGCGTACCAAGCATAGCAAAGAAATACTTAAAACTGTCAGCTTGTGACCAAAAGGAAAGAGATAGTGAAGAGTCTTAATGGACTCAAAGGTTTACAATTTAAAAATACTGGTAAGCTCTATGCAACAACTTTAGGCATGGAGGTAGTTTTGCTAAGGAGAGTTTCAGAAAACATTTTCCAAAATACGAGCAGTGATAAGGCATTTTACCTAAACATCCTCTGTAATAATAGTGCAAAAAAAAAAAAAATTAACCTTCAAAATGTACTCAAAAATGTTTTATTAAATATAAACATTACTTTGCCTATTGCTCAGGTTCAAACTACTGCCTGAGCAGCATTTTTAATTTCTTCTCAGTGACATTTTAAAGAATTCTGATCAAACTGCTTGAGAACACAGAAAAGTTGATTAAAAAGACTTACATAACTTTCATGTGTTTTTCATTTCTCAGTTAAATATGAATATTAATATTCAGCAAATATTTGTATTTAAGAGGCTGTTTACACACTGTCTGAAATTGACTTGAGTTATTTATACGGTATTAAATAGATCTGATCTCAAGCCACAAAGCTACACACACACACATTGCAATAGTTACGCTGCTATTCCATGCTTCATTTATTACCTTCATCATCCTTTCTTCATTTTCTCGGTTTGTTACCAGGAAAAAAGAAATTAATCTTGAATCACTCTGGAAGCTCTTAAGAGCAGATTCCAATGTAAGAAGCAGTAGTCTGCTCAGCATATGAGACTTACAAATAGCAGAGAGCAAGAGATCTGCCGTGCTGAACCTTATCCTAAACAAGACCCCCACCTGCAGAAGCAAGGGAAAAAAGACTTACTTTTTTTTATGATTGTGTCTTCTTCAGTCTACTAGCATTATCTCTACTAAGTTGTGATGAAATGTTAGAACTACCAGGGGTGGGAAAGGTCGGGGGGGAAGCTTTAAGACTCCTCCAAAGATACCGTACAAGTTGCTTCAAGTACCAGCTGATAAAAAAAAGCTAGCGAGATTCTTTTACTCTTTCTACCAAACTACATACTTCTTTTTACCAGCTTACATAAGTAAATCGATTTATGCTTCCCTGTTTCACGTTTTATACATGGAAAAGGCTGAACACATCAGAATTTTTCAGACACAACCACTTCAGTTTAACAATGCATAATGATCAAAATATTATGAAACTATGATTCTGTTACACAACACTTTTAAATGATTAAGATTATGCATCAAAGTATACTCTTTCAGCATGTATATGCTTTTTCCAAATAAATGTTAATTCAAGTTTCTGAATAACTGCAAAAACTATGAGCGAAGAAAATTGTATTAAACTTGCAACAAATAGAATTAAAGTGAAAAGAAAGACAACACTTGTGATTCATTACTGAAGTCTCCTGTTTCTATATTAACTGTTCCCTTGAAATTAAAAAAACATACATTTCAGTTCTCGCTAAAAATGGTTTAAATCAGTGGGCTTACAAATCACTATGTTTTCGTGGTAGAACGATAGTCAAATCACTGTTGCAAAACAGACTTTGTACAAATCTTTATTGTTTGGAATAGAAGTTACCACAAGTCACATGAGAGTGTGGCTAACAACAAAACTTCCTCTTTTCCACCCTTAAATTTCAGTGAGATTCAGCAACACATGAAAGAAACCAGCCCCTGCACGAAGTGATCTTCCACCTGACATACAAAAACAGTCCACCTTATTTTCAGTTTGTTATCCTGGGTCCTGTATAAGCCAATACTTGAGATGGAACACAGACGACTAACACAAAAGTCCACTCTGAAAATCTCTGCCCAGTTTATCTCTGGAGTGAGTTAGCCATACGCCACCTGGTTTTCTTCCAGTCGTACGACATACACTTAGGCAAAACAGAGAGCACTGGAAATGGTTTATCTGTAGAGGTTGGGGAACCTCCATCATTGGAGGTTTTCAAGACCAGCTAGATAAAGCCATGGCTGACCTGATCTACTGTTCGTGATGGACCCACTTCAAGCAAAACTTCTGGACTACGTGACCTCCAGAGG
Organism: Phoebastria nigripes; assembly: GCA_035582835.1. Classification (NCBI taxonomy): domain Eukaryota; kingdom Metazoa; phylum Chordata; class Aves; order Procellariiformes; family Diomedeidae; genus Phoebastria; species Phoebastria nigripes. The sequence goes on along the minus strand of JAYKAV010002796.1, from coordinate 237,256 downwards.
CCCCCTCTAACCAACATTTCAATGATTTTATAAACTGTTTCCAAAGAACACATTTGCACCATCTTCCCTCTTACCTTCATCACACACAGCTTGTTCAGTATCCTGCTTCTCCACACCAGAGCCAATGAGTCAGAGTTGAGTCCTACCTTCGTACATCCCTTCCATCGTACATGAAGTTTCTCCACAGAGCCGTTCCAACAACAAGAAAAGTCAACTTAAGAAGAGGGGAGATATCAGAGAAGAGGTGCTCAAATCTCTTCCACTGAACAGCTGCTGGGAACCTCATCCCATACACACACTGGATCAGACCTGTCTCATGCTTAGCAGGGACAGACTAAAACAGAGAAAAGGACAGACTATGCCTGAAATGAATGAAAACATCGTTACCATTAAAGAAAAAAGGATTGGGAGGGGGCACCACAAAGAGCCACCTCTCCCATGACCAGAAGAAAAAGCTTCATATGTCTCGGGCATACTAATTTAGTATGATGTGAAATGTATCTGCAGAAGTTTCCCTCCTTGAAAGGAAAGGAAAAATTAGAAACAGATCTCACAGCAAGAGCACACATATACACAAATCTGCATTAAATGCAAGATTTGCATTTGCATCAGCAGCTGGTTGCATTAAAACCAAAAATAAACAAAACATAACTGCCTGTTTAAATATAGACATTAATTTTTGTTAGGAATACCATTTTTTACTCTCAACCTGACTCAAAATGAGATTTGACTCTAAATCTTGCACTCAAGTTATAATACTCTACTTTATCTTCCAAATTACTGATGCTCGACTTGGTCCTATGTGTATTTGAAAAACATATTAATTAAGTTTTTAAAATTTCCTTTTATTAGCATGCTACAAGAAGACAGCTTGTCAGCACAGCACCAGGCATTCACAGCTCTGGATTTCACTGTCACCTCAAAAAGCCAACCCTACTTCATTCCCTCCTCAGCCGGGTTTTACTAGAGGGTTGGAGTCAAGTCCTGGGATTATATTTAGTATTAAAGTATTTATAAATCTGTATTAAGTAAATTAAATGTTTAATATACATTTTAACAAAGGGTCATTTGTTATGGATTTTAGTGCAGCAGTTAGACAAAACACTGTCTTTAACACCTTCTACTGGTGTGCTTACTGCCATATATAATACACACTCTTCATGCCTGTAACCTATTTAATAACAGACATTAATTATTTATTAGCCCTCTATAAACAATTTATAAATGTACCCTTACTATAAAGCATGACTGGACTGGCCTTTACTTCCACAACAAAAGAGTCTGCAGTATTTTAACTGCTTCATTAAGAAGTAAACCCTACTTATACAGAACTTAAGTGATACACATTTTGTGGTATAAAAATACAACCAAATAGCATAGCCTATCATTTATCTCAGAATTCAGTAATATGCAGTGGATTTCCCAAAAATTTATGTGAATTGGTTATGATGCCACTGTAAGTGAAACTAGAATCATGTTTAGGTACAATAAAAGAAGCTTTTTATACCTCTGTCATACAACTATTGGATAAATTTAGTTTTTCACCTTGGGCACCTAACTACCTGGTTTTGTGAGCACAGGAGGTACTACCCAGGCAGGCTGAAGGCAAATTTTAATACCAAATTCCTGGCAGCAGCTTGTCCGTATGCTAAATCTTCTGAAAATCCCCCTCCCCAGCTCTGTGATCTGCACGTGCTATTTCAGGTGGGCAGCTAAGATGCCAGGTTGGTACCCATGTTATTTATAAAACTCACATACATCTTCATTGCCCCAACAATGGACTATGACCAGCTTTTGTTTTCCTCCATGCTGTTCGAGAAGTCTTTCCTGCTTTTCTGGGTAACTTGCCGCTGACACAAATAATCTCCAGAGCCAGCAGCTCAGTGGCAGGGTGCTCCCATGCAGATAACGTTGGATGCTGAAAAGCCTGCATGACGACTCTCCTACTTCTCCGATCACATACAGGTTGGAGAGTCTTAGAAGTACTCTTTTTAACAAGATCATCTCAGCAGAGGCTGCCTAGGATCTCTTGCTTGCTCAACAGGGAATGAAAAATTTAGGAAAACTGTGTATTTTGCCACTCTAGGTTTTAAACATAGACTTTGGAAATAGTACTGTATGTTAACTGAGTGTCAATCTTCACTTTCAGAGTAGCTGACATTCTATATATTTTTAGTATTAAAATCAGTTATTAGTTTTAGTATGTATAAAGCATTCTGTGACTACTCCTGGCACTGCACTGGCTTGCTTCTACTATAAATGTTATTCTTCTCACATGAGAACTGCATTAAATTTAAAGCAAATACTTACAGCATAGCAAAATGCAAGAAAAGTTCCTTAATGGCAAGACACAAGGAACAACACTTTCCTAAGTTTTCAAGTCTGCTATTTGCACCTCCCTTCCCTTGGATTTTTCTCCAACTCAGTAAGTGAGTAATCAACCACAGCTTTGTAACAGTGCTTAAACTTGCAGCATTTTTTTGATTAAACTCAGAATTTTCCTTACAGACGACATCCTTTCTGAACAACGCTAGGAGATCTAATGTGACCTAAGCAAATTGGTGGAACATCAAACCGAAATATCAGTGGTGCTACACATATAACTTGTGTTGCCCATCTTTGAAAACATGTTCTGTCGGAGAACAACAAGCAAATGCGAGTAAGACCATGTGCAAGAAAAAAAAATCAACCCAGGTATCAGGAAGAACGCAGCATGGCTCTTAGCTCCTTGTTCCCAGCAGTCTGGATTCATTCAGGAAAGAGACATTGCACCAGGGGAAAATAAAATACAAAACCAAAGGCTCACAGTGTAAAATTAATTCATGCAGCTCAAAATTACTCATCTATTTTAAGTCAATTAGAAAATATAAATCACAGTCAAGGCTGCTCTTTGTACATGTAAAAAATGCCTGTCTTAAATAATAAAATGTCCTTTTCAGACCCAAATTATGCCTTCTATGTGCCATTTCACTTAACACAAAAGCACAAACAGAAAAAAAACGAGTTCTTGCCCATATGAAGCTCACAGGAAAGTTGACAAAGGAACAACTACATAATTTGAATAAAAGAGAAAAGAAGTCTGAAGTTCATAAATGAAGACAGACTAATCATTGCTTTATAAGATATGTGAGAAAAAGGAAAACAGAGCAAACATAGGAGACAATACCCATGTACATTCAGGCAAGAGCAAACATAAGGAAAGTACAGACACTGAGAAATAACCACAGGATGACACATGACATTATGTGGCATTTAAGATCCTTGGGCTGAGACAGCCTAAGCTAGACATGGATGGCGGTACCAGGTGAGAGTTTGAAGAGCAGATATGGTGGTTACAGCAGTAGGAAAGAACAACGCTGGGGTGCAAGAACTTCAACATCCTCTATGGACATCTTCTGGTCTCCTTCTACAGGGGCAAATTAAGTGCTAACAGAGCAGACGTAGGTATGCAGAGCACACAGGCATATTCATAGACGATCACATCTCTACAGGTGATGTAATCCTTCTATTGCTTGGTCAACGAGCCGATTCCACGCGGAATTGCCACTAGAAAGGCCTTTAGCACCCTTCAGGGTAATGAATACAACTTTTCAGCACTCATTTATGCAGCTATCCAGTCCTTTGAAGATTGGTCCCTGGAGGTACGCAGCACTGACTAGCTTTGAAGATGTCCTTAAACTACAAAACAACAGTCATATGCGGGGAAAAAGATGCATGTATGGGAATAATAACTAAACAAGCAAACCTGAGATAAAGATCTTTCAAGTCCAATGTGAAACTCAAGAGAACCCCAGCAAAATCAGCACAGTTAAAAGCTGCTCATTATTTTGTAATGTGTTCCCTTCCCAGTGCTTCTGACCTAAATAATGTCCTTCCTTTGTAGAAGATGGCTACCCAATGGTTCCTCATTGCTCGCTCTCTCCAAGAGAGCTCAAGCCTTGCCGTGATAATCACAGTAAAAGTTAAAGAGACTGCAACCTAAAACCCAGGGACTCAGCTGTCTTCCACCGCAAAAAAAATGACAGAGGCCCAAGACCTAAGATGATATGCCCTTGAAAACAGCGTAAGGGACAACAAGAGGTAGGTAAGCCTGTAATTGCATCAATCAAGAAACTGCAACAGATGCAGAGATGCATTTAGAAACACGCTAATCTCGACAGTGTTTTCTGTCAGACTATGCAGTCTGTCTTCATCCTTAGAAATGTGGAAATGGGGGAAAAAAGGAGTAGTTGGAGATACGCAAGTCTTGCTAGGATTGAAGTAAAAGAAGTCTGTGGCCTCATGGAGCCTACCTTTATAAAATATTTCTAATGGGAATCCTGCAATTTCCCTAACTCTCCCTGCAGATGCAATAGCCACAGAACAGAAAGATAATTCTTAGTAAAATATTTTTTTCCAAAGTAGCTTGTTACTGGCATCAGCCATTAGACTGGATTTAAGCCTCATGGGAGTACTGGGATTCGATGGTGAGCAAAGTCTGACAGGGCCTTTCACCTTCTACTTCTGAGCGTTTACCTTCTACTAGACCTTTTACCAAGACCTCCTTACAATCACAAAAAACGTTTTTACCAACCAGATCTGTTATGGCCAACAAAGGAAAAAAACGATCTCCTCACAAAGCCCATGCCACACAACCCCCACCTCCGTACACAGACGGTAAAGACCCTGCTGGTGCACAGAAAGGTAATCCTGGCTGTTATCACCAGGATATTTCTTGTGTTCTAGTTTTGAAGGAGGGGTACAGTTTGTCCCGCTCTAGCGAACTGGTGCATGGTACAGCCCAGCTGCTCACCCAGAGGTACGAGGGACCACTTTAGCTCCATGGAAAGCAAATCCTAAAGATGGGCAATTCCTATCCTTACTCCTAAAGATCAATCCCAGGACAGCACCCTGTCCACAGCTTGGGTGGGGGCTGCTCACAGTAAAACACGTAGCATACAGCCAGTTCACTTCCAGACTGCATCCCCCAAATCCAAGCAGTCATGCTCCATTTATCCTTAAGTCCTGCCCAAGTTCAAGGTATTGAGACCTAGCTCCCGCAAAAGAGAAGAAGGGCAACTCACAGGCCAGCTCCTGCTTCATCTCCCGTCCAGACCTGCTGGGGACATCGGGGACAAGCTGCTTCACAAGCGCTGGGTGTAGGGCTCCTTTTTTTGCAGAAAGGGGGTTTCTGTGTTTTGCATTCACACAAATTACACTCAAGGCCTTCTGTTATTTTTGCTGTATTTTGCTCTCCTTCTTATCATTTATGCAGTCCTGTGCCGAGCACTACAAAAGCCAGAGGATCTGCTCCTCATTCCCTGTCCCATAAAGCTTTCTCCTCCACTGCTGCAGGCGGCTTGGTGTTTGTACTCTGGCAGCCCTGGGGCTTATCCCCCATCCCATGTGTGCTTATGCCCCGTTACAGCTTTTAGACAAGCTAGACGTTTTCTTATGACAACTTGAGAATGCTGTTTTGGTCAGCACAACAGCTGCAAGTATTCCTCAGGAAACCAAACCTTATACTTCATTTGTTTAATTTTCAACGCAACATTTAAGAATCTAAGTATGCAAAAAAATCATTGTCATCTCTTCATTTCATTGAGAGGACCACTTACTAAAATGGAGAAAATGAGTACCTCTCTCTATTTTAGTAATCCTACCTATTGACTTTAAGAAAAATAAGCCATTGCTTGTTCGTGAAAATCTCACATCAAATTCAAGAGGCAGGGAACATTTGCTACTCTTTATGAGTTTGATCACACCTCTAAAGTGACAATTTCATTAAACCATTGAAATATTAGAGCAAAATACAAGAGGTAACAATGATTTCTTTTTATATTCATCCTTAGACAACATTATTGAAATAATTACAAGGGAATGCAAGAGTAAAGGTTATCTAGAGGCTGAAATTTCTCATCATTCACCTCAGACCAGAATGATCTTTCCTGTTGTTTGGAAACTTTTAAGGGTTTTTTTTCACTCAAGAGTCTATAAAAGAACTTTCTTTGAAACAGTAGAAAAAATAAGATAATGTTACCACTTCTCATTTCAAGATGTGTCAAGTCTTCCCCCCCCAAAACGTTGAGAAAGTATTTCTGTGATTTTTGTTTCAGAAAGTTACTAGTCTCTGTTAGAGACTTCATATATCTGCATTGTTCAAGTTTGCAGTGTTTAACACATGATGCATCAAATGCCTAGATGACCTATAAAACTTACGCGGATTTGAACATAACACGGATGATAACATGCTGAGGTGGTATCATGATCCTCCAATCAAGCTAACACAAAAACAAACAAACAAACAAACACCACACCACCAACCAACCAAAAAAAATCTTATCGCTGAACTCTCAAATTAGTGTTTGTGATTTCAATCTCAAACTTAAGCATTCAGTACACTACCCTAAACAGAGAACAGGTTCCCCTAATGCTTCTATTCCAAGTATTTCTGTGTTAATTCTACAAACAACTTTTCAGAGCCAACTGGCAGCTCTTTAGGCTGTTGCTTTTCTCTTTCACATGCATTCTCTCACATTTGCAGATAAGAAGGGAAGATTAGCCCCCTAAAGTGCTTTTTACACTTCATTCAAGGTGAACAATGCATAGAAACTTTTCTCTGGGTAGGTGCTAACTTTACAACAGCAGGACTAAATTTCAAGCGCAGTAAGCTGAAGATTAACAGGAGACGCTTGGTAACGACTGGTTTTACAAAGCACTCCAGTTTCCCACACTCCAGTTCAGCTTGACCTGCCCGGTATCAGGATGGGTGATTATCTCCCATTTATTATACACGGGCTAATGGGTTAGGCTGATGCTTGCGTGTGACTGTGCATTCTACATAAATACATACACACAGAGACAAAACAATCTATTTATCTATTTAAAATCTCTGCTGTTTTTCCTAGTGGCCAACTTGCTATAGAGCTCTGTTGCGTTGAGCAGGAAAGCACAGCTTCACTCCTGCTCTAGTTATTTCACTCCCCAGGGCTGCCATGAATACAACAAATGAAATCACACGGACTGTGATCTTGTCAGATGTCATAAGCAAAGCAAGATTTGGCCTAGTCATTATTAGAATAGGAAATTTCAATTATAAGCTTGAAACAAGCCTATGAAACCTTTTGTACACTGAGTTGAAGTCACTCAGCGCAGCTTCTCTTTAACACCTTCCTTCAAGTATTTATTGCTTTTTATGTTCAAGAAGGACCACTGGAAAAACTAGTTGTAGAAATGGCAAAAATAAGGAGTCAGCTGCTCAGTTTATTTAGGGTCCCTGCAACTCACACGGCAGTTTAAAAGAAATTCCACAGGAAATTCAGTCAGCAAAATTAAAAAAACCTTATTAGGACTGGATTTGCAAAGAAAAAAGTCAAGAAATTCCAAAACATGATGCCAACAGTGTAATTATATTAGCCTGTTACAAAACAATTAAAAGTAATGAAATTTTGACTGTTCTCACTGTTAAGTGTTAAGAAGCTCGAGATTAGTATTTAGTTAATCTGGCAGTCCCACTGAGAAGCCCCAACATAGACTAGACAACATACTTGAGGTGGTAGTAGTGTTGGTCTACAGCTTCTCAGCAGCATCAGTCATGTCGGAGCACAGAGACTGACAGCGCAAAACAACAGCAGCTTACCTAAAATTACATTTTGAAAGGTGCATTGAGAGTCCACGTGCAAAAAGGCACAGAAAGCAGTTCAACACGGAACCTCTGTCTTTAAAAGGCCCCACAGCTTACAGCTTGAGAATGGCCAGTTTCCAAAAAGGTTACACTTATCAAGCAAAAAATCTCCACAGTGCTTAATAAGTATAGACACATACATTTTTCTAAGTGCTTTGAAAAAAAAAAAAACCTGGTGCATATGTATTAAATTGGATCCTCAAACAGAGATTTATGTCTAAGTAGGGAGTGGTGACTGCCCAGACTCAGGGAGGAGCAGGGGAGTTAGGATTAAACAAATATTTAAAAAAAAAAAAAAGAAAAAAAAAAGACAGAAAGAAAAAATCCACTACTATATTAGGTGCCAGATCTAAGGCTTCAGCTTTGCAAATGACTACTGGAAGGTTCAAGATCCCTAAAGGAATAGTTGGGTGGTGAAGAGCTGCTGTAATGGGTTGCATAGAGCTGCTGTAGACTTGCCAATACATACTTGTATCCAGCTGGTCCCAATTAATAGGATATATCCTGGTGGTTGTTGGCAGCCTTCAAGCTGCTCTAACTTATGCCACAGACCAGACTGGCAACCAGAGGACTCAAGACAAAAGACTCTGCATAGATGGCACAAAGTCATCTCCCCACTCCGCAGAATTGCATCAGATAGCTGAGTGGATAGGAGTAGAGCAATGTAATGTATTGCCATACATAAATAAACATCTTGGAGGGGATAATGAGAAAAAGGTAGTACGGACAATTTATACCCAACAGCAAATGCCATTTAATTCTCATTTTAAACTGTGCATGATTTCCACTATCTGCCCCTCTCAGCCCTACCTCCCCAGTCCTACAGAGACACCTCTGGAGTATTTGCTGTAATCACTACATTTCGCTGARGCAAATATATGTATAACCAGTAAGTTTAACAACAACAATAATACTCTCAAAGAAATTTGGAGGAATCATTTGCCTAAAGAAGATACTAGTCCAGTGACCTGAACAGAATTACTATTCAAACAGAGAATTGTTTTCAATACACAGGAACAGCCCTGCCAAAAAAACAAGATAGCTTTTCATCTTTAATCTGAAACTCTGTTAGGAAAAGGGAAAAGAACTGATGATAGTAGGATCGATGAAATTATGGTTAAACAGGTTAAGGTGGTTCTTAAAGGCCAAAGGTCGATATGAAGTACTTTTAGTATTTTCTTTCAAAGTAACATTTATGTAAATTTCATGGAAGGGTAAGGCTATTCAGAAACTTGAAAATGCTGTGTATACAAGATGTGCCAGCAAGTTCAATATTTGGAATATTAAATAACTTCATCAGACTGTAAGCCAGGCAATCAATAAACAGTAACATTAGCAATAAGACAGAGGATTCTGCTGCTTAAAAGATACTTAAAGATACTCGGAAAAAAGAGAAACAAAGAGAATTCCAGAGAATTTATATTTCATAGCTCAAGTTCTCATTTTACGATTCTCTGCTTTTTTTGGTTTATTTACTTCTGAGTGTTTTAAAGCAGAATATCAGTTACATACATTTTTAATACTAAACACAGCCTCTTAAAATAAAGAGGAAGATTCAGTGAGAACATAGCTACAGCAGCATCAGTCAGAGAATGGAGTAATGAGGCTGATTCTAACACTTCAGACCAGGACTCAAACTTCCCCCCAATTCTGAAGTGTTCAGATTCCTGGGAATAAGTGCAGGCAATTTGGCAAGCATGCTCATGAATATATTAACTGACAAGAACCATTTTCCACCCCCCAGTTAGTATATATCGGGGGAAAACATGTAAAGAGGCTCAAATAGCTAAATATCTCAGGCTAAAAATATCAAGAACTCCCTCAGCTGGAAGTTGTTAGCAGAGCTCTGATAAAAATAAGGAACCAGGACAGCATAAATTCTTTCCCTTCCCTGCAGAAAATAAACTACATTTGGGAGGAAAGTATTCAAAACATAATAAAAGAGGTGACTCACCCCTCTCAACATACATTACACACTGGAAGGAGGAGCGGGGCAGGGGAACGGGGGTGCAAACCCAACCGTGAAGTGAAGTCCCGGTGGGAAGAGAACAGCCATTCCCCACACCACCGAAACACACAGTTCCTGCCCCTGGCGTCAATCTGAAACGGTTACCACAACAGTTTTGTAATACACACAGCACTCCTGCCCTGAAGGATGACCTGTGGCACTTGAAGGTCTTCAGAGAAAGGTAAATGATTGCTCCCGGAGCCTTCCGGCCAGGTTAACTCTTCCCCTCACGTGGGATGCTCCTCTAGAATGCTGCTAACACCTACGGCAGGAACTGAAAGGCTATAGATACTTTAAACTAACCTCTTAGCCAACAAGATTTCCAGACCCGGGCTGTACTCTTTATTTCTTAGCTATTTTTCAAACTTAAGGTGACGCAGTCAAATGAGCAAACCCAGACTCAGATGAGCCAGCTTTGTTTTGGTTTGCAGGTAAACACATGTACATCATTCAGCTGAAATGTGAGCAGGCAGGGTATGGAAAAGCAAGCACGATACACCTATATTTAACAGCCTTCCACACTCAGAAGAATGGGCTCATATCAATTATAAAAGAAATACAGCAACCATGATGTTATAGGACAATTAAACCAGCAAATAATCTGTAACGGTATCACATTACTTCATTTTGGATGGAAAATTCTTAAAACGCTGGGGGAACTGCATAAAGAGAAATGATCTTGCTAAAGCGTATCACACAGTCTTACCATTTCGTAATCTCTTAATTGAAACTTGTACATCACATTGGGTCGTACTACACTAGAGACACTCAAAAGGGTTTGGATTTTTTAGAACYGTCTCAAGTACCTCCTTCCACGCAGCATCTGACAGAAGGGTAGGATGCTTCTGTACACTAACGTCTCCACTTACTTGGAGAAACAGAAATTCAGAAAAGAAAGAGAATACCAGCACAAGTCTGCTGACCTCCAGCAGACACTGTAGTTGAACATCACTTACACAAATGCCCAAAAGATAGCTGAAATTTACTTTATTTTACAAACTGTGTGACATTAAAAAAAAAAAAAGGATAAAAGATAATTCTGCCACTAGGAAATACTCATATCCCAACCACTCCAGGCAGTGACATTCTTGGACTCTAAATAACAAATACAAAATATTAAGAGGCAGAGCATCTGTGGGCTGGAAAATGACAGTTTACTGAATTTGAAGCTTTGAATGTAAAGGAAAAAAAAAACCTTGACTGCTATGTAAGGACACCTCAACATCTTCGCTGAAGGAATGTCACAGCATAACTCATGGGTTAAATCACGTCACTGAATGTTATCATCTTTTCTACCAATTTATAGAACTAATTTCTCGCTTTTACATGTTGGGTGAAAAAACATGCAGAAAGATGCTGGGAAGCTTCCCATGCTGAACAGTGGGTTGAAGGAAGAGGAGATGGGAAGCCTGGTCCAAGGAGCAACTCTGAGTAGCCAGGCACATCATATCTTAGTGTAGAATACATGGTGGTTTTATCTTATGGTCCTTACAGCCRTAAGTCTGTGAAGCAAACAGGGTTCAAACACAACCTTGATACTTAAGATGGTTTATATATTATTTCAAAAAGTGGAACATCTGGACTGGAACATCCTCTTCGAATGTTTATGTTTAGCCGAAGTATCTGCTACTAGCTTAAGAGCACAGCTCCCACTCCATTCACATTACCCAGTCCCCTGCACCCAGTACATTAACCTCATCTTTCCCAAACCATGAGTTCTCTACTCATTTGACATACTTCTACTGCGCTCAGTACACTATGGCATATAACACGCCTTTCATAAAMAACGGTAGTAAAGTTAATTGTCAACACGCAAACACATCGTTTTTGCAATGCACATGCTAAGGAACGAGCTAGGAGAGGACCAACAGGTGAGAAAACAGACCGGCACCATGTACTTCATCCTGTTTTTCATGTTGCTTTCAGAATTTCCCCAAACCAAGGAATCGGACTGTGAAGTTCTCTCACCAACAGAAGGTGCTGCTCTGGACTCCAGCCACGGTACTGTTTAAGGTATGATGGCCTAAGGACACCGTAAGGCCAAATCTGTAAGTACCATCATTAACTAGACCAAATCAATAGAGCTGGGGGGGGGGGGGAAGCCAAACAAAAAAGGATAAGCCTTTGGGGCACGAAAGCTTCTTCAGGTCACTTGGGCTGCCAAAAGGGAAGAAAAAACTTTATCTGTTTTGGATAAGCTTGTGTCAATTGCCAGGGGGCTATCCAGGGAGACACASGGATGGAAGTTTTTTGGAGGAATCAGAAGCATGTTTTACCAGAWAAGCATTAGGGGAGTCCTACGTTCCTAGGCAGAAGAGAGTTACATATATGGACAGCTTTTGTTGTTTTCAGATGCTTTCGTTCACATTGCTCTAAACAAATACTTTGCTTTAAGAAATTTGGTTGTTGGGTACTCCTGGCATTGCTCCCAAAGAGAAGTAAATCACAGGTGTTGAATATAAAGTCAGCCTTGGTGAGGTAATTGCAGTTATTACACAACAGACCATACGCAGGCCATAGGTAGGAAACAGTAAATTTCATGGTTCCATACCAAGAGACATGAAAAGAGTCTAAGGGTGACACTGAATAAGCTCAGAATTGGATCAAGAGTGCAGTTAGTGTATTAACTCTGAAAATGCCTCTTCCAATTTTATTCCGTGTTTGAATCAAAATGGTTTGTTGTTTGTTTTGTTTTTTTTTTAAACCAACCTGCTTCTGTGATTCAATACATGCAGGTGATGTCCAAATATATTAACCTTGCCTTCCAAGCTTGAATATATACATAGACCTATGCATACACACATACACAAACACACACAATACAATATGGAAAATTAGAACATTCAATTTTAGACTGGGAGAACGCAATGGTCATCTTTTTTCAGTTACGTTAATTCTTTAAATATGCTATTGGACTGGAAAAACAGATTCCAAGAAAGTTGCATCCATGCTAAAAGGTAACTGTCACAGAACTGGTTTTAAGTTTAGCTGAAATCCATACCTGAATCACAAAGGCAAAATGAATATGAAAAGAAATCCGTTTTGATGCTGCAGAATACACAGGAACTACGTTGCCAAATTACACTGTTGGTCACTTTAATCTAGTTTCTTGTTTCCCTTTACAGCTCCATTGTAATGCTTCAAAATAAGGTGTTAGAAAGCCTGAAGCATATATGACACTGTCACAGGTTAGGTTTCCCTTCATTTTTGGAAACTTTTGATTAGTTTTCCACTTGTATCCTGAATTAGTGAGAACTTCCAATGTTTGTGCTGAACAGAAGTGTGCTCACTTAAGTACAAAACCATTTGTAGAAGCAAAGCTCTTCTCTGTAACAATACACTACACCAGAGRGCCCCTCTAATTACGTTTTGTCTATTGAATGTATACACTGTGCAAAGAGAAATTAAACAGAAACTAATACCAAAACACTTTCATGAGTTTTATGTGCTTCCTCTCAGCTGCCCTTTATCTTCCCTACTCTTGCATTAGCAGAAAGTCCCTTTTGCACTACCTTCTCTTTTGCTTTGCCCACACTATCTTTTAACACTCCCGATTTGTTTCAAAGCCTGTGACCGTGCAGAGGACACCCAGCTACAGGACTTGAGCATTTCAAGCACTTTAGCCGTGAAAATGAACATTGCTACAAGTGTACCTCCTTAACTAGTGGGTAACTTGAACCGACACTGTGTGCGCAAAGCTGGCTGCTCCAACAATGTAGGAAACAAAGATTTTTAGCTTTAGATGATGTCTTGCGTGTTTTACCAGTTCAGGCTATTAAGGATCAAGATGGTATTAAAGAGGGAGAAACAAGACTAACTGTTAGATCGCRGTGAATCTTCCTATAGTCCCTGATACAGCCTGCAGCTTTCAGCTGATGCTCCTTGTCAGAAGCGTTTGTGCGAGTGCCTGGAATATGGAACCAGTACACCCACAACCTGTTGTAGGCATGGCTGTACATTTTCAAATGCATTTGTTTGGCTCGCAGTCTAAGTATTAAAACCACAGAGTCCTTTTTCAACTTTCTGAAGTACTTTGTAAGAGCTTTACTAGATAGTAATATGAGTGAAACACTGCTTACTTCAGTTGTATCATTTTACAGGGGAAAATAGTTAAGGTTTTAAGACAAGAAAACCTTCTCCTATTATGCCTTTTTTTTTTTTTTTTTTCAAATGAGTAATCCCCCACAGAATTGGAGACTGACACCAGGCAACTCCAAACTTTTTTTTTCCTCCAATTTTGAATAATTAACTACAGACTTACAAGGCTGTTTGGGGAATATTGGGAAAGATTTATAAATAACTTTGTCAATTACTAGAATTAATACAAATATACCTGCATCAGGTATTTCAGCCTGATTTTGTTTTTAATCACCTATTTAAGATGTTCTGCAAAATCACTCAAAATAATTTTTTCATTCCCCAACTACAGCTGGACAAATTATTTAATTCTTGCATCTTCAAAGCATAAGACACAGCTTTCTTTGTGTTCTGCTGCATTATAGTCTCTCATTTTATTTCCAAAAAGATTTTAAAATATGTATAACTGGGTCTGCAGTTACACGTGTCTACAGATACTAGTCTCGTAAGAGTAAACATCTTTCTTTTATAAAGAATTACATGTACAGACAGTAAAATTAAAAGTGACACTGAATTTGAGGAGCTGCAGCAGAAGTCAGAAACACCCATGTGTTGCACCTTTCCGATCTGTTTGTCAAGTGTATTACCATTACTAGAGGCATATTTTCATATTTCTCACACTGCTGCTCTTCTTCTGATCAGAAGCTCTCATTTATCTTTTCTAGCTTTGCATTTTTCTGTATGCAAGCTCTACGTGTTTATTTGTTGATCATATACTTTTCCTATTCTAATCCAGAAAATCAACTTTCATTTATATTGTTTTAGAACATGCATATAAATACACAGGGAAAACAAACTTAATTCCTCAGGCCAGGATATATGCTGTTAAGTTTTTAAAACATCCTCTCCATGTATAATACTCTATAAATATTTTATTAATACTGGCATCATCACAGAGGTCTTTTTGACTTGCGGAAGGGAGCACGTACCCTATCTGCGCGGCGGCAGGAGGCACCAGCAGTTCTGCTGCCCATCACTGAAGACGACTGACTGCTGGAACAAGCTACCAAGCAGGAGTTTACCAAAGTATAGGAAGCACTTAGAGAAGATGCAATAAATTCAGACAACTTTTGACTATGTTACTCAAAGGCTTTTGACTTGCAATTCACATTTCAAGGCAGATTAAACAATATACACCAATTTAGGAGGTTTTTGGTAATAAACAATTAAAGGAGCTGAACAGTTCAAGAGACCGTCAATGGGAGTCCTAACCTTCACTTCTAGGGCAGTTTCAGCAGGGGAGCTTCATTATTCCCAGTACACCTGATGAAATGTCATTAACTCATCCACACTCCTGACCATATAAACGGTGTCTATCAACTCACCACCACCACCTCAATTCAAGGATGAGCTAAACAGGAGCAATCAGAGCCACCCAAGACTGGCCCCCATTCTTTGAGGGTTAGTTGGGAGAGAAGAACAGTAAATAAAACACTTAGCATGGAGAAAGCAAAAGGGTTTTGGCTTATCAAATCTTGCTGTTGCAATTACAAGGATCTGATAAAGCACCACAACTTTCATAGTAGGAGCATCGGGTGGCATCTTTACTTCCAGCCTCATAAATCATGGAATATTTACGACACAATCATACAGCCTGTCAGCCACATGATCCATTTTGTCCTGAGATTGTAAAGAACAACATATTTATTAAGGAATTATATTTCTGCACTCAAGTATTTTCTTCAGAGAGCACAGCCCTTCCCAGGGAAAGGCCAACATGACAACACAGGCTACCTCAGGTTGCCACTGATTTTGCTGTAATTTTTTTTAACCTTTAAAAACAGTTTCCAAGACTAACGCTGCCACTTTTTTATAAGCATTAAGTTGATCACCACAGAAAACATAGATAGTATTTTACTTCCTCTAACTACCTGTAAAAATACTTAATCCCAAGAATGGAACATTCTTATTAACTTTCCAAACTCATTAGATGAATTTAAAAATGCATCTGCTAGTAACAAGACATTTTCAATATCAATATGAAAAAAATATTGCATGCACTGAAAGTTACATATACTGGTAACTTATTACTACTGATAACTTATTGCTTCCGTATTTTCAAAACATGWCTTCTTTCTAGAAAAAATTATAGGGGGTTGGTTTTGTTTTAATGTGAAATCTCTCCCAAAAGTCAGAGGCATTGCGAGTAAAATGAAAGTTGATATAAAACACGGGACACTGTGTAATCAGTACCTTCTTATGTTCATTTCTTCTTCATGACTGAAATTCCCTCTTTCAAAGACAGTCTTTTATTTAGGAATGGGAGATAGGAAAGAAACAAAATAGCCAAGCCTAAGTAGCAAACCAGCATTTTCACTGGCAATTTAGGCTTGATCAATCCCATCAAGAGTTTGGGGTTAACATCAAGGGTTGTACTTCAACTAGACCCATACAAACTTAGCAAAAAGTATTGGTTACATCATGGTCAGCTCCCAATTAAATGCTTCTGCCTGAACAACTGAACTTCACACCGAAACACAAGCCCAAAGGCAGACTGTAAAGCCTAACAAGGATGGGATCAAGCAGCCTGTGAATTCAATGCTAGGAGGCACTGAATAGACAACCCTCATGATCCACAACCACAGCTGACAAACTGTACCTGCCATCAGAGGTGTGATTTCTGACATCCACATTTTTACAAATTGGTAATTTCCTAATTGATATTTGCACAGGAAAAAAGGTGGCGAAAAAAGCATGCTCTCAATACACTTAGAAGAAGGAAATCCAGCTGGTCACTGTTCTCTCATGGGTGGGTCCAGCTTAAAACTAAACCCCAAAAACTCCAATACACTTGCCTGAAGAAAGACTGCAAGCATTTTGAAAAGCCTACAGAAAATAAGTGGGCAACATCATAAATTATATTAATTTACATTTTGGCTCTTTTACCACAAATGAAGCTGGTTTTCCTAAAAACAAGATGTGGATGTCAAAGCTGCCTGCAAGCTGGAGTTTGGATGAGCCAAAGACTCATACACAAGAGGCTCAGGTCGCTCTGGGCACAGGGAATGGAGGTGCAAAGGGAAGAGGAAGGGCTTCAGGGGGCCAGTCGTAAGGAGGCACTTAGGAGTATGACAGCGAGATGTTTGTCAAGTTGGTATACAATAGCCTAGATGTTAGGCCGCTTTCTGAGAAAAACAAAACCAAAAAAGGAGGATCTGAACTTACTTAGCTCTTCAGGTTAAACTCAAACTCACACCACAGTATAAGGTGAAGCTTTGCCACTGCACAGAAGAGCAAGCAAGATACAGGCAAGTAGAAATGAGCTGTCCAACTTCTCTGTCCGACTGTCCAAGCACTCACATGACGAGCAGGAATCGCCATTTTGGCCTGTTTACACATATTACGTTAGTCTGGTATTGGAGAAAACAACACCAAAAAAACCAAGAAACGGAAAAACTTTAGCATGCCATAGCATGTATAAAATATTAAAAAAAAAAAAGAAAAAGAAAATTTCATGCAGACATCAGCTTGACTATCAAAAAATATACAGAAAACAATTCCAGAAACAAGTTTATAAACACCTTCAGAATACAAAGATAAGAAAGAGTCAACATTATCTGTCAAGAAAAAGAACCTGTCAGCTCAGTTTGGTTTACTTGGAAGGGAGACTGCACAGTGGGTGAGGAGGAACACGTGGAACTAAAAGTTAAGATATAAGGGGTTTGGTTCTCAGCCTATCACATGACATCTATGTAAGCAAACAGTCTTCATGAAACGAAAAAATGGTGTACAGTCACATGAAAAAAATAATGGAAGAGTCATTATCAGTATGTTTCTACAAATGAGAGAACATTTCAAGAAAGCTCTTGCTATCCTAAGCCAATTCCACTAAAACACTTTCATTAATGAGTTCTATGTAGAAATACAGAAGTGTACATGATAAGTTGGGAAAGATTATAAGCCCTTTTGGGGACATGAACAGAATAAGGAAAGTTAATAAGAGAAAATTCAATACAGACAAAGGTAGAGTACTATGCTCAGGTATAAGAAATCAAATACACAAATATGAAATGGGGAATAATTGTCTAGGCAGTAATACTGTAAAAAGAACCTGGAGGGCATGTGGACTGGAAAACTGATTATTTAAAAAAAAAAAGGGCAAAAAACAACAAAACCCCAACAACAACAAAAAACAGACAAGTGTTCTAGGGAGTATTAGCAGCAATGTTTTATACATAAAATCCAAGTAGTATATATTATCTCAAAAGAGAGGCAATTATTTCATTCTGCTCAGTTCTATGCTCTGATCTGGACACGCTACTAATAATATGGAGAACAAACAAAAAGAGCCCAGAGGCAAGAATCACAGAAGATCTGAAGGGGAAAAAATGACCCACCACAAAATTTTTCAGTTTATTTTTATATTTATATATTTAATGAAGTGGGAAAGAAAAAAGCTAGGACTCTATGGTCTTGACTACTGCCACCTCTCCGTTTCTTAGAAAAGAACATTTTACGTTCTCACCTGTTACCTTCCTGGGACTGGAAGAGAGAAATATCCTAAAGCCCAGAGAAGCATGCATGGTGGTCATCAAATTTCTGAATTAACACGTTTGTTGCTATCTGAGGAAGATGTTCTCTTACTTGTTGAAACAACAGCTATGTATTACCTGACCACTACCTAAACAATCTGGACTTAGGGGTCTGTGGCTCAACTGAGCGGACGCCAGAAAAAGAAACTTCAGCTTCGACTCAACCTGGACCAGCACTCCTTTCTGGCCTGTTTGTACATCAACCAAGCAGGAACCAAGTGGCCCTAATCACAAGCAACACAGCTGAGAGGCCTTGAAATCCTAGCTTCTGAATATTCATGATGAAAAACCATCATCTAGCTGTGTTCTTGCTGGTGCCCAAGGAAACTTTTGCAGAAAACTCTAAAAGCAACCGTTTTGAGCAGTTGCTAATTACCTGCACTTGCAGAGTACCACACTAGGCCATGCAGGAACGTGCCCTCTTCTACACCCTGAGGGTTCACGGAGCGGTCATCATGAAGTGGCTCTACCCAATTACAATGCCACCCTGAACCATACAATCATGTATTTGTAGTCTCCCTCCCTAAGGAAAACAGGCTTGCGAGGTGATGCCATGTGTCAGTATGCAACTGTCCACCCTGGATAACTTTTGAGTTCATTTTCCACTTTCAAGGATATCCAAAAAAGAGACAGCAGTCTCAAAAAACCACCACATTTCTGCAAGTTGCTTCAGCTGTTTGCTTTCATGGAGATACCGCAGCACAACCTCAAGAAGACAGATGTCCAGGAAATCAGGCTTCACCCGTTCTGTGGCTCACAGGACTGCTTGTTTCCATCCTGCCCTGGACTGAATCACAGTCTGTCCGAGGCAGAAGCAGCATGCTGTACCAGGAAAGATGGCAGACTCGGGGTCAGAAGGGACTGTGCCACAGACAGCTCCTTCTGGGACCACCTGAAGTGGTCCTCCATCTCTGGGCATGCCGCAGGGTGGCTCTGTGTCGTAAGCCACTCGGCTGAAAGAAACTTTGCGCAGGGGATGAATCATTCCTCATCTTCCAGAAGCCCGATGTGATAAAATGGCATCTCGTCCTTAGAATCATTGGCAAAAGAGACAGTGGAAGTTGTACGTATGCACCAGTGGTTTATGTGATGCTTCAATAAAAATTCACAGCTAAACAGGTCAAATTGGGCACCCAATAATCAGCAGATATTTTTGCCTTTCACCTTTCTGCACCTTAATGCCATTTCTAAAACTGGCAGGCAGGCAGGAGTGGCTTGATGCATATTTTTAAAGGTTTGTAAAAGTCAGACACCGTGGTGCTGGGCACCAAAGAAACAACATATTCTTCCTCTAGGAACAGCTGTATTATGAAACAGCAAGTCAGCCATAAGGCACATATCGCGTGACAGCAAAATAGCAAATTATCAAATAGCTACTCATTATGAAGACAATGCTCTATTCTGCACAATAAAAAACCCAGAGTTTTTCCAGAGGAAAAAAAATAAATCAGTGAACATGCAAATGAGGACAAAGTAAGAACAACGCTTAGTATACATCTGTCTTTTCCAAGTTAAGAAAACGTTATTGAGAATGCAAGTACAACACCCAGACATTGCACTCAGACACATACAGACACATTATTCCAGCTGCTTTTGGATGGGAAATCCTATCCATCTCTCCCAGAGCTCTGACACCTCATCTGAGCTACAGGTTTTAGGACTACCACGCACCTCTCTGCCATTTCAGTCAAGGCAGTGTTTCATAGGTGTTTGTAGGTTTTATCTTGAAGGTAAGACATTTTATCTTTCAGTCTCACAGATACTTGCTGGCAGCAAAGGAACGGTCATTTTCTAGTACCTGGAGGGACAGTATGTTCCTCCTAACTTAACAAAAACCTTCTGCTCCCTGACCTGTCTCCTTGAAGGCATCGCTGTCCTGGCACTGCTCCCTGCTTTGCACCAGCTCTGTTTTCCTTGTCTAGATGCACCAGCTCCCACCCAGATCTCTGATCCCAATGCCAGTCCCCTCAGGGAGCAATTCTTTGTCTTGTCTCTCCAGACCGGCCAATTCCACCCTGCTTCCTCCATCCTCCTTCAAGAGCCAGCCCCCCGTTATCTCTGCGGCCTGGCATCTCACGGCTGCAGGCTCCAACTGCTCATATTCACACTCTCCTTCCCACCAGTGCCCAGCCCCATTTTTTCTCCCCACACCGCTCCTCTGATCCCAGTATCTGCTGCGCTCCCAGCAAAGATGAAATATTCAGCGACTACAGTTAGTAAGCCCTAAGCATATGCAAATTGATCTTTTTGAAAGGGCTTGTATCCTGGCTAAATTCAGATGCTTTGTCATGCAAATGGAAAAAGACACATCCCTGGAATAAAATCCCTCATCCTTTTTCAACCAGATTTCAAAGCAGAGGGGCACTATTGGTCTTCCACGGTAAAAGTTGTGAGAACTTTTAAAACATTGGAAAACACCTTTCTTCTTTGTCGAATTTTCAAAATCAGCAAAAACATTTCAACTGAAATTTTACACACACAGAAATTAAATAAATCAGCACAAGGCATATATAAGCCATTATAAATTTTCCACCCAAACAGTTCAAGTTTGGCAAAGTTATGAAAATCTTGTTTGGCTACATTAATACTTGTGACGTTATCATATGCCCATAATTTAAGCAAAATGAATTATTAATATATACCCATTTCTGTTAATTACTGACTCCTCCAGGAAGATTTAATTATTTCTTAGCCAAGCCCAGATCATGTTCGCTGTAGTCAAGAGTGCATCTGCTGTACCCAGCGGGTCTGAGCGGGCTCCAGAAGTCCTTGCTCTTCAGCAGAGCCTATGAAAGTTGGAATCAGACTCCTTATAATGTTCATCATTAAGAGAAAGCACAAGAGAAAAAACCCAAACCTTTTGTGAGCAGACCAACTGTGTAGAGGGAGCAATGCAGAAACTGAAGCATCTTTTTGTCCTTGGTTCTTGCCAGTCCAATAAAGTACTTATATGTGCTTAACTGTACGGCAACAAATATCCCTGCCCTAAGCAATACACTTAAAAGTTGGGTATGTATTTCAGGACACTGCTATACTTAAGTATGTTTCTATGGTCCACCACAGCTATCGTTCCAACTTTTAAATCTACACCGCAAAAGCAGTTATTCTTAGTGGTCTGAATTGCAGCATATACATTATCTGAAACGCCTTCACATGCTGTCCAAGATACCTGTGCAGTGTAAAAGAGTACCTGAAGCACTGTAATCAACAATAAACACTGATAAATAGTTACTATTTCCAGAACCTTCCCTTCTGTGTTCTTCCTTATTAAAAAGTATATTCTTCTAAAACTGCAAAAAGTGTATGTTCATAGATTGCCAGAGCAGTACACCTGCAACTTTTACAAGTTAGACCTGATGGATGAAATCAGTGTACAAACGTCAAACCTAAATTTTGTAAAACAGGCTGGATTAAACTACCAATTTTGCTTTGAAAGGGAAAAAAAAAAAGAGAGAGATCAATATATCTTTCACCACCTGAAACTTGAAAAACTAGCTCACCATTTCCCAGGGATGATTAATCTGTATCTTATTTTTATGTAGCGTACAAACATTACAGTGGAAAAAGGTAACCTAACTGTTGTAAATTCATGCAATGCCATCTTTCCAAATTGGAAACAAACAAACAAACAAACAAACACACACACACCCCCAAAAAACCCCCAAAAACCTATCTCTAGAAATCCACAAATCCTCAAAAGCCCTCAGAAATCTGTTTTCCTAAACAGCAGCAGAATCAAATGAGGAAAGCATTGGTGAGTTTTCCTCTATTTACAGAGAACCCTGTTGGCATCAACAAGAAAATTACAGAAGTTGTGTAAATTTCACTCCGCTTTCCCACTTGGGAAGAGAGATCTATCAAGGCAGGCACCCACACCACTCATGTAAAGGAGCGAACATCTGAACAGCCAACCACCCATAACAGACTTGAGGAGAAACAACAAAGGAGACATCTTCTTTCTTCTTCACAGCAGCAGCAAAGTGGAGAAGAAAAACGCCCATCTCCTTCCATGTGACCAACTGGCTGAGATCAAACTTATGAGACATTTACAACTAGAGTCATGCAAAAAAATGGAGCAAGAATACCATGATAGCAGCAATCAAGTATTCTCACTTTCTCTACATCCTCTCCCACACCAAGCTGAAAATCAATCAATAACTGACTCTAATGCTTGCTTCTATGTTGTTATTTTGATCATGCATCCTTTTATATCAAAGTAAATCACAGTCTCTAGTCACCCGGTCAGCTTTTAAACAAAATTTGCATGTCTGCTGAGCCCCAGCAAGGTAAGGGCATCTTAGGAAAAACACTACTTTAGAAGACCACTGAAAGATCAAGACAACTGAACACAAAACACGTAATCCCTACAGAATTCAGTTTTCCTTATGATATATGTTCTTTTTAAACTATTTTTCTACACACATTTTCTGGCTTAAAACATTATTTATATATACATAGAGACTTCCATTTGCAAAGGCCTGTAAAAGTGCTGTTTGAAAAGCTACATAAAATTTGTATAGTCTGGTCCTTCTTTCTCCAAGATTAAAAGTTTACAGAGTTTCACCATTCAATGAGATGTCAGCAGGTCCAAGCTCCTAATCTGAATTAATCCAATTTTAAGGAGTAAGGAAAAAAATCAAAAAAGATACATTTGCTGTGAAGAGGTAACAAAAGAGGATATTTAGAAAAATTTTAGTCTTTTTCCTTTTACAATGTACATGAGCCTTATTTGGCCCCGGCACAGCACGAGTGGTGGAAGAGCTGCTATTTAATACAACTTTCCCGTCCTTTATGCAATAGGGATGGCCTGAACCCAAAATTAAGTTACAGCTGTTCTAGAACAGGAGGAAGGGACACACCACCACTTGTGATTTTTCTCTCTTCATCTTCTTTGCGCCTCACAGGTATCATGTACCTTCATTTTTAGTGTTTTATCTAGCTGTGCTGTACTGTACCTCTCTGGCATAGAATTAGGTATTAATTTTCACAAATTCATCTATACACACTTCACATGTGTTGTTAAGCTACATAATACAGATAATTTACCCCGAAGGTCAGGCAGAAGGGACAAAGGGAAAGACTGTAAGACGAATGCCATCTTTGGAACTGAAAATTTGCCAAGGGCTACTATAAATGACTTGCAAAACTTGTTCATTTTAATAGAAATTACATAACCTCAAAGGACATAAATATTAAAGACAGCATATAGTGAAATACCACGCTACAAACATATTTGGCATGGGACTGGTCCATAAAACATATCTCATCCTTGACTACAAACAACATCTGAACAACACACATCTTTTCCACACTTGATAAATACTCTTTTCACACCCTAGTCCTGCCACTGGCACACATCCTCACGGGGAAGAAACATGTTCCATATAATTAGGCCGTCCAAACCTGAGGCAGTGTATTATTTTAAAAAAATGTATTTCTTTAATTATTACAAGTATATTTCGGAGATTGGTTACTGGCTACACATTTTAGATACTTAAAACCTTGAGGAGACATGATAGAGTTAAGTTACATGTTCTGTTCTAAAAAACTTTCAAATTAAACATAATTATAATCCTGTTCTTCTTGATTAAATAAATACTTATGTATCAGTCAAACATATATATTTTCTCTGTGGTTTTCAAATTAACACAATCTCATGTAGAAGTCAGAGCTGTATCTTTGTAGAGATATTTAATTGATGGCAACTTTTCTGAGCAGAACAAGAAGTCATGCATCACCTTGGGAGAAGCATTGCATGGCTGTACAACAATGTCATAAGAAAGTGGAAAAAAAAATGTAATCACAGGTTTTTGAATGTCAGAAAGAAAGCATATGAAAATGGCAATGATGTGATCTGATCTACTAAGAAGAAATTTGAAAAGATGTAATACAAAAAAATCTGGAATGTGGACTATATAATGGCATTCCACAGCCATAAACCCAGTCTTTAGGCTTTTTCTTTTTCCTTTTTTTTTTTTTTTTTTTTTTAAAGGAAATGAAGGTTTTGGGATGGGGGGGGGGGGGGGGGGGGGGGGAGATGAGAGAGGAAGAAGGTGTTTCTAGATTCCCAGTTGTGTTTATCCGTAAGTACCAAGGAGTTACGGATCTGTCAAGTCCATGATTTAAGAACAATCCATTTCAGTGTTTTGCATAAAATAATCTATACATGAGGAATTCACATTTCCAGCTGTTAGTTATAATGAGTGGGAGACAAAGTGTATTTAGATGAAACAGCACCATCTAGCAGGCCCCCCATAACTTTACTTAGGAGGGCAGTTGCTACTTGGCAATAGGTCAGTTTGGCAGGCTTGCCCTGAAAATTATTAAGCATTTTCATACCGCATGAAATATTATGTGCTTTATGGCAGCAAGAATCCAGAAGAAAAATCAGCTACAGTGAAAGAAGACGACTTAAAAAACAGTTTAAAGTTTCAGCCCTAGGACCAGAACAGTTGTGTGTGTGGCTTGTATTGGGTAGCTTCTGCAAAGAAGAAAAGAACATGATCTTCATCTGATCCAACAAACAGCAGCCCTATAGATTTGTTTTATCTAGTCCCACAGGGTGATCCTATTGTGTCCTTCAGGAACTTACCAACTGTATTGACAAACACCAGCAACTATGTAGCACAAGAAAATGGTTTAATTGTATAATTTTGCTATACCAAATAAACAAGGCTTCCACTAGCCACTTAAGCAATTATTTTTAAAATGATTCCTATGCTGGGAGTATGAAGTGCCACTAGTTGATTAGATTTTAGTGCCCAAGTTGTGTCTCCCACTCCACCTCAGCAATTAACATTTCATGTCAGTGCTGCCTCTGTCTTCCTCTACCTTTCCACTGCAAAGTTACATGCGAAATTCCCAAACATAACAACACTTTAAATTTCTCCTAGCATCTCCCTCTCCGGTAGCAACAAGGGATGCCTGGCCTGATGCTGCTCCAGGAAGCATGCATGCCAGCCTCTGGAATTAGGAAGTCTCTAAAATACTGGGGGGGCGGGGGGGGGAGGGGGGGAAACAAACCAACAAAAAAAAACTTTTAGGTGAAGGTTCAAGACAAACTGCCTGAAGGGAAACTCATCAGCCGTGCCTGGAGTGCTGAGCCTGATGTTAAACGCAATTCTGGAGCGATGCGATTTTTGCAGCAGAGAGGTGCAAACCCGGTTTCTGGCCGGAGGTCTCCATCTCCGGACCCTCTCAGCAGCCTTGCCCCGACCTTCCCCAGGCTGCTGCCACCTTCGATCGCTTCCTCCTCCCCCTCACACGGGCCTTTCCTCCCCCTTCACACCGCCGCCTCCTCCCCGTGCCAAACCGGCCTCAGCAACGCCAAGGAGCTGCCACTACAGACAACTTAACGAGACGCCGTCCATCCCAAAAACTCGTTTTCCTCCCCAGTTCTTTCCCGCCTGCCCTCAGCGCAGCGCAGGGCTCGGGGAGGCAGGCACCCCCAACCCGCCGGGGCCGCTGGCCGCCCCGCCGCATCCCGCCGGGCAGCTGCTGCACGGGGGCCCGCTCCGCGCCGCTTCCCGCGGGCGCCGTCGGTCTCTCCCCGCTCCCAAGAGCCGTGCGTTTAGACGGGGAGGGGAGAGAAAAATCAAGGAGCCCTCGCGCGGTTCAGCTGCAGATTTTATTCGCGGAAAAAAAAAAAAAAAAAAAAAAAGAGAGAAAAAAAAAAAAAAAAAAGTAGTTTTTGCAGGCTGTTTCGGCACCAGCCGGATTCAGGCCGTGGGGTGCGAGGCAGCCCCGCCGCGCACCGGCACCCCCCCAAAAAAAAAAAAAAAACAAAACAAAACACCCAAAAGCGGGGGGTGCCCATCCCGGCACCACCTTTGTCTGGCGGGGCGGGAGCCGGAGCGCGGCGCCCCCCTCCCCGCCCCGCCGTCCGCCCCGGAGAACAATGCGCCGCGGGGCCGGGGCCGCCGGGCTGCGCGGTCCCGGGGAAAAGTTGCGAGGCGGCGAGTTGGGAAGCGGCGGGAGGCGGCCCCCGCCCCCCGTCCCCCCGTCCCCGGGCCCGGGCTCTTTGTTACCCAAGTTGTCCCGGCACCTTGCGCCGCCGAGCCCCGCCGAGGGCCCCGCGGACGGCGCGGGGGGGAGAGCCCGGCGCCGCTCGGCCGCCAGCCCCACGGAGGAGCGGCCGCGAAAGGCAGGGGGTCCCCGCGGCGGCCCCCTCGCCCGGMCGCCGCTGTCCCGCCGCGGGGACCCCCCTCCGCGGCCCCTCCCGCCTGGGCAGAGCGGTCTCGGCCGCCCGCCCCCTCACGCCGGCCCGGGCGGCGCCGGGCCCCCTCGGTCCGTCCGTCCGTCCGGCCTCCCGCCGCGCCCGCGCCCGCGCCGCCCCGCACCGCCCGCCGGCAGGAAAGTTACTTTGCGCGCAGGGTCGGCGCCCGCCTAAGGCGCGTTCCGCCCGCGCGGCCCGGCGGGCTGTACTCACTTCTCCCTGGCCTGGCTGTCGGACGGGACGCTGCTGTTGCTCTTGCCTTTGCCGTACATGCCTGCAGAGAGCTCCGACTGTCACGCACCTGTCAACCCATCACAGCCTCCCCGGGAACAGCCCCGTCACCATGGAGACGCCGCCACACACACATCCCATTGGACGGACGGGCGGGCGGGCACGCCCCCCTCGCGGTGATCGACAGGCGCAGACCCGGACGGGCTGCTCCCTCCT